>CM051237.1:3011235-3611235 GCA_027917425.1 Gastrophryne carolinensis
CAGAGACAGACGCACACACACAGACAGAGACAGACACACACAGAGACAGACAGACACACAGAGACAGACAGACACACACAGAGACAGACACACACAGAGACAGACACACACAGACAGACACAGAGACAGAGACAGACACACACAGACAGACGGAGACAGACAGACAGAGACAGACAGACAGAGACAGACAGACAGACAGACACACAGAGACAGACACACACAGACAGACACACACAGACAGACACACACAGACAGACACACACAGAAAGACAGACACAGAAAGACAGACACAGAAAGACAGACACAGAAAGACAGACACAGAAAGACAGACACAGAAAGACAGACACAGACAGACACACACAGAGACAGACAGACACAGAGACAGACAGACACACAGAGACAGACACACACAGAAAGACAGACACAGAAAGACAGACACACACAGACAGACACACACAGAGACAGACACACACACACACACAGAGACAGACAGACAGACACACACAGAAAGACAGACACAGAAAGACAGACACACACAGACAGACACACACAGAGACAGACACACAGACACAGACACACACACAGAGACAGACAGACACACACAGACAGACAGACACACAGACAGACAGACAGAGACAGACAGACAGACACACACAGACAGACACACACAGACAGAGACAGACACACACAGAGACAGACACACACAGAGACAGACACACACAGAGACAGACACACACAGAGACAGACAGACACACACACACAGACAGACATAGAGACAGACACACAGAGACAGACAGACACACACAGACAGAGACAGACAGACACACACAGACAGACACACACACACAGACAGACAGACACACACACACACAGACAGACACAGACACACACACGCAGACAGACACAGACACACACAGACAGACACACACACACACGCAGACAGACACACACAGACAGACACACACAGACAGACACACAGACAGACACACACAGACAGACACACACAGACAGACACACAGACACACACACAGACACACACAGACAGACAGACACACACAGACACACACACGCAGACACACACAGACAGACACACACAGACAGACACACAGACAGACACACACACAGACAGACACACACACAGACAGACACACGCAGACACACACATGCAGACAGACAGACACACACAGACACACACAGACAGACACACACACGCAGACAGACACACACAGACAGACACACACAGACACACACAGACACACACACACACACAGACAGACACACACACGCAGACAGACACACGCAGACAGACACACGCAGACAGACACACACAGACAGACACACACAGACAGACACACGCAGACAGACACACGCAGACAGACACACACAGACAGACACACAGACAGACACACACAGACAGACACACACAGACAGACACACAGACAGACACACACAAACAGACAGACACACACAGACAGACACACAGAGACAGACACACAGAGACAGACACACAGAGACAGACAGACACACAGAGACAGACACACAGAGACAGACAGACACACAGAGACAGACAGACACACAGAGACAGACAGACACACAGAGACAGACACACACACACACAGACACACAGAGACAGACACACACACACACAGACACACACAGACAGACACACACACACACAGACACACACAGACAGACACACACACACGCAGACAGACACACACACAGACACACACAGACACACACAGACAGACAGACACAGACAGACAGACACACACAGACAGACACAGACAGACAGACACACACAGACACACACACGCAGACAGACACACACAGACAAGACACACGCAGACAGACACACGCAGACAGACACACGCAGACAGACACAGACAGACACACACAGACACACACAGACAGACAGACACACACAGACAGACACACACAGACAGACAGACACACACAGACAGACACACACAGACAGACACACACAGACAGACACACACAGACAGACACACACACAGACACACGCAGACAGACACACACACAGACAGACACACGCAGACAGACACACACAGACAGACACACACAGACAGACACACACACAGACACACGCAGACAGACACACACACAGACAGACACACGCAGACAGACACACACAGACAGACACACACAGACAGACACACACAGACAGACACACACAGAGACAGACAGACACAGACAGACATAGAGACAGACATAGAGACAGACACACACACACAGACAGACACACACAGACAGACATAGAGACAGACACACACAGACACACACACACAGACACAGACAGACAGACAGACAGACACGCAGAGACAGACACACAGAGACAGACAGACACACAGAGACAGACAGACATAGAGACAGACACAGACAGAGACAGACACACACAGACAGACAGATACAGACACACACAGACAGACAGATACAGACACACACAGAGACAGACAGACACACACAGACAGACAGACACACACAGACAGACATAGAGACAGACAGACACAGACAGACATAGAGACAGACACACACAGACAGACATAGAGACAGACACACAGAGACAGACACACACAGACACAGACAGACAGACACACAGAGACAGACACACACACACACAGACACACACACACACAGACACACAGAGACAGACAGACACACAGAGACAGACAGAGACAGACAGAGACAGACAGACAGAGACAGACAGACAGAGACAGACACACACAGACAGACAGAGACAGACAGACATAGAGACAGACAGACATAGAGACAGACAGACATAGAGACAGACAGACATAGAGACAGACAGACATAGAGACAGACAGAGACAGACACACACAGACAGAGACAGACAGACACAGACAGACACACACAGACAGAGACAGACAGACACACACAGACAGACACACAGAGACAGACACACAGAGACAGACACACAGAGACAGACACAGACAGACACACACACAGAGAGAGACAGACACACACAGACAGAGAGACACACACACACAGAGACAGACACACACACACACAGAGACAGACACACACACACAGAGACAGACAGACACACACACAGACAGAGAGACACACACACAGACAGAGAGACACACACAGACAGACACACACAGACAGAGACAGACAGACAGACACACACACACAGACAGACAGACACACACACACACAGAGACACACACAGACAGAGACAGACAGACACACACACACAGAGACAGACAGACACACACACACACAGAGACAGACACACACAGACAGACACACAGAGACAGACACACAGAGACAGACACACACACACACACACACAGAGACAGACAGACACACAGAGACAGACAGACAGAGAC
The DNA here is from genome assembly GCA_027917425.1 of Gastrophryne carolinensis. Lineage (NCBI taxonomy): Eukaryota > Metazoa > Chordata > Amphibia > Anura > Microhylidae > Gastrophryne > Gastrophryne carolinensis. Next base: position 3,014,610 of record CM051237.1, read on the forward strand.
AGACACACACAGACAGACAGAGACAGACAGACATACATAGAGACAGACAGACATAGAGACAGACACAGACAGACACACAGAGACAGACACACACAGACAGACAGAGACAGACACACACAGACAGACAGACACACACAGAGACAGACAGACACACAGAGACAGACAGACACACAGAGACAGACACAGACAGACACACACACAGACAGAGAGAGACAGACACACACAGACAGAGACAGACACACACACACAGAGACAGACAGACACACACAGAGAGAGACACACAGACAGACAGACACACACAGACAGACAGACACACACAGACAGAGACAGACAGACACACACACACAGAGACAGACAGACACACACAGACAGAGAGACACACACAGACAGACACACACAGACAGAGACAGACAGACACACACACAGAGACAGACAGACACACAGAGACAGACAGACACACACAGACAGACACACACACAGACAGACAGACACAGACAGACAGACACACACAGACAGACAGACACACACAGACAGACAGACACACACAGACAGACACACACAGACAGACAGACACACACAGACACACACACAGAGACAGACAGACAGACACAGACAGACAGACACACACAGACAGACAGACAGACACACAGACAGACAGACACACACACAGACAGACAGAGACACACAGACAGACACACACAGACCGACAGACAGACACAGACAGACACACAGACAGAAAGACACACATACAGACACAGACAGACACACACACACACATACACTCATTTCCCCTCCTGTGTGAGTCTCCTTCCTGGAGTCCCGCCCCCACTCTCAGGGGACATCCCATACATGAGGCCTGTCACACAGGGGGCATCCCATACATGGGGCCTCTCACACAGGGGGCATCCCATACATGAGGCCTGTCACACAGGGGGCATCCCATACATGAGGCCTGTCACACAGGGGGCATCCCATACATGGGGCCTGTCACACAGGGGGCATCTCATACATGGCGCCTCTCACACAGGGGGCATCTCATACATGGGGCCTCTCACACAGGGGGCATCTCATACATGGGGCCTCTCACACAGGGGGCATCTCATACATGGGGCCTCTCACACAGGGGGCATCTCATACATGGCGCCTCTCACACAGGGGGCATCTCATACATGGGGCCTCTCACACAGGGGGCATCCCATACATGGGGCCTGTCACACAGGGGGCATCCCATACATGAGGCCTGTCACACAGGGGGCATCCCATACATGGGGCCTCTCACACAGGGGGCATCTCATACATGGCGCCTCTCACACAGGGGGCATCTCATACATGGGGCCTCTCACACAGGGGGCATCTCATACATGGGGCCTCTCACACAGGGGGCATCCCATACATGAGGCCTGTCACACAGGGGGCATCTCATACATGGGGCCTCTCACACAGGGGGCATCTCATACATGGGGCCTGTCACACAGGGGGCATCTCATACATGGGGCCTGTCACACAGGGGGCATCCCATACATGGAGCCTCTCACACAGGGGGCATCTCATACATGGGGCCTGTCACACAGGGGGCATCTCATACATGGGGCCTGTCACACAGGGGGCATCCCATACATGGAGCCTCTCACACAGGGGGCATCTCATACATGGGGCCTGTCACACAGGGGGCATCTCATACATGGCGCCTCTCACACAGGGGGCATCTCATACATGGGGCCTCTCACACAGGGGGCATCCCATACATGCATTTGATATATCAGGCTTATGGGGCCTCTCGGGGAGGCAGGTGAAGGGGTTAATGTCGCACTTACCGAGGACTCTGCTGCCAGCACCGGAAATGCTTTGTTCGCTTGAAGATCACGCCGGAATCTTCCGGTCTCTGGTCGCCATAACAACGTCCGGCCGCCATCTTGTCGTAGTCATTCTGCCTGCCGGCGATGGGCGGGGCATGTAAACTTAGGGCAGAGTAAAGTGTGGGCGGAGCTTCTCCCGCGTGTACAGCAGTCAGGAGGCGTAGCCTGGGTAGGAGATAGATAAAGTATACGCAGGGCCGGGCAGTGTCCTCAGTGCCGGGAGCCGCCATGTTGTCGTAGCCATCCTGCCTGCTGATGATAGGCGGGGCCTGTAAACTAAGGGTAGAATAAAGTGTGGGCGGAGTTTATTTCGCGTATTGAGCAGTCAGGAGGCGGAGCCTGGACAAGAGATAGATATATTAGAGGCGGGGCCTGGACAGTGCCGGGAGCCGCCATGTTGTCGTAGTCATCCTGCCTGCTAATGATGGGCGGGGCCTGTAAACCAAGGGTAAAATAAAGTGTGAGCGGAGCTTCTCTCGCGTTTAGAGCAGTCGGGAGGCGGAGCCTGGGCAGGAGATAGATATAATAGAGGCGGGCCCTGGACAATGTCCTCAGTGCCGGGCGCCGCCATGTTGGTGTAGTCCGGATCCGCGCACAGGGCAGCACAGGTGAGGCGGCGTGATGATGACGGTGAATCAGGGGGCACGGAGGGATCGCACAATGCGATGGGCGTGGCTGGGGAAGAGGGTGTGGATAGGGGGCGTGGCTTACAGGCTCCAATATTATGCTTACTATTTAAAGTGGACCTAAACTGGCAGTGAGATGTGGGATGCCCCGGTGTGTGACAGGTCGCTGGGTGCCGATCCCCCCCCCCCCCCATAACTAAAAGGTGAGCAATAACATGGCGTCAGCCTCACCACCACCATTATTAACCCCTTCCCTTCCCATCTCCCTAAATGCTACATTCAGGACACCAGTGACAGAAATCAAGCAGCCATACTTCAGACGCCCCCGGCCCCTCACAAAGTAAGTAACCCATAAAGATCTCTAGACTGAGTGACTGTGATTGAACCCGGCGCTTACCTTTCTTTATAGAATGAATGGACCCTCAGACTGAGGAAGCGTTTGCGAAACGCGTATGTGACAGAGTACCTATCCTTGCTACAAACTATTGAGGGGTAACCACCTGCTACTGGGAAGAAAAAAGAACTGTAACCCAAATTACTACAAACTAAGAGGAACTGCCAGCCAACGGAGCAGCTAACGGGAGGGCGAGTAGCGAAGCCCACCCCCAATAATCAATAATAGAAAATCCAGAGGCACTTGAGGCTTCCATCAGAAACAGAAACAAATCCATTGTAACTTTTTATTGAGCATATCGATGTATTTACTATATAGTAATCTATCTGAATAAATACTGACCCCCCACATTGCCAACCCACAGACACTATCCTGATGGGCGGGGACCTGGGACTAACTCAGTGGACCTCAGAAAACCCCCCTTTTCTACTCACCTTCTCCCCCCTGGTCTATCCCTTTAGCGGGGTGCACGCCCGCAGCAGGCGTTTATGGGCAACGCGCCCTTTCAGAGGGTAGCAGGGGATGTGGTCCGCTCGCCTTAGACAAAGGGGCGGGAGCAGATACGAGCGTGCTGATTGGACGAAAGGCCGCACATGCTCTGTAGAACTGGGGAAGATCAGGTGACCTGGGGGGTGTCAGGTCACCCACAAAGGTCAAAATCTCTTGTTTTAGTCGGCTTTACGGAGGAATTCAGAGGCCTTGGGGTCATCTCTCACCCTCTCACCTCTATCTCCCAATTCGGGAATGCTCCAGGGCCGGGGGGAGAGAGGGGATCAGCCAGCCCTGGAGCCTCAGATTCCATGGTGGGTTTCGGTCCTCTTTAACGCTGAGCACTATTTTGTTAAGAATATCGGTGCCCCAAAAAAGCCTTTAAGCCACGCCCCCTAACCACACCTGCTTTAATTAGGTAAGTTTATGGCGGATTTGAGTGAGGTCCACAGAGGGTTAAATCCTCGGTGGTTCCACGGGTGCGCTGGTTGTTAGAAATTAGAGAAAATCTCGATTGTCATGTGATCGTTTAGTCTCTTTTTCTAATATGTTGCTTTTTAAAGTGGACCAACACCCAGGATTTTGACTATCCTGGGTTTTCGGGGATGCCCCGCTGCGTGAAACCCCCCAGAAAGCCCCGAAAACTCACCTCACCACGCTCCTACGCGGGCGCTCGTCCAATCAGAGCGCTCGGAGCCGCCGTGGTAAGCACGTACAAGCGGCATCCAACCACAGCGGCTCTGAGCGCTGGAGGCCGCGTCTCGCGCTTCCCTCTAACAGGGAGCGCACCCGCCCCTGGCCATTCACAAACGCGCCCTGCTAGAGAGAAGCGCGAGATGTGGCCCGTGCATGCGCCGTAGGAACGGGGATAAGGTAAGGTTTCTGGGCGTCCTGGGGGTTTCACCCCGCGCAGCATCCCAATTTCGGATGCCCCGCGGGGAGGGATCTGATCGGCCCGGGAATCTTATAGATCCCCCCCCCGGGTGTTGGTCCACTTTAATGTGCAAGCAACAAAACCAAGGAAAACATAGAATCCAAAAGATTTTTTGGGGCCCACCACCAGGTCATGTAAAAACAATAGATTTTATTTCACTTGTGACATTTACCAATTAAAACAACATCAACACACAAGACACATTAAAAACCACTAATACATAGTATACATAGAGGGGGTAAATATGACGATACGATATGTATCCCGATACACATATGACGATACGATATGTATCCCGATACACATATGACGATACGATATGTATCCCGATACACATATGACGATACGATATGTATCCCGATACACATATGACGATACGATATGTATCCCGATACACATATGACGATACGATATGTATCCCAATACACATATGACGATGCGATATGTATCCCGATACACATATGACGATACGATATGTATCCCGATACACATATGACGATGCGACGATATGTATCCCGATACACATATGACGATACGATATGTATCCCGATACACATATGACGATGCGATATGTATCCCGATACACATATGACGATACGATATGTATCCCGATACACATATGACGATGCGACGATATGTATCCCGATACACATATGACGATACGATATGTATCCCGATACACATATGACGATGCGATATGTATCCCGATACACATATGACGATACGATATGTATCCCGACTCTGTAATACTATATATGCTACTCAACCAATAATAAACTTCTAACTTGTATGATGAAAGCTGTTGTATTCACCTTCCCTTTGCGCATCATATAAGTTCCTAGCTCGAGCTACGCAGAGATTTCTCAGAGGCAGACGCTGAACGGGCAGGGGTACAGGAGGATACCCTAGGGAATCACCCCAACACTTACCACAGCAGCACCAGAGATATGAGTTGGGGGGAAGTGACTTGCCACGACCCCGCCCCCAGGAAAACAGGTTCCAACTGCGACTAAATGTAACTGTCACATGACAGTCTAAGGTCCTTGTGTATAACAATCAGTCATTACCAGCAGCAGAAGCTCCCAGGTGTTCTAGTGATAGACAATGCCTTCTCCAGTCTCCCCTGTCCCTTATACTTGGGTTTCCCCCGAAGCCCCTCCCATCATAGGGTAAGTGGCTTCAGCTGATTACAGGAGTGTCCCCCCTGATACTTATCACACACGCTCTGAGGATCTCACTCTGGTGTTTATTTACAGGAGACGCATGTGAAAATGGAGGCAGAGGAGGGAGAAGTAAGTGTGAAGAATGAGGAGGAGGAAGTTCCTCTACAGATCAGCCCAGGTGAGTAATGAAGCTTTTACAGCAAAGATTCCCCCCGGTCACTGTATTCTCTCTGGTCCAACACATCAGAGGGGCGTCTCTCTCTCATCTTTATTCACAGACCCCGGAGACTATATAGACAGGAATGTGAAAATTGAGAAGGAGGGAAAGGAAATTGTGGAGATAAAAGTGGAGGAACTTCTACACATCAGCCCAAGTGAGTAATAAAACTTTGAAACAGGGGGAAACTTTGCTATAAATCACTCTGCCCTCTCTGCTGTGTCTCATACGTCTCCATACAGGGGCGTCACCCTCTCATCTGTATTCACAGACCCCGGATACTCTATAGAGACAAGTGTGAAAACTGAGGAGGAGGAGGAAGTACTTATGAAGTATGAGGAGGAGGTTCCTGTACAGATCAGCTCAGGTGAGTAATATTCCCTCTATTGGGCCTCTCCACATGTGCTGTGTGTGTCTCGTACGTCTGCACTAAAGGTATTGGCTCTCTACCAGGATGTTGGAGACTCACCTTGCTCTACAATACGATATATCCCGATACATGTATGACTATACAATATATCCCGATACACATATGACGATACGATATGTATCCCGATACACATATGCCGATACGATATGTATCCCGATACACATATGCCGATACGATATGTATCCCGATACACATATGCCGATACGATATGTATCCCGATACACATATGCCGATACGATATGTATCCCGATACACATATGACGATACGATATGTATCCCGATACACATATGCCGATACGATATGTATCCCGATACACATATGCCGATACGATATGTATCCCGATACACATATGCCGATACGATATGTATCCCGATACACATATGACGATACGATATGTATCCCGATACACATATGACGATACGATATGTATCCCGATACACATATGACGATACGATATGTATCCCGATACACATATGACGATACGATATGTATCCCGATACACATATGACGATACGATATGTATCCCGATACACATATGACGATACGATATGTATCCCGATACACATATGACGATACGATATGTATCCCGATACACATATGACGATACGATATGTATCCCGATACACATATGACGATACGATATGTATCCCGATACACATATGACGATACGATATGTATCCCGATACACATATGACGATACGATATGTATCCCGATACACATATGACGATACGATATGTATCCCGATACACATATGACGATGCGATATGTATCCCGATACACATATGACGATGTGATATGTATCCCGATACACATATGACGATACGATATGTATCCCGATACACATATGACGACATGATATGTATCCCGATACACATATGACGATGCGATATGTATCCCGATACACATATGACGATACGATATGTATCCCGATACACATATGACGACATGATATGTATCCCGATACACATATGACGATACGATATGTATCCCGATACACATATGACGACATGATATGTATCCCGATACACATATGACGATACGATATGTATCCCGATACACATATGACGACATGATATGTATCCCGATACACATATGACGATGCGATATGTATCCCGATACACATATGACGATGCGATATGTATCCCGATACACATATGACGATGCGATATGTATCCCGATACACATATGACGATACGATATGTATCCCGATACACATATGACGATGCGATATGTATCCCGATACACATATGACGATGCGATATGTATCCCGATACACATATGACGATACGATATGTATCCCGATACACATATGACGATACGATATGTATCCCGATACACATATGACGATACGATATGTATCCCGATACACATATGACGATGCGATATGTATCCCGATACACATATGACGATGCGATATGTATCCCGATACACATATGGCGATACGATATGTATCCCGATACACATATGACGATGCGATATGTATCCCGATACACATATGACGATACGATATGTATCCCGATACACATATGACGACATGATATGTATCCCGATACACATATGACGATACGATATGTATCCCGATACACATATGACGACATGATATGTATCCCGATACACATATGACGATGCGATATGTATCCCGATACACATATGACGATGCGATATGTATCCCGATACACATATGACGATACGATATGTATCCCGATACACATATGACGATACGATATGTATCCCGATACACATATGACGATGCGATATGTATCCCGATACACATATGACGATGCGATATGTATCCCGATACACATATGGCGATACGATATGTATCCCGATACACATATGACGATGCGATATGTATCCCGATACACATATGACGATACGATATGTATCCCGATACACATATGACGACATGATATGTATCCCGATACACATATGACGATACGATATGTATCCCGATACACATATGACGACATGATATGTATCCCGATACACATATGACGACATGATATGTATCCCGATACACATATGACGATGCGATATGTATCCCGATACACATATGACGACATGATATGTATCCCGATACACATATGACGATACGATATGTATCCCGATACACATATGACGACATGATATGTATCCCGATACACATATGACGATGCGATATGTATCCCGATACACATATGACGATGCGATATGTATCCCGATACACATATGACGATGCGATATGTATCCCGATACACATATGACGATACGATATGTATCCCGATACACATATGACGATGCGATATGTATCCCGATACACATATGACGATGCGATATGTATCCCGATACACATATGACGATACGATATGTATCCCGATACACATATGACGATACGATATGTATCCCGATACACATATGACGATACGATATGTATCCCGATACACATATGACGATGCGATATGTATCCCGATACACATATGACGATGCGATATGTATCCCGATACACATATGGCGATACGATATGTATCCCGATACACATATGACGATGCGATATGTATCCCGATACACATATGACGATACGATATGTATCCCGATACACATATGACGACATGATATGTATCCCGATACACATATGACGATACGATATGTATCCCGATACACATATGACGACATGATATGTATCCCGATACACATATGACGATGCGATATGTATCCCGATACACATATGACGATGCGATATGTATCCCGATACACATATGACGATACGATATGTATCCCGATACACATATGACGATACGATATGTATCCCGATACACATATGACGATGCGATATGTATCCCGATACACATATGACGATGCGATATGTATCCCGATACACATATGGCGATACGATATGTATCCCGATACACATATGACGACATGATATGTATCCCGATACACATATGACGATACGATATGTATCCCGATACACATATGACGATACGATATGTATCCCGATACACATATGACGATGCGATATGTATCCCGATACACATATGACGATACGATATGTATCCCGATACACATATGACGACATGATATGTATCCCGATACACATATGACGATACGATATGTATCCCGATACACATATGACGACATGATATGTATCCCGATACACATATGACGACATGATATGTATCCCGATACACATATGACGATATATCCCGACTCTGTATCAAAGACGATATATTGCGATTTTTTTAAAATGAATATAGCTTTTGAAAATCTAATCTACACACTACAACATCCACACAAACATAAAAACAACGCAGGACGACTCTGGCGGGATCTCGTTTCTTGTGGGTGGGACAGAGCTGCTGAATAACAGGCTCTTGTGCGGAGCGCTGCCAACTAGTGGTCGGGAGTAAATGCTGCTTATAAATAGTTTATAAAAGATCGATTCATACATATTGTCAATCAATATTAGTATCGTCTAATGTTATATGATTGGCCAGACCTGTATAGAGCTCCGCCCCCTGCTGGCGATCACTTACAGTCAGTGATGTCACCTCTCACCCTGATGCCCAGAATCTAAGGGTAACCACAGTCCCCACATTATATAGCCTCTGTTATATGATTGGCCAGACCTGTATAGAGCTCCGCCCCCTGCTGGTGATCACTTACACACAGTGATGTCACCTCTCACCCTGATGCCCAGAATCTAAGGGTAACCACAGTCCCCACATTATATAGCCTCTGTTATATGATTGGCCAGACCTGTATAGAGCTCCGCCCCCTGCTGGTGATCACTTACACACAGTGATGTCACCTCTCACCCTGATGCCCAGAATCTAAGGGTAACCACAGTCCCCACATTATATAGCCTCTGTTATATGATTGGCCAGACCTGTATAGAGCTCCGCCCCCTGCTGGTGAACACTTACAGACAGAGAAACCCGCTACTAGCAGCTTTCCCTGTAAGGTGTGCGCGCCCGCATCTCTGCGCAGCCACGCCTGCCTCCCGCACGCTGCCATTGGAGTACAAAAATGTTAAAAAAAATACGCTGAGCCAGTTCGCCTGCCGCCGCTGCTACTCACCGCCACTGCCGCCTTCCGTTTTTGCGGTCTCTGTAGCTGCTTCCCATGAAATCCCACCTGGGGAAAGCGGCTATAACTCATAAAGTTCTATCATACCATATTTTGACGGGGGCCAAATTTGTGATAGCGAAATCCTGGAAGTCACCAAATTTAAGCTTTAGAGACTTTAAGAATAACATGACAATGGAAAGAAAAATGTCCTCGTTCAGTGGGACGGGCCTGGAGAGATTTCGAGAGGTGTGGTCTCCGTGGATTCTGCATTATTTGCCGGGTGATTTCGATTCTAACCTTCTAACAGTTTGAGTTGTGGGAATTATTGGTACTTATTTGAAATGTCCCCCATTTTTTTTTTTTTTTTTTTTCTTTCTTTCCCTCCTCCCTCATTCCCCCATATTACTTTTCCTGCTTCCTGACAGCTATGTTCGGCTTGGTTATCCTATGTTAGGTGTGGGTGGATTATGCTCCCAGGGGATTAGATTTTGTTTTGGTCCAATATATGAATGGTGAGCATATGGGTAAAATAAATGTCTTAGATGCCAGCCTCAGACCAAATGTTTCTGCAACAAACTCCAAACAATGGGCACCAGGCAAGGAGAGCTCACCTCCTGAAGCGGTCAAAGTCCATAGGTAAGGAACGCCAGCCACATGGTTAGGTAAGTTAGAATCATCCTCCTTTACTGTACATCGTGGTTAAAAGCCATCACAGCAGGTAAGACAAAACGCACATGTAAAGAGCCAACCCCGCGTCTACGCGTTTCGAGCAAACGCTCTTAATCATGAGCATATGGGTAGACTTGAACTGGGTCTATACTATTGTTTGGTAGTATTGTTGGATAGCCCAGACAATTGGGCGCATGTTATTAGTAAATATGCGCTTGTTATGAATCTTCTTATACAAAATGTATGTGATGGCTATTTTCATGGTGGTTATTGTCAATAAAAATATTGAACAAGAAATCCCACCTCTGTGATGATGTATTGGGAGACCACGCCTGCTGGTCTCCCCCTAGTGGTTGGCAAGTGTACAGTGCCAACCAGGATGTGCACAATGACGTGACATTATCCTGCCTATTAAAGGGAGTGAGCCGGTCATTTCTCTGTGAGGAAAGGAGGAGATTGAGGAGCAGGTAAGTTTTACAGGGCAATATGGGAGGGGGAGTTGCAATTTGGGATGCCAAGGGTAAAAGCCAGTGGTTGGGCCAGCTGCACTGGGCTTTGTTTCACTTTAAAGATCTCAATGCCACAAATCCCTCTTATTTTTCCCTTTACAATCTTTACTTTTGCTAACTTCTGTTTACTGTGTCATGTCTCCAGAGCATAACGGGGGTCCAATTTTTCCAAAATTAAAATAAAATAAATGGCTGCAGTTAAAACGGACCAAAACCCAGGATTTTGACTATCCTAGGTCTTGTTCCTTGTCCCTGGGGAACCCCGATCGTAGGTGCTCCACTGTGTGAAACCCCGCAGGTCGCCCGAACTTGCCTCTTCATGGTCCTACGACGCATGCATGCCCGCTCGTCCAATCGGCATGCTCGGATCTGCTCAAGCCCCTTCATCCAAGTGCTTGTCTAATGGGAGCGGATCTAAGTGCGCTGACGGCCACATCCCCAGTGGGCGTGCCCTCACCGGCCATTCACAGGCGGCCGTTGCAGCCGCTGCTCGCACATGCGCCGTTGGACCAGAAAAGAAGGTGAGTTTATGGGCGACCTGGGAGTTTCACAAAGCAGGGAATTCCAATTCTGGATGCCCCTGGGGGAGGGGTCAGTCAGCTCAGGAATCTTAGAGATTCCAGGGCCGATCGCTGTTGGTTTAGGACTACTTTAAACCCATTTCCTCAGTAAAGAACTGGTGTTTAACATAATCACTGAACAATTTTGAGTTCAAGAGGCTGTGCTGCTGTCACGTGCCTGTAATGGATCTGGAAGCTGGAGAACACAACCATTTCCAGCGGCTCCCGCTGTGACTCCCCCGAGATAGGAAGCTCAGCAGCAGGAGAAGCTGAGGAGTCTGGAATGGGTGAGTACTGGAACAGGTGGGAATGGGGGAGTACTGAAACAGGTGAGCACTGGAAGAGGCTGGACCCTTACCATACACCGGTTCAAGAGTTGGGAGTCTACTGACCTGTCCTGGTCTCTGCTGGAGCTTCCCGCAAAGGGTGGACAGACTGGGCTACAGGCACTGCCAGGGTCCCACAACCATCACCAGTGTAGGCAGGATAGGAGAAGAGTGGTCAGAGGATCAGGAACCAAGCGGGCAGTCAGGCATAGCACAGGGTCAGACCGGGAACTCAACAGGAACAGGTGAGGCTGGTATCACTTCAAAGAAGATCTGCTGGCTACTTGCTAGAGCCCCAAGCCTTCCTTGAATGCGCAATTTGGCGCAAGTTCCCAACATGTGTGTCGAGCACATTTGCAATGCGCATGTGTAAAATGTGGCACTCGAGCATGCATGTTCGAAGGACCTGTAAAATGCATGAGCGAGTAACGCGGTTCCGGATGGGAATGCATGCGCGCAGGTATTCACACGCGAGTGACAGGAACACCAAGTTGGCACGTAGAAGCATGTCTGGGCTACCCCTGGCTCGCTGTCGCTCATACTTAGGAACAGAAGAGGTTGCAGAAGAAGAGTTACCGTGACATTGCCTCATCCCAAGGGGCAAAGTTCAGGCCTTTCGGGATGCTCACAGCAAAATTCCTGGATTAAATGTGGGGCTCCCAGGAGTTTTATTCCTTTCCATAGCCTAAACACTTTACGAGAGGACCCCCTGCATCTTCTGGAATCCAAAATAATCTCTACCTCAAATTCAGGAATCCCTTCAATCATCCCAGGCTCTGGAGCTTCTCTTGCTCCTCTGAAGGTTTCAGCAAGGAGACATGGGAAACGGGGTGTATTTTGTAAGAAGCAAGTAGCTGAAGCTCATAACTAGCATCATTAATCTTCATTCAAACCGTAAATGGACCCACAAATTTGGTACTTTTTTTTTAGATGGTCTTTCTAGTATGAGATTGTGGCTTTTCTTGAGATTAGGCCCCTCAGGGGTTTAGTGGCTTAAAGCTATGACCACACCTTGTTTTATCTAAAAATATGTACTTTTATTTCACAATACTTTTTTTTTAGAAAATAAGAGCACTTCTATTTTCACGCATCCATGCAATTCGCATTATACACATTTAAATGATATATTCCAGTACATTAGGTAATTGCGCTTGTTCTTTAAAGTCATTTAGGAGGGGGCAAACATGTTTCGTCTTTCTAGGCTTTTTCAATGCCCTGTATGTGTTACAAATGGATACACATACATTATATGCTCATTGTCTATTTTCTGTAAGAATATATGTTAGTAGGAAATATTGGAAAATACCTTATTTTCTATTCCTCGTAATGATTGTGTAACACATTTATACATCGTTCTTGATGGATTCCCAGAGGAGAGGTGGTGGTATGCCCGCTACTTCATTGGTCGACCCTTCAAAATTTATTATAAGGGTAGGCATGTCAGTGCAAGTTTAATATCTGTGCACATATAAAATTGATGACTAAGTATTTAAGTTACCTTGTTAGTTAAAACAAGTCCCCTTTAACGAGGTTAGATCAGGTCCTCTTTAAGGATTCCAGGGCTTTCTGCTGTCGTAGCACATAGGACACACCAGAAATGGTATAGCCTAAAAGAAAAGCATATTAGTGCAACAGAAAATGCAGGATTCTGTTTTCCAGACGAGTCGGCGCACCTCTTATAGCGTTCCTGAGCGTGGAACTTGACGTGAATAGTGAGCCCCTGAGACAATGTCATTAGGTACACTGTGAAGGACAAAACACTTCTTTGATAAAGACTTGTGCGAGTTCAGAGGCAGATGGTGGATCCGGTTAGTGGCACTAAATGAGCCATCTTTGAAAATCAATCTACTATTACTAAGAGTGTTATATCCGTCGGACAGTCACTAGTTCCACATTGCAATATTGGACCTAGGGTGGCTTGGTACTGGCAGAGGTAGCAGCAAGCCAGTAGGACGGGTGTGTTCCGTCTTGTAGTGGGCGCAGATGTCACAGTATTTTACATATTTCCTACAATCTTAGTTTAGTGATGGTCACCAAAAAAATTGTCAAGTGAGATCTCCTGAAAACCAAAATGTCCAGCCAGATGATTATTATGAGTTAAGGTGAAGATTTGAGGGCGCAAAGCTTTACGGACAAAGATCTTGCCCTCGTGTGAAAAGAACCCCTCTTGGGCCATGAAGGTGGACACTGACGCAGCGGCCACTTGAATACTAGCCTTTTGATCTGGGAAAAAAATTCCAGTTGAAAAGCCAAAAAGTGACCCTCTTGAAGAACTGCACCTGGTTCTTCTGTAACATCATCCTTTAACCTCATCTGGATGTAATTGTAAAAGCGCGTCTGACTTGCCTTTCTCGGAGCCAGGCCTGTAGGTAATGTGGAAAACAAACCTGGTGAAAACAAGGGCCCAATTGGCTTGTCTGGGTTTTAGTCATTTAGCCGAGCTTAGGCGCTCTGCAGCCGGTGGATCAGCATTGCATTGTCTTCCTGTACCCAGACCTAGACCTAGGACCCATGCCACAGACTTGGGATCTGCTTTCCCTGCCACAGCCTTGTTATCCGCTTTTGAACTAGGATCTCAGTGCATGTATGTTGCACTGTTCACCTGGATATCTGTACAGCAGCCTCAGCACCTGTATATATGTATAGCAGCCTAAGCATGTGTATGTTTGCCAGGTTCACCTGTATTCTGTACAGCTGCCTCAGCACGTATATGTTTGCTATGTTCACCTGTGTATTTTTACAGCAGCATGGTTTATGTGTGCTATGTATAGCTGTTACTGTTTATCATCATTAAACACGGTTTGCCGCATACCCGCCTCTGTCTCACAGCTCTCAATTACTGGTTATTCTATAATAGGGGATTTCTTTGCTGAGGGATCCGTGACACCTCACAGTAATGACCGTTCTACCCACCTGTAGCTTTGGCATTTTCTCTTCCAACCATAAGCTGTGCCTCTGTTTCTTTAGTGCTGATAAACGTTGATTACGTGATTGCAGTTGCCCTTGTCTTATGTCCAGCTGGTAAAATAATGTGGAGTTGCTCATTAACCTTATCTCATCTCCTCAATTTTTTACTTTCGTAGTTGAAGATTTTGGCCAGAATAATGTCGCCAAGCATGCTGTTATTGCTCCAGACGTTAAAAGAGAAGATGATGAAATTACAGCAAAGCCAGCTGGAGACCTGGCTACTTCTAATCCCCTCACAGCACTGCACCCTCTATATCTCTCATCTCGCCCCTCTACACAGGAGGAGCCTGTTTCTCTTGCCCATTGTGCAGCCCTGCAATCTAAGAAGAAAAAATCAGACTTTAACACACATGAAGGAGTTCATACAGGAGAGAAGCCATATTCATGTTCTGAGTGTGGAAAAGTTTTTTCTCATAGATCAGCCCTTATCGCACATGAAAGAGTTCATACAGGAGAGAAGCCATATTCATGCGCTGAATGCAGTGCATGTTTTTCTCACACAACAGGCCTTCGTAGACATGAAAGAGTTCATACAGGGGAGAAGCCATATCCTTGTTCTGAGTGTGGGAAATGCTTTTCTCAGAAATCGGCCCTTATAAGGCATGAAACTGTTCACACGGGGGAGAAGCCATATTCATGTTCTGAATGCGGGAAATGTTTCTCGGATAAATCAACCTTTATCAGACATGAAAGAGTTCATAGAGGAGAGAAGCCATATTCATGTTCTGAATGTGGGAAATGTTTTTCTCACAAATCCGACCTTATCATACATGAAAGAGTTCATACAGGAGAGAAGCCATATTCATGCTCGGAATGCAGAGCTAGTTTTTCTGATAAGTCAGTCCTCCGCAGACATAAAAGAGTTCATACAGGGGAGAAGCCACATTCCTGTTCTGAATGTGGGAAAAGTTTTTCTCAGAAATCATCCCTTATCAGACATAAAATCGCTCATACCGGGGAGAAGCCACATTCATGTTCTGAATGTGGAAAATGTTGCTCTTACAAAGCAGACCTTATCAAACATAAAAGAGTTCATACAGGAGGTAAAACATAAACCTATAGCTGCTTGTGGGAACATTTCTGTCTTAAAGAGAGGTCACATTATTCAACAGTTAATTCAATTGTTTAGAAATTCATGGTAGATACATTTTAAAAATAGTCCTAAAATTTGAAAAGAGTCATTTAGACTTCAAGACTGCTCTAAGTTTTTTTTTTGTTTCTAACTTTTTTGAAAATAAGAATACAGTCTGAGCAATACATATAGTACATGTTGCGAGAACAGAATGCAAGACATTATAACGGAGCTCAGTTTACTTAATAATATTACATTACCACACTCCCTGTAGGGAGAAAACATGTTTGATATTGGTCTTAGGTGTTTGTACCATAACCCATATTTTAGTTGAGTTTATATTTCTAATGCAATTATAACCCTCAAACCTGCTGCGTCACAGATTTCTTTGATCCTGGTGTAGGGAGAGGACCAACGTAATCGAAGTTTGTCTGTACTTAGTGTCAGGGGTCGATCACGGGGGAGCCCCATACCTTCACCTCACCTGCACCTCCTCAACCGCTTGTCCAAACATGGAGAGTTTCAATAGAAAGAAATGGAGAGAAGAGCATAGAGATGCTGTCACTCTGTTGTCAGACCATTTTGCACTCAAAATGTTTCTCTGTGATTTTTGAAAGAATGTCCATGGATTTCCCATAAACATGATTATTGTTTATTTCATCGGCGTTTCAGCTTTTAACATGTCTTGTAATTTTTTAAGTGCTTTCATAATATTTTTGGGTAAAAAATGCTAATAAAATTTAACATTTTGTTGCATTTTTTAAAATAAAAAATGTAATATTTTAAAGAAAATCATATTGTATGTGAAAGCTCCATTCTTCCCGATTACTGGAGCTGTCAAAAGTGGTTGGCAGGGAACGAGACACCAGGGGATTTTTTTCTTTACCTTTATTTTGAATGTGTACGCATACGCTGGCTTGTACGCATATGCGAGCCTCTCTATTTTTAGTGTTTGCAATTCTTCACCCCCTGGCCCTGGTATTCCATTACTTACTTATTGCTCTGCCAACTCTCTTCTGCTCCTAAGTGCTTAGCATGCAGTGCCATGTTTGCCCTAGGCCAGCCCCCAGCTAGCACTGTCAAGTCACCAGCCAGTAACCAATCTTCCCCCTCGGGGTCTTCCTCAACACCCATAGCGCAAATGTCCCCTATTCCACCAAGTACACATGAAGATGACGGCCAATCCTATGTTGGCCGACACCTGCGGTGCAGCACTCCGAGTGGCAGGTTTAACGATGCCCAATGTATGGCTTTAACAACTGGTGTGTCTATTTGGTTCAGCTGTATGGGCGCATTTCTAGAGCTACACCAAAATCTGTCAAGTACCACCTGTGGGAGGCCATCACCAGGCAGGTTAATAGTCCTGGACCAGAGCAGAAGTACATGGATCAAGTGCAAAGGAAGTTTGTGGACATGCAATATGCTGTGAGGCAAAAAAAAAATAACAAGTGCAAGCAACAAGGGTAACGATGCTTTGTGCTGTTGTGGATGTTGATGTTGGGTGTGACCTTTGCATGACAACATCCTTGTATTTGTTTAGGGTTGCAAACTGGAGGTGGAATACCACACAAACTGCAATTCAATACAGCCGAAGAAATGGTGTATAACCAGCTACACTCCAGAGCTTGCCAGGGTCCATTGTGCTGCTGCTGTAGTACGTAAGTAGTTTACGTAGTAATATTTTGGGTTGATTAGTTTCAAAAAAAGTATTACTCATTTCAGTTGTCTAGTTCAGGTCAGATCCACCATAAGCTCCATTTAATGGTGGAGGAAATGTGTCCAAAATGATGAACCCTGGAACATTATCAAGCTTTTTTTTATTTTTTACTGTGGCACTACAGACACCCTCGCTACTGGCTGCCATACAGCATCTGGAGGAGGATGAGCCACTGCATCAGCCTTGACCGCAACAGCAGCATCAATACCCTCTGCTGCACCAGTTGCCTCCCCAGCACCCTTAGACACAACATCTGCCTCGACAGCTGCCAGTGCAGCAGCAACTGCCTCAACAGATGCCACTGCAGCAGAAGCCTACCCCACTCCCTCTGCAGCAGCAGCCTACCCCACTCCCTCTGCTGCCACAGCTCCAGCATGACCAGCAGTTGGAGCATTGGGAGCAGCTGCATCCATCACCTCCATGGACCAGAGGATTTGCCTTCACCCACATCAAGACATCAACACATGTGGAAAGGCCAAGTACTACTCCAGCTACAAGTTTCCCTGCCCGGGGAAAAGGACGACGGGCTCAGGCACATCGCCATCTTCCCCTGGTGAGAGGGGTGCAGTTGATGGAGGCAGATTGGCGAGCAGATAGCTGAGCCCAGTTCCGCCAAACTATAGGGAGAAATATAAGTCAGATCCACCATGAGCTTCATTCATTGGTGGAGGAAATGCATAACAGCTACCGTCAGAGGGAGGCAATGCTGGGAAAGTGGCAATGAAGCTGGAAGACCTTGGAAGGTTCAGTAGGTATGTCACAGGGCTCCAAGTGAATTTAGCATCCATTCCTTTGTCAGGTCGTCTTCCTGTTTTAAGTATGATTTTTGATGTGATTATCCTAAGCTTGGCTTGTTTCCTTCACCCAAATAAAAACACACCAGATAAGATTCCTACTTTTCTAAATTAGTTTATTATATAAGGTGACCTCTAAACACCCTATCAAATACCCACACAGAGACTGACCATTGCACTCAAAGGGTAAATTTACAAATCCATTTTATTATGATAAATTAAAACCACATTAGAAACTAGAGATGAGCGAACTTTTGAAAAATTCGATTCGACTGATTCGCCGAATTTTCCGACAAAAATCGTTTCGACCCGAATAAATTCGCGACGAATCGCTATTAAAAACGGCTATTTCTGAGCCTCCTAGAGCCTCAATAGGGTTGTAAACCATTCTGCCTTGCTGTAACACGCACAGGATGCGTGCTGGGTTAGTTAAATAATACTTTGAAGAAATATCACATGCAGATCAGAGGCATCGCTAATAGAATCGCAGAGCGGCACAATTGCAGAGAGTTGAAGTGGCATCACTATGAGGGGCAGAAGGAGCCCAAACATTGCTTTAAAGAGACACTGGAGTTGGCAGCAGCAGGAGCCCAAAAATTGGATGAATCACACCCTGGAGTTGGCAGGAGTTGACAGCAGCAGCAGCAGCAGGAACCCAAATATTACTTTAAAGAGACCCTGGGGTTGGCCTCAGGAGCCCAAAAATTGGATGAATCACACCCTGGAGTTGGCAGCAGCAGCAGCAGGAGCCCAAATATACACTGGAGTTGGCTTCAGGAGCCCAAAAATTGGATGAATCACACCCTGGAGTTGGCAGGAGTTGACAGTAGCAGCAGCAGGAGCCCAAATATTACATTAAAGAGACCCTGGGGTTGGCCTCAGGAGCCCAAAAATTGGATGAATCACACCCTGGAGTTGGCAGCAGCAGCAGCAGGAGCCCAAATATACACTGGAGTTGGCTTCAGGAGCCCAAAAATTGGATGAATCACACCCTGGAGTTGGCAGGAGTTGACAGCAGCAGCAGGAGCCCAAATATACACTGGAGTTGGCTTCAGGAGCCCAAAAATTGGATGAATCACACCCTGGAGTTGGCAGAAGTTGGCAGCAGCAGGAGCCCAAATATACACTGGAGTTGGCTTCAGGAGCCCAAAAATTGGATGAATCACACCCTGGAGTTGGCAGAAGTTGGCAGCAGCAGCAGCAGGAGCCCAAATATACACTGGAGTTGGCTTCAGGAGCCCAAAAATTGGATGAATCACACCCTGGAGTTGGCAGAAGTTGGCAGCAGCAGCAGCAGGAGCCCAAATATACACTGGAGTTGGCTTCAGGAGCCCAAAAATTGGATGAATCACACCCTGGAGTTGGCAGAAGTTGGCAGCAGCAGCAGCAGGAGCCCAAATATACACTGGAGTTGGCCTCAGGAGCCCAAAAATTGGATGAATCACACCCTGGAGTTGGCAGAAGTTGGCAGCAGCAGCAGCAGCAGGAGCCCAAATATACACTGGAGTTGGCTTCAGGAGCCCAAAAATTGGATGAATCACACCCTGGAGTTGGCAGGAGTTGACAGTAGCAGCAGCAGGAGCCCAAATATACACTGGAGTTGGCTTCAGGAGCCCAAAAATTGGATGAATCACACCCTGGAGTTGGCAGGAGTTGACAGCAGCAGCTGCAGCAGGAGCCCAAATATTACATTAAAGAGACCCTGGGGTTGGCCTCAGGAGCCCAAAAATTGGATGAATCACACCCTGGAGTTGGCAGCAGCAGCAGCAGGAGCCCAAATATACACTGGAGTTGGCTTCAGGAGCCCAAAAATTGGATGAATCACACCCTGGAGTTGGCAGAAGTTGGCAGCAGCAGCAGCAGGAGCCCAAATATACACTGGAGTTGGCTTCAGGAGCCCAAAAATTGGATGAATCACACCCTGGAGTTGGCAGGAGTTGACAGTAGCAGCAGCAGGAGCCCAAATATTACATTAAAGAGACCCTGGGGTTGGCCTCAGGAGCCCAAAATGGATGAATCACACCCTGGAGTTGGCAGCAGCAGCAGCAGGAGCCCAAATATACACTGGAGTTGGCTTCAGGAGCCCAAAAATTGGATGAATCACACCCTGGAGTTGGCAGAAGTTGGCAGCAGCAGCAGCAGGAGCCCAAATATACACTGGAGTTGGCTTCAGGAGCCCAAAAATTGGATGAATCACACCCTGGAGTTGGCAGGAGTTGACAGTAGCAGCAGCAGGAGCCCAAATATACACTGGAGTTGGCTTCAGGAGCCCAAAAATTGGATGAATCACACCCTGGAGTTGGCAGGAGTTGACAGCAGCAGCAGGAGCCCAAATATACACTGGAGTTGGCTTCAGGAGCCCAAAAATTGGATGAATCACACCCTGGAGTTGGCAGAAGTTGGCAGCAGCAGCAGCAGGAGCCCAAATATACACTGGAGTTGGCTTCAGGAGCCCAAAAATTGGATGAATCACACCCTGGAGTTGGCAGGAGTTGACAGTAGCAGCAGCAGGAGCCCAAATATACACTGGAGTTGGCTTCAGGAGCCCAAAAATTGGATGAATCACACCCTGGAGTTGGCAGCAGCAGCAGCAGGAGCCCAAATATACACTGGAGTTGGCTTCAGGAGCCCAAAAATTGGATGAATCACACCCTGGAGTTGGCAGAAGTTGGCAGCAGCAGCAGCAGGAGCCCAAATATACACTGGAGTTGGCTTCAGGAGCCCAAAAATTGGATGAATCACACCCTGCAGTTGGCAGAAGTTGGCAGCAGCAGGAGCCCAAATATACACTGGAGTTGGCCTCAGGAGCCCAAAAATTGGATGAATCACACCCTGGAGTTGGCAGAAGTTGGCAGCAGCAGCAGCAGGAGCCCAAATATACACTGGAGTTGGCTTCAGGAGCCCAAAAATTGGATGAATCACACCCTGGAGTTGGCAGGAGTTGACAGTAGCAGCAGCAGGAGCCCAAATATACACTGGAGTTGGCTTCAGGAGCCCAAAAATTGGATGAATCACACCCTGGAGTTGGCAGCAGCAGCAGCAGGAGCCCAAATATACACTGGAGTTGGCTTCAGGAGCCCAAAAATTGGATGAATCACACCCTGGAGTTGGCAGAAGTTGGCAGCAGCAGCAGCAGGAGCCCAAATATACACTGGAGTTGGCTTCAGGAGCCCAAAAATTGGATGAATCACACCCTGGAGTTGGCAGGAGTTGACAGTAGCAGCAGCAGGAGCCCAAATATACACTGGAGTTGGCTTCAGGAGCCCAAAAATTGGATGAATCACACCCTGGAGTTGGCAGCAGCAGGAGCCCAAATATACACTGGAGTTGGCTTCAGGAGCCCAAAAATTGGATGAATCACACCCTGGAGTTGGCAGAAGTTGGCAGCAGCAGCAGCAGGAGCCCAAATATACACTGGAGTTGGCTTCAGGAGCCCAAAAATTGGATGAATCACACCCTGGAGTTGGCAGAAGTTGGCAGCAGCAGCAGCAGGAGCCCAAATATACACTGGAGTTGGCTTCAGGAGCCCAAAAATTGGATGAATCACACCCTGGAGTTGGCAGAAGTTGGCAGCAGCAGCAGCAGGAGCCCAAATATACACTGGAGTTGGCTTCAGGAGCCCAAAAATTGGATGAATCACACCCTGGAGTTGGCAGGAGTTGACAGTAGCAGCAGCAGGAGCCCAAATATACACTGGAGTTGGCTTCAGGAGCCCAAAAATTGGATGAATCACACCCTGCAGTTGGCAGAAGTTGGCAGCAGCAGCAGCAGGAGCCCAAATATACACTGGAGTTGGCCTCAGGAGCCCAAAAATTGGATGAATCACACCCTGGAGTTGGCAGAAGTTGGCAGCAGCAGCAGCAGGAGCCCAAATATACACTGGAGTTGGCTTCAGGAGCCCAAAAATTGGATGAATCACACCCTGGAGTTGGCAGGAGTTGACAGTAGCAGCAGCAGGAGCCCAAATATACACTGGAGTTGGCTTCAGGAGCCCAAAAATTGGATGAATCACACCCTGGAGTTGGCAGAAGTTGGCAGCAGCAGCAGCAGGAGCCCAAATATACACTGGAGTTGGCTTCAGGAGCCCAAAAATTGGATGAATCACACCCTGCAGTTGGCAGGAGTTGACAGCAGCAGCAGGAGCCCAAATATTACATTAAAGAGACCCTGGGGTTGGCCTCAGGAGCCCAAAAATTGGATGAATCACACCCTGGAGTTGGCAGCAGCAGCAGGAGCCCAAATATACACTGGAGTTGGCTTCAGGAGCCCAAAAATTGGATGAATCACACCCTGGAGTTGGCAGGAGTTGACAGTAGCAGCAGCAGGAGCCCAAATATTACATTAAAGAGACCCTGGGGTTGGCCTCAGGAGCCCAAAAATTGGATGAATCACACCCTGGAGTTGGCAGCAGCAGCAGCAGGAGCCCAAATATACACTGGAGTTGGCTTCAGGAGCCCAAAAATTGGATGAATCACACCCTGGAGTTGGCAGAAGTTGGCAGCAGCAGCAGCAGGAGCCCAAATATACACTGGAGTTGGCTTCAGGAGCCCAAAAATTGGATGAATCACACCCTGGAGTTGGCAGAAGTTGGCAGCAGCAGCAGCAGGAGCCCAAATATACACTGGAGTTGGCTTCAGGAGCCCAAAAATTGGATGAATCACACCCTGGAGTTGGCAGGAGTTGACAGCAGCAGCAGCAGCAGGAGCCCAAATATTACTTTAAAGTGACACTGGGGTTGGCTTCAGGAGCCCAACAATTGGATGAATCACACCCTGGAGTTGGCAGAAGTTGGCAGCAGCAGCAGCAGGAGCCCAAAAAATGGCCTAAAGACATAAATATGTTTTGCACCATTTGGAAAGTGTAAAACGTGGCACCATGCTGAATCTAGTCGCATGCATCAGGCATTGGTGGGTGGAAATCCTGGCTGATCCATCCCTGATTCATTTTGACAAAGGTGAGTCTCTCCACATTTTTAGTTGACAGACGAGTTCTCCTCGCCGTAACTATGGCCCCCGCCGCACTAAACACCCGCTCAGATGGCACGCTACTTGCCGGGCAGGACAGCTTTTCCAGGGCAAACTCTGCTAGTTGCGGCCACAAATCAAGTTTGGCTGCCCAGAAGTCCAGCGGATCCTCAAGGTGTGTTGGCATGGTCATGTCAAAGTATGACATGACCTGCTGGTTGAGGTCCTGCTCCAGGTCTTCCTGCTGCTCATGAGTAGCCTCACTATGCGGGTGTAGAAAGCTACTCATTAGCGACTGAAGACTGAGGCTGCTGCTGCTGATGGAGCTGCTGCTGCTGCTCCTGCCCCCCAGCGGCCATGGCAGTGGAAGGTGAGCGCAGAGGTCCCCTCGAGTCAGACCTGCGAGAGTATGGACCATGGCGCAGATAGGCATCGGCCAACTGCCTACGTAGAATGTCTTTGTAGTAGTTGAGTTTGTCCTCCCTCTCGGTGGGTTTAAAAAATGCCCCCATTTTGTGCCGGAAGCGAGGGTCCAATAAGGTGGACAGCCAGAAGTCATCCCGCCGACAGATGGAAACAATTCTGGGGTCACTACGCAAGCACGTGAGCATGCTTCGTGCCATTTGCGCAAGTGACTCGGATGGACTACCTGTCTCCATCTCCACTGCATACTGCCACGGTGTGCCCGGGTCCTCTGTCTCGCCTTCCTCAAAAACCTCTAGCTCCTCTGGCTGCTCCTGCTCCTCCTCTCCTGTCCGCTGACTAGATAAACCAGCCATTTCGCCAAGCCTAAACTGTGTTTCGCTGGGCAACTCCTCCTCCTCTTCCTCCTCCTCCTCCAGTTTAGCTCCAACGGGGTTCATGTGGCCGTAAGATGTAAACGCCATGTCTCCAGTGCCCTGACCAGCCATGGTTTCCAACATGTGCTGTAGTACATGAAGCAGTGGAATCACGTCGTTCATCCCGTTGTCAGGGATCGGCGCTTACCTGAGCCCCGTTCCAGCGCTGGCCTCGGGCGCCCGGCCGCAGTTGCTCCTGCCCGGCGGCCTCGCCGAGCGGCGGCGGCTCAGGCGGCGCCGCGCACGGCCGCTCTCCTCTCTCGTGCTCGCGCCCGCGTGACTGCCTCGCGTGCGCATGCGCGAGCACGTAATTTTTATGCCCTCCGGCGGCGCTGCACACAGCGCGCCCGCCGGAGGCTGTAGTAGGAAGCAGTTCTACCAAGGGGCACAGGCACGCCCCTTGGTTCAGACTATGGGCCAATGAGCCCAATATAGGGAGGTTCTGGGCTACACGCCCTTTTAGGTTCTGGCCCAATGGTTGTTTTGATCACAGTTGCACCAATCACACACTCACCTCCCATCATATCTGTCCCTATATAAGGTTCACCTTGTCAGTTGCTCAGCGCCTGTGATAGCGCCTTGTACCCTGTTTAGTAGCTTGTCTCTAAAGTATATTTTTGATCTCCCGTTGCCGACCACCGCCCGTCTTGACTACCCCCCGATCTGATCTCCTGTTGCCGACCTTCGCCTGTGTTTTGACCACCCTCGATCTGATCTCCTGTTGCCGACCTTTGCCTGTGTTTTGACCACCCCCGATCTGATCTCCTGTTGCCGACCTCTGCTTGATCCTCGACCACGTCTTGTCCAATCCTTGGTACCGCTGTCATCCCGGAACTTCTGTTGCTGACCCCTAGCCTGTTGGACTTCCGTTATACGCTCAGCGATTGGGCTGCTCGGCACCACTTCCAGCCGCGGGTTCTCCAGGCCTCTGAACAGTAAGACTCCAATCTTTGAGCCATTGAAGTCCTGGGGGCAACCGATCCCGGGCAGGCGTGCTCTGCGTCCCGGCAAGCGGGGGCTCCTAAAGGTGAAGCTGGCTGCGGAGATTGGGGGTTGAGGTCTTACTGAGAGGGCTGGAGTTATCTAAGTGGATTGCTGTAGTACCCGGAGTGTGACATTATCACAGGCCAAAAGATGGATGACCTGGTACAGCAGGTACAAGCTATGGCTACGGCGATAAACCAGCTCGCTCAAAGAGTGGCCACTCAAGAATCTCGACAGTTACCGGCATCCTCTGTACCACCTCATATTTCAGAACCAAAGATTCCATTGCCGGAAAAGTTTTTTGGAGAACGAGCTAAATTCTCCAATTTTAAGAATGCCTGCGAACTGTATTTCAAGCTGAGACCCATCTCCTCAGGCACTGAGTCCCAACGAGTAGGCCTAGTCATTTCTTTGCTTCAAGGAGACCCGCAGTCCTGGGCCTTCAGTTTGCCATCTCATGATTCTGCCCTACAATCCGTTACAGCATTCTTTACTGCTATGGGCGTCTTATATGCTGACCCTGATCAACAATCTACGGCAGAAAATAGGCTTCGGGCCTTAAGACAAGGACGGAATTCGGCTGAAGATTATAGTGCTGAATTCCGCCGCTGGGCCGTCGAATCAAGGTGGAATGATCCCGCTTTGTGTAGTGAGTTCAGGGTGGGGCTGTCGGAAAGCATCAAGGATGCTTTGGTAAATTTTCCTCCACCCGCAGACCTAGACCAATTAATGCAGGTCTCCATTAAAATAGACAGGCGTCTTAGAGAGAGGGCTAGGGAGAGAGCCAGGGCTCCCACGTCCTTCAGGTCTTCCCAGAGTCTTAGTTCCCCGGCTACCCGTGGGGAAAATACCTCATCTCCTTCCCAGGAAGAACCCATGCAATTAGGGAGAACCCGGTTAACCCAAGAGGAAAAGCAGCGTAGGCGGTCCAATGGGTTATGCCTATATTGTGGGAACTCGGGACATTTCGCAGGGTCCTGTCCCAACAAGGGGAGACCGGCGGAAAACTTCCGCACCCAGACCAGGTAGAGAGTACTGATCTGGGTGAGTCAGTTTGCAACTCTCGCCAAAATAAAATGTTAGTACCCATTGACCTATCTTGGGGTTCTTCCAAGCAAACAGTTTCCGCCTTTATCGACAGCGGTGCGGCGGGAAACTTTCTGGATAGGAGCATGATCTCTCTTTTAGGTATTCCGTTAGTTCCTCTTGAAAGATCCCTACAAGTTTTGGCCATCAATGGGAAGGCCATTCAGGGGGGACCTATAAACACCAAGACCCCACCTCTTCGGTTAATTGTTGGCTCTTCCCACTCTGAGTTCTTAGAATTTTTCATCTTCGACTGTCCAGAGACTCCGGTGGTTTTGGGATACCCCTGGTTACAACTCCACAACCCGGTGATTGATTGGCGGGTTGGAGAATTGATCAAGTGGAGTGACCATTGTAAAAATCACTGCTTTACTACTGGCCTTAGAAGTATGCAAGTTTTACCTCAGGGATTACCTCAACCATACGCAGACTGGGTTGATGTCTTCTCTGAACGTTCTGCGGATACCCTCCCTCCACATCGGTCTTATGACTGCCCTATTGACTTGCTGCCTGGCACGATTCCCCCGAGGGGAAAAATTTATAATCTTACCCTGCCTGAAGAGCAAGCAATGAGGGAGTACATCACCGAAAATTTAAGGAAGGGATTTATTCGCCCCTCTACCTCACCTGCCGGGGCTGGATTCTTTTTTGTAGAGAAAAAAGATGGCGGCTTGAGACCATGCATAGATTATCGAGCCTTGAATAAAATCACTGTAAAGAACCGATACCCCTTGCCCTTGATCGGGGATCTGTTCAATCAAGTCACTGGGTCCCAAATTTTTTCCAAGTTGGATTTAAGAGGGGCTTACAATCTTATTCGCATCCGACAGGGGGACGAGTGGAAAACCGCATTTAATGTGAAAGACGGCCATTACCAGTACCTGGTCATGCCTTTTGGTCTTTGTAACGCGCCAGCCGTTTTTCAAGATTTTGTTAACGATATTTTCAGAGAGTATCTCGGTAGATTTGTGGTCATATACTTAGACGGTATTCTCATTTTTTCTAATTCCTTGTTGGAGCACAGACGTCATGTTAAGTTGGTACTACAAAAATTAAGAGAGAACAACTTATTTGATAAACTTTCTAAATGCGTGTTTGAAGTCACCACAGTTCCTTTCTTAGGGTATATCATTACCAACCAGGGTTTAGAGATGGACGCGGGGAAAGTTTCGGCGGTTCAGGATTGGGTTCAACCCAAGACCTTAAAAGAATTGCAGCGTTTCCTAGGTTTTGCCAATTTTTATCGGCGATTCATCAAAGGTTTCTCTCATGTTGTTGCACCTCTTACCAATCTTACCCGCAAGGGGGCCTTTACGGCTAACTGGTCTCCCTCTGTCTGTGAGGCCTTCCTGACCTTGAAGCGGGCCTTCACTTCGGCACCAGTGTTAATTCACCCAGATATTCGTAAGGCCTTCATTGTTGAAGTAGACGCTTCAGAGCTGGGAGTGGGTGCAGTTTTGTCGCAATATTCCGGTGATCCTGAGCGTCTACATCCATGTGCTTATTTTTCACGTAAATTCAGTACCGCGGAGCAAAATTATGATGTTGGTAATAGGGAACTATTAGCTATTAAACTGGCTTTTGATGAATGGCGACACTGGCTGGAGGGTTCTTTACATCCTATAACCGTGTATACCGATCACAAAAATCTTGAATACATTGGGTCTGCCAAGAGATTGAACTCCCGTCAAGCACGTTGGGCATTATTCTTCTCGCGTTTTAATTTTATTATTACGTTCAAGCCAGGTGTAAAAAATACTAAAGCGGATGCTCTATCTCGCATGTTCGGTGAATGTAAGGATCGGGGTGATACTGGTGACCCGATTCTACCTATGGGTTGTGTGGTGGGGGCATTACTCCCTGATCTCTCTAACACCTTGGCGCCGTTTCAAGACCAGTCCCCTAGTGATATTCCCTTGGGGTGCCAGTTTGTACCGCCACATTTGCGTCCAGATGTAATTCGCGAGTTTCACGATGCTAAAACTGCTGGCCATGTGGGTAACCGAAAAACCCTTATGCTTGCCCGTCGCCATGTATGGTGGCCAACCATGAGACGCGATATTACTGCCTTTATCGATGCTTGTGCTCTTTGTGCTCGAAGTAAGGGGGTTCATAAGGCTCCCAGTGGCGGTTTGGTTCCTCTTGAAATTCCTGCTGAACCTTGGACTCATATTTCTATGGATTTTATTGTAGATTTGCCTTTATCACTCGGGAATACTGTTATTTGGGTGGTCGTAGATCGTTTCAGTAAAATGGCACACTTCATTCCTCTGGCTAAGCTTCCTTCGGCACCAGAGCTTTCCCGATTATTTACTTCACACATTTTTCGTATTCATGGTATTCCGTCCAATATAGTCTCTGATCGGGGCGTCCAATTTACTTCCCGTTTTTGGAAACATTTCTGTTTGCGGCTGGGTATACAGATCTCTCTTTCGTCTGCCTACCATCCCCAGTCCAATGGGCAGACGGAAAGAACTAATCAAACTCTGGAACAGTACTTAAGGTGTTATGTCTCTGATGCCCAAGAACAATGGGCAGAATTTATTGATTTCGCCGAATTTGCTTATAATAATGCGCCTAGTGAGAGTACCAAGATTTCGCCTTTTTATTGTAACTTAGGGAAAAATCCTAGAGCTTCTTCCCTTTCGGGGTCACCCTCCAACTTGCCGGCGTTGGAGGAGTGGCTTCAAGAACGGAAGAATATCTGGACACATGTTCAGGAAATCCTTAAAACCACTAGTTTAAGATATAAGAAATTTGCTGATCGTCGTAGATCACGGGAACCTACTCTTCAAGTAGGCGATCTAGTTTGGGTCTCCACTAAAAATATTGCGCTCCGTCAACCCTCTAGTAAATTGGGTCCGAAATTCATTGGCCCTTTTCCGATTATCAAGAAATTGAATAATGTGTCTTTTAAGATTCAACTCCCGCCGACTTTGAAAATACCTAATTCTTTTCATGTTTCATTGTTAAAACCGGCGAAAAACACTCCTCTTGCTGGTCCCTCGCCTATTCTTGTTGATAATGAGCCCGAGTATGAAGTAAATAAGATCCTGGATTCACGTAAAGTGCGTGAATCTTTACAGTATTTGGTGGACTGGGTTGGCTACGGTCCCGAGGAAAGGTGCTGGGTAGCAGCTAGGGATGTGCACGCCAGTACTCTTGTGAAGAAGTTTCATCATGACAATCCAGGAAAACCCGGTAAGGGTCCGGAGGCCCCTCGTGAAGGGGGGGGTAGTGTCAGGGATCGGCGCTTACCTGAGCCCCGTTCCAGCGCTGGCCTCGGGCGCCCGGCCGCAGTTGCTCCTGCCCGGCGGCCTCGCCGAGCGGCGGCGGCTCAGGCGGCGCCGCGCACGGCCGCTCTCCTCTCTCGTGCTCGCGCCCGCGTGACTGCCTCGCGTGCGCATGCGCGAGCACGTAATTTTTATGCCCTCCGGCGGCGCTGCACACAGCGCGCCCGCCGGAGGCTGTAGTAGGAAGCAGTTCTACCAAGGGGCACAGGCACGCCCCTTGGTTCAGACTATGGGCCAATGAGCCCAATATAGGGAGGTTCTGGGCTACACGCCCTTTTAGGTTCTGGCCCAATGGTTGTTTTGATCACAGTTGCACCAATCACACACTCACCTCCCATCATATCTGTCCCTATATAAGGTTCACCTTGTCAGTTGCTCAGCGCCTGTGATAGCGCCTTGTACCCTGTTTAGTAGCTTGTCTCTAAAGTATATTTTTGATCTCCCGTTGCCGACCACCGCCCGTCTTGACTACCCCCCGATCTGATCTCCTGTTGCCGACCTTCGCCTGTGTTTTGACCACCCTCGATCTGATCTCCTGTTGCCGACCTTCGCCTGTGTTTTGACCACCCCCGATCTGATCTCCTGTTGCCGACCTCTGCTTGATCCTCGACCACGTCTTGTCCAATCCTTGGTACCGCTGTCATCCCGGAACTTCTGTTGCTGACCCCTAGCCTGTTGGACTTCCGTTATACGCTCAGCGATTGGGCTGCTCGGCACCACTTCCAGCCGCGGGTTCTCCAGGCCTCTGAACAGTAAGACTCCAATCTTTGAGCCATTGAAGTCCTGGGGGCAACCGATCCCGGGCAGGCGTGCTCTGCGTCCCGGCAAGCGGGGGCTCCTAAAGGTGAAGCTGGCTGCGGAGATTGGGGGTTGAGGTCTTACTGAGAGGGCTGGAGTTATCTAAGTGGATTGCTGTAGTACCCGGAGCGTGACACCCGTAATCCTGCCGACTGACAAATAAAGTGGCTTCCTCAAAGGGCCTGAGCAAACGGCAGGTGTCACGTATGAGCTGCCACTGGTTGACATTGAAGTTACACAGGGGAGTCCCCCTATCTGCTTGGATCATCAGGAAATCCGTGATGGCTTTTCTCTGTTCATATAATCGGTCCAACATGTGAAGGGTGGAATTCCAACGGGTGGAAACATCGCAAATCAGACTATGTTGGGGGATACCATTCTGACGCTGTAGCTCAAGAAGGGTGTGTTTGGCGGTGTAGGAGTGGCTGAAGTGCATGCAAAGTTTCCTTGAAGTTGTTAGGATGTCCTGCAGATGGGGGGAACACTTCAGAAACCACTTGACAACCAGATTGAAGACGTGAGCCATGCAGGGGGCATGGGTCAGGCTTCCTTGGCGCAGCGCAGACAAAATGTTCTTCCCATTGTCGGTAACCATGATTCCCATTTTAAGTTTTCTCGGAGTAAGCCATGTTTGGATTTCCTGATGAATACATTTAAGCAGTTCCTCCCCTGTGTGACTCCGTTCGCCAAGACAAACCATGTGAAGCACTGCGTGACACCTCCGTGCCCTGCACACATGGTAGACTGGAGGGGCACTGAGACTTGAGCCTACAGTGGAGGGTGAGGAGATGGCGGAGGATGAGGAGGCCGAGTCGCACGGTGTCACAGGCCCAATGGGCAGAGAGCGCAGAGGCCGAAGCGGCGTGACCTGTCCAAGTTGCTGCTGCAAAGGGACCACATTCACCCAGTGGGCCGTAAACGACATGTACTGCCCCTGACCGTAGTTACAGCTCCAGATGTCGGCGCTGCCATGTATTTTGCTACACACCGACAGGCTCAAGGACTGGCCCACCTTCTGTTCAACAAAAGTGTGCAGCGCTGGTACTGCCTTCTTGGCAAAGAAATGACGGCTTGGGACTCTCCACCTCGGCTCGGCACAAGCCATCAGTTCTCTGAAAGGTGCAGATTCCACCACCTGAAAAGGGAGCGACTGCAGCACCAGCAACTTGGACAGGAGCACATTCAGCTTCTGCGCCGTAGGATGAGTGGGCGCATACTGCTGTCTCTTGGACATGGCTTCGCTGATGGATTGCTGGCGGGATGCATGACTTGGAGGAGGAGGAGCAGGAGCGACAGAGGATGGGTATGACGCACAGCTGCCTTCGGCTGAGGTGCTGGAGCCTTGGCTGGCAGAAATTGGGAGCTCACTTGGTGAGGAAGCAGACTGGACCACCCCTTGGGAGCCTCGGTTCTCCCAGGTCGTTTTATGGTGACGCATCATATGTTGACGCAGGGCCGTGGTGCCAACATTTGGACCCTGGCCACGCTTCACCTTTTGCCTACATATCTTGCATGTGGCCATGTTACCCTCCTGCGGATGCCTCAGGAAAAACTGCCACACTGCCGAGTAGCTACTTTTCCCACCCCCTGGCCTCACTGATTCACTGCTGCTGTTGCCAACTCCAGGAACCCCTGCTCCACTACCTCCCGATAAGGTAGACTGCCGCACAGCAGGTGCTCTACCCCGGCCCCGGCCGGCTCCAGCCTTTGGAATTGTGCCCCCATGCTGACTGCTACCACCTTGCTGCCTCAGCTGCTGACTCCGGGGCAACCTGCGCCCCTCTTCTCCTGATGATGACGATGAAGCCCCTTCATCACCCGGCTCCCAAGTGCGATCGGCTTCATCGTCATCATCATCATCATCACCGAGTTGTGGCTGTACGTCACTGATGTTCGTGGATTCATCAACAGTGTCTGGCGCAGGAGCTGGAACGCTCGCAGCACCCACGACACTGTCCACATCACTATTTGTCTGCCTAGCTAAAGAAGCCACCTCCATTTCTTGGCTGGGCAGTAGCTGCTGACTGTCCTCCTGTATCTGATCGTCCTCCTCACTAAAGAGTGGAGCTGAACCCAAAGCATAGGATACGTCGCAGGGGGAGGGAACGGCGTAGGACAGAGGCAATGGGAGGACAGGGACTGCTCTCGGGGCATGCCAACTCAGGGTTGTGTCAGAGGAACCTACCGACCCTAGACTGGGGGTCTCAGACGTAAGTTGTGATGATGTTGTTGATGAGCGCGTCAACCAATCTACCACGGCAGATGCGTTACTGGTGGAGACCCGACCGCTAGCAGATACTGGCAGATTAGGTCTCTCAGCGTGACTCCTGCTGCTATTGGCCCCCAGTCTGATGCGAGCTCTGCCTGCGGAATCTTGGCCTCTGCCACTCCTCTTTTCACTTCCAGGCACTTGTCTGCCCGACATAGTCTAACTGGCGTGGTAGTAGGTGATATTTTAAGATCCCCCGGGCAGCGGTGGGTCTATATGAAACAGAATATAATGCACACCAAAAGTGAGCAGTAACACTCAGCCTCCAACAGGCCTGCTTAGTGTAAATAAGAGAGCTGCTTAGTGTAAATAAAGAGGGGTATGCTATGTTACAGAATGGGATGCCTCAACAGAAGTGCACCTGGCAGGCAGCAGTAAGCCTATGCCCAGCAAAAGTGTCTTATAATATAAATATAATAAGAGCAAATGGTTATATGGTCTTAAACAGAGGCTGCTTTAGTCACAGAATGGGATGCCCCCAAAAAAGATCCAGTAGTACTATGCCCAGCAAAAGTGTCTTTATCAGGCTAATTTCAAATATAATAAGAGCAAATGCTTATATGGTCTTAAACAGAGGCTGCTTTAGTCACAGAATGGGATGCCCCCAAAAAAGATCCAGTAGTACTATGCCCAGCAAAAGTGTCTTTATCAGGCTAATTTCAAATATAATAAGAGCAAATGGTTATATGGTCTTAAACAGAGGCTGCTTTAGTCACAGAATGGGATGCCCTGGCAGGGACAAGTAGTGCTATGCCCAGCAAAAGTGTCTTTATCAGGGCTAATTTCAAATATAATAAGAGCAAATGCTTATATGGTCTTAAACAGAGGCTGCTTTAGTCACAGAATGGGATGCCCCCAAAAAAGATCCAGTAGTACTATGCCCAGCAAAAGTGTCTTTATCAGGCTAATTTCAAATATAATAAGAGCAAATGGTTATATGGTCTTAAACAGAGGCTGCTTTAGTCACAGAATGGGATGCCCTGGCAGGGACAAGTAGTGCTATGCCCAGCAAAAGTGTCTTTATCAGGCCTAATTTCAAATATAATAAGAGCAAATGCTTATATGGTCTTAAACAGAGGCTGCTTTAGTCACAGAATGGGATGCCCTGGCAGGGACAAGTAGTGCTATGCCCAGCAAAAGTGTCTTTATCAGGCTAATTTCAAATATAATAAGAGCAAATGCTTATATGGTCTTAAACAGAGGCTGCTTTAGTCACAGAATGGGATGCCCTGGCAGGGACAAGTAGTGCTATGCCCAGCAATAGTGTCTTTATCAGGCCTAATTTCAAATATAATAAGAGCAAATGCTTATATGGTCTTAAACAGAGGCTGCTTTAGTCACAGAATGGGATGCCCCCAAAAAAGATCCAGTAGTACTATGCCCAGCAAAAGTGTCTTTATCAGGCTAATTTCAAATATAATAAGAGCAAATGCTTATATGGTCTTAAACAGAGGCTGCTTTAGTCACAGAATGGGATGCCCCCAAAAAAGATCCAGTAGTACTATGCCCAGCAAAAGTGTCTTTATCAGGCTAATTTCAAATATAATAAGAGCAAATGCTTATATGGTCTTAAACAGAGGCTGCTTTAGTCACAGAATGGGATGCCCCCAAAAAAGATCCAGTAGTACTATGCCCAGCAAAAGTGTCTTTATCAGGCCTAATTTCAAATATAATAAGAGCAAATGCTTATATGGTCTTAAACAGAGGCTGCTTTAGTCACAGAATGGGATGCCCTGGCAGGGACAAGTAGTGCTATGCCCAGCAAAAGTGTCTTTATCAGGCTAATTTCAAATATAATAAGAGCAAATGCTTATATGGTCTGAAACAGAGGCTGCTTTAGTCACAGAATGGGATGCCCTGGCAGGGACAAGTAGTGCTATGCCCAGCAAAAGTGTCTTTATCAGGCTAATTTCAAATATAATAAGAGCAAATGCTTATATGGTCTTAAACAGAGGCTGCTTTAGTCACAGAATGGGATGCCCCCAAAAAAGATCCAGTAGTACTATGCCCAGCAAAAGTGTCTTTATCAGGCTAATTTCAAATATAATAAGAGCAAATGCTTATATGGTCTTAAACAGAGGCTGCTTTAGTCACAGAATGGGATGCCCTGGCAGGGACAAGTAGTGCTATGCCCAGCAAAAGTGTCTTTATCAGGCTAATTTCAAATATAATAAGAGCAAATGCTTATATGGTCTTAAACAGAGGCTGCTTTAGTCACAGAATGGGATGCCCCCAAAAAAGATCCAGTAGTACTATGCCCAGCAAAAGTGTCTTTATCAGGCCTAATTTCAAATATAATAAGAGCAAATGCTTATATGGTCTTAAACAGAGGCTGCTTTAGTCACAGAATGGGATGCCCCCAAAAAAGATCCAGTAGTACTATGCCCAGCAAAAGTGTCTTTATCAGGCCTAATTTCAAATATAATAAGAGCAAATGCTTATATGGTCTTAAACAGAGGCTGCTTTAGTCACAGAATGGGATGCCCTGGCAGGGACAAGTAGTGCTATGCCCAGCAAAAGTGTCTTTATCAGGCTAATTTCAAATATAATAAGAGCAAATGCTTATATGGTCTTAAACAGAGGCTGCTTTAGTCACAGAATGGGATGCCCTGGCAGGGACAAGTAGTGCTATGCCCAGCAAAAGTGTCTTTATCAGGCTAATTTCAAATATAATAAGAGCAAATGCTTATATGGTCTTAAACAGAGGC
This sequence comes from Gastrophryne carolinensis, assembly GCA_027917425.1. Classification (NCBI taxonomy): domain Eukaryota; kingdom Metazoa; phylum Chordata; class Amphibia; order Anura; family Microhylidae; genus Gastrophryne; species Gastrophryne carolinensis. The sequence continues at coordinate 3,050,323 of CM051237.1, forward strand.
TGCTTTAGTCACAGAATGGGATGCCCTGGCAGGGACAAGTAGTGCTATGCCCAGCAAAAGTGTCTTTATCAGGCTAATTTCAAATATAATAAGAGCAAATGCTTATATGGTCTTAAATAGAGGCTGCTTTAGTCACAGAATGGGATGCCTCACAGCAGACTTAAGATCAGTTCAGTATATATGCACAGTTAGTTAGTATAAGCAGCCTGAAAACGCTAACAAAGCCTGTCAGGCTGGATGAAAAAAAAAAAAAAAACTGACAGCCTCCGATTTTCCATTCCTTTCCCTGTTTTCCGCTGACTTTCTGTCTGTCTCCTGCCTGTCTCCAGCCTGTCCCTGTCTGTCCCTGCCTGTCTAACTGTCTAACTGTCTCTCCCTCAGCTACACAGCGTTCTGTCTCTCACGAATGCAATAGAGAAATGAGGCACGAAAGCAAGATGGCCGGCCTTAAATACCGCTGTGACGTCACCGGGCTTGCTGGCTGCTGATAGGCTGCATGTGACTGTCCCAGCATACACTGCCCCAGCTTACATGTCTGGACATGTCCCGTCCGCCATCTTAGAATGCCTGTAATGTAAATGAATGGATGTTAAAGGAAAACTTCGAGCGATCGAATCGCGGGGAAATTCGGATTCGATCCGAATCGAATTTTTCCTGAAATTCGGATCGAATCCGGGTTCGTCCGGATCGATTCGCTCATCCCTATTAGAAACCATAATACTGAGCCATATGCCTGATAAACCACCAGGGGGCGCACTTCCTCACAATAAATACAGTGTATCTCCTAAAGTGATTTTATACAAAGTTCATACATATATACATATTATATACACACCTATAGACGTCCTAAACCCAAACTCTAAATTAATACATCTATTAGTAAACCCTATCCTATACCTAATAAAGTGTCAGTGCTTCCATCACAATTAGAATCTGTGCAAAAATTATTAATCAAACCCACTCAGAGTGAAAGAGCAGGCACAAACAACATGTAGCAACAGAAGTGCTTAATAGCATCCCGTGGAGAGGAGGGGCCCCCCCGGCTGGAACCAACGCGTTTCGAGTCCCGAATGGACTCTTGCTCACGGCCAGTATTCGCTGGTCATCAAGGCTGGGGGTAGGGTGTCCAAGCCACCCTTAAATACGTGTCCGCCCGACCGAACCCGCGTCCGGCCCCATCTGTGTACGGGATGACGCACTCCGGCCGGAAGTGCGACCACCCGCCACCGACAGCGCATGCGCGCCTGCGCCTCACGGTGAGGCGCATGGTGCGCGCTGATACTGGCTCCACCCACCGCCCTGATTGGTGGAATCACTTGATCAGCCAAACACGGCTGCATTAACCCAAGCCTTGCCAGTAGTTATTAAACAGACCTTTAACAGACATATTATCATAATATCTTAAATTATAATTGTCACTATGACAGACATATCTTACAAAAGCCATCTCATAAAAGGGGTGGGTTAGAGGAGAAAGAACTTTTCTAAATTATGTATTCAACAATTGTTCTGTAGCGCATAATATTATATGCACTGCACTAATTCTTACATAATTAATGAGGGCTACTGATGAATCGGCTGACAGTGGAAGTCCATTCATAGATTTACTCCCCACCCTGCCGCCCTCTCCTGGTGCTGAGACAGGACGTGGCTTACAAAGACAAAAAAAAACCTCGCCTGTGATTCAGCACTGTTCTCCTGGCACAGACCCAGTAGCATCACGTAGTGGTGGGGGGGGGGTGTTAATATGACTGAAATTCCGCTTTAATGGTTATTGTATAATGATTACTGCCCCTAAGCTGTCTCTTCATTTTTCTATTGAAGAGTAGAGGGATAATAAAATACCAAGTGCTGGGAATATATTTCATGTGCTTACACAGTTACATAGTTAATAAAGACAGATGTCCATCAAGTTCAACTAAGTGTGTTGGGGCAGGGGAAGTTATTTTATTTTTTTGTTTTTTTTTGTAATTTTTTTACTGATAACAGCTAATAGTATCTGTTAATGTTATTTTCTTCTAAATAAGCATCTCATCCTTTTTTGATGCTGTCAACGGTTGATGCTATAACCAGCTTCTTTCGGAGGCTATTCCACAGATTTATAGTTCTTATGGTAAAAAACGGTTGTCGCCTCCGGAGACTATATTTCTTTTTTTCAATCAAAGGGAGCGTGCCCCCTTGTCTTTAGAGAGGATTTTACCTGAAATAGTGTCCCCCATATTTTTTGTATGGGACATTTATATATTTATACATATAAGTAACTCATGTCCCCCCTCAGTCGTCTCCTCTCCAGAATCTTTCCTCATAACTAAGATTCTTTATTCCTCTTATTAGTTTGGTGGCTCCTCTGCTCCCTTACCATAGTCAGAGCGTCCTTTCTATGAATGGGCGCCCAGAACTGGACGGCATATTCCAGGTGAGGGCGCACCAGTGCCTTGTAAAGAGGCAAAATTACATCTCTATCCTGTGATTCCAGGCCTCTATTAATGCATGATAATATCTTGGTGGCCTTGGAAGCAGCTGCTTGGCATTGCATGCTGTTATTTAGCCTGTGGTCTACCAGTACCCCTAGATCCTTCTCAACAAGTGACTCTCCCAGTTTTACTCCCCCGAGGACATATGTGGCCTTCAGGTTGTTATACCCCAAGTGCATGACTTTACATTTCTCCACATTGAATATTATTTGCCAAGTGGAACCCAGACATTCAATGTGTCCAAGTCAGCCTGAAGCTTGTGACCATCTTCAATAGACACATAGGCACTGTGCTCCTGAAGCTTGTGACCATCTTCTATACACGCATAGGCGCTGTGCTCCTGAAGCTTGTGACCATCTTCAATAGACACATAGGCGCTGTGCTCCTGAAGCTTGTGACTATCTTCAATAGACACATAGGCGCTGTGCTCCTGAAGCTTGTGACCATCTTCAATAGACACATAGGCACTGTGCTCCTGAAGCTTGTGACCATCTTCAATAGACACATAGGCACTGTGCTCCTGAAGCTTGTGACCATCTTCAATAGACACATAGGCACCGTGCTCCTGAAGCTTGTGACCATCATCAATAGACACATAGGCACTGTGCTCCTGAAGCTTGTGACCATCTTCAATAGACACATAGGCACCGTGCTCCTGAAGCTTGTGACCATCATCAATAGACACATAGGCACTGTGCTCCTGAAGCTTGTGACCATCTTCCATAGACACATAGGCACTGTGCTCCTGAAGCTTGTGACCATCTTCAATAGACACATAGGCACTGTGCTCCTGAAGCTTGTGACCATCATTAATAGACACATAGGCACTGTGCTCCTGAAGCTTGTGACCATCATTAATATACACATAGGCACTGTGCTCCTGAAGCTTGTGGCCATCTTCAATAGACACATAGGCACCGTGCTCCTGAAGCTTGTGGCCATCTTCAATAGACACATAGGCACCGTGCTCCTGAAGCTTGTGACCATCTTCAATAGACACATAGGCACTGTGCTCCTGAAGCTTGTGACCATTTTCAATAGACACATAGGCACTGTGCTCCTGAAGCTTGTGACCATCATTAATAGACACATAGGCACTGTGCTCCTGAAGCTTGTGGCCATCTTCAATAGACACATAGGCACCGTGCTCCTGAAGCTTGTGACCATCATTAATAGACACATAGGCACTGTGCTCCTGAAGCTTGTGGCCATCTTCAATAGACACATAGGCACTGTGCTCCTGAAGCTTGTGGCCATCTTCAATAGACACATAGGCACCGTGCTCCTGAAGCTTGTGACCATCTTCAATAGACACATAGGCACCGTGCTCCTGAAGCTTGTGACCATCTTCAATAGACACATAGGCACCGTGCTCCTGAAGCTTGTGACCATCATCAATAGACACATAGGCACTGTGCTCCTGAAGCTTGTGGCCATCTTCAATAGACACATAGGCACTGTGCTCCTGAAGCTTGTGACCATCTTCAATAGACACATAGGCACCGTGCTCCTGAAGCTTGTGACCATCATTAATAGACACATAGGCACTGTGCTCCTGAAGCTTGTGGCCATCTTCAATAGACACATAGGCACTGTGCTCCTGAAGCTTGTGGCCATCTTCAATAGACACATAGGCACTGTGCTCCTGAAGCTTGTGACCATCTTCAATAGACACATAGGCACCGTGCTCCTGAAGCTTGTGACCATCTTCAATAGACACATAGGCACCGTGCTCCTGAAGCTTGTGACCATCATCAATAGACACATAGGCACTGTGCTCCTGAAGCTTGTGGCCATCTTCAATAGACACATAGGCACCGTGCTCCTGAAGCTTGTGACCATCATTAATAAACACATAGGCACTGTGCTCCTGAAGCTTGTGACCATCTTCAATAGACACATAGGCACTGTGCTCCTGAAGCTTGTGACCATCTTCAATAGACACATAGGCACTGTGCTCCTGAAGCTTGTGACCATCTTCAATAGACACATAGGCACTGTGCTCCTGAAGCTTGTGACCATCTTCCATAGGCACTGTGCTACATATCTTTGTGTCATCCGCAAAAATACAGACAGTTGTTTTTATTCCATCTTCTATGGCGTTTATAAACAAGTTGAATAATAGTGGGGCCCATCACTGAACCCTGGGGTACACCGCTTACACCCGGGGACCATTCAGAGTAGGGGTCATTAAAGTGGACCAACACCCAGGATTTTCACTATCCTGGGTGTTGGTCCACTTCAGCGGGGCATCCGAGATCAGGATGCCCCGCTGTGTGAAACCTCCCCAAAAACGTACCTTTTCGGCGACGGATAAGCCGCCGCCTCCCGTGCGTCCCTCTTACAGGGCGTGCGCCCGCACCGCCCATTCACAAACGGCCGGCGCGGGCGCGCGCACTGTTAGAGGGGCGCACGGGAGGCGGCGGCGGCTGATCCGTCACCGATAAGGTAAGGTTTTTTGGGGCTTTGGGGACATTGTAAACAATGTTAAAATACAATCTATAGGCCCCCAAATATAACTGAGGAAATAGTAGAAGAAGTTTTTTTGTCGGGTAGGCCAAAACACTGAATTTTAGGAAGGCCAACTTCCCCAGGCTCAGAGCTGCTCCAGGACATTGACTGGGAGAATCTGTTCAGGAATAAAGATACAGATGCCAAATGGGAGTGCTTTAAATCAATTGTGAGTACCAACATTGTAAAATGTATTCCTACGGGTAACAAATATAAACGGCTAAAATTAAACACCTCATGGCTGACACCTGCGGGTAAAAGGGCAAAGAACACTTGTAAAGTATAAACTAGTAAATAAAATGTGTAAGAAAGAAATAATGCAAAAGCACAAAATGAAAGAGATGAGGCCAAAGAAAGCAAAACAAACCCTAAACATTTTTTTAAATATATTAATTCGAAGAAAACTAAATCAGAACAGGTAGGTGCCCTAATTAATGATAACGGGGAAATGGTCACTGGGGATGAAGATAAGGCGGAGCTGTTAAATGGATTCTTTAGCTCTGTGTACACAAGAGAAAAGCAAGGAGCCAGCACAGGAGATGCCACTGATAGCAATAGCCCGAGTATAATACTCAACAAGCTAAACGTGGATATCATCCAAGAAAAATGAAATAATTTAAATGTGAATAAGACTCCAGGACCGGATGGACTTCACCCCATCCCATCATGTGCTTGTATTGCAAACTTTTATTCTTGTTTGCTTCCCCAGGACAAGCTGACCCGGCAGGTGGATGTTATTGTCAGCTGACCCGGCAGGTGGATGTTATTTTCATCTGACTTGGCAGATGCATCAGGTGACCCGGCAGATGGATGTTATTGTCAGCTGACTTGGCAGATGCATCAGGTGACCCAGCAGGTGGATGTTATTGTCAGCTGACTTGGCAGATGCATCAGGTGACCCAGCAGGTGGATGTTATTGTCAGCTGACTTGGCAGATGCAACAGGTGACCTGGCAGGCGGATGTTATTGTCAGCTAATATGGCAGATGAAAAGGCGCATCTGTCTGTTAACTAATACCTGACTGACTATACATGTGCTGATCGCCCCTGCACAGAAGCAGCCGGAAGCACAGGATCATGACACCATGACATGGGTTCCTGCCTCCTTAGTTCAGCAAAATCCAGTTTCCCCCACACACACACAATAGTGTTGGTTATTTGGGTGCACAGCTACTTCATCACCTTAGAACACTAATGATGTTATTATTAAAACATAACTTTTGTATTTTTCTTTTACAATTCTTTTATCAATCAGAAGCTCATCGTAATTGACATTCACAACGATTATTTATTTCTCATGTGGCCTTTGTCATATGCTGACAATATATATTTGTTGTGTACAGTTCCTATGGCGCATGCGCTGCACCTCGTCCAATCAGCGTGCTCGGATCCGCTCCCACCTGTTTGTAACAATGGTGGGCTGACATAAAATGTATATTCTGTGCTCGACACTTGAGTTGGGTGTGGGTTGAATATGAGTGAGGTCAGCGTGCCTCCACGTTCCCGCCGGCGTGTGTGCTTCCAGAACTGGGCCCGTTTCCACCTGAGGCGTCCTCTTGCTGTAATAGAAGACCTCATACATTTAACCATGGAGCCCGCAGGAAGGAAGATCACATGAAAGCATCTCCAGATTAGCCTCAGAGGCAGAGACTGTTCTGATAGTGTCAATGTACCATCCGCCCTTACCTGAAGCCGATTATCCACAAAGCAACTTAAATTCATTGATTTTATTGTGTTATCTCTCACCTCGTGTATGGAGACAAGACCGATTTACCCCTAACGGAAGGACGCAGGGCTCGAAGTCTATTCATGATTGTGAGGAATATAGGGCATGTATTTTATTTCTGACAAACCCTGGTTAGCCATCTTGCCCCCTGTCAAAAGAGCAAATTAACAAAAGTCTTTGCAGGAAGAGAAAGACCATATTTGCTCTGAGAAATCAGTAAACACAGACAGTCTCCGTTTCAAAGGCCTCCTGCTGGTCACCCTCACACCTCTGCTAGACAGAAGAGGACCAAACTGGACACCTGCCCGGGAAAGTTGTGGTTTATGTCCAGCTCACCAGTGCCCCTAAAACATGTTTTTAATCTAGTAAAAGTTATAAGTGCCCAGTGGAAAGATTTGTGAAGGCTACTTGCCCCTATGTAGGTGACGCATTTCCGGGTTATAAACCCCTTAGTCTTATGTCTAATTCAGAGGAAACACTCCGGTTTAAATGTCCTGCAAGGTGCTGTGCTGATAGCTGTCATGGCAGCTGTGTGTGCTTGGCCGCCAGCAGTGTTAAGCCGCCACTGCTGATTGGAGGAACCATTTCAGGTTCCTCCTCTCTTCCAATCAATTGCTGCTTTGTCTCGTCCTGTACAAACTGACAGGACGCGATACCAATCATGAGTGAGGCTGCCTGTGTAATGCCTGACAGGGGGGGAGGAGGCGGGGATCTGTGACTGTCTCCGCCCCTAACTGAGTGATGCGTACACTCTGGCTCAAGCTCACTGGCAGTGTGAGCCGGAGAGGCTGGCACCAGGGGCGGTGACAGTCCCTGCCCCTACTACCGTATGCGATGTTGTTCTCCAGCTCGATGATTTTGTGAGCCGGGAGGATTGCCACTGGGGTGGTTACCAGCGCTCGCAGTGCCCGCAGCTAGGATGGATTAGAGCTGCGGGCCGTGCAGACACCTGCCCAGGAAAAACTTTGTTAGACTTACCGGTAACGGTCTTTCTACGAATCCTTCAGGACAGTCCACGGACAGAGAGAGGCTCCTCCCCCTGGAGAGGAAACACAAATGGGAAAGATTAAAATCTCCACCCCTTTGCTTCCCATCCTCAGTCTTTGACCAAGCAACAAACTCATTGAAAACTGGAGGACTCATAAGGGAGGGTCGCAGGAGCCATCCTGAACTCTAACAGGGATTTTCTACCATCGTTTTTCAGGGCGGCCCACAGAGAGGATAAGTAATTTATATTAAAGGGCGGGACACAGATTGAAGAACTTTTCTACCAAAAGCCTTTTGGCTGTCTGATAGAAGATGTAGCCGGGAATCTCTCAGGAAGGTGCAGGGGCGAGGACCAAGTTGCAGCCTTGCAGATTTCCTCCAAGGAAGCTCCCGATCTCTCTGCCTATGAAGTGGATACTGCTCTAATGGAGTGAGCCGATATGTGGGGAGGAGGCGTGTCCATGCATGTGTATGTAAGTGAGATATCCTGTCAAATCCATCTGGCGGTTGTAGCCTTTGAGGCCGCCAGATCCCCGTTTTTACCATTAAAGGAGACAAACAGTCGATCTGATTTTCGCCAAGGGTGATGGTGCTCTAAATAGCACATCAGGCTTCTCCTAACATCAACACAATGCGTGGTGTCATCCTCATTCTCTGTGTTAGGTAAGAGCGAAGGAAAGACAATATCTTGGGACCTGTGGAAGGCCAAGGCAATTTTTGGTGGATATAACGGATCCAGTTTCAAGATGTTAAGGTCGGCTTAAATGTAAATGATGCCTGGGAGGACTGTCCAGAAAGGCTTCCTAATGGATAAGGCCTGGAGGTCACTAACCCTAGGTGCCAATGAAATGGCTAATAAAAACCCATCTTTAATGTCAAAATTATCTCAGTTGCTTCTGCAAGAGGTTCAAAGGGGGGCCTGGCTAAACCTGTTTAATCTAAGGACAGGTCCAAGGTTGGACATCTAGATTGGGCTATCAGCCTCTTTCTAAAAATGGCCACAAACAATCTGTTAATTTAGTCATGTTTTCTTAGTCTGCGATCTAGAAACACTGAAATCACAGTGGCCTGCGTTTTCAAAGTACTTCCTACCAGGCCCAACTCAAAGCCTTCCTGCAGGAACTTCAGGACCGCTGCAACTTTATACGTGTTCAGACTGTTAACATCACAGAAGGAAAATAACTTCTTCCAAATAAATGCTTCTGGTAACCTTCTTTCTACTTTCCAACAGAAGGTTGTAGAAAGACCCTTATTTTTTAGTAATGACCTTTCAGGATCCAGGCCACCAACTTCAGATTTTTGAGGTCCAGATAGCATAATGGACCCCGAGTCAGTAGGTCTGGTATCTTCTAATGACATGTTTTTCAGAGTCGTGAACCAACTTCACTTGAGCCAAACAGGTGCGATCAAGATAATCATACTTTGCTCCTCTACTATCTTCCTTATCAATTGTGGGAGAGTCTGAAAAGGAGGAAATGCATAGGCCAAAGGAAACCGCCAAGACTGTACCAGTGCATCCACACCCAGTGCAGGGAAAAGAAAAGACCGCATTTTGTGTTTGCTGCTGTGGCAAACAGGTGGATCTGAGGTGGTCCCCACCTCTGAACTAGATAAAGATAGACTCTCTGATTCAGCTGTTTTCTGCTCAGAAAGTCTGCTGCTACGTTTATTGAGCTCTTCAGATTCAGAATCATTCTGAAGGCCCCTGAAGGTTTTAGGACCAAGAATATGTGAGAGTAGAATCCTTGTCGAAAACTCCCCTGCGGTACTTATTCCATCTCCATACCTGCTTGTGAAAGAGTTCCTGGGTGACCCGGGAAAGGCTAGCTTCTTGTTGGAGTATAATGGTGGATTTGTAATCAGAAATCTCCCCGGGAGTATTCACTGGAACTCTTGACAATACCCCTGGGTCACGGTCCTGAGAACAAAAGGGTTTTGCACCACCGACTGTCAGGCCATCAAGAAGAAAAATAATTTTCCTCTGACTGGGGATCGTCGTCAGGGCCGAGGCTTTTCGGATAGTTGTGGAGGGTTACAAACCAGGCTTGGCCTTCTACCCCTCTTGTGCTGTCCCCAGTGACTCTTAGGCTCCTTTTGCTTCTACTCTGGAGGAGGAAAGAAAGTGTCTGCCAAATTGGGGTCTTATTCCTAGGTCTTTTAGGACTGAATGAAAACTTCTTTGATCTCCCAGAAGATCTAGAGAGCATAGCATCCAATTCTGCTCCGAACATTAAATTACCTTTAAAGGGTAAATTACAGAGCTTAGTCTTGGATGGGTCCCATGCCAGGTCTTCAACCAATTATCCCTTCTGGCTGAATTAATCAGCACAATAGACTCGATTGTGGCCCTGACGGCCTCAGCAGAGGCATCTTCTAGAAAGGATATGGCTCTAAACATGCAACGAAGAGTCTATAATAGTGCCTGCTTGGAGGTATCACTTTCTATAAACCCCTTGACGTTTTGGAGCCAGACCCCAAGGTTTCTGGCCACAGAATCAGATGCTAAGGTCAGCTCAAATGTAAATGAGGCCAAATCTAACAGGTCCTTTTGAGGATACCCTCAGTCCTGTCCATGGGGTTCCTGAGAGTACCTGCATCTTCAAAGCTAAGATCTGAAGACCTGGGCAAGGGATGCGTCCAATCTGGGACATTTGGACCAAGGTCCTGAATCAGATTTTTCAAATGGGTATCTAGGTTTTATGCTATTAAAACTTTTTCTCTGGACACTCTTTCCAGATCATATTCAAAAGTGACACATGAACTGAAAAGGGTTTTCCTCATCTGGTAACTAATTTGTGGTAAACAGAATCCTGAGCACAGATTTCCTACTAACATCCGCCTCCAAAGCATGTTGGGAAACAGAAGGCGGGGGAGGCGTATTAAGAATGGGGGGAATCAGGTAGGAGGATGTCTGGGGGGTATCCCAAAGCTTGTGTCAGAGGGAGCAGGGAAACCATTGTGGCTGCCCTGGCCAGAAGGTCCGCTTTAGAAAGGGTAGAAGCCATATGAAACTTCATAGACCCTACAGTTTCCTTTACATAGGAGGCTGCTGCACCTTCCAGCTTATACAGGTGCAATACAGGTCTACCAAAAGGACCTTCTCCAAGATTCCAACATAGCTTGGCAATTGATACATAAGCTGAGAAGCCCGGATTCCTGGGGCTCAGCCTCGGTAACTATACATTTTTCCTTCTCTTTATCCTTCATAGGATTGGAAGAGCTAAGCTGAAGGAGAGAGAGAGACCATAAGACCATATAATAAATACACAGTAAAAACCTAGTCTGATATATGGTGAATAATGGTGGAAAGATACGGCTCTCTGGTTCATCCTGGTGAGACGTCAAAAGTAGGGATGTCGTGGAGCTCGCTGTTGTGGCTCCCTCTGAGGTCCTGATACCCCCGCTTTTCCACCTGCTCACTTCCACAGTGAACACTGCCACAGCTTGAGGTCGATAAGGGGCCAGGAGTCTGCTGCATGGTGTCTCAGTGCTGGAAGTGATCCCTGGCCTGAAATTGTGAGTGGCTGGAGGACACCACTGCCAATCAGAGACAGGTTCCCTTGCACGTCACCGCTACCACCCAGAAGTGACCCCCACAACCCGGAGGTCAAGGGGGATACTGGTACCTGCCTATCCCCCTACCAGCCAGTTCCGGGCACAGGTGACCATCCCTGCCTCAAGGGAGGCCAGGACCTGCACCAAGCTCCAGGTCGTCCAGCACACCCACCTCCCAATATGGCAGCAGTCAGCAGGTGGGTTGAAGGTGCATGTTTAAAGCCCGGGGGCGGCAAGCACCACCCCAGGAAATTCCAGGGGAAAAAAAAATAATGGGATGATATCCAGATCCCAATGTTTTCCTGGAAAGGAAACACAAAGACTGAGGGGGGAAGGGGCGGGGCTTTTAATCTTTCCTAGCTGTGTTTTCTCTCCAGAGAGAAGAGCCTCTCTGTCCCTGGGCCTTCCTGAAGGACAATGGGAGTAAACGGCAATGGCAAGGAAGCTTAAAGGGATACTTACGGCAAAAGGAAAAATAAACAGCAGCTTATCTTGCCAAGAGTTCCTCCAGCAGAGTTCTTCCCTGCAGGCCACCATTGGCTCATGGACCAATACCAGAACAACCCGTCTGACTGCCCACCTACATACCCATCTGCCTGCGTGTTGGTTACTTAGCTGTATCACAGCTCCAAGGGCCACGTCCACTTGCTTCAAAAACAAAATAATAAGATATAACTGTAAACCTGGATATCTTGGCCATTTCTTCAATTTAAAAACAGTTTAGGACAGCGCCAAACATAGCCCGATGCAATGGTCCACCAATTGCCTTTGCATCTCACAGCCCTGCCATCTCCAAAATGGTACCGGGAATTTCTGGGCCGCCACTCACCCTAACGATAAGTCAAATCCATATTCAGAATCTGGAGGAATCTGCCCATCAAAAATTACACTCTGTCATAGTCTTGGGGAGATTTCTGGAGCTAAGAGGGAGGGAACAGCCCCGCGGATAAAGAGGTTGTTATGTTCGGCCCTCTGCATCACTGTCTGGGGGGAGGTTACAGCTGGTACATGCTGGAAGGGCCAGGAATTTACAGGCTGCTTCACACCTCATTGGGGAGCTCTGCTCTGTTGGAACTAAGGTAGGCTGAAATTTTGATTTGCTCATTTGTTTGTAATTACTCACCTGTACCCTGCTCCTCAGACCTGTACATAAATCTGTTAACTGCTTGTATATTGCCTAGTATGCATTTATCGCAATTAAATATAGAATTTCGAGCTGCTCTTTTTACCTCGATCCTAAACTCATGCATCTGTGTCCTTTCAGTCATATTATACACTACTGGGGGCTGGCTTCTGGCCCGATATTTCCCACTAATTGACTGGGGTATTTAACAGAGCTGGTGGCAGTTATTTATGGCTGGCTGTATTCCATTCACTGCTGCCACTGAAAAGATCCAGCCTGGGATCTATCATCTTAACACTACACATTCTGAGGGCAATTACAGTACGGTGTTATTACAGCAGTGTGCAGCTCTTTGTCAGTGACCAACAGCTGCGAGTATAGCTAGTGGCACAAGGGGCAGAACAAGGGGGCGGCGGCTGCTGCTGTGACCGGTGGAGAGGAGGTTGCCCCAGGCAAAGGAGGGGATCCTCAATGAGCCAGTTGCCGGTGACCAGATGCCTAGAACACTGCCCACCACCTGCCAGAGCCACGCAGGCTCGGATGCCCTCCAGCAAGCTGCTCTGGCCAATCTCTAGGCTGGGTTCTGGGTCACTTACAAGACCCTCAAGGCAGCATGTTGTGAGGAGCAGGAGCACAAGAAAGCTGAGCGTGAAGCCCGTGTAGTCACATGGGAATGAATTCTCAAAGGCTCCACCTGAGGTATAAAAGCCTTTCCCCAGCATTAAATGCCAGACTCCCGGAAAGAAGGGGGGACATATGTTCCCTTGTGATCCAGTTAATAATAGCAACGTCTTCTTATGATGCTGCCACCACCTAAGAAGGTGGTGGAGGGGCACCCAGCGATGGGGACGAGACCCCGCCCGGTACATAGACCAACATGCCGAACTGGAGGAAGGTGGCGCCCAAAGGGGGAAAGAAGAAAGACAGAGGATGGTCAGTAATTAGATTTAGAATATTACATTTGTGTTGTGTTTGTATTGACATTTGGGGTGAACTGGTAAGAGGGCCAGAGTACCCCTATATCAGTTACCAGTGTAGGGGGCCATCCTCTCACCTGCAGTACCCCACCAGATTACCGGTATACCTCTGGAGAAGCACCAAACCCATAGAAAAGGACATAATGGCTGGTATATTGGCAGGGCCAGGGGTTGCCCGCTACCTACGCACAACACAACTGATGGTCTCATAGAACACATTAGGAAGACAAAGAAATTCCACAAATGACCTCTCAATGAAAGAAAACCCTGTTAATCCAAAACCATTCCAGGGGACTATCTCTCAAAGTGTGCAATGCTGCAATCTAAGCACACGTGGGCACATTACACAAATCTAAAAAGCTTGTTTTTGTTCACCTCTTCTATAGTGTTTCCTTAAAGGGAAACTCCCTTTTTGTTGGGTTTTTGGTGTTGTTCTTTATTGTTTTCCTCTTCTCAAATATAAAATAAGCATTTGTGTTAGGATTGTGCCCCCAGACCTGCGATTACTTATCAGCAAGCATGTTTCTAAGTCTTATATTCATGTGTGTATGTCGGAGTAGCTTTCCTGCGCCTTGATTAAAAAGAACTGACTACAAGTCCCCGAAATAATTCCACTGTGAATAACAGGTGATCTCATCAGCAGCTTTGGCAAAATCACACAGAAGTAATCGCCTCCACAGGTGAGAAAGCTACTCATACACAAGATTGTGATCCCTTTAACTGCAGAGTTTGAATGTGTCAGGAATTGACCTGTGGCCATAAGGGGCACGCTCCTGAATTGTTGTCGTCAGTATTCTCATCTCAGGGTGTACCATCGGTTGCCCCGGAACCAGTAGTGCTGTCAGCACCAAGCTCCCTAAAAGGCAGGACCTGCAATCTTTGAGGTCTTGTCAGCTAACCCTGGATCTGGTTCCTGTGTTCTGCTCCACTTTTAATCCTTGGATTGACCTTCATTATTTAATTTTTATTAATAAATCACTAATATTACTGATAAATAAGTAACTTGGATAAATGTGGAAGCTGTGGATGTTTACCTGCCATTTATTATGATTCTGATCCGGGGAAGGCTGATTCAAGGGAAATCATACACCTATAAATATATAATATAAGGTTTACTTTGGTGAATTGCATTAATAATCATTATATACATATGCAGACTCAAGTAATGTTTGGGTTATGTCTGGGTTTTCCTCCCAGGAATTAGTTTAACTTCAAACATCTGTTGTGTTTAGGCTGAAGGACTGTATTTCATGACAGCCTCTTTTTGTAACAGGAAGACTGAGGAAGAGTTGAGGGAGGAGAAATTAAGGTTTGACCAGAGGATATAACATTTAAGGAGGGAAGGGGGTTGTTTTGTCTCTCTGCTTTTCCCTCCTGAATACATAGGAGGAGACATGAAGAGCTGCCACGGTCTAGGCAGCGGACAAAAGGCCCTGGTTGAATTAGCTTGAGTGAGATGCTGTTTTTTTTGTATTAGACATTTACATCATATTTACACCATTCATATTAATACTTTTTCTGTAATGTAACCGGCTCTATTTTAATTAAATCCACTCATCGATTGTTGGTTTCGACCCAATACTTGTTTCTTGAATCACCATAGCTGAGATTATATCTGGATGGCGCAATAGTCCATGTTAAAATATAAAAACAATGAACAAACTTATTACACCTAGGCTGACAGCCTGTGACTACCGACCCATCTGACTAAGCCTCTGTCTCGTCCTTCTGTACTGCAACTCATTGCCTTGTTGAGCTTCTGACAATCTGGGACACCCGCAGCTCAGTCTGACCTCCCTTGCACCAGCAAAAACAGGTGCTACCAGTAGACCAGTTGCTTGACCTTGGTAATGCTGCTCCTGCATCTCGAAGCTCCATCCCGAACTGTTGTCCTCCCAGGCACCTTCAACATCTGCAGCTCCTGTTGCCCTACTCTGACAGAATTAGATCTGATGGCATTAAGACAGAGCCGGGGAGTCTGTGATCTGTACTAAAAACACCATATCGTTGTACGTTGCTAATATAAACACATTGTCGCTAGGGAAAATGATTTCCTTTTATAACACAAAGGAAAACAAATAAAAAATTAACTAACTGATATTCTTAGCAACTTAAGCACGTCATTTTGGCCCACTTTAAAAAGGCCATTGGAAGTGGAACTACCCTTTAATGTTTTTTCAGGTATTTAATTTGAATCTCCAAAGCAAATAGTAAAAGAAAAAGCAAAAACACTCAATAAAAGAAAAAGGTGTGTCCAAACTGTTTACGGTTACTATATGACAACATGCAGTAGTGGCCTCAGTGCACAGTATAAATGTATATAAGTATGAAGGTGCGGCCTATCATATCATACATGAATCGCCTAGAAATATACAGGTAGGATAGCACAGTGCCTGAGTGATTAAGAATATTCATATAAAAACATATGGAAGATCACTTTCTATAAATCTTACAATGGACAATTTGAATAATACATTAGATACAAAAGTAACATGTACCCTGTCAGTCTTCTTATTGGATTTATTGTTTAAACACACATCACTGTTAAACGATTGTTCAACATTATTCCCCCATGAGAGAACATTTCCCACCATGACATCACTATAACTAATCTTGTATGAACTCCGGCTTCACATTTTGGGTCCGATTCCCACATCTACTATCTCCTGTATGAACGCTTTTATGTCGGACAAGGTGTGATTTATGAGAAAAACATCTCCCACATTCAGAACATGAATATGGCTTCTCCCCTGTATGAACTCTTCCATGTGGGATAAGGTCTGATTTATGAGAAAAGCATTTCCCACATTCGGAACAGGAATATGGCTTCTCTCCTGTATGAACTCTTCTATGTTCGTTAAGGGCCGATTTATAAGAAAAACATTTCCCACATTCAGAGCAGGAATACGGCTTCTCCCCTGTATGAACTCTTTCATGCGTGATAAGGGCTAATTTACGAGCAAAACATTTCCCACATTCAGAACAGGAATATGGCTTCTCCCCTTTGTGAAGTCTCTCATGACCGATAAGGGCTGGCTTCTCAGCAAAACATTTTCCACACTCAGAACATGAATACGGCTTCTCTCCTGTGTGAACTCTTTCATGTGTGATAAGGGCCGATTTCCGAAGAAAGGATTTCCCACATTCGGAACAGGAATATGGCTTCTCTCCTGTATGAGCTTTTTCATGTCGGATAAGGGTTGTTTTATGAGAAAAACTTTTCTCACACTCAGAACAGGAATATGGTTTCTCTCCCGTGTGAACTCTTTCATGAATGATCAGAACCGATTCCCAAGGAAAACATTTCCCACACACAGAGCATGAATATGGCTTCGCTACCGTATGAATTTTTTTGTGTTTGATAAAGGCCGATTTCTCAGCAAAATGTTTCCCACAATCAGAACAGGAATATGGTGTCTTAGCTATATGATGTGGAGGGAGGTGCAGGGTCTGACTCCCTGCATGTGTAGAGAGGCAAGATGTGACAAGCCCAGGGCGCAGTTTGGAATGGAGATTTGGAAGCATTGTCGAGGCACCAGTGGGCTCTCTTGTGATATGATCTTCCTCCGCGGCATATTCATCCACAATATTCTGATTGGACTTTTCATCTGGAGAAAGAAAAAAAAACACAACCTTATGTTACAAGTAAATCCTTAAATCAGTTTAATAGAAACTAAACTTCATTAAATGGAAACATTCAGTTAGCAGAAACAATGCACCGGGCTGACTCAGATACAGATAGTAAAGGGCAATCGAGAGATCAGCACAAAAATGGCACCACCAGGGTAGTGAGCCGAGAAACCAGGGAGCTTGTGTATAGTGACTGAATAGGGAAAGTGGGGGATTATTACTTACCTGGGCTGATCTGTATAGGATCTTCCTCATCTTTAATCTTCACAAGCACATACTCCTCCTCAATTTTTACTTTTCTCGCCATAAGGCATCTGGGGTCTGTAAATAGAGAGAGGCCATTAGAAAATGTGTGTGGGAACGGGGCGGTATGTTGTCCACGGTCTATGTGCATCAGCCTGACAGTGACGCTTACCATTCTCTGATAAGGAGCCCCTCCCCCCCTGTGATGGGAGAAGCTGCTGATCCTCCATCATGACGTCCTAGTATCGACACTTCAGACACCTAAATCCTTTCCCTCCTCTGTCAAGTTCGGGTCTGCACTTGGAGTAATGGCTGCTATACAAAACTCAGCCTAGAAGAAACCAACTAAAGATTATATTTTAAACAGTCTAACATAAAATTCCTAATGTCAAAATAGTGCACCAACACCCGCATGCTTAAATTTGGGTTAGTTTGCACGATCATCAAGGATTCAGAAGAGACGAAACATCCATACATAAAACTGAACAAAAACACCCGTTAGTCTTACCAGTAACAGTATTTTTACGAGTCCTTCAGGACACAACTAGAACATGTTTAAAAGCCCCACCCCTTCCCTCCCAGTCCTCAGTATAAAACAAGAATTAATTGGTGGTGAATCGTAGGACACAATATATAGATGGTTATAAGTACCGTCCTGAGGGACTCTTAGAAATATCTTACTAGTAAGACTAACAGGGATTTCTCCCTTTGTCCTTCAGGACGCTCACGGAGAGGATAAACAAGTACTTTAGAATTAGGGATGGGAAACTGCCTGTAGGCCCCTCGACTGAAGGCCTGGTGATTGTCACATAATAAATCCAGCCTGTAGTGTTTGAGGAAGGTGTGGGGATGGTCACGTGGCTGCCTTGCAGATCTCCTCAATCGAAGCCCCTGACTTTTCCACCCATGATGTGGAGACTGCTCTAGTAGAGTGGGGTGTATCCACTCTAGGAGATTGCCTGTCTAATACATCTGGCTAGGGAAGCCTTAGATGCTGCCACGCTCCTATTCCATCCCGAAAAAGGATGTAAAAAAATGTCATGTGTGCATCCTATGTAGGCATCTGCGAACATCAATAGCTTGTGTGGATTCTACGGGATTATCTGGGTCTGGTAATACGAAAGGGATGGTTATGTACTGGGAATGGTGAAAGGCAGAGGACATCTTAGGCGGGTATAAGGGATCAGGCCTAAGAGTGATTCTATCTGGAAAGATGGTGCAATAAGACTCTCAGATAGATAGAGCCTGTAAGTCACTAACCCGCCTGGCCAAAATTAGGGCTAAAAGAAGACCTGATCTGATGGTTAGGACCTTATCTGTGGCCTGATTGAGGGGGTCTAGCTAACCCTTTGAGGGCCAGGACCAAGTCCCAGGAAGGACAACTGTTATAAATATATTGTCCTCTTCTGAGCTAAAGAGATAAAGAAGGGTACTTTAGGGTACTTACAGCCAACCCCTGTTCAAAGCCTTGCTGTAGAAATTCAAGTACAGTTGCATCTGTGTCACCCATCAAACTGTTCGAGCGAATTGAAATGCAATTCATGTAGATCTTTTCTATCATTTTCCTAGATTCTAGGAGCATCATGACTACTCTATTAGAAAGACCCTTCCTCCTCAATACTGTCCATTCAGGATTCAGGCCGACAATTTTAGAAACTGGAGATTCGTGTGAAGCACCAGACCCTGGGTGAGCAGGTCTGAAATTAGAGGTAGTTCCCACTGGTCGTCTTGGGCCATTGCTGTTAAAACTGTGAACCTGCATCTTCTTGGCCAAGCTGCTCTGATTAATATTACTCGTGCAGAGCACCTGTGGCAGAATGTGAGGTGGAGGGAAGGCATAGGTGAGTCGAAATCTCCAAGGTTGGGCCAGGAAGTCTACTCCCATGGCCCCGCCCCCAGACCCAGTGAAAAGCAATGGCATTTTGAGTTTGTTGCGGACACAAAGATCTCTCTCTGGTTTGCCCCACCTGTGTACCAGTAATTGATAAATCTGTGGATTTATTCTCCACTCTGACTGCCTGACCTGAGTCCTGCTCAAAGAGTCCGCTACTGTCAGATCTGATCCAGAGGAGGAGAGGCCACAGAGGGGACCGTGCAAGGGACTGTAAGTCCTCTGATCTGGAACAGCTTTGAGCCCTCTGAAATTTGAGGAACTGTGCCTCAGTTCTCTGATCACCTGTATGTGGTGGGAGTCCAGGTGTGCTCCCCACCCCCAACCGCTGGCATCCATGGTGATAATTATAGGATCTGTCTATTATTATGTCTGCGGGATTGAGGGATCCATCCACCACCAGAGTGAGTTCTTGATTCCCTCTGGGAGGGTGGTGGTATCTGGGAATCTGGAGAGTGATCCCAGGTTTGCAGTAGAACACCCTGTAGCAGCCGGGAGTGAAGCTGTGCCCGGTTGATGGCCAGGATGGTGGAGGTCATTAATCCTAGGATCCTTCTGAAGGAGATCTGATCCTCCGTGATGGAGCTTTGAGCTTCTCTGACCAATTTTTCTTGCTTTTTGGTTGGAAGAAAAATCCTCTGCTGGGAGGAGTCTATGATGTAACCCAGGAATTTGCAGGTTCTGAATGGCAACAGAACAGACTTGTCCCTGTTTATAACCCCAGACTCTGCAGGAGTGAGACTGAGGTTCTGTAAGACTTGTCTGAACTCAGCAGAAGGCCATCCAAATATGGAAAGACTAGGACCTTCCGAGATCCTAGGACACACGTTACTTCTGCCAAAATTTCCCTGAAAATTCTGGGTGCTGAAGAAATGTCGATGGGGAGAGCCCTGTATTGGAAGTGAAGAGTCTCTCCCTCAAATCTTAGGGAGCTGCGGTAACCTGACCAAACTGGGATGTGTAAATAGGCATCTTGGGAGATCGATACTGATCATCTAATCGTCCTGAGCCAGAACATTCCTGACTGTGAAAATAGGCTCCATCTGAAATCATTTGTTACTTATGTACCCGTTTAAGTCCTTCAGGTTTAAAATCACCCGTTAGGTCCCGGTGGGTTTTAAGACTAGGAAAATGTGAGAATAGAATACTCTTCCCTGACAATATAGGGGGACCGGTTTTATGACTCTCTTCTGCCAGAGTTCCGAGATAGCTGGTGGTAATGCTAACCTCCTTTCTGGACTGTGGGGAAGCCTGGTGTGGAGAAATCTCTCCGAGGGTCTTCGGGTAAGTTCCAGCCGGTATCCTGTGGAAACCAGGTCCAGAATGAGCTGGTTCTGCGATTGTCAGGCTTCCCGAAAGTTAGTCCGCCCCCCCACAGGTATCTCGGCGTCAGGGCCAAGGTATATCACATCGAGTAGGGGGGTGCACAGATAGGGTTGGGATAATGGCCACCATTGTGTTGACCCCAGTGCTTCTTAGGTTGTATACTAGGAGGAAAGGGTTGTGAGGATTTAAAGTGGACCAACACCCACCCCTGATCGGCCCGGGAATCTTATAGCTATCTATATATCTTATAGATTCCCGGGCCGATCAGGGGTGGATGTTGGTCCACTTTAGCTCCCTCCCCACGGAGCATCCGAAATCGGGATGCCCGCTGTGTGAAACCCCCCGGAAAGCCCCTAAAATCTTACCTTATCGGCGGCGGCTTATCCGCGCGTCCCTCTAGCAGGACGCGCACCCGCGCCGGGCCATTTGTGAATGGCCGGTGCGGGTCGTGCGCCCTGTAAGAGAGACGGGCGGGAGGTGGTGGCGGCTTATCCGGCGCTTGTCCTTCGACGATAAGGTAAGATTTTAGGGGCTTTCTGGGGGGTTTCACACAGCGATCCGGGTGCACCGCGGAAGTGGACCAACACCCAGGATAGTGAAAATCCTGGGTGTTGGTCCACTTTAAGATTGAACCTGGTCTTGTTCCTGAATCGTTTGTTTTTTTTTTTTGTAGGAAACTTCTTAGTGCTTTCAGGAGGACATAGAGAGAATGTTCTCTAGTTCAAATCCCCCTCAAAAAGGGGATGCCACATAGTCTGGCCTTGGAGGCCAATCCCCCTGCCAGGATTTTAGCCAGATGGCTCTTCTGGCGTAGTTGATAAGTTCAGTGGCCCTAGTGCTAGCCCCAACTGCCTCAGCTGAGGCATCCTCTAGAAAGGAAATGGCTCTACTGCTATACTGCTAACCCCTACATGGGGATTACTGAACCTTTTTTCCAAGTACTGGACAGCAGTCATAAGAAGATTGGGATCATTATTGCTATGGGCAACAAGAAAGACTATCGTGCCGAGATAGGCCAACCCCATATCCCCTGATAAAAAAAAAAACAAAAAAACTATGGTACAGATCTCTAATAACAGAACTTGCCTTAAAGTGGACCAACACCCAGGATTTTGACTATCCTGGGTTTTGGTCCACTTCGGTGGGTGCCCCGCTGTCTGAAACCCCCCAGAAAGCCCAGAAATACTCACCTCATCACGCTCCCACGTGACCGCGGCAGCCAATCGCAGCGCTCAGAGCCGCTGTGGTGTTCGCGCCCAAGGCCGCTTGGACGCGCATAGCAGCTCAGCTGGCTCTGAGCGCTGGAGGCCGCGTCTCGCGCTTCCCTCTAACAGGGAGCGCGCCTGCGCCGGCCATTCGCAAACGGCCGGTGCGGGTGCGCGCCCTGCTAGAGAGAAGCAAGAGACGCGGCATGTGCCGATGGAACGGGGCTGAGGTAAGGTTTGTGGGCCTCCTCGGGGGTTCCTCCCGATTTCAGATGCCCCGCGGGGAGGGATCTGATCGGTCCGGGAATCTTATAGATTTCCGGGCCGATCCCCCCTGGGTGTTGGTCCACTTTAACGACATGCTCTAAATATGAAGAATTGCTAAATCAATACTTAATAATACTTCAGAATCCTCGATCATGACCGATAATGATTATTTATTTAGGAAAGAGGGGGTGGGGGGGGGGGAGAGAACGCATATAGACAAAATACCACAATGACTAAAACTGTACCCCAACTAGCCCCAATGTAGGAGGCCTTCCAGACATATATGAGATAAAATTAATTAAATGTAAATAAATAAAAATGTGTGGATAGATGGCTCTAAACATGGAAGGGAGCGTGCCAAGGAGAGTCTGCTTGGGAGTGTCCCTTTCTATGTAGCCCCTGAGGTTGGAAGACCAGGCCTCCAGGTTTCTGGTCGGAAGCTATCGTAGGTTCTTCACCCTGAATAAGAGCCTATCTTATATGTTTCCCACACCCTGTACATACAGATTGCTCACATTAATCCAGACCCTCACCCTGAATAAGAGCCTATCTTATATGTTTCCCACACCCTGTACATACAGATTGCCCACATTAATCCGGACCTTCACCCTGAATAAGAGCCTATCTTATATGTTTCCCACACCCTGTACATACAGATTGTCCACATTAATCCGGACCTTCACCCTGAATAAGAGCCTATCTTATATGTTTCCCACACCCTGTACATACAGATTGTCCACATTAATCCGGACCTTCACCCTGAATAAGAGCCTATCTTATATGTTTCCCACACCCTGTACATACAGATTGTCCACATTAATCCGGACCTTCACCCTGAATAAGAGCCTATCTTATATGTTTCCCACATCCTGTACATACAGATTGCCCACATTAATCCGGACCCTCACCCTGAATAAGAGCCTATCTTATATGTTTCCCACACCCTGTACATACAGATTGCCCACATTAATCCGGACCTTCACGATGAGTAAGAGTCTATCTTATATGTTTCCCACGCCCTGTACTGTAGTAGTTTTTTAGTAGTGACTAAAAACTTAAAAATATATTAATTTTAATAAATATATTAACTTTAGATGGGTTTGGGCTTTTCATTAAATCAGGCTGAAGGTAGGGACACATGACCACCAGAATGAATAAAGCTTTGGCTCCTCCTCCCAGCCTCCAGTCGTTATAGAGATGTGAATAATATAAAGACAGACCAGAACACTACTGGTAAGTCTTCTTAAGGCAGCACACTCTTGGGAAGATAAGCGAGATCTACCTCTATTGGGTGGGGAATGCTGCCTGAAGCACACTCCTGCCAAAGGACTCATCCTCTAATGTTAGCAAGTCCAAACGGTAATGTCTAACAATCGTCTTGGCTGAAGACCAGGCGGTCGCTTTATTAATCTGTTCAATAGAGGCGCCAGCTTGCTCCGCCCAGGACGTAGAGACACTTCTTATAAGGTGAGCTTTAATTCTTCCTGGTACAGGAGGGTCCATTATAGGCAAAACTGTGTTATAGACTCCCGATCCTTCCTAGGGCCTGACATACAAAGGGAAGGAAGCCTGTGTGCTGCCCGTTTGGATGTTTAGAAAACCAGTTACAAGGTAACTAACCTAAGTCTTCTTAAAACATCCCTAGGGCAGCACACTCTTGAGAGGATAAGCGAGATCTACCTCTACTGGGTGGGAAAGGCTGCCGAAGAATGTGATTCAGGTCACCAACCTGGTGCTTCGCGTAGTCCATTATAGACAAAACTGGTTGTTTTAGACACCCGATCCTTCCTAGGGCCTGAAAATAAAAGGCTATGGAAAACGATGGCGCTACATGAATAACATGATCCACGTGGTTCAGGTCACCAACCTGGTGCTTCGCATAGTCCTCAAACTGCCTCCTCGGCATAAATCCAGCATTTCAACATGTAACTAGGAGAGGTTGGCCACGCCCCTCTTCCTTTCGTTGCTGAGAGAATGTAAGCTTTTCTAAACATCTGAACGGGCAGCACACTATTGAGACCTCATGGCTCCGCCCCTAGGTAGGGACACATGACCACCAGAATGAATAAAGCTTTGGCTCCTCCTCCCAGCCTCCAGTTGTTATAGAGATGTGAATAATATAAAGACAGACCAGAACACTACTGGTAAGTCTTCTTAAGGCAGCATACTCTTGGGAAGATAAGCGAGATCTACCTCTATTGGGTGGGGAATGCTGCCTGAAGCACACTCCTGGCAATGGACCGATCCTCTAATGTTAGCAAGTCCAAACGGTAATGTCTAACAAACATCTTGGCTGAAGGACCAGGTGGTCGCTTTACTAATCTGTATAATAGAGGCGCCAGCTTGCTCCGCCCAGGACGTAGAGACACTTCTCATAGGGTGAGCTTTAATTCTTCCTGGTACAGGAGGGTCCATTATAGGCAGAACTGATGGCGCTCTTCATCCAACGCGCCAAGGTTGTTTGAGACAAAACAACATTAGGGCAGTGTATACTCTCGGGAGGATAAGTGAGATCTACCTCTATTGGGTGGGACTGTGGGTTTCACGCATTGGGGGTATCCCCAATTGAGGTGCTCCGGGGAGAAAGGACCAAAACCCAGGATAGTCAAAATGCCCCCCTATGAGACTCCAGGGCCGGCTGGGGTATCCGCAAACACGATGCCCCGCTGCGCGATCCCCCTCTCCATTCGCCCTGAGATTCTCACCATTCCCATGAGCCCCGGTGACGGCATCACACGCTTTCTGCTGCGACAGGCCACACCCACCGCAATATAAAAAGGGGGTGGGGCCTGGAGATGGCTAAGCGGCGGCCATTTTGCCAGAGCCCGGTGATGAGAGATGACGGCATCACACGCTTTCTTCTACGACAGGCCACACCCACCGCAATGTAAAAAGGGGGCGGGGCCTGTAGATGGCCATGCGGCGGCCATTTTGCCGGTGCCTAGTGATGACAGATGACGGCATCACATGCTTTCTGCTGTGACAGGCCACACCCACCGCAATGTAAAAGGGGGCGGGGCCTGGAGATGGCCATGCGGCGGCCATTTTGCCGGAGCCCGGTGATGAGAGATGACGGCATCACACGCTTTCTGCTGCGACAGGCCACACCCTCCGCAATGTAAAAAGGGGGCGGGGCCTGGAGATGGCCATGTGGCGGCCATTTTGCCGGAGCCCGGTGATGAGAGATGACGGCATCACACGCTTTCTTCTACGACAGGCCACACCCACCGCAATGTAAAAGGGGGCGGGGCCTGGAGATGGCCATGCGGCGGCCATTTTGCCAGAGCCCGGTGATGAG
Source organism: Gastrophryne carolinensis (assembly GCA_027917425.1). Taxonomy (NCBI): domain Eukaryota; kingdom Metazoa; phylum Chordata; class Amphibia; order Anura; family Microhylidae; genus Gastrophryne; species Gastrophryne carolinensis. The sequence continues at coordinate 3,075,535 of CM051237.1, forward strand.
AGATGACGGCATCACACGCTTTCTGCTGCGACAGGCCACACCCACCGTAATGTAAAAAGGGGGCGGGGCCTGGAGCTGGTGTGCGTCCATAGAACAGGTGATGCCATGGAGCATGTGCAGAGGGGCGTGCGCAGCAAGTACAGGCTCCCCCCCCGGGGTGTGGGTCAACTTTAAAGCTGGACAGTCCCGGGTATTGGTTCTCCTGATTCGGGATGCCCCCACTGTGAGGAAACCCCCCCCACGTCAGGTCACACAGCACGTGCAGCCAATCAGGGCGAAGAAGCAGGGACACGCCCACCCCAGAGCGGCTGCACCATTAGTATTGCAGATCCTGGGGGCGTCCCGAAGTGAGGAAAGTGCAGGGCTCACCTAACATGGGTTATGGTCCGCTTTAAAGGTCCCATTCCTTACAGAACCCAGCCACCCTCCCTCCTATCGCTGCTGAATGACACGGGATCCGCTGTGAGTTCCGATTGGACGAGAGCCTGCGTATGCATCCAGGGGGGGTCACACAGTGGGGCATATACTGGGGGGGGGGGCAGCCCTAGAATCTTAAAGACTGCAAGGCTGGTCACTACAGTGGACCTAAATTCCTGTAATACAATATAAGAGAGTCCACACATGCACCAGGGGGTCACACAGCGGGGCATATACTGGAGGAGGCCGGCCCTGGAATCTTATAGACTGCAGGGCTGGTTACTAAAGTGGGCCTAAAGCCATGCCCCCTTGTCAATATAAGTGACCGGGGAAAGGTGAGTACGTCACCAATAGAGGCATCCCCTCCCTCCAGCCTCAGGCAGAGCTACATTGCGGGATAGCCCCCTCCACACACATCAGCCAATCAGAACTGGCCCGGGGCAGAGGGTTACAGGCCACAGCAGTGAGGTAGCCGCGCATGCGCTGTGAAGCTGTACAGACGCCACAGAGATTGAGCTGTACGGGGCGTTGAAGGGTTAACGCCGCATTTACCTCAACACAGGCTCCGCCACTTCCGCATCAGGCCGCCGCCATCTTTATTATTAAAACCGGGATGGGGCGTGGCCTGTGACAAACAATAGCGAGCGATAACCCCGCCCCTTCTTAGTCTCGCTGCCTATAGCGATCTACAGGCCTCAGCACGGAGGTGGGCGTTCCCTTTACTGTAGAAGAGGGCGGGGTTGTCGAGCAAGACGCGCGCTTATTGGTTTGCGCATGCCCCCGGAACATGTCGCTGCGAATTGGCGGACGGGCAGGAAAAGGGGGCGGGGTCTGGAGGGAGCCGTAGTGCGCGTGTGCCGTCACTTTGCCGGAACCCCCGGTGATCAGAGGCGGAAGTGTCCCCAGTGTTATCCTGCATGACAGGAAGTGACGCGGAGATATTAACCCCCCTGATTCTGCTGCTTCACTTTAATGTTAATTTAATGATTTATAATAATTAAATTATAGAATAAAAAATAACTAATAATATCAGTAATAACTAATAATAACAATACATAATAATATTATATAATACATAATAAAATAATTTAATAATAAAGTTAATGATTTATAATAATATAATTAAATTATAGAATAAAAAATAATAACTAATAATATTAATATTAACAAATAATGACAATACATAATATATAATACTACTAATAATAATTAAATATTAATATATTAAAATAATAATTTAATAATAAAGTTAATTTAATTAATTTAATGATTTATAATAATATACTTAAATTATAGAATAAAAAATAATAACTAATAATATTAATAATAACAAATAATAACAACAATACATAATAATATTATATAATACTAATAATAATTAAAGTATAATAAATAATAAAATAATAATTTAATAATAACGTTAATTTATTTCATTTAATGATTTATAATAATATCATTAAAATATAGAATTAAAAATAATAACTAATAATATTAATAATAACTAATAATAACAATACATAATATTATATAATACTAATAATATTTAAATAATAAAATAATACTTTAATAATAAAGTTATTTTATTAATTAAATTATTTATAATGATGTAATTAAATTATAAAATAAAAAATAACTAATAATATTAGTAATAACTAATAATAACAATACATAATAATATTATATAATATTAATAATAATTAAATTATAATAAATAAAACAATAATTTAATAATAAAGTTAATTTAATTAATTTACTGATTTATAATAATATAATTAAATTATAGAATAAAAAATAATAACTAATAATATTAATAATAACAAATAATAACAACAATACATAATAATATTATATAATCCTAATAATAATTAAATTATTGTAAATAATAAAATAATAATTTAATAATAAAGTTAATTTAATTAATTTACTGATTTATAATAATATAATTAAATTATAGAATACAAAATAATAACTAATAATAATAATAACTAATAATAATAATACATAGTAATATTATATAATACTAATAAGAATTAGATAATAATATAATAAAATAATAATTTAATAATAAAGTTAATTTAATTAATTTACTGATTTATAATAATATAATTAAAGTATAGAATAAAAAATATTAACTAATAATATTAATAATAACAACACATAATAATATTATATAATACTAATGATAATTAAATAATAATAAATAATAATATAATAAAATAATAATTTAATAATAAAGTTAATTTAATTAAATGTTTGCATCGTTGATGGCTCCAGAATTATCACTTTTCCAGGTTATGGTCCTGTAACGTCTCTCGTCCAATCAGCTTCTCTGGCTCCATATGAAAAGCCACGCCCATCACCCTGTACACCTCTCTAAAGGTTGGCCTGCGTCCCGGATTACAACAACAATAACAGTGGTCATCACACTGGGTCAAGTCACATGACAATACCAGACGTTGCATCTGTATACAGCGCAGAGAGCATCCAGGCGTTTGTAAACAGCTTCTGGGGCTACACAAACATGGCCACCCGCGCCACTGCGGACACCAGACACTTGATAAGGCACAAGATGGGCTACGAGAAAATGGCCGCGGATTTCACGCGTTGCCGCGCACGTCAGGATCCCCGCCCCTTTCTTGCATCCCCCCCCCCTTGTTAACGCCCAGTAGTGGCCGGATGCCCCGCCCCTCGGTCTTCTCCGCTCCTAAGCTGTAAAAGCAGTAGCGGGGCGTGTGAGCGCGGGGAATTCTGGGTATTATCTCTGTCTGCCGGCGGGAAGATGTCCTTCAGGCCGCGCGGCTGGCGGACATTTTGTTGTAGCCCGCTCCACAGGACACAGACGGAAGTTTGAAAGAGAATCGGGGCAGCGGCCGATCAGCGCTCAGGTGATTATTGATAATGATTGTTTTTTTATTATTTTGTCGTAATGTACAAAGAGTGGGAGGAGCTAATATTCTGGCCGCTGCTGGGTCGCCATAGCAACCAGGGGTCCATCCTAGAGCATTCAGGGTAATATCTCGGGATCCATCCTAGAGCATTCAGGGTGATATCTCGGGGTCCATCCTAGAGTAGTCAGGGCAATATCTCGGGGTCCATCCTAGAGCAGTCGGTAATATCTCGGGGTCCATCCTAGAGTAGTCAGGGCGATATCTCGGGGTCCATCCTAGAGTAGTCAGGGCAATATCTCGGGGTCCATCCTAGAGCAGTCGGTAATATCTCGGGATCCATCCTAGAGTAGTCAGGGTAATATCTCGGGGTCCATCCTAGAGTAGTCAGGGTAATATCTCGGGGTCCATCCTAGAGTAGTCAGGGTAATATCTCGGGGTCCATCCTAGAGCAGTCGGTAATATCTCGGGATCCATCCTAGAGTAGTCAGGGCAATATCTCGGGGTCCATCCTAGAGCAGTCGGTAATATCTCGGGATCCATCCTAGAGTAGTCAGGGTAATATCTCGGGGTCCATCCTAGAGCAGTCGGTAATATCTCGGGGTCCATCCTAGAGTAGTCAGGGTAATATCTCGGGGTCCATCCTAGAGCAGTCGGTAATATCTCGGGATCCATCCTAGAGTAGTCAGGGTAATATCTTGGGGTCCATCCTAGAGCAGTCGGTAATATCTCGGGATCCATCCTAGAGTAGTCAGGGTAATATCTTGGGGTCCATCCTAGAGCAGTCAGGGTAATATCTCGGGATCCATCCTAGAGCAGTCAGGGTAATATCTCGGGGTCCATCCTAGAGCAGTCAGGGTGATATCTCGGGGTCCATCCTAGAGTAGTCAGGGTAATATCTCGGGGTCCATCCTAGAGCAGTCAGGGTAATATCTCGGGGTCCATCCTAGAGCAGTCAGGGTAATATCTCGGGGTCCATCCTAGAGTAGTCAGGGCAATATCTCGGGGTCCATCCTAGAGCAGTCAGGGTGATATCTCGGGGTCCATCCTAGAGCAGTCAGGGTAATATCTCGGGGTCCATCCTAGAGTAGTCAGGGCGATATCTCGGGATCCATCCTAGAGCAGTCAGGGCAATATCTCGGGGTCCATCCTAGAGCAGTCAGGGTAATATCTCGGGGTCCATCCTAGAGCAGTCAGGGCGATATCTTGGGGTCCATCCTAGAGCAGTCAGGGCGATATCTCGTGGTCCATCCTAGAGCAGTCAGGGCGATATCTCGGGATCCATCCTAGAGCAGTCAGGGTAATATCTCGGGGTCCATCCTAGAGTAGTCAGGGCGATATCTCGGGATCCATCCTAGAGCAGTCAGGGCAATATCTCGGGGTCCATCCTAGAGCAGTCAGGGCAATATCTCGTGGTCCATCCTAGAGCAGTCAGGGCGATATCTTGGGATCCATCCTAGAGCAGTCAGGGCAATATCTCGTGGTCCATCCTAGAGCAGTCAGGGCGATATCTCGGGATCCATCCTAGAGCAGTCGGGGTAATATCTCGGGGTCCATCCTAGAGCAGTCAGGGTAATATCTCGGGGTCCATCCTAGAGTAGTCAGGGCGATATCTCGGGATCCATCCTAGAGCAGTCAGGGCAATATCTCGGGGTCCATCCTAGAGCAGTCAGGGTAATATCTCGGGGTCCATCCTAGAGCAGTCAGGGCGATATCTTGGGGTCCATCCTAGAGCAGTCAGGGCGATATCTCGTGGTCCATCCTAGAGCAGTCAGGGCGATATCTCGGGGTCCATCCTAGAGCAGTCAGGGCAATATCTCGGGATCCATCCTAGAGTAGTCAGGGTAATATCTCGGGGTCCATCCTAGAGCAGTCAGGGCAATATCTCGGGATCCATCCTAGAGTAGTCAGGGTAATATCTCGGGGTCCATCCTAGAGCAGTCAGGGTAATATATCGGGATCCATCCTAGAGCAGTCAGGGTAATATCTCGGGGTCCATCCTAGAGCAGTCAGGGTAATATCTCGGGGTCCATCTTAGAGCAGTCAGGGTAATATATCGGGGTCCATCCTAGAGCAGTCAGGGCGATATCTCAGGGTCCATCCTAGAGCAGTCGGTAATATCTCGGGATCCATCCTAGAGTAGTCAGGGTAATATCTCGGGGTCCATCCTAGAGCAGTCAGGGTAATATATCGGGATCCATCCTAGAGCAGTCAGGGTAATATATCGGGGTCCATCCTAGAGCAGTCAGGGTAATATCTCGGGGTCCATCCTAGAGCAGTCAGGGTAATATCTCGGGGTCCATCCTAGAGCAGTCAGGGTAATATCTCGGGGTCCATCTTAGAGCAGTCAGGGCGATATCTCAGGGTCCATCCTAGAGCAGTCGGTAATATATCGGGGTCCATCCTAGAGCAGTCAGGGTAATATCTTGGGGTCCATCCTAGAGTAGTCAGGGTAATATCTTGGGGTCCATCCTAGAGTAGTCAGGGTAATATCTCGGGGTCCATCCTAGAGCAGTCAGGGTAATATATCGGGATCCATCCTAGAGCAGTCAGGGCGATATCTCGGGGTCCATCCTAGAGTAGTCAGGGTAATATCTCGGGGTCCATCCTAGAGCAGTCAGGGTGATATCTCGGGGTCCATCCTAGAGTAGTCAGGGCGATATCTCGGGGTCCATCCTAGAGTAGTCAGGGCGATATCTCGGGGTCCATCCTAGAGCAGTCAGGGTAATATCTCGGGGTCCATCCTAGAGCAGTCAGGGCAATATCTCGGGATCCATCCTAGAGTAGTCAGGGTAATATCTTGGGGTCCATCCTAGAGCAGTCAGGGTAATATCTCGGGTCCATCCTAGAGCAGTCAGGGTAATATATCTGGGGTCCATCCTAGAGCAGTCAGGGTAATATCTCGGGGTCCATTCTGGAGTAGTCAGGGTAATATCTCATGGTCCATCCTAGAGCAGTCAGGGTAATATCTCGGGGTCCATCCTAGAGCAGTCAGGGTAATATCTCGGAGTCCATCCTAGAGCAGTCAGGGTAATATCTCGGGGTCCATCCTAGAGCAGTCAGGGTAATATCTCGGGATCCATCCTAGAGCAGTCAGGGTAATATCTCGGGGTCCATCCTAGAGCAGTCAGGGCGATATCTCGGGGTCCATCCTAGAGCAGTCAGAGTAATATCTCGGGGTCCATCCTAGAGCAGTCAGGGTGATATCTCGGGGTCCATCCTAGAGTAGTCAGGGCGATATCTCGGGGTCCATCCTAGAGCAGTCAGGGTAATATCTCGGGGTCCATCCTAGAGCAGTCAGGGCAATATCTCGGGATCCATCCTAGAGTAGTCAGGGTAATACCTCTGGGTCCATCCTAGAGCAGTCAGGGTAATATCTCGGGGTCCATCCTAGAGCAGTCAGGGTAATATCTCGGGTCCATCCTAGAGCAGTCAGGGTAATATCTCGGGTCCACCCTAGAGCAGTCAGGGTAATATCTCGGGGTCCATTCTGGAGTAGTCAGGGTAATATCTCATGGTCCATCCTAGAGCAGTCAGGGCAATATCTCGGAGTCCATCCTAGAGCAGTCAGGGCAATATCTCAGGTCCATCCTAGAGCAATCAGGGTAATATCTCGGGATCCATCCTAGAGCAGTCAGGGTAATATATCTGGGGTCCATCCTAGAGCAGTCAGGGCAATATCTCGGGGTCCATCCTAGAGCAGTCAGGGCAATATCTCGGGATCTATCCTAAAGTAGTCAGGGTAATATCTCGGGGTCCATCTTAGAGCAGTCAGGGTAATATATCGGGGTCCATCCTAGAGCAGTCAGGGCGATATCTCGGGGTCCATTCTGGAGTAGTCAGGGTAATATCTCAGGGTCCATCCTAGAGCAGTCAGGGCGATATCTCTGTACAAAGAGTGGGAGGAGCTAATAGTCTGGCCGCTGCTGGGTCGCCATAGCAACCAGGGGTCCATCCTAGAGCAGTCAGGGTAATATCTCGGGATCCATCCTAGAGCAGTCAGGGCGATATCTCGGGGTCCATCCTAGAGCAGTCAGGGTGATATATCGGGGTCCATCCTAGAGCAGTCAGGGCAATATCTCGGGGTCCATCTTAGAGCAGTCGGTAATATCTCGGGATCCATCCTAGAGCAGTCAGGGTAATATCTCGGGGTCCATCCTAGAGCAGTCGGTAATATCTCGGGGTCCATCCTAGAGCAGTCAGGGTAATATCTCGGGGTCCATCTTAGAGCAGTCAGGGTAATATATCGGGGTCCATCCTAGAGCAGTCAGGGCGATATCTCAGGGTCCATCCTAGAGCAGTCGGTAATATCTCGGGATCCATCCTAGAGTAGTCAGGGTAATATCTCGGGGTCCATCCTAGAGCAGTCAGGGTAATATCTCGGGGTCCATCTTAGAGCAGTCAGGGTAATATATCGGGGTCCATCCTAGAGCAGTCAGGGCGATATCTCAGGGTCCATCCTAGAGCAGTCGGTAATATCTCGGGATCCATCCTAGAGTAGTCAGGGTAATATCTCGGGGTCCATCCTAGAGCAGTCAGGGTAATATATCGGGATCCATCCTAGAGCAGTCAGGGTAATATATCGGGGTCCATCCTAGAGCAGTCAGGGTAATATCTCGGGGTCCATCCTAGAGCAGTCAGGGTAATATCTCGGGGTCCATCCTAGAGCAGTCAGGGTAATATCTCGGGGTCCATCTTAGAGCAGTCAGGGCGATATCTCAGGGTCCATCCTAGAGCAGTCGGTAATATATCGGGGTCCATCCTAGAGCAGTCAGGGTAATATCTCGGGGTCCATCCTAGAGTAGTCAGGGTAATATCTTGGGGTCCATCCTAGAGTAGTCAGGGTAATATCTCGGGGTCCATCCTAGAGCAGTCAGGGTAATATATCGGGATCCATCCTAGAGCAGTCAGGGTAATATATCGGGGTCCATCCTAGAGCAGTCAGGGTAATATCTCGGGGGCCATCCTAGAGCAGTCAGGGCGATATCTCGGGGTCCATCCTAGAGTAGTCAGGGTAATATCTCGGGGTCCATCCTAGAGCAGTCAGGGTGATATCTCGGGGTCCATCCTAGAGTAGTCAGGGCGATATCTCGGGGTCCATCCTAGAGTAGTCAGGGCGATATCTCGGGGTCCATCCTAGAGCAGTCAGGGCGATATCTCGGGGTCCATCCTAGAGCAGTCAGAGTAATATCTCGGGGTCCATCCTAGAGCAGTCAGGGCGATATCTCGGGGTCCATCCTAGAGCAGTCAGGGTAATATCTCGGGGTCCATCCTAGAGCAGTCAGGGTGATATCTCGGGGTCCATCCTAGAGCAGTCAGGGCGATATCTCGGGGTCCATCCTAGAGTAGTCAGGGTAATATCTCGGGGTCCATCCTAGAGCAGTCAGGGTGATATCTCGGGGTCCATCCTAGAGTAGTCAGGGCGATATCTCGGGGTCCATCCTAGAGTAGTCAGGGCGATATCTCGGGGTCCATCCTAGAGCAGTCAGGGTAATATCTCGGGGTCCATCCTAGAGCAGTCAGGGCAATATCTCGGGATCCATCCTAGAGTAGTCAGGGTAATATCTTGGGGTCCATCCTAGAGCAGTCAGGGTAATATCTCGGGTCCATCCTAGAGCAGTCAGGGTAATATATCTGGGGTCCATCCTAGAGCAGTCAGGGTAATATCTCGGGGTCCATTCTGGAGTAGTCAGGGTAATATCTCATGGTCCATCCTAGAGCAGTCAGGGTAATATCTCGGGGTCCATCCTAGAGCAGTCAGGGTAATATCTCGGAGTCCATCCTAGAGCAGTCAGGGTAATATCTCGGGGTCCATCCTAGAGCAGTCAGGGTAATATCTCGGGATCCATCCTAGAGCAGTCAGGGTAATATCTCGGGGTCCATCCTAGAGCAGTCAGGGCGATATCTCGGGGTCCATCCTAGAGCAGTCAGAGTAATATCTCGGGGTCCATCCTAGAGCAGTCAGGGTGATATCTCGGGGTCCATCCTAGAGTAGTCAGGGCGATATCTCGGGGTCCATCCTAGAGCAGTCAGGGTAATATCTCGGGGTCCATCCTAGAGCAGTCAGGGCAATATCTCGGGATCCATCCTAGAGTAGTCAGGGTAATACCTCTGGGTCCATCCTAGAGCAGTCAGGGTAATATCTCGGGGTCCATCCTAGAGCAGTCAGGGTAATATCTCGGGTCCATCCTAGAGCAGTCAGGGTAATATCTCGGGTCCACCCTAGAGCAGTCAGGGTAATATCTCGGGGTCCATTCTGGAGTAGTCAGGGTAATATCTCATGGTCCATCCTAGAGCAGTCAGGGCAATATCTCGGAGTCCATCCTAGAGCAGTCAGGGCAATATCTCAGGTCCATCCTAGAGCAATCAGGGTAATATCTCGGGATCCATCCTAGAGCAGTCAGGGTAATATATCTGGGGTCCATCCTAGAGCAGTCAGGGCAATATCTCGGGGTCCATCCTAGAGCAGTCAGGGCAATATCTCGGGATCTATCCTAAAGTAGTCAGGGTAATATCTCGGGGTCCATCTTAGAGCAGTCAGGGTAATATATCGGGGTCCATCCTAGAGCAGTCAGGGCGATATCTCGGGGTCCATTCTGGAGTAGTCAGGGTAATATCTCAGGGTCCATCCTAGAGCAGTCAGGGCGATATCTCTGTACAAAGAGTGGGAGGAGCTAATAGTCTGGCCGCTGCTGGGTCGCCATAGCAACCAGGGGTCCATCCTAGAGCAGTCAGGGTAATATCTCGGGATCCATCCTAGAGCAGTCAGGGCGATATCTCGGGGTCCATCCTAGAGCAGTCAGGGTGATATATCGGGGTCCATCCTAGAGCAGTCAGGGCAATATCTCGGGGTCCATCTTAGAGCAGTCGGTAATATCTCGGGATCCATCCTAGAGCAGTCAGGGTAATATCTCGGGGTCCATCCTAGAGCAGTCGGTAATATCTCGGGGTCCATCCTAGAGCAGTCAGAGTAATATCTCGGGGTCCATCCTAGAGTAGTCAGGGTAATATCTCGGGGTCCATCCTAGAGCAGTCAGGGTGATATCTCGGGGTCCATCCTAGAGTAGTCAGGGCGATATCTCGGGGTCCATCCTAGAGCAGTCAGGGTAATATCTCGGGGTCCATCCTAGAGCAATCAGGGCGATATCTCGGGGTCCATCCTAGAGCAGTCAGAGTAATATCTCGGGGTCCATCCTAGAGCAGTCAGGGTGATATCTCGGGGTCCATCCTAGAGCAGTCAGGGGCGATATCTCGGGGTCCATCCTAGAGTAGTCAGGGTGATATCTCGGGGTCCATCCTAGAGCAGTCAGGGGCGATATCTCGGGGTCCATCCTAGAGTAGTCAGGGTGATATCTCGGGGTCCATCCTAGAGCAGTCAGGGTGATATCTCGGGGTCCATCCTAGAGCAGTCAGGGCGATATCTCGGGGTCCATCCTAGAGCAGTCAGGGTAATATCTCGGGGTCCATCCTAGAGCAATCAGGGCGATATCTCGGGGTCCATCCTAGAGCAGTCAGAGTAATATCTCGGGGTCCATCCTAGAGCAGTCAGGGTGATATCTCGGGGTCCATCCTAGAGCAGTCAGGGTGATATCTCGGGGTCCATCCTAGAGCAGTCAGGGGCGATATCTCGGGATCCATCCTAGAGTAGTCAGGGCAATATCTCGGGATCCATCCTAGAGCAGTCAGGGTAATATCTCGGGATCCATCCTAGAGCAGTCAGGGTAATATCTCGGGATCCATCCTAGAGCAGTCAGGGCGATATCTCGGGGTCCATCCTAGAGCAGTCAGGGCAATATCTCGGGGTCCATCCTAGAGCAGTCAGGGCAATATCTCAGGGTGCATCTCGCTATCTGGTTTCTTTTATATCTCTGAAGCTCCAGAGGGTGATGTCAGGTCTCATCTCTTCCTGAGTGACCTGAGCAGAATACAGAAGACGCGCACATCCCCATAGGCTCGGCAATATGGAAAGTCAGCAGCTCCTCCCATCACAGGGTAAGTAATTTTCCTGAGTCACTGACGCCATCACCACCCTCCCATATGACCACACACACTTTATTGCCTCTCTCATCTTTATTCACAGACGCCATGAGAAATGTGAAGACTGAGGAGGAGGAAGAGGAAATACGTGTGAAGAATGAAGAGGAGGAACTTCCTCTGCAGATGATCCGAGGTGAGTAATAAACCTGATGTAGAGAATATCCTCCTAGTCCTGTTCAGTCACTCCGCACTCTCTGCTGTGTCTCGTACGTCTTAGTAAATTGGCGTCACCCTCTCATCTGTATTCACAGACCCTGGAGACATTATAGTGACGCGTGTAAAATCTGAGGAGGAGGACTTAGTGAATGATAAAGAGGAGGAGTTTCCCCGGCAGATCAGCTCAGGTGAGTAATGAATCTTCTACAGACAAGTTTTCCCGACTCCTCTGTCGCGCCACACGTACATGTCGTCTTTATTCACAGACCCCGGACATCCTGGAGGGAGAAATGTGAAAACTGAGGAGGAGGGAGAAATATCAGTAAAACATAATGAGGAGGAGATGAGTCTACAGATCAGCCCAGGTGAGTAATATTATTCCTATTATTCCCCCTCCTTGGAGCATCTGCACACGCTCCCTATCGTCTCGTACATCTGTAGCCGCATGTTGTTTTGCTGGTGGCCAAAAACACACCCAAATACCAGATATTTTACTAATTAATGCCCAGGGCAGGGCTACTAATATAAATGTAGGTTCTTTATATTGTTTTAAAGAGATCAGAGCATAACCAATAAAGAATATTATTTTATTCTAAATAAGATATAAAAGAATATATATACAATATGTACAGAAAAGAAAGCTTAACAAAGGTAAAAATACATATAAATACAGGAAAACGTCACCACACAGTCATAAATAGCTTTAAAACTTAGTGGGATACATATGACATCACCACAGAAACAACCATTGTCTGAGATTCATCAGCCAACAGGAGCAGGGGAGGCGAAAGACAAGGGGTTTGTGGGAAAACAACACTATGTCCCTGACACAGGTAGCGCACACTAATATTCACACACTAATATAGCATCACCATTCAGTAACATCACCTTTCCAGTGGGAAATCGAATGGGAGATCGGCACCACTTCACTACGAAACAGAGCGGCTTCTATCGTCGTCTGTCTAAGCATCAGCCGGAGGAATCTTCCAGAGGTACGGGCGAAAGGCAGAGAGACCACAATGTGTTAAGACGTCTCAAAACACAGGATAATAATTCCTCATTTCTTCGCAGCACTCTGGGTCCCTTTTTAAGGAGGCAAAGCCAGCTGTTATTTGCTTTATTTGCTGACTAGACTTTTAAGGATCAAATACCCTCTCCGTTTCGTATTTAGACAGCTGAGGTAAACAGTAGTAAACATATAGCAAAAGACCGGAGATGTAAATTTAGCAAGCAGATGTAAATAGACACGTTTTCACACATAGACAATGGCAGTTTTTATGACAAGGACAGAGGTGTATCTCTCAATGCTTGAGTCAACACAGTAAAAACCAAGTCAGCAACTTAAAGTGGACCAACACCCAGGATTTTGACTATCCTGGGTATTGGTCCACTTCCCCGGGGCACCCCGATCGGGGGTGTCCCGCTGCCTGAAACCCCCCCCAAACACCCCGAAAACTCACCTCTCCACACTCCCACGTGACTGCGCTGTCCAATGCCCGCCGACGGACAAGTGACGTCCGTCGACGGACAAGGGATCGCGCCCGCCGCCGCCTCCCGCGCGTCACTTTTGACGTGTGCGCGCCCGCGCCGGCCATTCAGAGACGGCCGGCACGGGCACGCGCACGTCTAGAGGAGCGCGAGTGAGGCGGAAGCAGCGGCTGGAGAGGTAAGGCTTTTCGGGGGTTTTGGGGGGGTTACACCCCGCGGGACATCCCGATCTCGGATGTCCTGCGGTGTGTGAGGTGATCGGCCCGGGAATCTTATAGATTCCCGGGCCGATCACCCCTGGGTGTTGGCCCACTTTAAAAGCTTACCGTATTTTTTGAGAGGGGTGCCACACTGCCTATGGGGGGGATGCCACACTGCCCATGGAAATGGGATGAGGTATGCCATTCTGTCTATGGGGTGGGGGGGATGCCACATTGCATATGGGAATGGGGTGGGAGGGAATGACGCGCTGCATATGGGGAATGGGATGGGGGTATGCCACACAGTCTATGGGATGGGGGGGGGGAATGCCACACTGAATATGGGGAATGGGATGGGGGTATGCCACACAGTCTATGGGATGGGGGGGGGGAATGCCACACTGAATATGGGGAATGGGATGGGGGTTTGCCACACAGTCTATGGGGTGGGGGATGCCACACTGCATATGGGATGGGATGGGGGGGAATGCCACACTGAATATGGGGAATGGGATGGAGGTATACCACACTACCTATGGGAATGGGATGGGGGGAATGGCACACTGTCTATGGGGTGGGGGTATGCCACAATATCTGTAATGGAGTATTTCAACACACCATTTATATAGAATATTTTTTTTCTATTTCCCCCCTTCAAATCCTAGGTGCATCTTATGGGCAGGTGTGTCTTATAGGGCGAAAAATACGGTATATACCATGTCATGTTTTCAAATAATATATACATTACACCTAAAAATTCTGTTGCATAACACGTTAGACACGTACTTGGCTCGCTGTGTGTGGATCCCGTATCTTTTCCTGGGCAGGGTCAGATTTCCTTCCAGAGTTGGGGGCGTGGCACCTCTGCCAAATATTCCTCTCACAAGTTGATTGTTTTGTAAGGTCTAATTGTTCTGTTAGGTGTTGTACACAGGTGGTGGTTCCTATTAGTTATGGTTTGTGGCCAGTGCGTTAGCCCAGTTGTAGCCTTTAGCTATTTGGGTTCAGTCCTAGTTTGCTACAAAAGGGGGCACTCAACTTACTACAATTGTCCATATACAGACGCTTTTCAGTATAGAGCAGTCAGGGCGATATCTCGGGGTCCATCCTAGAGCAGTCAGGGCGATATCTCGGGGTCCATCCTAGAGCAGTCAGGGCGATATCTCGGGGTCCTTCCTAGAGCAGTCAGGGCGATATCTCGGGGTCCTTCCTAGAGCAGTCAGGGCGATATCTCGGGGTCCATCCTAGAGCAGTCAGGGCGATATCTCGGGGTCCATCCTAGAGTAGTCAGGGCGATATCTCGGGGTCCATCCTAGAGTAGTCAGGGCAATATCTCGGGGTCCATCCTAGAGTAGTCAGCGTAATATCTCGGGGTCCATCCTAGAGCAGTCAGGGCGATATCTCGGGGTCCATCCTAGAGTAGTCAGGGTAATATCTCGGGGTCCATCCTAGAGTAGTCAGCGTAATATCTCGGGGTCCATCCTAGAGTAGTCGGCGTAATATCTCGGGGTCCATCCTAGAGCAGTCAGGGCGATATCTCGGGGTCCATCCTAGAGCAGTCAGGGCAATATCTCGGGATCCATCCTAGAGCAGTCACGGCAATATCTCAGGATCCATCCTAGAGTAGTCAGGGCGATATCTCGGGGTCCATCCTAGAGTAGTCAGGGTAATATCTCGGGGTCCATCCTAGAGCAGTCAGGGTAATATCTCGGGGTCCATCCTAGAGTAGTCAGGGTAATATCTCGTGATCCATCCTAGAGCAGCCAGTGTAATATCTCGTGATCCATCCTAGAGCAGCCAGTGTAATATCTCAGGATCCATCCTAGAGTAGTCAGGGCGATATCTCGGGGTCCATCCTAGAGTAGTCAGGGCGATATCTCGGGGTCCATCCTAGAGTAGTCAGGGTAATATCTCGGGGTCCATCCTACAGCAGTCAGGGCGATATCTCGGGGTCCATCCTAGACTAGTCAGGGCGATATCTCGGGGTCCATCCTAGAGCAGTCAGGGCGATATCTCGGGGTCCATCCTAGAGTAGTCAGGGTAATATCTCGGGGTCCATCCTACAGCAGTCAGGGCGATATCTCGGGGTCCATCCTAGAGTAATCAGCGTAATATCTCGGGGTCCATCCTAGAGTAGTCAGCGTAATATCTCGGGGTCCATCCTAGAGCAGTCAGGGCGATATCTCGGGGTCCATCCTAGAGTAGTCAGGGTAATATCTCGGGGTCCATCCTACAGCAGTCAGGGCGATATCTCGGGATCCATCCTAGAGCAGTCAGGGCAATATCTCAGGATCCATCCTAGAGTAGTCAGGGCGATATCTCGGGGTCCATCCTAGAGTAGTCAGGGTAATATCTCGGGGTCCATCCTAGAGCAGTCAGGGTAATATCTCGGGGTCCATCCTAGAGTAGTCAGGGTAATATCTCGTGATCCATTCTAGAGCAGTCAGTGTAATATCTCGTGATCCATCCTAGAGCAGTCAGGGCAATATCTCAGGATCCATCCTAGAGTAGTCAGGGTAATATCTCGTGATCCATCCTAGAGCAGTCAGTGTAATATCTCGTGATCCATCCTAGAGCAGTCAGGGCAATATCTCAGGATCCATCCTAGAGTAGTCAGGGTAATATCTCGGGGGCCATCCTAGAGTAGTCAGGGTAATATCTCGTGATCCATCCTAGAGCAGTCAGGGCGATATCTCGGGGTCCATCTTAGAGTAGTCAGGGCGATATCTCGGGGTCCATCCTAGAGTAGTCAGGGTAATATCTCGGGGTCCATCCTACAGCAGTCAGGGCGATATCTCGGGGTCCATCCTAGAGTAGTCAGGGCGATATCTCGGGGTCCATCCTAGAGCAGTCAGGGCGATATCTCGGGGTCCATCCTAGAGTAGTCAGGGTAATATCTCTGGGTCCATCCTACAGCAGTCAGGGCGATATCTCGGGGTCCATCCTAGAGCAGTCAGGGCGATATCTCGGGGTCCATCCTAGAGTAGTCAGCGTAATATCTCGGGGTCCATCCTAGAGTAGTCAGCGTAATATCTCGGGGTCCATCCTAGAGCAGTCAGGGCGATATCTCGGGGTCCATCCTAGAGTAGTCAGGGCGATATCTCGGGGTCCATCCTAGAGTAGTCAGCGTAATATCTCGGGGTCCATCCTAGAGCAGTCAGGGCAATATCTCGGGATCCATCCTAGAGTAGTCAGGGCGATATCTCGGGGTCCATCCTAGAGTAGTCAGGGTAATATCTCGGGGTCCATCCTAGAGCAGTCAGGGTAATATCTCGGGGTCCATCCTAGAGTAGTCAGGGTAATATCTCAGGGTCCATCCTAGAGTAGTCAGGGTAATATCTCGTGATCCATCCTAGAGTAGTCAGGGTGATATCTCTGGGTCCATCCTAGAGTAGTCAGGGATCGAATCAGTTGTCTGTCAGTCCTCACACGTCTCCCAGGGGTTCCTGGTCTCCTCTTTAGATGTTACAATGGAGCGTGTGTCCCCCTTGATGGTAAGATTCGAGTGTCTCTGGCCATTCTTGCCAGCCATGCTGGTAGGCCCCAGAAGAGGGGGTCTCCCTACCCCTCCCACCAGGAGGCTGGTGTTGGTATCACATCCTGTCCTGAATATTCCAGTCTAATTTCTGCTATATGACACCGCCTGAACACATTCCAAGGGAGGGGGTGGGACACGAGTAGGAGAGGAACCTCGCTCTATGACTTTGGGATCTATCCTGGTGGATGACCTCACCCCTATAATCTATTCTGTATTTGGTGGCTGGAGGTTATACCTCCAGCCTATGTCAAACCATGCCTTGTTCTTCTCCTTACTCCTCAGCAATGTACTCCTTAAAGTGGAAGTCCAGACATCTATAAACCCCCCCTACCCCGTCCTGCCACCCTCCCCTATTGCTGAGGCAGGGGAGGGTGGCAGACTGGGGTTTCAAAGAAAAAAACCCTTGCCTCATCCACAATGCAGGCAGAAAGACACACAACAGCATCTCCCTGCTCCGTGCGCCAACGCAAAGCCAGGCAATGGTGATTTGTGATCTCTCCTAAGATGGAGGACTCAGGACCCAGACCATGGGTGAGGTAAGGTTTATTTCCCCAAACATCCTCCAGGACGGCTAGCCGAGTATGACCTCTCACCTGGAATAGGACACACAAACTGGACATCATTAAAAGCCCCGCCCCTTCCTCCCAGGCATCAGTGTTTTGTGTTTTCCTCTCCCAGGAAACAGGATGAATGACATCGCCCCGATTTTCTAGTTTTTTATGGAGAGAATAGCGGACCCCGAATCCCCTCCCCCCCTTCTCCCTGACAGGGCTACGGTGGTGCTCCAGTTGACCCACTGCTGGCGTTCCCCTCTCCTCCACTGTTCCCTTGGGAGTTCCCTTTCCTGGAGCTAATCTAGGCAGCAGTCTCCAGGGTAGGACCCACTTCTTTCTTTTTGGGCCAGGCTCCCCTTTCTTTCCCTCCCCGACAGGCTCAGTGGGAATGTGGTAACACATGGGGGCTGCTTGTTAGCCACCAGGCACAGGGTAGCAGGGGAGTATGTAGCATTTGTTGTGTTTTACCTGCTGGGGTGTACAGTCCCCACGGGGACTCTGGACTTGGCCTGGAAAGGAAAAAGTTCCAGGCATAGTCCAGAGTGAAGCAACAGCAGCATTAGGAACCAAAACGTCCAGGAATAATCTTGCATGTGCATGGTTACACGGCTCGGAGGTTCAAAGCCCTTCGGGGTCAAGGCGTGGTTTGCACAGGAAGAGCGGCCCTCCGGAAGGTCTACAGGCAAACCTGGCCACCTCCAGAGGGCCCAAATTTTCATTTACATTCCTCTTGGAGAGAGAGAGCCTGGCTACTCATCCCTGAGTGGTGCCGGTGAAGCTGGGACCGTGGCAGTGCTGCAGGTGCAGTAAGAAAGCACTGGCTGCCTTATTAACTGCATTCTGGGCTGCATCTGTGCATTCTCCTTGTTGGAATGGGTGGAGGGGATACTGCACAACAGGAAGGGGTGCGCCGAGTAAATGGGGAGGGAGGTGCTCCATTACTATTATTTACACAGGATCTTTCAGGGCCTGGGAACCAATTTACTGCCCAGTTTAACCCTCTCATCACTGTATAATATGCAGCAAACAGGCATATGAATCCTGTACAGAAACTATGGGCCTTGGTTTGCATACAATTGCAATCGCATGTATTAAACCCCATGCCACATCAAAGCGCCCCTATAGGTGGGGTCCCTACTATTTTTGAGTGCCCGAAGTTGGGACATGCAATGCAATCAAATATTTCAGAGCTACTCACCTGGGAAGCTGCCGGCCTCCCTTTAGAACACTCCACAGGGAAGGATGCATATTGACTGAATCTCGCCCTGTGTGCGCTCATGGCAATTCATATAGTATGCAAACCAAGGCCCCTAGTTTCTGTACAGGATTCATACGCCTGTTTGTTGAATAATATATAGTGATAAAGGGTTAAACTGGGCTGTAAATTGGTTCCCAGGCCCTGAAAGATCCTGTATTAATAATGGTAGTGGAGCAACTCCCTCACCCTATACTCCGGAAGGGGTGTGCCTCCTTAATAAATTATATTTAATAATAATTTTTGTTGGTTTCCTATGTAATTTCTCCATGAGTAACTTCTAATATATTGTAATGGTTTTATATATATTATGCCCCTAAAGAATCCAGGATTGAAGAACCCAAGCCCACTAAGGGATCCAAGAGGGATTCCAAGAAGACTAAGGGTCCCAGGGAGCACAAGGAGGCTAAGGAGGCCAGGAGAGTTCAGCCTAGAGCTTGTGTTAGTTGTCAGGCTGTTCTTCTGGAAGGTTCTTCTAAGCTCCTGTGTGATTCCTGTTTAGAGGAAGTATTTGGGGCTCATTTTCAATGCATGATTAATTTCTTTGAGACATTTGATCAAAGAATTGCAGATACTTTCCGTATACAAGGATCGTTTGGTCCAGGAGCGGGGCCATAGTGCTGTAGCAGGTTCCTCTTCTCAGCCTGACCCACCATACTTAATCTCACAGGAACCCATCCCTGATAGCTTAGCTTCTTCTCATGATGAGGAAATCTGTGCATACTTGGACAAGTCAGTATATTCAACAAGCACAGGAAAAGGTCCGGAACCATCTTCTTCTTCGGCTTCCTCTCACAGTACTAGGTCTGACTTTGCTATTGCGGACACTCCTGACTTAATTAAAGACATTTTATCCTCTCTGATGATTGAGCCAAAGGATAAAGCTTTCTCTATTCAGGATTCCTCATATCGAGGATTGTCAGATTCCTCATATCGAGGATTGTCAGATTCCTCATATCGAGGATTGTCTTCCTGTACAGTGGTCCCTCAGGGATATTATTGTTGGAGAATGGAGTAATCCAAAATCACGGTTCTTCCATAAGTCCCTCAGAAGGCATTTTCCTTTTGAGGTTTTTGACGTCACCTCCTTGTCTCAGGTGTCCTGGAAATCTGAGGACATGGGTTCCCTTCAGGGTACCCTTGATAAAAGGGCAGAAATTTTAGACAGGCCTGGGATGCAGATGCTTTCCAGATTAGAACTCTCCTGACCACTGATTGTGTGAGCAGAGTCCTAGAGCTTTGAGTAGAAATAGTCAGCAGTGGAGTTTCCAGTAACAAAGAGCAAAGAGGAAGTTTTGAATGCCCTTCTATTTATTTCTAGGGCTATCAATTTCATCTCAGATGCAGCAAGTCAGTCAGGGCTAATGCTAAGAGTATGGCCCTGCTTAATTGTGCCCGTAAAGGCCTCTGGTTGAAAACCTGACAGGGGGACCACCCTTCTAAGTCCCACCTGTGTGGTATCCCATTTGAGGGGAAGCATATTTTTGGTTCAGAGTTAGAAAAGGTTTTAACTCGTTCCTCTAAGCAGGGGAAGAAGTTCCCAGTCAAAAGTAAGAATCGTCTTTCTCCACGCGCGGAGGCCAAAAGATGTAGATTTCCTAACTGGGATCTCAGAGTATCGAATTCCAGGAATGGTCCTCCGAGAGACAGGGTCGGGGAGACAGCCGAAGCAGTCCTGACATATTTCCAGTAAGGGTGTGACTTCTGTTTTTACTCCCTTCCTTGCAGAAAATCTCAGAAAACCCCATCATACTTCAAATTATTTAGGAGGGTTATCACTTGGAGTTTTCTACGAGACCCCAGGAATTTTTCATCGTGACAGATTGTCCCAAGGACCCTGTAAAGCTACGAGCCTTACCCTTCTCAACTAAAGTAAAAGGCGGTGATAGAGGAAGTACGCTGGTACCTGAGAAGGACAGGCTTTTACTCCCATATCTTCTTGGTACTGAAGCCATCAAGAGACTTTCAGTTTAAAGAGGTTGAAACCTGAGCATCAGGTACAAGAGATTCTGGATGGAATCCATTTTTACCCTGAGGGACATATTGTTTTGAAAAGTCTGGATGGTCTCAATTGTCCTCCCAAGACGCCTATCTTCACCTCCCCATCTTCCCTTCACACAGAAGGTATCTGAGGTTTGCTGTGAGGACAGATAGTTGTCCATCACTGACCGTTCCGAGCACTGACTTTCGGTATTTCATCCGCACCTTGGATTTTCAGAAAGATACTGGCAGAACCAATGTCCTATCTGAGACTCAATCAGATAGGTATTGCAGCGTAACTAGAGGATCCGCCCCTTTTTACACTGACTAGGGAGATATTCGAGAACAATGTGAAGACAACATTGTCTCTCCCGATCGAGCTGGGTTGGATTATAAACAGGCAAAAGTCAAGCCTGGTTCCTCAGACGTCGTGTACCTATCTGGGCTACCAAATTAACAGCTGCCTAGAACGGACCTTTTTACCGCAGTAAAAAATAGTGAAGGGATCACCTCTCTGTCCTCCTATGTTCAGGGTAACCCTACTCTGCCCCTATGACAGATTCTGGTGCTTCTGGAACTTATGACAGCTGCAGTACCGGCGGTCGCTGGGCCCAGTTACATATAGCAAGATCTGTGACATCCCAGGTCACTCCTAACATAAATGCCCCTCTCTGCGGCAGGGCGTGAGATGCCAGGAGCCCAGCCGGGGGAGAGACTTCTGTGGAGGCAGCGCTATGGGATGAGGATATCACCCGGCGCTGGAATGGGAATGGAGGTAAGCTTATTTTTTATGATTTTTGAGTTAGTTAAAAGTTGGGGAATTTCAGTGAATCGCCCAAAATGTTCACTCATCTATACTACTTACCTTTACACGTCCTTCGCACCAGACACCCACAAGCTCTACAAACACACACACCACACCAAAAAGTACCAAACCATCACACCACCATATTACCAAATTCATATATAACGTTCCCCACATGCTACTTATCAATCTGAAACCCGTATATTCGGAGAACTTATAATTCTTCTCACATTGGTGCCATATCTTAACTGCATCTCCAATCCCCAAATGGTCTAAGCTCCCACTAATGCTAAGCATATACTTCAAACTATTACCTTACTGTTATGATCGGGATATGACTCAGGGGCTCCAAGTCTATATGGCCTCTCTTGCCCAACCTCTATATCATTCTTCCTTAGCAACGGTTCGGAGAATCATGTGATTGAATCAAGAGAGATATACACAGCAGGACAGTTCACCACATGAATCTGCTTTATTCAAAACCAGCTTGCACAAAATGTCACACAAAAAAGGAGCACTTACCTTTGTGACGTAACTAAAAACCTCCACACAGAAAGCTGGCAATAAATCTCGTGGTTCCTGGTGAGAACTTTTCCATAACTCTGATAATGGAGTTCAAGGAAAAATATCTTGCATTGTCAAACTACCTCACTATAAGAAAAGCCTTGGCACAGCTAGCGCTTAAAACTTTTTTTTCCTACGACTATCGCTTGTTTTTAGTGACTAAATGGTTTCGTTACAAGTGATTTCAGCAGCTTGTGAAATAGGGTGAATTTGCTCTTTAACCTTCTCTCTTCCCCTACATATTTTATTTTCTCTAGGTAAATTATCCATCTGGAAAAATGTGGATGAACCTACTGTTATTGCTGTGGATTCGAAAGTAGAAAAAGATGACATCACAGGAATGGCTACAGGCGAGCCAACTACCTCAAACGCCTATCCATCACTGCACCCAATGCATCTCTCATCTCACCCATCTACACAGGAGCAGTATCAGACTGTTTCTTTTAGCTATTATACAGATACTCCTAGATCTAAGGGGCCATATTCATGTTTTGAATGTGGGAAATATTTTTCTGATAAAGCACACCTCATCACACATGAAAGAATTCACACAGGGGAGAAGCCGTATTCATGTCCTGAATGTGGGAAATGTTTCTCTCAGAAATCAGTCCTTTTTAGACATGCCAGACTTCATACAGGGGAGAAGCCGTACTCCTGTTCTGAGTGTGGGAAATGCTTTTCTCAGAAAGCACACCTTATAAAACACATAGTGGTTCATACAGGGGAGAAGCCATATTCGTGTTCTGAATGTGGGAAATGTTTTTCTCAAAAATCATACCTTATCAGTCATAAAAGAGTTCATAAAGGGGAGAAGCCATATTCATGTTCTGAATGTGGGAAATGTTTTTCAAAAAAACCACACTTTATCAGACATGAAAGGGCTCATAAAGGGGAGAAGCCATATTCCTGTGCCGAGTGTGGAAAATGTTTTTTTGATAAATCACACCTTATGAAGCATGAAAGAATTCATACAGGGGAGAAGCCATATTCCTGTTCTAAATGTGGGAAAGGTTTTTCTCAGAAATCACACCTCAACACACATGAAAGAGTTCATACAGGAGAGTCCTATTCATGTTCTGAATGTGTTAAATGTTTTTCTCGCAAATCGGCCCTTATGAAACACAAACGATTTCATACAGGAGAGCAGCTATATTCATGTTCCGAATGTCGGAAAAGTTTTTCTGATAAAACAGACCTTATCAGACATGGAAGAGTTCATACAGGGGAAAAGCCGTATCCCTGTTCTCAATGTGGAAAATGTTTTTCAGATATATCAGCCCTTATGAATCACAAAAGAGTTCATACAGGAGAGAAGCCATATTCCTGTTCCGAATGTGGGAAATGTTTTTCTCAGAAATCTGGTCTTCTCATACATGTAAGAGTTCATACAGGAGAGAAGCCATATTCATGTTCTGAATGCGGGAAATGTTTTTCTCATAAATCACCCCTTATAAATCATAAAATAATTCATACAGGTGAGAAGCCATATTCATGTTCGCAATGTGGAAAATGTTTTTCCCAGAAATCAGCCATTTTAAAACATGAAAGTGTTCATAGAGCAGAGAAGCCATATTCGTGCCCTGAATGTGGGACATGTTTTTCTCAGAAATCAGCCCTTTTAAAACATAAAAGAGTTCATACAGGTGAGAAGCCATATTCCTGTTCTGATTGTGGGAAATGCTTTGCTCAGAAATCAAACCTCATTAGGCACGAAAGAGTTCATACAATATAGAAGCCATATTTTGGTTCTAAATATGGGGCTATTTTGATTAACTCACAGCTTACAAAGAGTGTATATAGGCAAGTAGTCAAATTAAGCTCATGTAAATGTGAGAACTGTCAATATTTTTATGAAATTTTGTAATACAGATCAGATATAAGAGAATACAGAAATAATTATATAGTGGATTACGCCCATGTGAACTGCAGGTTTACTTATTCCACACTTAACTTGACTCAGTCAGGCCATTAAGGAGTATAAACAAACAGAGCCACCAACAAACTGATCTCCATTAGGTTACTGAATGCACATTATTTAAGGGAACCGCCTGAGTTCTTGGTCCTTAGAACCCCATCTAGGCATTTGAGTAATCAAATCAATTATGTCAAAGACAAAAAAGTACCAGAGGAGTAAAAAAGGAGAAGAACAGAAAGGGAAAGAAAAGGGTATAGGAAATGACCAAGGGAAGTTATGACACTTGAAGACTACTTTCAGACCTGGTCGGTTACCTTTTGGTTATGGGATTTTACTTTCAATAATTTTTATTTAAAAGAATAAAGTAATTATTTTACAGTTTGACTAATAGTATTTCTCCAATAGACATAAAAAAACTCATCTTGTTACAAACAGCCAACTCCCACCTGTCTTGGGTAGAGATCTGCACAGCACCTATAAGCAACGTTTCACATTGCTGCCAGAATATTCCTATTTGGTTGCGCGAAATGCAAAACCTTTGAGGCAGGAACCCTCAAAGAGTCGCTAGAACAGTGTTGCGAGGGGGAGAGCGTACTACATTACACAGGCGGATCATAGCTTTAGCACCAGCAACACCTCCACTCAGAAGATGCTGCAGAGGTCTACACGATGACCAGTGCAGCTTTAATATGGGCAGAGTCACTTTTGAACTATGATCCCAGTAAAAAAAAAAAAATAGGTCGGGCTTGTACCAAACCCAGAAGTCTGTGTTCGGATTCGGCATCTGCCCTGAGCACGGGAATGTATTCACTACCCGTCACCTTTGGTCTGCTAGGGGGGCTGTGCATACTCTTGTGAATTTTTGGTAGGCAGTAGAAGAGAGGTGTGAGTGAGAAATCATTGACTAGAAAGTCCTTTGTTCATCAATTATATAATTATCTAAGGCCTCATTCACTAGATAGTCTACTTCAACCTTAATTTACTTTACAGGGTCTCAGTGTGCAAATGTATAACCCCTGCATTACTTAGTTGTTTCACGATCTCAGTCTTGTACATGATCTTATCTGTCACGAAAATGGCACCGCCTTTGTCGGTTGGCTTAATGACCAAAGATTGGGCCTTGCTTTTCTTGATTTTTAAAATTACCCAGAAGTCTCTGTTTTTTCTCAGTTGGTATGGAAAGACTAAGTACATATTTCTGTACCAGTTTGATGAAGGATTCTACTGAATGTGATACTATCGGGAGGCACCATGTGCTATTTTTCTTACATTGTGAGGTGTCAAAGCCTATGTGGCTAGGAACCCTTGGCCTGCAAATGGGAGTCTGGGTGGCAAAAATGCATCCTGAAAATTTTTTGTAAGCAAATGTTTGTGTCTAACCGATCACCTAGAAAGATAAGTACAAACCCCAGCCCTTTATCATTCAACGATGTTAACCACTAGTGAGGTTGTGATGTAATGATAGCGATGCACAGACACAGGTATGGCCTTCCGCTTTTGTGCTCCCCTTCTACTTCCTCTAATTACATTTCCCCAGCTACTTACCTGCTTCTCCTGACCCATTTCTCCATTTTTTATTTTTACCCCACTTACTGCATCCTCAGTGAGCAGTGGGCTCCTTTTAAGATTGTCTCAGTTTTGTATTTGGCTCCTCCAGATCTTTAACCTGAGCTTCCCAGTGCGCAACATGCTTACATTTATCACAGCGGTATTCACCCTGGAACTGCTGCTCCAGTTGTGTATACATAAGACAAACTGTGCACTGAAGTAGACATGTTCTAAATATGGGAAATGTCATAAAAGAGATCTTACAGTGGAGAATCCATATTCCTGTTCTAAATGTGGGAAATGCTTTAGAAAGCCGGCCTTATCAGTCATGAGAGAGTTCATACAGGGAAGAAACTGTATTATTGTTCTGAATGTGGGAAATGTTTCTCTGATAAATCAGACCTTATCACACATGAACAATGACTAAAGATTGGGGATGCCCCAAAAAAAACCCCACCCGAGTTTTTTGACAGAGTCTTATTACTGCACACACCAAATTTAGTAATAAAACATATCTGTATTTATTTACTCATTAGATTCCAAGACATTACATCAAAGACACATTGTTAAAAGACATATAACACAAACTAAAACTTATTCTGCCAGGAGGGGGCGCTGATGTACTTTGCTGCCATATGGACTAATGTAAAT
Organism: Gastrophryne carolinensis; assembly: GCA_027917425.1. Classification (NCBI taxonomy): domain Eukaryota; kingdom Metazoa; phylum Chordata; class Amphibia; order Anura; family Microhylidae; genus Gastrophryne; species Gastrophryne carolinensis. The sequence continues at coordinate 3,101,528 of CM051237.1, forward strand.
TTTCAGTGTAATTCATAAAACTCTTAAAAATAACTCATATCCTTAATAAAGTGCCAAGTGCCTATACAAACAATACATCAATTAATAGTAGAAACTAATTTAAGAGGTTTTCAGTCACACCATATCAATAAAGTGAAGCACAAATCAATAGAAAAAACAGTGCAAAGACAAATATTACTTATCAGTCAAATCTGTCCGGATCAGCAATATGCGTTCCCCTCTTCACCGAGCCCACGCGTTCCGAAACGTAGGTCTCTTTTTCAAGGCAGATGCACTCTTGGGTGGGGTTTTTTTTTTTTGGGGCATCCCCAATCTTTAGTCATTGTACATTTTGGGTTATGGACAGAGCATTGCACCACATGTGATGATAAAATTGTTTTGCTGGTGCCATCCACACCCCCTTTTTTTCTAGTATTTATCACACATGAAAGAGTTCATACAGGAGGGAAGCCATATTCATATTCTGAATGTAGAAAATGTTTCTCTGATAAATCAACCCTTATCACACATGAAGAAGTTCATAAAGGAGAGAAGCCATATTCTTGTTCTGAATGTGGGAAATGTTTCTCTGATAAATCAACCCTTATCACACATGAAGAAGTTCATACAGGAGAGAAGCCATATTCATGTTCTGAATGTGAGAAATGTTTCTCTCATGTGTCAGTCCAGCATCCACAAAAGACTGTAGGAAGCAGAGAAGCCATTTGCATGTTCTGAATGTGGAAAATGCAGATCATAGCAAACATAAAGGAGTCCATACAGGGGAGAATCCCCTTCCCCATTCCATTGCGTAGCTAGCCGGGGGGGGGGCATTCTCCCCAGGTCAGGGGGGTGCAAAAGGGGGGCATGAGAACAGGTAGGGGGCACCATTTTGAATCTTTGCCCCGGGTGCCAGAACGCCTGGCTACTCCTCTGGTGTCATGGTAAGCGGGTGGTAGATTGTTGTTATTGGGCACCGCTCCCTGGAGAGTAGACTGCTTCTCAAAGGTTCCTGTGTTCTGTAATTCTCATAAGTTCTCTCTCCTTGGGTGCCTCCCCCTCCAGCACTGCCATGTGACCCTGAGCTTTCCTCGCCCAGAACCATGGCATTAAATATTGTTTCACCGAATGTTCAGGACTTTAATTCCCCCCATAAAATATCTAAAGTGTTCAAATCTATCCAAGTCAAAATGAACAGACCGTGCCATCTAAGGAGACACATTTTGCCAGATCTGCACCAAAGTTGTTGCACCATAACTACCCCCTTTCTTCAGTGCTTGTGCGTCAGAAAAAAAGAGGGGATCATCCATAGCGTTCAGAAAAGGCTCGGCCTTTGTGTTGTAACAGAAAAATCTCAGATCCACAGGGCAGATACCTTATCTGGGTTGGAACCTGGCAAGATGTAGATGTCACACTATGTAGCTACTATGCTCCAAATCCCCGCCAGATTGACTTTTTCCCATTTGTGTACAATAGTACAGGAATGCTGCAAAAGATCCCTTCTTATTGGTGGTGACTCCAACATGTTTCGGCCACCCTGGATAGATCGGCTCCACCTCCCCATGAAGCTGCATGAGAATCTAAGGTCGCTTCTGTCACAAGTGGGTTGGGTGGATGCCTGGAGGGAACTACACCCCAAAGTTAGAGACTTCACACACTACTCGGCCTCCCACAATACACATAGTAGGATCGATCATGTATTCACTACTAAACAATTTCTTCCACAAATACTCTCTGCCCGAATACTAACCACATCATGGTCTGACCATGGCCCAATCATGGTCTTCTGCAAGCCCCAGTTCCTCTCCCATAGGCGAGGTCACTCTATCCGTGGACTATCAACGATGCTCCTCTGTCGCACAGAAAGAGGAAGCATATGAAGTGGCCAATGACTACTTCCTGCATAATCTAGGTTCGGTCAGTTCTCCTGTGACCCTTCGAGCCTGTGATGAGGGGCCACTTAATTTCCTTTGTTGCCAGACATAAAAAGAAAAAGCAGGCCTCATTATGTAAATTACAGGCAGACTTTGATCCATTCTCCATAGCTTTTAAAACTAACCCAATCTAATGGAACAAACTAGGGTAGAGCTAGACCTGGTCCAGTCTGAAAAAAGATATCGCTGTAACAACCAGAAATGAACCGGGCACCCTTCTAGCAAACTAACTCAAATGCTCGGAAGTCCTTAGGCCACCTATCAAACTTAACTCAACAAGTAAAATCGTGGCAGAGTTTTCCCATAGACTGGGCAAACTACACAACGCCAGCAATTAAGAAGGAACAGTTAGGCCAGTTCTTCCAGGGCCTGTCCCTTCCCACCCTGCAACCACCGGAGATGGTTGATGCAGACATCTCACCATCTCACCTCGCAATGTCCTAACTCATGCATACAAAGTGCTCTTTCATTGGTACTACACTTCACGAAAACTACACAGATGTTATCCATTTCCCCCATCAAATTGCATTAGGGCCTGCCCAGACCTAGGCAACATGACCCATCTCTGGTGGTCGTGTCCGATAGTTGCAGAATTGTGGTCAAAATCTATCTCCTTGGGGGGATCTAGTTAAAGCAGTCCTTCACTCTGAATAAGAGTCTATCTTATATGTTTCCCACAGCCTGTACATACAGATTGCTCACATTAATCTGGACCTTCACCCTGAATAAGAGCCTATCTTATATGTTTCCCCCCCTGTACATACAGATTGCCCACATTAAAAATCATCCTACCTCCACCTACTGCATGTTATGAGCCTTTAAACATCCAAGATGGCGGCTCATGGAACATCAGGCAGCCTGCAAACAGGAAGTGCCTTCTAACTGTGCTGCTCTGCATTCTGTTATTGCTGACCTTTTCCTGACCCCAGCTCTGCTCTGTCTGAGTAAAGCATAGCTATAACCCCACCCCCTGTACTTTATCCCGCTCTCCTCTCCTCAGTATGTGTGATGCTTCTGAGGCAAGATGGCAGCGCCCGTATCCTAAAGTCCTGAACAGAGTTTCAGCCCAGTGGGGGAAAGAATAATAAGTAAGCGACTAAAAACTTAAAATATATTAATTCTAGATGCTTGGGAATAGTTTTATAAGGGTTTGGGCTTTTCAATAAATCATAGTGAAGATCCGGTTTAATAAAATTATTGCCCAGGGTCCATGGGAGGCTTTACTTTTCCCTAAAGCTAATGCCTGGGGTCGAAATGAACGGAGATTGGCCAGATTTCTGTTTTTCATCCCTATAACAGGAAATTGCGAAAGCTTGGAAGTCCTAGAATCCTAGTCCTTGGAGTCCTAGAATCTGGTGGGTCGCTACCCAGAACCGTATCTCTAGCATCATGATCAATGATAAGCTCACAGCCACAGCAACTGGTTCTATAGATAAATTCTGGAAACCTGGAACCCCTGGCTTAACCACTTAAACTCGACACTTCCAGGACTCCAACTATGAACTAGACGGAGGTGGGTGCTACGCGGCTCTGAATTGGCGGTGTGGAGGAGAGCGGTGAGGACAGTGGGGTGCCCATTATTTTACTCTTATACACTTTTACTCTCTGTCACGCTCAGGGTACTCTAATGTCACGCTCAGGTAACTCCAGCCCTCGAGGTAAGCCCTCAACCCCCAATCTCCGCAGCCAGCTTCACCTGTAGGAGCCCCCGCTTGCCGGGACGCAGTACACGCCTGCCCGGGATTGGTTGCCCCCAGGACTTCAATGGCTCAAAGGATGGGAGCTTACTGTTTGGAGGTCTGAAGAACCAATAGCTAGGAGCGGAATAAGAGTGAGTCCAAGGATGGAGCGAGTTTAGCAGGAAGTTCAGAGACAGGCCAGAGGTCGACACCGGGAAATCAGAGATCGCAGCGGTACAGAAGGATGAGGCAGCTCGAGGTCGGGGTACGAAGCAGGGGGTCGGCAACGGAGATCTGGCAGAGAATGGTCGGTTTCAGGCAAGGGTCGGCAACGAAGATCAAAATGGAGTATAATACAAGACAAACTAGGTATAAGGCGCTATCACAGGCACTGAGTGAATGATGGGGTAAAGCTTTATAGGGACCAGACATGATTGGAGAGAGCGTGATTGGTGCAACTTAGAACCTCAGTAAGATTGGCCCAGAACCAAAGGGGCGTATAGCCCAAAATCCTTTACCTGGGCTCATTGGCCCAACCCCAACCTAGGGGCATTTTTGCCCCCAAATCCCTAGGGCTCATTGGCCCTTAACTCAGCACTACGAGAAGCGGGGACGCGAGGGAGGAGGGCGGCCGTGCTCGGCGCCGCACGAGCCGCCACCGCCACTCGACGCGGCCGCCGAGCAGGGACTGCTGCGGCCGGCCGCCCGGAGACGGCGCTGGAACGGGGTCCAGGTAACCGAGTTCTGACACTCCCTTACTCCAACCTTCAGCTGTAGGCTGAACCTATCCAACCTATCCACACAACTTTCTTTCCCTCATATCTTAAATAACAACCAGCCTTTTCCAACTCGCCTCTCCTCCTATAATGCTGGTGATTCCTGTGGTACTTCAGATGCATCTCTAAAGTGAGTCCTGTTAATCTGGACGCTGTTACTCCTCACTCACCTCTCTTGCAAATCCTACCTCTCACTTATTAGCAGTTAATTACAGCATGTTACTACAGTTAAATCAGGCTAACATCCATTTTTCCAAGTGTTGGTCCCGCAGTCAGCTAATCAAAACAAGCTTGAGGGGGCATTCAGAATGCTGGAGGCCCCCCCCACACATAACCCCACAGACAGCCTGTAGACCTCATTTTCACTACGGGCCAGCCTACCATGTCCTGCGATTGGCCAGTGGGCGGTCATGGGGCAGGTTGTTCTGGTGGCCCAGCACCGAATGTGCGACCATGGCCCAATCGTGGGACACCTTTCCCGACGCTAGCTCTTAGTGAAGGTGAGGATTACATGCTTTCTGGGGGAATTATGTGCGTAGGGGCTCCAACATTCTGGGTGTCCCCCCAAGCTTATTCTGATTAGCTGACTGCGGGACCAACACCCGACGCTCAGTACCAGGAGACTTATCGACAGTTATCCACCATGTTGGTATAAATCTCCCTCTGCGTAATATGGGCCAAATCCAATGTTGGATGTGGCTGAGAAATAAGGTGTTCCACATAGTAGCAATGCTCACCGTCCCTTGTGAGGTGGTGCTGGTGCCTCTTCTGCAAGGAGGCCACCCAGTATTCGCCACTATGCAACCATCTTTACTGAATGGTTGCTCGCGTGCGGTGTTACAGTGGAGGATAGAGATACAGATTGACACTGACATATACTTTGTCTATTGATCTGCCCTTTTTGATAAGGGCTATTATAATCTGAAGGTCGTCCGATCTGGTCTTAAAGACTGTGGCATGATGATCCATAATGATTGTATGTTGGTGTCCTTTGGATTTCCCACTGCACTGTAACACTCTGGCATATATAAGAAGGACCCATATGTCACTTTCAGTGCGTTGAGTTTCACAAGTTTTTGATTTTTTATTATTGTGATATGCTTCCAGTATTTGGCCTATGTCTTGCCTATATAAAGGGTTAATTTATAGACTAATGTGTAGGCTTGAATTCACTCAGTGCATTTACTTTAATTAGTAACAGGCTGGGGGCTCTGCTTGGTTCAAATAGAACTCCACCCATTTATACCTAAGGCTTGTCCGTTCTATCTATTAATTGTCATGAATAAGGACTCGTAGTCCGAAACGCGTTGGGGCCTTTCATGTGTATGCTTTTATGTGCTTTGCCTGATGGATTACTGCTTTTAAGATGAAGAAAATAAACGCTTGAAAGATTTTACTACCAATCGTTGGCTGGCTTTACTTTTCTTGCAGACTATGCAAGCAGCTTTGCGGTCATTCTGCAGGCACAGGAGCATGTAGTGGCCCATGTGAGTGAAGGAAAAGGTGTCCTTAGTGTCAGGTGTCTCCTCCTGCTCCACCCGCCAGAGACGCTTGTGAGCTGCACTGGGTGCCACCCTGCTGTGAGAAAAAGTCCTCCTCCTCCAAAATTGTCCACTGGTTGAAAAGTGGAGTACCTGGCCGCTGTCGGTTCAGCAACCCACCCTGTGAGACACCCTGTGCCTCTTTGGACCAGATCGGATCCCGAGGCTCAGGCAAGTTACAGCTGCTTCCTTCTGCACACTCTGCATAGGATAAGCTGGCTGATAGGCCATCAAAATGCTTCTCTGGGTTTGGGCCGAGCTTGAACAGGGTCCTGTGGTTAAAATGCGTGCTCGGGTTTAGGAACCCGAACATGCAAAGTTTGGTACAAACCTGAACTTTGTGGTTCTGGTTCACCCAACACGAGTGATAAAATGTTTATTAGCCACGCTCCAACTAACTGAGATAACTGCTCCCTCACCATAGGATTTGTAAAGCTTTCCATCTCCAGCAGCCAAAATGGAAGCATATCAAAGGCCAGAAATTTTGAAATGTTCGCACTCAGGACCAGGACTCATGGGTGAGATGGGACAAGCTTCCACATTCTGGCCATTGTTTGGGGGCAAGAAAGCTGAACACTTCCCTGGGATGGTGTGGACAGGCTTGGTGATGGTGGTGATGACCTTACATCCTCCCTTTGGGGGGCAGACAGGTGCCTTGTCGTTGGGGGAGGCTAAGGCAACCAAAGCAGCAGAGGGAGCCTTAGGTGTTTGCATTTTTTTTTGTTAACCATAACCTACAAAGCCCTCTACAGCCACGCCCCTTCCTGCATTCCATCACTAGTCCAAAGATATCAACCCCAACGCAGTCTCCAATCAGCCCATGACCTCCTCCGGTCATCAACACCTCTTCCCACTCTCATATCCAGGACTTTACACTCTCCAAGCCTCAAAACCTTCAAATGCACCCTCTAAACCATCTATTTAGACAAGCTTACCATCTGACCTAACCAAACCACTGTACAGTCTTGTAACCATTCTGAGAACGTGTTACCATGCTTAGTAACTACTCCTTGTGACCTAACCTCTTGTCTCCACCCTCATCCTTTAGATTGTAAGCTCACACGTACTCCAGTGTGTGTATTTTATGTATTACATGCATTCATTATCAAATCTCTGTTATATATGACTCTTAATACCCTGTGTATTACATGCATTCATTATAATATCTCTGCTATCTATGACTCATAATACCCTGTGTATTCATTATCATGTTTCTGTTATATATGACTCATAATACCCTGTGTATAACATTCATTCATTATAATATCTCTGTTATATATGACTCTTAATACCCTGTGTATTACATGCGTTCATTATCATGTCTCTGTTATATACCTGTGTATTATATACCCTGTGTATTACATGCATTCATTATCATATCTTTGTTATATATGACTCATGATACCCTGTGTATTCATTATCATGTCTCTGTTATATATGACTCATAATACCCTGTGTATAACATTCATTCATTATAATATCTCTGTTATATATGACTCATAATACCCTGTGTATTACATGCATTCATTATCATATCTCTGTTATATATGACTCTTAATACCCTGTGTATTACATGCGTTCATTATCATATCTCTGTTATATACCTGTGTATTATATACCCTGTGTATTACATGCATTCATTATCATATCTCTGTTATATATGACTCTTTAATACCCTGTGTATTACATGCATTCATTATAATATCTCTGTTATATATGACTCATAATACCCTGTGTATTACATGCATTTATTATCATATCTCTGTTATATATGACTCATAATACCCTGTTTATTACATGCATTCATTATCATGTCTCTGTTATATATGACTCATAATACCCTGTGTATTACATGCATTCATTATCATATCTCTGTTATATATGACTCATAATACCCTGTGTATTACATGCATTCATTATCATATCTCTGTTATATATGACTCATAATACCCTGTGTATTACATGCATTCATTATCATATCTCTGTTATATATGACTCATAATACCCTGTGTATTACATGCATTCATTATCATATCTCTGTTATATATGACTCATAATACCCTGTGTATTGTTGTGTATGTTACTTGTCCCACCCTCCTGTCATTTATAATTTGTACAGCATCACGGAATACAGTAGCACTATATAAATAAATAATAAAAATGTTTCCCACTGTAGCTGGTGTGAGGTCTGGTCATGGGACGGGTGGCACAACATGCAAATGACCAACGTCATCTGTGCACTGCTTGAAAAAATACCTCTTTCTTTGATGGCCTCCAGTCCGTGTCGGGTCTAGGACTACGTCATCATCCCGCCTCGGATCATCTTTCACCCCCTCCTCCCCGCTAGCCTCCCACTTAGCCTCCACATTGCAGAAAGCTGCAGCAGTCGGCACCTGGGTTTCATCATATCGTGGATTTCCTGAAATGTTTTGCTGTCCTCGTCATCATCCTTCAACACAAATTGTTAGGCATTTGGGAACATTCAGATTCCCAGCTAGGAGAGTCATCATAGAGCTTCAGTAACTGCCCCATGACATGTGGCTGAGGCGGCCTTTGCTGGGGGTGAAGAGGAGGGGGCCAGGAAGACAATCACATGGAACAGGAAGCACCGGGTGCCATATAATCTATCAATGCTTCAGTCTCACCGGGCTTCACCATTGTGGGGCCTATATGCAAACCCTGGAGCCTGCTTGTAGCAGAAGAAGGTATAGCAGGCCCAGATGTAACACATCCTCTCCCTCCAGCTCCATCACCACCATCAGCACCACTACCGCCAGCTCCACCACCACGAGCACCACCACCAGCTCCATTACCAGTATCAACACCACCAGCTCTATCACCAGCACCATCAGCTCCATCACCACCAGAACCACCATCAGCTCCATCACCACCAGCGCCTCCACCAGCTCCATCACCACCAGAACCACCACCAGCTCCATCACCACCAACACCAGCATCACCACCACCACCAGCACACCAACACCAGCATCACCACCAGCTCCATCACCACCAACACCAGCACCACCACAAGCACCATCACCAGCACCACCAACACCAGCATCACCACCAGCTCCATCACCACCAACACCAGCTCCACCATCACCAGCTATCACCACCACCAGCACCACCTCCATCACCACCACCAGCAGCACCGCCACCAGCCCCACCACCAGCATCACCACTACCACCAGCACCACCACCACCAGCTCCATCACCACCAGCTCCACCTCCAGCGCCTCCAGCAGCACCACGACCATGTCCGTTATTTCCTGCTTTCCTCATTTTTGGACACTTACTGACATTGGCTGGAAAATGACAATTCGCCATTAGCTATTATAATCTGAAGGTCGTCCGATCTGGTCTTAAAGACTGTGGCATGATGATCCATAATGATTGTATGTCGGTGTCCTTTGGATTTCCCACTGCACTGTAACACTCTGGCATATATAAGTAGGACCCATATGTCACTTTCAGTGCGTTGAGTTTCACAAGTTTTTGATTTTTTATTATTGTGATATGCTTCCAGTATTTGGCCTATGTCTTGCCTATATAAAGGGTTAATTTATAGACTAATGTGTAGGCTTGAATTCACTCAGTGCATTTACTTTAATTAGTAACAGGCTGGGCGCTCTGCTCGGTTCAAATAGAACTCCACCCATTTATACCTAAGGCTTGTCCGTTCTATCTATTAATTGTCATGAATAAGGACTCGTAGTCCGAAACGCGTTGGGGCCTTTCATGTGTATGCTTTTATGTGCTTTGCCTGATGGATTACTGCTTTTAAGATGAAGAAAATAAACGCTTGAAAGATTTTACTACCAATCGTTGGCTGGCTTTACTTTTCTTGCAGACTATGCAAGCAGCTTTGCGGTCATTCTGCAGGCACAGGAGCATGTAGTGGCCCATGTGAGTGAAGGAAAAGGTGTCCTTAGTGTCAGGTGTCTCCTCCTGCTCCACCCGCCAGTGACGCTTGTGAGCTGCACTGGGTGCCACCCTGCTGTGAGAAAAAGTCCTCCTCCTCCAAAATTGTCCGCTGGTTGAAAAGTGGAGTACCTGGCCGCTGTCAGTTCAGCAACCCACCCTGTGAGACACCCTGTGCCTCTTTGGACCAGATCGGATCCCGAGGCTCAGGCAAGTTACAGCTGCTTCCTTCTGCAAACTCTGCATAGGATACGCTGGCTGATAGGCCATCAAAATGCTTCTCTGGGTTTGGGCCGAGCTTGAACAGGGTCCTGTGGTAAAATGCGTGCTCGGGTTTAGGAACCCGAACATGCAAAGTTTGGTACAAACCTGAACTTTGTGGTTCTGGTTCACCCAACACGAGTGATAAAATGTTTATTAGCCACGCTCCAACTAACTGAGATAACTGCTCCCTCACCATAGGATTTGTAAAGCTTTCCATCTCCAGCAGCCAAAATGGAAGCATATCAAAGGCCAGAAATTTTGAAATGTTCGCACTCAGGACCAGGACTCATGGGTGAGATGGGACAAGCTTCCACATTCTGGCCATTGTTTGGGGGCAAGAAAGCTGAACACTTCCCTGGGATGGTGTGGACAGGCTTGGTGATGGTGGTGATGACCTTACATCCTCCCTTTGGGGGGCAGACAGGTGCCTTGTCGTTGGGGGAGGCTAAGGCAACCAAAGCAGCAGAGGGAGCCTTAGGTGTTTGCATGTTTTTTTTGTTAACCATAACCTACAAAGCCCTCTACAGCCACGTCCCTTCCTGCATTCCATCACTAGTCCAAAGATATCAACCCCAACGCAGTCTCCAATCAGCCCATGACCTCCTCCGGTCCTCAACACCTCTTCCCACTCTCATATCCAGGACTTTACACTCTCCAAGCCTCAAAACCTTCAAATGCACCCTCTAAACCATCTATTTAGACAAGCTTACCATCTGACCTAACCAAACCACTGTACAGTCTTGTAACCATTCTGAGAACGTGTTACCATGCTTAGTAACTACTCCTTGTGACCTAACCTCTTGTCTCCACCCTCATCCTTTAGATTGTAAGCTCACACGTACTCCAGTGTGTGCATTTTATATATTACATGCATTCATTATCAAATCTCTGTTATATATGACTCTTAATACCCTGTGTATTACATGCATTCATTATAATATCTCTGTTATATATGACTCATAATACCCTGTGTATTCATTATCATGTTTCTGTTATATATGACTCATAATACCCTGTGTATAACATTCATTCATTATAATATCTCTGTTATATATGACTCTTAATACCCTGTGTATTACATGCGTTCATTATCATGTCTCTGTTATATACCTGTGTATTATATACCCTGTGTATTACATGCATTCATTAACATATCTTTGTTATATATGACTCATGATACCCTGTGTATTCATTATCATGTCTCTGTTATATATGACTCATAATACCCTGTGTATAACATTCATTCATTATAATATCTCTGTTATATATGACTCATAATATCCTGTGTATTACATGCATTCATTATCATATCTCTGTTATATATGACTCATAATACCCTGTGTATTACATGCATTCATTATCATATCTCTGTTATATATGACTCATAATACCCTGTGTATTGTTGTGTATGTTACTTGTCCCACCCTCCTGTCATTTATAATTTGTACAGCATCACGGAATACAGTAGCACTATATAAATAAATAATAAAAATGTTTCCCACTGTAGCTGGTGTGAGGTCTGGTCATGGGACGGGTGGCACAACATGCAAATGACCAACGTCATCTGTGCACTGCTTGAAAAAATACCTCTTTCTTTGATGGCCTCCAGTCCGTGTCGGGTCTAGGACTACGTCATCATCCCGCCTCGGATCATCTTTCACCCCCTCCTCCCCGCTAGCCTCCCACTTAGCCTCCACATTGCAGAAAGCTGCAGCAGTCGGCACCTGGGTTTCATCATATCGTGGATTTCCTGAAATGTTTTGCTGTCCTCGTCATCATCCTTCAACACAAATTGTTAGGCATTTGGGAACATTCAGATTCCCAGCTAGGAGAGTCATCATAGAGCTTCAGTAACTGCCCCATGACATGTGGCTGAGGCAGCCTTTGCTGGGGGTGAGGAGGAGGGGGCCAGGAAGACAATCACATGGAACAGGAAGCATCGGGTGCCATATAATCTATCAATGCTTCAGTCTCACCGGGCTTCACCATTGTGGGGCCTATATGCAAACCCTGGAGCCTGCTTGTAGTAGAAGAAGGTATAGCAGGCCCAGATGTAACACATCCTCTCCCTCCAGCTCCATCACCACCATCAGCACCACTACCGCCAGCTCCACCACCACGAGCACCACCACCAGCTCCATTACCAGTACCAACACCACCAGCTCTATCACCAGCACCATCAGCTCCATCACCACCAGAACCACCATCAGCTCCATCACCACCAACACCAGCATCACCACCACCACCAGCACACCAACACCAGCATCACCACCAGCTCCATCACCACCAACACCAGCACCACCACAAGCACCACCAACACCAGCATCACCACCAACACCAGCTCCACCATCACCAGCTCCATCACCACCACCAGCACCACCTCCATCACCGCCACCAGCCCCACCACCAGCATCACCACTACCACCAGCACCACCACCACCAGCTCCATCACCACCAGCTCCACCTCCAGCGCCTCCAGCAGCACCACGGCCATGTCCGTTATTTCCTGCTTTCCTCATTTTTGGACACTTACTGACATTGGCTGGAAAATGACAATTCGCCATTAGCTGTTCCTCAGTATAACAGCTGCCTGTCCCTGGAAGTGGCCTGAAAAGAACAATTAGCGGTGATTTCTTTGCCCCCCTCAGTATAGTATTAGTTCCCTATCCCTGAAGAGGGCAATCAGCAGATGTTTTTCTCTCCCCCTCAGTATATTAGTCACCTGTCCCTGGAAGTGGCCTGAAGAGGGTTCTTTGTCCCTAGCTGTTTTCAGTATCTGAACCACCTGTCCCTGAAAGAGACCTGAAAAGGACAATTAGCAGATGTTTTTCTCTCCCCCTCAGTATATTAGTCACCTGACCCTGGAAGTGCCCCACCCCCTCCCTCCTCTGGTCACCAGAATAAACAGATTTTTTTCAAGATTGATATTTGATTTAAAAAAATATTCTCTAATGTTTTTGTTTTATAATATTTTTTTAGTACTTTCCCTACTACATTTTGTGCAGGGCAACTGCCACTGTGTGGGGGGGAGCACCCTCCTGTGTTTCTCCCCCTCCCCTCTGTCATACCTGAGGTATACAAGGCGATGATACAGGCACCTACCAGTAACCAGGTAAATAGTCAGAGCCATATGTTCCTTTGTAAGGATCTTGATAGCTCATAGGCCGTATAGTAATGTAGGTATTATGTCCCTTTTTTTCACACTCTCATACTCACATTCTCATACTCACACTCTCATGCTCGCACTCTCATACTCACACTCTCATACGTACCCTCTCATACTCACCCTCTCATACTCACACTCTCATGCTCGCACATTCATGCTCGCACTCTCATACTCGCACTCTCATACTCGCACTCTCATAATCACACTCTCATACTCACCCTCTCATACTCACACTCACATACCCTCTCATACTCACCGTCTCATACTCACCGTCCCATACTCACACTCTCATAATCACACTCTCATAATCACACTCTCATGCTCACACTCTCATGCTCGCACTCTCATGCTCACACTCGCACTCTCATGCTCACACTCTCATACTCGCACTCTCATACTCGCACTCTCATACTCGCACTCTCATACTCACACTCTCATGCTCACACTCTCATGCTCGCACTCTCATACTCACACTCTCATACGTACCCTCTCATACTCACCCTCTCATACACTCTCATACTCACACTCTCATACTCACCCTCTCATACACTCTCATACTCACACTCTCATACGTACCCTCTCATACTCACCCTCTCATACACTCTCATGCTCGCACTCTCATACTCACACTCTCATACGTACCCTCTCATACTCACCCTCTCATACTCACACTCTCATGCTCGCACATTCATGCTCGCACTCTCATACTCGCACTCTCATACTCGCACTCTCATAATCACACTCTCATACTCACACTCTCATACTCACACTCACATACCCTCTCATACTCACCGTCTCATACTCACCGTCCCATACTCACACTCTCATGCTCACACTCTCATGCTCACACTCTCATGCTCGCACTCTCATGCTCACACTCGCACTCTCATGCTCACACTCTCATACTCGCACTCTCATACTCACACTCTCATACTCGCACTCTCATACTCGCACTCTCATACTCACACTCTCATACTCACACTCTCATACTCGCACTCTCATACTCGCACTCTCATACTCACACTCTCATACTCACCCTCTCATACACTCTCATACTCACACTCTCATACTCACACTCTCATGATCGCATTCTCATACTCACACTCTCATACGTACCCTCTCATACTCACCCTCTCATACTGACACTCTCATGCTCGCACATTCATGCTCGCACTCTCATACTCGCACTCTCAATCACACTCTCATACTCACCCTCTCATACTCACACTCACATACCCTCTCATACTCACCGTCCCATACTCACACTCTCATACTCACACTCTCATAATCACACTCTCATGCTAACACTCTCATACTCGCACTCTCATACTCACACTCTCATGCTCACACTCTCATGCTCACACTCTCATACTCACACTCTCATACTTACCCTCTCATACTCACACTCTCATGCTCGCACTTTCATGCTCGCACTCTCATGCTCGCACTTTCATAATCACGCTCTCATACTCACCCTCTCATACTCACCCTCTCATAATCACACTCTCATAATCACACTCTCATGCTCACACTCTCATACTCGCACTCTCATACTCACACTCTCATACTCACACTCTCATACTCACCCTCTCATACTCACCCTCTCATAATCACACTCTCATAATCACACTCTCATGCTCACACTCTCATGCTCACACTCTCATACTCGCACTGTCAGGGACCGCTGGACACCCTTCTCTCCACCGCCTCTTGTGCCTATAGACAAGCCCCCGCTTGCTGGAGACACGGGTTATGCCTCTCCAGACTCGGTTGCCCCCAGGACTTACTGGCCCAAAGTTTGCTGGCTTACGATAAAGACGGATGAACTGCGGGGTATCCCAAAACAGGAGTTCATGCACCAAAGCCTGTAAACGTCAAATCCAAGGGGCAAGGCAAAGAGTAGTCGGGACTGGCAAGGGGTCAAGGTCGGGTGATCATAGAAGCGCGGTATCCATGGGGTTAAGCAGAGACGAAGTCAGACAGGCAGAAGGTTGGTTCAGGCAGCGAGCAGGAGTAGTCAAGGACAAAGCCGGGCGCGCCGGCAGCCTCTTCCTCCTCCTCAGGAAGCGAGCACGTGCACGGCCGTTGGGCGTGCCTCCTGAGGAGGAGGAAGAGGCTGCCGGCACGCCCAGCGCTGGAGGGGCGGCTGCCCAGCGCGCCCAACGCTGGAGGGGCGGCTGCCTGGTGCGGCCGCAGGAGGGGCCGCGCCGCCAGTGAGCGTGTGGAGGCACCGTGGGACAGACGCCCAGGTAAGTTCCTTACATTACCCCCCCTTGAGGAGCGGCCTCTGGGCCCTCTAAGCTGGGTTTCTGAGGGTTCTCTCTGTGAAACTTCCTAACCAACCTCCCCGCGTGGACGTCTCTGGTCGGGATGCAAGACCTCTCTTCTGGACCGTATCCCTTCCAATCTACTAGGTACTGGAGAGAGTTTCAGAAGAAACGCGAGTCTAATATCTGGGCTACCTCGAATTCTTGCTGCCCGTCTACCAGGATGGCAGCAGGAGAAGTACCCGGCTCAATACCCTTGGCAGATTTTAAAAGGGAAACATGAAAAGAATTGCAAATTTTCATGGAGGGCGGGAGATCAAGGCGATAAGTAACTCGATTATTCTTCCGTAGTATAGGAAAAGGGCCAATAAACCTTGGATCTAGCTTGGCAGAGGGTTGACGTAATGCCAAATTTTTGGTGGAAAGCCAAACTAACTCCCCCACCTCATAATCAGGGTCACTAGACCGACCGTGATCGGCAAAAGTTTTCTGCTGGCCGACAGCCCTGGTCAAGTTTTGCTGGATCTTTGCCCATAGATCCGGCCATTGGGACAACCATTCCTCAAGCAAGGGCATGCTAGAGGGTTCTTCGGACAAAGCAGAAAACTTGAGGTCCCTACCGAAGACACAGCGCAACGGGGAAACCCCTGTGGAAGTATGGGTGGCATTATTTAGAGCAAACTCTGCAAACGGAAGGTACAGTAACCAATCTGTCTGGACATTGGAAACAAAACATCGAAGATACTGCTCCAGTGATTGGTTGGTTCTCTCTCTGCCCATTTGATTGGGGATGAAATGCAGAGGACAGAGAGACAGAGAACCCCAACCTGGCACAAAATGCCCTCCAAAACTGAGAGACAAACTGTACCCCCCTGTCTGAGACCACATCCGGATAAAGTGTGCCATCTTACTGAACCGATCTACCACCACCCAGATGACGGTATGGGATGATGGCAGATCGATGATGAAATCCATGGCAAGGTGTGTCCATGGTCGGGAAGGAATGGATAAGGGCAACAGTGAACCTTCAGGAGAATGTCTAGGGGTTTTACTCTGGGCACAAACCTTACAGGATCGCACATAATCCTGAGCATCTTTTTTAATAGAAGGCCACCAAACATGACGTGACAACATGGAAATGGTTTTCTTAACTCCAGGATGGCCTACAGTTTTAGAGGCATGAAATTGCTGTAGGATGGCCGAACGATGTGACGCAGGTACAAACTGGACATGAGCCGGTTTACCAGGCGGAGATTCAGACTGAAACTGATTCAGGTCAGAGAGGTCCGCCTGAATCACAGCTACCACCATGTGTTGTGGCAGTATGGGCAAATTTGTCCCCTCAGGTAAGTTAGTCGTGGAAAAACTTCGAGACAAGGCATCAGCTTTTACGTTTTTTGACCCCGGTTTGTAAGTCATTTTAAAGTTAAATCGGAAAAAGAACAGGGACCACCGAGCTTGCCTAGGGGTTAACCTCTTTGCAGACTGAATATATTCTAAATTTTTATGGTTCGTGAAGACCGCAACAGGGAACTGGGCCCCTTCTAACCAGTGTCTCCATTCTTGAAAGGCTAGTTTAACCGCCAAGAGCTCCCGATTCCCAATGTCATAATTCCGCTCAGCAGGATTGATTTTTTTCGAGAAAAAAGCACAGGGGTGAAGTCGTTCCAGGGAACCGCTGTACTGCGAGAGAACAGCTCCAACGCCAAGCTCGGAAGCGTCAACTTCGACTATAATAGCTCGTTGACATTCTGTGTGAACTAATACTGGGGCAGAGCTAAAGACTTCTTTTAACTTTCTGAAGGCTTGAAAGGATCGTTCCGGCCAGGGTGATGGGAAGCCCCCCTTCTTGGTGAGATCTGTGAGAGGTGCTACTAGAGAAGTTCTTAATAAATTTCCTATAAAAGTTGGTGAATCCCAATAATCTTTGTAGCCTCTTTAAATCTCTAGGTAGCTCCCACTCAAGTACAGCTTTGACCTTGGCCTGATCCATAGATAACCCAGTGTTAGAAATTATATACCCTAAAAAAGGGACCTCAGGAACCTCGAATACACATTTCTTGAGTTTAACGGATAAGCAATTCTCTCTTAATTTTTGTAAGACAAGGCGAACATGTTCACGATGTTCCATTAAAGAGGACCAAAAAATCAAAATATCATCGAGGTACACTACTACAAAGCGACCCAAATACTCTCTGAAAATTTCGTTTACAAAGTCCTGGAAGATGGCCGGGGCGTTACACAAACCAAAGGGCATCACAAGGTACTCGTAATGCCCATCTTGGGTGTTGAATGCGGTCTTCCATTCATCACCCTGACAGATCCTTATCAAGTTATAGGCCCCCCGTAGATCCAACTTGGTAAAGACTTGGGCCCCAATGATCTGTGTAAATAACCCATCAATCAGAGGAATATTTATTTTTAATGGTTATTTTATTCTAACCCCGGTAATCTATACAGGGGCGGAGCCCCCTATTTTTTTTCAACAAAGAAAAAACCCGCCCCAGCCAGAGAGGTGGATGCCCGGATGAACCCCTTCTGTAAATTCACAGCTATGTAATCTTTCATAGCTTTGTTTTCCGCCCAGGTCAAATTATAGATTTTTCCCCTGGGTGGCATAGTCCCCGGAAGAAGTTCATGGGGCAGTCAAAGGACCTATGAGGCGGGAGAACATCCGCCGCTTTTTCAGAAAATACATTGAGAAAATCATGATAAGGGCCTGGAACCCCATCGAGCAATAGCTGTGTGGCACGCACCAGGACTTCCAAACAGGACTGGAAACATTGCGGGCCCCATTTAGTAATCTGCCTCACAGCCCAGTCAATCTGAGGGTTATGCTTTTGTAACCAAGGCAACCCGAGTACTAATGGAGTTAAGGGCATTTTTAAGACAAAAAAGCAAATCCATTCAGAATGCCTTGCTCCCACTCTAAGAAACACTGGTGGGGTCTTAAAGTGTATGAGGCCCCCTGCAATAGGTGTGTCATCAATGGCTAAAACCCGGATAACCTTAGACAGAGGTTGGAGCGGAATCTTCAAACTTTGAGCTAGCTCTAAGTCTAAATTCCCTGCAGCCCCACAATCAAGAAGGGCCTCCAAATTTTTAAATTCAAGGTCCACTTTAATCTGGACTGGGACCATAAACTGGGAATAAATCTGAGGAAATACCTTGCAGCCTAGGTGGGTTCCCTCAACCCCACCTAGGCTCTGAAGTTTCCCGGCTGCTTCTTGGGGCAGACTCTGACCAGGTGACTGGTCACTCCACAGTAGAGACACAGTCCTTCCGTCAATCGCCGACGCCTCTCAGCCTCAGAAAGCTTGGTAGCTCCCAGCTGCATAGGTTCCTCGACAGGTAAAGGGGCTGGAGCTCCAGCTTTCCAGCTGGTATCGGGATGCGCCCCTCTTTCAAGGCATCTCTCCTGTAAACGCTGGTCGATTCGGATAGCGAGTTGCATGGTTTCGTCCAAAGACTGAGGTACATGGTGATTCACAAAAATGTCCTTAATGGCGTAAGATAGGCCCAACCGGAATTGACCACACAGGGCAGGGTCATTCCACCGAGAGTCCACAGCCCACCGACGGAATTCGGAACAATACTCCTCGGCCTGCCGGCGACCCTGTAAACGTCAAAACCAAGGGGCAAGACAAAGAGTAGTCGGGACTGGCAAGGGTCAAGGCCGGGTGATCACAGAAGCGCGGTATCCAAGGGGTTAAGCAGAAACGAAGTCAGACAGACAGAAGGTAGGTTCAGGCAGCGAGCAGGAGTAGTCAAGGACGAAGCCGGATCAAACACACTAAGACGAGATTCAGAAGCACACCCAAGCTAGTAAATGGCTATAACGGGCACTGGTGGTCCGGGCGGGAAAATATTTAAATGGTGACTGACCAATGGGAAGGGGAATGTGCTGAATGGTGCAACACACGATCTCACCCCTGATAGGAGAAACTCCAGGGACTGGACCGCCCTGGCCAGTCAGGCTGTCCATTCCCTGACCTCCCCAGAGCAGAGGATCACTGGGCCAGGATTGGTCTCTTTAAATCTGCCCCGGCAAATGCCCTGGGAGCAGCGCCGCCGGGGGACATAAAAGGAGCGTGCTCACACGTGCACGGGTGCGCCTCCTGAGGAGAAGGAAGAGGCTGCAGCCGCGCCCGACGCTGGAGGGGTGGCTGCCCGGCGTGGCCGCAGGAGAGGCCGTGCCGCCAGTGAGCGTGTGGAGGCGCCGCGGGACAGACTCCCAGGTAAGTTCCTTACACGCATACTTGCGCTCTCATACTTGCACTCTCATAATCACACTCTCATACTCAGATTCTCATAATCACACTCTCATACTCAGATTCTCATAATCACACTCTCATACTCAGATTCTCATAATCACACTCTCATGCTCAGATTTTCATAATCACACTCATGCTTACACTCTCATACCCTCTCAAACTCACACTCTCATACTCACACTCTTATACCCTCTCATACTCACACTCTCATACTCAGATTCTCATAATCTTACTCTCATGCTCACACTCATACTCTCATACTCGCGCTCTCATACTCGCACTCTCATAATCACACTCTCATACTCAGATTCTCATAATCACACTCTCATACTCAGATTCTCATAATCACACTCATACTCTCTCAAACTCACACTCTCATACTCACACTCTTATACCCTCTCATACTCACACTCTCATACTCAGATTCTCATAATCTTACTCTCATGCTCACACTCATACTCTCATACTCGCGCTCTCATACTCGCACTCTCATAATCACACTCTCATACTCAGATTCTCATAATCACACTCTCATACTCAGATTCTCATAATCACACTCATACTCTCTCAAACTCACACTCTCATACTCACACTCTTATACCCTCTCATACTCACACTCTCATACCCTCTCAAACTCACACTCTCATACCCTCTCATACTCACACTCTCATACCCTCTCAAACTCACACTCTCATACTCACCCTCCCATGCTACTATAAGCACCGGCAGTGCAGCAGCCGTCTCGTGATACATAAGCCAGACTATACATCACTATGGAAGTGTGTGCCATGAATTATAGTAGTATTCAAATGTTATTGTATACAGTTTATACTCTATTATAATACAATCTGTGTGGGGTAGATCCACTTTATGGTGATCAAAGCAAATATAGCTGAAACGCACGTTCGTACGGGAGGCTTGTGATTTTCATCCACAGTGACGTGCTGTTATTTTAAAGCTGAGAGAAATTAAGTTTTTGACCACACCCACTTCATATGTATCACATGCAGTCTCTATTTTGACAAGTGCTACTGGATAAGCCTTGGTGTTGCCATAGATGCCCCCCACAAGTGCTTATCAGGAACATAAGGCCTGATTCAGAGCCTCCTCAAAATTGTGTCGTATATGTCCCATTCTGTGTATTTTACACTTTTTTTCCGTATGCGTAGGTCCTTACGCCTGATTCATTACATGATTGTATACGTTAACCCGTAAACCTCGTATACTACCATTTTTCATCGTTTTCCAACATAGCTTCCTACGAAGATTTTCCACTTCATTAAACTTTATTTAGAGTGGTTCAGGCCATCTTAAATGGCCGGTCCACATGTCAGGACATGGGGCAAGGAATTCTGGGAAGGTGGGATGACGCTGAACCACATGCAAAATGCAGCCTATCAGCAGCAAGCCACCATGGCGGCCATCTTGTGGCCAGTCACTTCAGCGTCGTATTGCTGCAAGAGAGGGACAGAGACAGAGGCACAGTGTACAGGAAAAGTGATTCTCCACAGAGACAGTGTGTGCAGCAGAAGCAATTCACGTGTCAGAATTCAAGCATAGGAGCAGTGACAGGGAAGGGAGAGTGCTTGACACAGTGTGCTGCAGCACTGGTGTCTGTCTACAATTCCAAAGCCTTTTTTTTTCTTAACAAAAGCTAATCTACCAGCCGGTAGGGTGAGCAGAGCACTAAAAGTATATTGTGCTCTACTAAGTGGAACCTGTGCCTACATGTAAATGGTGTACCAATTTGTTCCTGTTCATTGAACTGCCCTCATCAGGGCATCCCACTTAAGTGCATCTGAGAGTTTTTGCATTTTGTTTTATGTCCAAGTGTTGATGGCCTAGTTAGTGTGAAAGGCCAGACAAAACTACACACCTGCACAAAAATATCCACCTCCTCCTGTTGTACCAAATTCATGTGTTTTAAGCCTGCTGGAATGCATTTAACTTCCCTAATCAGGGCATCCCATTTAAGTGCATCTGAGAGTTTTTGCATTTTGATTTATGCCCAGGTGTTGATAGTCTAGTTAGTGTGAAAGGCCAAGCAAAACTACACACCTGCTGCTGTTGTACAAAGATGTTTTAAGTGTAGTGTAGCGTATTGTCCTTCCCTCATATATGCACTAAGTATGTCAGGTAGAGAAGTGCCAGGATGTGCACAGAGGAGTGGCAGAGGCCTAAATTCATCAGCAGAGGTCGCAGCAGACTAGGCGTGAGTGGCAGCAGGAGTTGCAGTGAGAGGTCTGATCTCCCAGTATCAGCTATCTGGCGTCATTGATTGGTTAACACAGTTATCCACTTCATCACAGGTGACATCTGACACCCCAGTCAACAGTTGGTAGATCCCTCAGGCACAACCCTCAGTTGGCATGCAGTCCCTGTCCTCCCATTGCCTCCGTCTTATGCCATTCCCTCCCCCAGCGAAGTATCTTATGCTTTGGGTTCAGCTCCACTATTCAGTGAGGACGATCTGATAGAGGACAGTCAGCAGCTACTGTCCAGCCAAGAAATGGAGCAGACATCCACTGCTTCCTCTGCTAGGTGGGCAAGTAGTGATAAGGAGAGTGGCATTGGAGGTGGTGTTGTGAGCGTTCCAGCTCCTGCAGCAGACACTGTTGAGGAACCTGATGAGGACATCAGTGACGTGCAGACACAACTCAATGATGATGAAGCCAATCACACTTGGAAGACGGGGGCAGAAGGGGCTTTATCATCATCATCATCATCAGGAGAAGAAGGTCCCAGGTTGCCCCTGAGTCAGCAGCTGAGACAGCAAGGTGGTAGCATGGTTGGCAGAAGTGGAAAGTCTGGATCCAAACATGACTAGGACTGGGATAGACCACCTGCTTAGCGGCAGGCTACCTTCCTGGGAGGTAGTGGAATAGGGGTTCTGGTGTCGGCGACAGTAGCAGTGAATTAGTGCGGACGCTTGGTGGGAAAATCTGCTACACGGCGGTGTTGGCAGTTTTCCATCAAGTATCCACAAGAGGTTAACATGGCCACATGGAAGATGTGTAGAAAGAAGGTGAAGCATGACCAGAGTCCCAATGTTGGCACCACGGCCCTACAAATGCAGCGTCACCACAAAGCGGCCTGGGAGAACCGAGGCTCCGAAGTGGGGGTCCAGCCTGCTGCGTCAGCCAGTGCCACACCGCTCCCAATTTCAGCCAGCCAAGGCTCCAGCACCTCAGCCGAAGATAGTTGTGCGTCATACCCATCTTCTGTCACTCCAGATGTTCCTGCTCCTCCTACTACAGGTCAGTCATCCCGCCAGCAATCCATCAGCGAAGCCATGTCAAAGAGACAACAGTATGCGTCCACTCATCCAACGCACAGAAGCTAAATGTGCTCCTGTTGCTGGTGCTGCAGTCCCTCCCTTTTCAGGTGGTGAACTCTGCACCTTTCAGAGAACTGATGGTTTGTGCCGAGCCGAGGTGTCATTTCTTTGCAAAGAAGCCCTGTACAATTTTGTTGAACAGAAGGTGGGCCAGTCCTTGAGCCTGTCGGTATGTACCAAAGTGCACAGCAACGGAGATGTGCGGAGCTATAACTACGGTCAGGGACAATACATGTCCTTTACGGCCCACTGGGTGAATGTGGCTCCTGCACAGCCACAACAGCAACCTGGACAGGTCACGCCGCTTCCGCCTCCATGCTCCCAGGCCGTGGTTCCTGTGACAGTGTGCGTCTCCGCCTCCTCATCCTCTGCCATCTCCTCAGCCTCCACTGCACAAGTCTCAGTGCCCCTCCAACCTACCATGTGTGCAGGGCACGGTGGTGTTATGCTGTTCTTCACATGGGGAGGAACTGCTAAAAGTCATTAATCAAGAAATCAGATTTGCAACGTTTCCCCCTGTTGGAATTCCACCCTCCATATGTTGGACCGACTATGCGAACAGAGAAAAGCCATCACTGATTTCTTGATGATCCAACGGACCTGTGTAACTTCAATGTAAACCAGTGGCAGCTCATACGTGACACCTGTCGTTTTCAGGCCCTTTGAGGAAGCCACTTTATTAGTCAGTCACCAGGATTATGGGATGAACGACATCATTCCACTGCTTCATCTACTACAATACATGTTGGAAACCATTGCAGGTCAAGGCACTGGAGACATGGCGCCTACATCTCACGGCCACATGAACCCTGTGGGGGCTGAACTAGAGGAGGAGGAGGGGGAGGGGCACAGTGGAGCACAGTTTAGGTTTTGCTAAATGGGCGGTTTTTATAGTCATCTGACAGGAGAGGAGGAGCAGAAGCAGCCAGAGGAGCTGGAGGGTTGTGAGGAAGGTGAGACAGGGGTCCCAGACACACCTGGCAGTATATAGTGGAGATGGAGACAGGTAGTCCCTCCGAGTCACTTGCACAAATGGCACAATGCACGCTCACGTGCTTGTGTAGTGACCGCCGAATTGTCACCATTCAAATATAGTTTGAGGGGGGCTTTCTGGAAACCCCACACAGGCCCTCAGATTGTCCGCACTCAACCCACAAGAATGTTGCAAAACAACAATGTGCTATAATAAAATCTAAATTTATTTGTAGTGAAAAAGACTCAGACTAAGAGGGATTATACACACATAGACATAACAAGTGACATTATTAAAAAACATAAACACAATGACACAAAGTGGGGGGACTCCCCTGAATGGGCTTTAAATTTATATAAATGTATATCAATGAAATGTCTTCCTGATGTCATCGGCATTCGGCCGATGACTTCTGGCTCTCCACCTTATTGGACCCTCACTACCGGCACAAAATAGGGGCATTTTTTACACCCACTGAGAGGACAAACTGGCCTATTACAGAGACATTCTATGTAGTCAGTTGGCCGATGCCTATCTGCGCCATCTTCTGTACTCTCGCAGGTCTGACTCGGGGGACCTCTGCGCTCACCTTCCACTGCCATGGCTGCTGGGGGGGTGGGAGGAGCAGTACCAGCTCCATCAGCAGCAGCCTACAGTTGCTAATGAGTAGCTTTCTTCACCCGCATAATGGGGCCACTCATGAGCAGCAGGTAGACCTGGGGCAGGACTTGAACCCGCAGGTGGTGGTATACCTTGACATGACCATGTCAACACACCTTGAGGACCCACTAGACTTCTGTGCAGCCAAACTTGATTTGTGGCTGCAACTAGCAGAGTTTGCCCTGGCCTGCCCGACCAGTAGTGTGCCATATGAGCGGGTCTTTAGTGCGGCGGGGGCCATAGTAACCCCAAAAATAACTCGCCTGTCCACAAAAAATGTGGAGTGACTGACCTTTGTGAAGATGAATCAGGCATGGATCAGCCAGGATTTCCACTCACCAATAGCTGATGCATGTGAGTAGATTGATCATGGTGCCACACCAACACTTCACAAATATGGAAAGTGCAAAACAGATTTACGTCTATGCTACCCAGTTACAGACATTCCTCCGCATCAGACCATAAGTAATTATTATGGAAATGCATTATGTAAAACTTAACTTTTAATAATATTCCTAGGATAACATATATGTACCCAAAATGTTTATACGTTCTCCTCATGCTGCTGCCAATTCCAGGGTGTCTCTTTCAGTCACTATATGTTCTCATGCTGCTGCCAACTCCAGGGTGTGTCATTCAGGCACTATGTGGGCTACTCATGCTGGTGCCAACTCCAGGGTGTGTCTTTCAGGCAATATATGATCTTCTCATGCTGCTGCCAACTCCAGTGTGTCTTTCAGGCAATATATGGGCTCCTCATGCTGCTGCCAACACCAAGGTGTGTCTTTCAGGCACTATATGTTCTCCTCATGCTGCTGCCAACTCCAGGCTGTGTCTTTCAGGCAATATATGGTCTGCTTATGCTGCTGCCAACTCCAGGGAGTGTCTTTTAGGCAAAATATGGTCTCCTCATGCTGCTGCCAACTCCAGGGTGTGTCTTTCAGGCACTATATGTTCTCATGCTGCTCCCAACTCCAGGCTGTGTCTTTCAGGCAATATATGGTATGCATATGCTGCTGCCAACTCCAGGGTGTGTCTTTTAGGCAATATATGGGCTCCCTATGCTGCTGCCAACTCCAGGGTGTCTTTCAGGCAATATATGGTCTCCTTATGCTGCTGCCAACTCCAGGGTGTGTCTATTAGGCAATATATGGTCTCCTTATGATGCTGCCAACTCCAGGGTGTGTCTATCTGGCACTATATGGTCTTCTCATGCTGCTGCCAATTCCAGTGTG
The DNA here is from genome assembly GCA_027917425.1 of Gastrophryne carolinensis. NCBI lineage: Eukaryota > Metazoa > Chordata > Amphibia > Anura > Microhylidae > Gastrophryne > Gastrophryne carolinensis. The sequence continues at coordinate 3,127,534 of CM051237.1, forward strand.
TGTCTTTCAGGCAGTATATGGTCTCCCCAATGCTGCTGCCAACTCCAGGGTGTGTCTTTCAGGCAATATATGGGCTCTCTATGCTGCTGCCAACTCCAGGGTGTGTCTTTAAGGCACTAGATGTTCTCATGCTGCTGCCAACTCCAGGCTGTGTCTTTCAGGCAATATTTGGTCTGCTTATGCTGCTGCCAACTCCAGGGAGTGTCTTTTAGGCAATATATGGTCTCATGCTGCTGCCAACTCCAGGGTGTGTCTTTCAGGCACTATATGGTCTCCTCATGCTGCTGCCAAATCCCGTGTGTGTCTTTGGAGCAATATATGGGCTCCTTATGCTGTTGCCAATTCCAGGGTGTGTCATTTAGGCACTATATGGTCTCCTTATGCTGCTGCCAACTCCAGGATGTGTCTTTCAGGCAATATATGGTCTACTTATGCTGCTGCCAACTCCAGGGTGTGTCTTTAAGGCAATATATGGTCTCCTTATGCTGCTGCCAACTTCAGGGTGTGTCATTCTGGCACTATATTGTCTCCTCATGCTGCTGCCAACTCCAAAGTATGTATTTCTGGCAACATATGGTCTCCTCTTGCTGCTGCCAACTCCAAGGTGTGTTAATTGAATAAAGATTATAGCATCTGTCCATGCTTTTAGAAAATGTCCCAGTTAGTACACTCAAACTGATCTTGTAGATTTAGTTTGGCTTTAGGGTGTGATGCATTATGCTATATTCCTAAGGTTATACCAGCTAGGCCTTTAACATGATATCTAGTGTATTCATGTATCAGGCATTTGTAAGGACATCAGACCACAAATGTCACAAGATCCCCCCCCCCCAGTGTTACAGCCATTCTAAACTGTAGAGGGCATCTGTGATGTATCAGGTCTCAGCACTTCTAAAGGGGAGCGCTCATTTACAGCTAGGTGCTAAAGAAGCATTGGACAAACCTCACCACAAGGAGGCATCTCTATCTCACAGCAGGGAAACCGAAAGCTGTTTGCCTGGCAGATCTTCCGCCAAAAAGTAAAAAGATAAGTTATTATATTAAATAACTTTTCTTATGTGAATCACATTGTACGCCCCATAAACTCATTTGATAGCTGAGACCATAAGCTACAGAATGATATAAAACCTGCCCACGTGCCGTTTGCAGAAATCCCTAGGTCAAAGCACTCTGCTCCATCCTGGTCTCACAGTGATGGTTGGTGAGACAGATTGGTTCAACCCAATACATTGTATCTGGTGGTAGCTTTGCCAAACGTGCCGCTAACTAGACAACGCCTAGTGATGCAAGTGGTGTGCGTGGTGCGATTAACCAATGCGATTAGACGACCAATCAAAAGGTTGTCTCAGTCTGATCAGTACACAGGGGACCATTTTTAACAGTTCTGACAGCTGGCTTTTATTGTTTGGTGGTACGCTGGTATTAGTTCTGATTGAATTTTTATTAGGATATAAATGGATCAAACACCTGTTGTGAATTTTGCCGTTAAAGTGGACCAACACCCAGGATTTTGACTATCCTGGGTGTTGGTCCACTTAGGTGGGGCACCCCGATCGGGGGTGCCCCGCTGTCTGAAACCCCCCCGATCGCCGCAAAAACTCACCTCTCCCCGCTCCCACGTGACCTCGTCCGGCCAATGACAGCGCTCAGAGCAGCTCTGGTATGCGCGTCCAAAGCCGCTTGGACGTGCATACCAGAGCGCTGTCATTGGCTGCGTCTCTCGCTTCCCTCTAACAGGGAGCGCTCCTGCGCCGGCCATTCACAAAACGGCCGGCGCGGGAGCGCGCCCTGCTAGAGGGAAGCGAGAGACGCGGCCGCGTCTCGCGCATGCGCCGTTGGATCGCAGGTAAGGTGAGGATTGTGGGCCTCCTGGGGGGTTCCTCCCCGCGGGACATCCCGATTTTGGATGCCCCGCGGGGAGGGATCTGATCGGTCCGGGAATCTTATAGATTTCCGGGCCGATCCCCCCTGGGTGTTGGTCCACTTTAAGCTGTTTGTTAGAGAACAGCAGGTTGTGCAAAAAATACGAGACATTTAACAACTGGCCATGTGTATTCAAAAGTTGACATAAGGTCAAATTAAGTTCACCCGTAGTGCATTTTCACCCCAAAATTTCACTTGCAAGCCATATAAATATATATATTTATACATATGCAGAAGAACACACATATAAGCAAGCTATCCTGAAATGAAACATAAACATTAATTGCCTTTACATTGTGTTCCTGTCTTTTCTTCTGACATACATTGGCCTCATACAGCCTTTTTCTGCTTTTAAAGACTATTGTCCATTAGTTTCCATATCATTGAATATGCTCCAATAACCCATATCTAATGATTTGGCTGCTTATAGAATTCATATCTGAACAATTAAAATTACCAGCCACCAGAAAACCTTTTGTATATTTAGAACATGATCACATGGTCCCCTAAGTATGAACTCTTTTGTGACTGATAAGGATTGATCTCTGAGAAAAACATTTCCCACATTCAGAACAGGAATATGGCTTCTCTCCTGTATGAACTCTTTCATGTCTGATAAGGACTGATTTATGAGGAAAACATTTCCCACATTCAGGACATGGGTATGGCCTTTCTCTTTTATGGGCCATTTCATGTCTGGCAAGGGCTGATTTCTGAGAGAAACATTTCCCACATTCAGAACATGTATATGGCTTCTCCCCTGTATGAATTCTTTTATGTCTGGTAAGATGTGATCGGTTTGAGAAAGATCTGCCACATTCAGAGCAGGCATATGGCTTCTCACCTGTATGAACTCTTTCATGAGTGATAAGGTCTGATTTATTAGAAAAATATTTCCCACATTCAGAACAGGAATACGGCATCTCCCCTGCATGAACTCTTTCATGTGTGATAAGGGCTGCTTTTTGAGAAAACATTTCCCACATTCAGAACATGAATATGGCTTCTCCCCTGAATGAGCTCTTTCATGTTTAGTAAGTACTGATTTGTAAGAGAAAGATTTCCCACATTCAGAACAGGAATATGGCTTCTCCCCTGTATGAATTCTTTTGTGTGTGATAAGGTGTGCTTTCCGACAAAATAATTTGCCACACTCAGAGCATGAATATGGCGTCTCCCCTGTATGAACTTTTTCATGTGCGGCAAGGCTTGCTTTTCGCGAAAAACATTTCCCACATTCAGAACATGAAAAAGGCTTCTCCCCTGTATGAACATTTTTATGTGTGATAAGGGCTGATCTCTGAGAAAAACTTTTCCCACATTCAGAGCATGAATATGGCATTTCCCCTGTATGAACTCTTTCGTGTTTGACAAGGTGCGATTTGTAAGAGAAACATTTCTCACACTCAGAACATGAATATGGCTTCTCTCCAGTATGAACTCTTTCATGTGTAATAAGGTGTGACTTCCGAGGGAAACCTTTCCCACATTCAGAACATGAATACAGCTTATACCCTGTATGAACTCTTTCATGTAAGATAAGGTCAGATTTTTGAGAGAAACATTTCCAACATTCTGAACAGGAATATGGCTTCTCCCCTGTGTGAACTCTTTCATGTCTGTTAAGGGCCGATTCATGAGGAAAACATTTTCCACATTCAGAGCATGAATATGGCTTCTCTCCTGTGTGAACTGTTTCATGTCTGATAAGGGCTGATTTGTAAGAAAAACATTTCCCACATTCAGAACAAGAATATGGCATCTTAGAACTATGAGCTTTATGATGGGTGAGAACATCCATATAACACTCCTGTGTAGAGGGGTGAGACCAAAGTTGTGCGGGTTGCACATGGTGGTTTGAGGTAGTCGGTTCTTCTGTAGACGTGGCTGTGGTGACATATTCTCTTTGAGCATCTGGATAGATAACTGCATGTTTGGCCCAAATATTTTGACTGCCTGGAGAAGATGGAAAATAGAAGGATATAGATTATATTGCAACTCTGCTTTATTTCACCAGGTGGACATAAATCAGGGGCTGCTGAAATCACTGACAAAGAAAATGCCTGACATTAGCAATTAAGACAGAGGCACAGCTTATAGTTAGAATAGGAAGGGTTTACGCTCCAGCTAAACAAAGGGTTCTTTAGTTCTCTCTAATGGCTGCGAAATTGTTTGTAAATTGGAATTATAAGAGGAGTATAGCCCAATGTTACTGCGTATGTAAAATAGTTTTTCATTGAATGTGAATAAAGATATGATCAACTTATGATAACACTGATGGAAAATAATGGAAAATGGATGAAAATAATTATTGGCAAGGTTAGACAGTGGGCTATATATATATTCATCATAAATTGCACAGAGCACCCAGCAGATGAGGAGTCACAGTAAAACACAAAGATGACCGTGATCCCAAAGCGCATGCGCCTCCATATGAGGAACTTTATTCACATTGTGGGCTTATCTGAATGATTACCTTTATCTGACAATCCATTGAGCACCTGGCATTCTAATAAGTTTAATGAAATTTGACAGCAAAGGAAAGTCTGAGAATTTTTGGATATAGATGTGCTTTGCAATCCATTCCTTCCGGTAAGAACCTGTGATATCGGTGGAGGGCACATCAGTGTGTTTTATGGGGCACATGCACTTTGGGATCACAGTCGTCTTTGTGTCTTTGTCAGTCTCCTCGCCTTGCTCTTCAAGCAGATGTGGGCGGGCTCTTTCACTGTCCGCATGTAGCCGCAGATGTGCACGTCTGGGTGTTTGTACCAGAGCAGGCTCTTCTTCTGTTATACTGCTCAACAGCGACACCTGGTGTTCAGCACACGGTAAGTGCGCGAAGCCTAGAGCGTAAGCTCTTTGGGTGGTTTTTACTTTCTGGTTTCCTGGGTCTAAATAGATAGGAAGTGACCTCACTCAGATTCTGACACATCCCTTCCTGCTCTAATCGACAGCCCTGCATCTAATGCAGTGTTTTCAGCTGACTGGATTCTGTTTTCCTGATTCCTGAGTTCCTGATCTGATTTTCTGGATAAACCCTCAGATGGATGACTTGGTTTTGACTTGGATTTTCTCACTGGACCTGTTTGCTGCCAGCCCCTGAAATTGGACTTATTTTTGGACTTTGCCTGCCTGCCGCCAGCCCCTGAACCCAGATTCATCCATTGCCCTTTGCCTGTTTGCCGCCAGCCCTGACTTTTGATTTGTTCTTTTGGATTTATTTGCTTCGCTTTGCCCCCACACCTAGGCTTCACTCAGCCCTTCCATGGATGTAGCTGTGAAGCTTTTTAGTTTTACTGTGACTATCTTTCTCTGCTGGGTGTTCTGTGCATTTTATGAAGTATTTTGGTTGGGACTTTTGGAGTAAGAAGTTCGGCACATGCAGCACCACTTTAAAGATCTCGTTTTAAAAAGTTTCTTTTTCCTACTGAAATTTTCAAGTGCAGTGTATCACGTATATATATATTTTTATATATATATATATTCAGATGGAAGAAGAGAAAAAAAATAGAATCAGGATAACTTGTAGGACCACCAATGATGGACTAGAAAATTAAGAGTTTACGTTTCCAGAAATAAACGATTCCTCTGCAAAGGTTGGAGGAAAGAAGGGCCTGTCAGTAAGTGATCGTCCCATGAGATTCCTGCCAAGACAGCCTAGAATAGGCACCAATTGGAAAGAAAACCCCAAAGGGAAAGTAGGTCTAAATTCACTTGGTTTGCCTATTACTAGACAAAAAATTAGGGCTGGTATTTGGGTGGGCAACCACTATTCAATTGGAATAGATCTATTAGTTGGCTAATACACTCTAACCTTGTCAATAATCCTATTCCATCAGTTTTGTCATGGCGGTAGCTTTATTCACATTCAATAAAAAAATGATTTACACAAGATAGCTTCTTAGCTATTAAAGATGCTTCCACATGTTGCTGTTTTAATGAGCAATTGTATTTATGTGGTATATTTCAGGTCTTAAACAAGCTGCTAGCGGTGTACGCGTTACACTGTATTCGCTGCTTTTTGTGTTTCAATCTCTTTATTGTCATTTTATATTTTAACAGCTCAACAGTATGACTTATTATTCTTTTACATGTATAGAAATTATAAGATACAGATCGTCATCCTTAATACACCTATTTACACATATGTGTCAACCTCAGTAAGTCAATAAGCACAAATAAAGTATTATAAAACTTCTCGAGCATGGTTAAGCATTAGTAAAAGTGAATTGAAATCAATGCCTATTAACAAATGTTTGTCTAGTCGCTGTTAAAAGGACAGGTGGGGCATCGCCTCCTGTCCTAAGTTCTGGTACGGGGGGGGTAAGGGGGTCCAGAGGGTATGGGGGGAAGAGGGAAGGGGAGGAAGGGGAAGGAAGAAGGAGATATAAGAAGAAAAGAGAGAAAGAAAAAATGCAATTCTGTGCAGTACTCACCTGTAGAATTGGTATTATACGCATACAGCACGTCCTGCTCCAGATATAGTAATAACATGTGGGTAATCCTCCGCCTCCGGCGCCGTGCACTGCAGACATGTAGAAAACAAGCTCCTCCCGGCCCTACATATACCGAGGGACCTCCCACAAATCCCCAGCATTGAAAAGCAGTGAAAAGGAGAAGCCGGGAGAAACCAACCACCCAGAAACTGGAATTATATCAAGGATAACAATCACCATACAGGGGATCCAGAACATGGTGAAACAGGGTGGGGTGGAGCAGGACGTGCTGTATGCGTATAATACCAATTCTACAGGTGAGTACTTCACAGAATTGTATTATTCTAAGCATACAGCACGTCCTGCTCCAGATATAGTAATAACATGTGGGACATCCAATAGCAGTGTCCATAAAGTAGAGTGGGATCCCCGTGAAAAAGGCACAGCCAACAATAAAAGCGCTGTCACCCGCAACCATGCTACCAAGAGCAACGAGAGCAATGCTCTAACCTCAACCTTTGAAATCTTGTAAAGGAAGAACTGAACACAAGCAGCGGACTAGCCAGCTTGCTCAACAGAACCTAGTGCTGAAAGGCCCAAGCCAAGCACAAGTAGTAAGAGAACAAAACCCAAGAGAGAAGAAGAATCTTCCCCTAAACGAGTAGGCCAGAGTAACAGCCTAACCATGCTACTGCAACAAAGGGTAGCCATGGCAACCTTAGAACTCTCCCCATCGGGGAATATGAACCCAGGTCTCAGGCGAGACCGGCAGGAATACTGAAAAACAATGCTAACAAGACTCAGCAAGAGCCGAAATGTTTACCTTAGGCTCAGAAGGACAAAACCAACCGAGCAAGACCAATCCAAAGGGCACCTACACCCGTGTTAGCAATCAGATCCGGTACATAAGGATGGAGACACCTATAAGCCCCAAGGAGCATAATCCCTACCAGGGACAAGAGACATACCAGGAATCTCCAACACCTGTTGAGGGATACAGATCCCTTAGCTCAGAGTAATCAAGACAATAGCCCAAAGACCGGAGGGTCTGGAATAAAGGAGAATAAAAACACCGCCTGGACACAATTTGGCGTAAGGCGGAACACCCTCACCTCATGGTGTACAGATATATAAACACATATATATATAATGACTAGGACCGCTAACAGAGCCATCCTTTATGGCACACTTCTGACTGAAGCAACCTCCCCAGAAGAGCGATATGAGGGAAGGAGCAGTTCAGACAAGAAGCTGAATAAGACCCAAGGGAACCCTTAGCAGGGCATCCGGATAAGTAACCCCCCCCCCCCCCCCAAAAGGGAGCAAAGAATTCCCTGGGGAATGCACCTGAGCAACCCCTGATGAATGTTCAACACAGAAGATTGAACTAGACTTCTGCAGTAGGCGAACAGGGCGAGCCCTGAAAACCTTCAGAGCACTGAGTTGGGAAGCCAACTTCAACCGTGCTATAATAACTCTAGTACCCAGGGATAGGAACATCCCGCAGGAGAAAGAGAGCTAGTCCAAGCAAAGCAAACTAGAACAACATACTCCAACATAGCCGGCAGAAAAGGGAGAAGAGGAGGAGGGAGCTAGGCCTAGCCCTCCAGTAGAGAAAAGACACCCAGAGATACCCATCTCCAATAGGGTGAAAAGCAAACCGACCAATCGCCTAAAAGGCTTGTAGGTAGGGGTGACGTAGTAAGGAGCCTGAATAGGCAGAACAGCCCTCTTGAGGGGGCATACAGTACGACTGTCTTCAGCAGAAAACTGCGAACCACACCCCGCTGGGCAACACAGGGCCCCCAGCATAACGGTTCTCCCTTGCTACAGCAATCTTGTGCAGAACCCTACCTAGTAGGGTGAACGAATTAAGACATATAGAATATAATGTCCTGACAGAAGCAATACTAGGCTCCCATGACCAAGGCCAGAGAGTTCTGGGACAATCACCCAGGACAATAAACTAGGACAGAGTCCCTGTAAAAGCCACAGGACCCCACAGGGTCACAACAGTAGGGGCTCAGTGAGACACTAGAATAGGCCCTCCTAGCACAGTAGGACAGCCAACAAGCCAATACCAATGAAGTGCAAGGAATGTAATCCCCCACTTAGATCAGAACCAGACCCTTCTTAAGGGCAACCTGTTCCAAGACCTTGACAGATAAAAAAGGACAGGCCACTGTCATCAGACTGACCGAGAGTCCCCAAAAGAGACAAGTCCTGAAGGGAAGAAGTCCAGCAACCTAGAGCCCCAAAAAAGCCTCAATGCGATAACCGAAAAACAGTATGAAAATGGATCCCCTAAAGGGGACCCCCTTAGGAACCACAGGGGATTTCAGAAGAAATAGAACCCCCTAGTCAACCTGCCAGACTTGGTCCCCATGGTAACCATCTACAGGGATAGGCAAGAAGGAAAGGGATGGTTCCTCACAACTTCCTTGAATTTACAAACTCAAAAGGAACCCCCGTAAAAAGGGGGGAGCGTACTGACTTAGTTCCAGGGGTGTTGGAACCCCGTCCAGGATAAGTAACCTAAGGTGTCGCAGGGCCCAAGGGCATCTGAGGATAAAGAACAGCATCTGGGCCGCCATCAACAGGCTCACCAGCTGCAAGGTGAAGGTAGTGTGACAACAAGGAGGGCAATGCCCCTTCCATACTAAGGCCACACATAGCAGAAGGGAAGGTTTTAACCTGAACCCATCTAAATGCCACCCCGTAGGGAGATACCGAACCAGGGTACTCTAAGCAAGCGATGTGCCTGGGCACCAATCCAAAAGACTCCCAAGGAGCCCCAAGTCAATAGCCAACACGGCATGATGCAAAAATTTGGAAAGAATGACAATCCAGTAGAATCTAGCACGAACGTCACATGGGCACGTCCAAGACACCACGCCCATACCCGCCTTGGTGAGCAGTCTGGGAGCAGGAGAGGGACACAAGACAAGACCCTTATCCGCAGAATTGGTCCTGCAACGCTGGCAGGAAATGGCCTAGGTGTTCTGAAGGCACAGGGGACTAAAAGGGAATATAGATCCTCGCAGGCATCAAGAGGTCCACTGGACAGGAGTGCCTGCGGCCCAACAGGTAGATACCATGTAGGGACTGCTTGTGAAAATATAAATGCTAGGTCCAGAAAGCCAGCCCTGGTCAGACTGCTTCATCCCAGAGGGAAAAGGCAATGTGGATGCAATCACCAGTCAAGGGCCAACCTGTAAGAGAGCCCAGACCCTGCACGCCGAACTCGGCCTGCCTCAACTCCCGAAGGGAAAACAGAGACTAGAAGACCCCTGACAACCTCAGAAAGGGACTGCCCAGCAAACTCCATTCTGCATCCATGGGGACTATCTCCTGTAACAACCTGAACGAAGCATGGCGCCCTGCGATAGGAGCCAAGAGCTGCGGCAGCCCCCTCGCCCAACAGGGCGACGGCGTCCCTTCATGCTTGTGTGGTCTTGGCAGATTTGGACTTTGCCCTGCCAGAGGTCCCACGGCGTTGCCTGCCCCCCCTGGGGTGAGCCTCCACTCCAAAAAAGTTGAAAGCACACTTCTGGTTCACGCTTGACACTAACGTAGGGAGGGGGAGGGGTGTCCCTACCCCTGGGCGGCCGGGACGGCCTTCTGCGCGCAGGTGCCTTACCTTTTCTTCCAAATAGGTCCAACCGGGCCCCGAATAAGCGTCGTCCTCTAAAAGGAAGGCCAGTAAGAGCCTTTTTAGTATCATTGTCAGCCCCCCACTATCCCAGCCAAAGCATGCGGCGAATAGCCACCACAAGAACCGAGGTTCTAGCACACATTTTAATGGTGTCATCCATCGCTGAGAGAATAAATCTCACAAAAACATCACAATCAGACAGTGCATTAAAGACCTCCCAAGGGAGATCCTCCGGCTGATGGTCAAGTATCTTCCTAAGAAGGGTCCTGGCGGCCACCGCAGTGACGCCCGCGGCACAGACCAGGCGTAGAGCCGTCCCTGCACACGAAAAGGCGTGGGAAGCTAGTCTGTCGATGCGCCGGTCCTCAGCATCCCGAAGGGTACGATGAGTAGAAGCTGCCATGAAGGGAGGGTTAGCAACCCCAATAATAGGTGCATCCGCCTCGGGAGGGACTGACCAGCAGTCAACCAAATCAGGGGGAAAAGGGTACTTCCAGTCCCAGACCCTCGGAACCCATGTAAGTTTACAAGGTGATTCCCATTCCTTAGATATAAGAGTCTGGAAATGATCCTGTTCCAGAAATTCCAGGCACGGCATCGCCGTGTGGAAACTCTCCCTCTTTGGCTTGCGAGACTCTCCCGGAGGAGAGATGGACAGTACTTCAAAAATCTTTATAAGTAACTCATCAGTGTCACACAGGCCCCAAGAACCAGGGACAGAATTGTCACGGCTCCAGGGTATCTCGTCTGAGGAACTGGAACCTGAGAACAGTTCACCTTCATCAGAAGGATCAAGGTCCTGCATAGCAGCAGACTCTTCAGTTTCAGTGGGAAATCTAGAACCAGGAGGCGTCAGGGACCGCTTCTTTCCAGCGTCCAAGCGCTCCCCCAAACCAGACATCACCTGCTCCGCCGTGGGTAGCCTGCGCGGCACCACCTGCTGGTCATCCCCGCTCGAGTGCGACTCATCGGGAGTGAGATTTAAGCCCGGGGAGACAGGTGTATTGAAGCAAGGTGCAGCTACTGGTAAACCTGATTGCAGGGCCAGCACTTGTTCAGCACACCGTCCGCAGACCCGTGCTCTGTCAGCATCAGCATGGGGTTGTCCACATGTAGTACACAGCCGGTCTTGTCCCCGCGGGACCCCAGACACATAATTCTGAGATGCCTCCATATGGTGATTAATCTAAGCAATATGCCAGTAGGGATTTATGCTGTTAGCAACCCTGGATGCCCCAAGACCCGCTAGGAATGTGGGAGAATTTAGATGAAAACCCGTTAAGATATATATATCAGGCCGGGAGAAGCCACTGGAATCTTGGCGTCTGAAAGACATAAGGAGAAGAGTGGGTGTCAGAGCCATGCGCAGCACAGGAAGAAAAAATAACCGAAACGCCCGTGAGGGCACTCACAGTAACCAAGGAAGGAGGAGGATCATGACCACGCGCACGCGGGAAGACCGACAAAATGGCGCCAAGCGAACCTCGAAGGGCGGGCCAGAGCTGCAGTTGACGCGGAACGCGCCAAACCAGACCACGCCCCCCCAGAGAGCGCGAAGCTCTAAGCGCGTAACCAGACAGAGAAAAAAAAGGAGACAGTAGTAAACTCCATAGCGTCGCGGAACAGAGCCGCCGTACGCGCCAAGTCAAAGTCCATTAAAGGCGCTGCGGCCAACCTAGCATCACTGTTTGAAGTGCGGCTCTGACCCCCGGTAACCGTTAAAGGCTATAAGCTTACAGTGTAATAGGGCAAGGTTAGGCCAACGTACACAAAACCCCCCCACCTCTTTTTCCCCCCACTAACGGGGGGAACTAGGGAAGAAGGTGACCCAGCACTCGGGATTCACCGCTACACGGGGCATGGGGCACTGGTGCGGCAGGGGCATCCACTGAAGGCTCACCATTAGCCTTGACCGCCTACCCTATGGTGGGGGATTGCGGTGGAGTCTAGCTCCGTAAGCACACTAGGTGCTGCCTACCTTCACCCGACCAACGCAGCCCAGGCTGGGAGGCATATTCATCACAAAGAGGACGGGTGGAAATAGTCCCGCAGGGCCTCGGGCTGTAAAGCCCTGCTCGCCTGCGAGAGCGTGATACTTCATGTCTTCGCAGTTTCAGCACTGCAGAGAAATCTGGGGGATTTGTGGGAGGTCCCTCAGTATATTTAGGGCCGGGAGGAGCCTGTTTTCTACATGTCTGCAGTGCACAGCGCCGGGGGCGGAGGATTACCCACATGTTATTACTATATCTGGAGCAGGACGTGCTGTATGCTTAGAATAAAAAAAATTCTGGCCACCACTCCTCATGGCAACAGAGCCTCCCTCGAATCTGGGTACAAGTATTCCACCCACGGACTTCAAATCTTCATGAACTTCTCGTGGGAGTCTTTCAGAATGCTGGTCAGTTTTTCATTAATGAAAATGCCATTCAGTCTCTCTTTAACCATCTGAAACGGGACATTGCCTTTTTTCCAGAAGCTTGCAATAGTTAATTTTGCGGCTAGCATAACTTGGGTCAACAGGGCGTGCTAGAGTTTAGTAATACCTTCTGGCTTCACGTGTAGCAGGGCAACCCAGGGGTTTCTTCGTAAACTAATATGCAGGAGAGTATATAACAGGCCAAAGACCCTAGAGACCAGAACCTCTTGACCTTCGGGCATTCCCACCAAATGTGAAGGACAGACCCTTCTGTGGAGCAGCCTCGGAAGCAGGTTGCTGGATACCCTGGGACTGCCTTTGCTATGCGTGATGACACCAGGTACCATCTTGTGAGCATCTTGTATGCCGCTTCCAGTGTGGTAATGTTAATAGAGCATAGTTCTAATATCTATAAACAAGTTCAGATCTGTTTCCCATTTGACCATATACCCATGTTTTGAATCAGGCTTTAGTGCTGTGAGGTGGGTGTAGATCATTGAGATAAGGCCCGATGTTGGTGACCCCCGAACGCACACCTTCTCAAAGGCTGTCTTGTCTACCCCCGGGGTCTTGTTCTTCAGTAAGGGAGTAAGCCAGTGGCGGATCTGGAGATATCTGAAGTACTCGGTTGTCGGCACGTTTTCTTTTGCTGTTAGAGCGGACCAGGAAGCTAATTCCTCCCCATCCAGTAGGTGATGGACTTTACTAATACCAGCCCGTTTCCACCATATAAATGCCTCTGGGTTCTCCATCCCTGGGAGGAACCAGGGGTTTCTAAATAATCCCATTGCTGGGAGATATGACGAGATCAGCTTCCCCGAGTACTTCACCCTGTCCCACGTGCGAAGGGCGTGGTTCAGAATTGGACATGTGATACGGGGCCTATACTGATGTGGGGTCCATATCAGGCTATCTATGGGGGTGGGGTCACATGCGTTGGCCTCTAAGGATACCCAGAGAGGGGTTTCCACTTCAAGGTGCAAACTGTGGAGCTGCACGATCTGCGCGGCTAACTAGTATCTGTTGATACATTGGTACTCCTAGCCCTCCTTCCCTTCTGTGTCTATACATGGTGGATTTGGCTACCCTTGGTCTGGTGCTTCCCCAAACAAACTTCATAACGCTGTTTTGCATGCTTTTGATCTGGTGTGAGGGGACATGCATCAGGAGGGTCCTAAAATGGTAAAGCATTTTGGGTAGTTTTTACCGCATTTATTCTTCCTATCCATGAGATCTCATGTCCCCGCCATGAATCAAGCATAGATCTCAGTGACCGGAAGAGGGGAGGGTAATTAGCCTGATACAATGTGTGGTAGTGAGGGCTAACATTAACCCCCAGATATGATAATGCCCCCAGGGCCCATCGAAAGGGAAAGTTGGATTGGAGCGACCTCAAAGCTTGAGAAGAGATATTTAGATTTAGCCCCACAGATTTATCCTTATTGACTTTAAGGGCCTGAGATCTGTGAGAATTCTTCTAGAAGATGGAGAGCATTAGGTAGCGAGGTGTGAGGTTGCGAAAGGACTAGACTAACAGAATGTCATTTGCGAAAAGGCATGCTTTGTGGTGGTATCCTGCTAACGCCACTCCTTTTATATCCGGGTGTGACCAGATTGCGATTGCTAGTGGTTGTAGGGCCAAGACAAACAATACTGGGGAGAGTGGACACTCTCGCTGATGGGGACGAGTATATGGATCGTATCCATGCTAAAAAAATTATCTCCGAACCCCCATCTCTGAAGGGCAAAGGACATAAAGTCCCACGATAGGGAATCAAAAGCCTTCTGTATATCTAACGATAGGAGAAGACTATGGATGTCCCTCTGTTGGGCTAGCTGAATCAAATGGGCCACTCTGCGAATGTTGTCTGAGGCTTGTCTGTTAGGTATGAACCCTACCTGGTCCTTCCCAATTAAAGCACCCAAAAATTCATTGATTCTGAAAACCAAAACCTTCCCCAAAATTTTGAGGTTGACATTAAACAATGATATGGGCTTGTAATTCTGTGGATTTGAATGATCTTTCTCCGGTTTTGGAATCATACTTATGAATGCTTCCAATGAGGTTTGGTTTAATGTACTCCGTTCCTTAAGGGAATTGAACATTCTCGCTAGGTGGGGCGCAAGTTCTGTGGCATATTTCTCATAGTATAGAGTAGAGAAGCCATCAGGCCCCGGTGCTTTAAAGGTCTTGAAGCTTTTAATTGCCCTTAATACTTCCGGCACAGAGATCTCTGCCTCAAGGTGCACCTTGTGTATTTCTGGCACCTTAAGGAGCGGGATTGAGGCAAAGAATTTGATTGCCCTTTCTTGGGGAAACCCGTGGGGCACTTCATAAAGTTTAGCTAGCATTTTCTTGAAAATGCCGATGATTTTGATGGGGTTGGCTGTGAGGGTCCCCTCCGCGGTCCTCAACGAGATTGGGGTCTGTCTCAGTCCGGAGTATCAAAGCCTGTTCGCCAAGGGGGTATCAGATTTATTGGCCCTTGCATACATTTTCTGCCTACCCCATCTGAGCTTCTTTTCTGCCAGCTTGTCCAACGCTACGTTAAGTTGTATACTGGACTCGTCCACTTTCTTCTTAAGTTCCCTAGTGGGGTTCGATTTCCAGTCGCTCTGTAGATGCTCTAGGCTGGTTGTTAATTGGGCTATCTTTTCTGTTCTGCTCTTTTTGAGAGTTCCCCTCTCATCACCACCTTATGGGCTTCCCAAATGCTCACCACCGTGGCTGAGTTGGCGTTAATTACAAAATAATTCTTAATAGACTGCAGAATCTGCTCATAGGACTCCTTGCGCGTAAGTAGTGAGTCTTTTAGTCTCCATTTAAATGGTCTAGTGAGGGGGGGTAGCTATGAACCTCATAAGCACCGTGGCGTGATCGGACCAAGGTGTGGCTAGAATTTGACATTTGTCAATCATAGGAACGACATTCTGAGGCGTCATAATGTGGTCAATTCTACAAAAGGAGCTGTGGGGGTTAGAGTAAAAGGTGTAATCTCGTGTGTGTTAGTGAAGTAGGCGGCTGAGAGGAGCTGCTGTTTTGTTGAAGCGACCTGTCTTGCTTAGGGTCTAGCGTGATGTTAGTGACGGGGATGGTGAGTCCCCGGCCATAATTAGTATACCTTTGTTCTTTTATTTTTTTTTAAGAGGTGTGAGAAGAAGTTTGCCTGGTGGGTATTGGGTGCGTAATATGAAACCAAGGTTATCTGTGTATCATTTAGGCTTCCTATTATAATCAGGTACCGGACAGTTGGGTCAGCTATTTGTGTCTCACAAATGAATGGGACGTTTCGCCAGAATGCAATGGCGACACCCCTGGTTTTCTCCGTATGACAGGCTAAAAAAAATAAGGGGTATTGCTGGCTTAAGTACTTAGGGGAGCTCGTGACTGAGAATTGTCTCCTGGAGGCATAAGATGTCAGCTTGCATCTGACTGTAATAGTGGAATGCCTTTTGTGTGGTGAGTTAAAGCCCTGCACATTGTGTGATAACAATTCAAAGTTGAGATCAGCTTTGGTTGGCACGTTTTGAGATTGGCTCATGATGGAGGTTCCACTAAAGACAGGCAGAAACAGATATTAAAGGAGAGGGAAGATAGATGCAGAGAGAATGAGAGAGAGAAAAAAAAAGGGGGGGAGGGGGCGGGGTGTTAGGGTCTAGGTAGTGGCTCCATCACTATTATTTATACAAAATTATCATCATTATTATTCAGGGCCTGGGAACCAATTTACCGCCCAGTTTAACCCTCTCATCATCTAAGTATTAGGCACCATGTTTGGTCCCTGTGATCTTACTCGTATAAACCATCAAGTAGTACGTTTGCACCGATGCTACATCTTCAGCCCAGACCAAGATTTACATATTCCTTTGCCAGCCTATTCTTAAGGGGTTAGGGGCATCCATCACCCCCCGAGGGCCAGGGGAAGGGAGGCCACCATAGAATGCCAGTTATGAAGGGAGGGAAGCATTGGGGGGTGCGACCCCCGTGTCGGAGGCCAGCAACTGGAGAGGACCAGTGCCAGTATTCCACCCCAATGCAGTCATAAGCAACATACACCTCTAGTACGCTAAGCCCGAAGAGCTAAACCCACCGTCGTTGATAGCCATCCACTATGGTCTGCAAGTGACTCATCTTGCATGGCTAGTCACTCAAGGCGGTGTACATTTATAAAACATTTAAAACAGAATATATAACCGTTATTGCACATGTCCAGGGGTTCGCCTGTGCCATATTGCCTCCGTCACCCCTGCCATCAGCGTCCACCTGCGGCCCAGTTCAGGGGCCCGCCGGCGTCATTGCCGCTTACCAAACCCGCGGCATTACTGACCCTTCAGGGCACTGCGGTGGAGATTCGGCGGCCAAATCCACCGTCGCGCACCACAGCAAGCCCAGAACTGTGCAACAACAACAATTAAGTGCCTGAATGGGCCAACAATTTTAACGAATCAAAGTAAGATAAGATACTGCCACTTCATGGTGACTAACATTATTACACTAAAAAATAAGAGCAAAACATTTAACAAATAATCTCCCTGATGGTGGGGGCGCCCACCACCCGTGGGCATAAAGGGGAGGGGAGATCTCCCCCCCTGATGGGAGGCAGGCGTCCCCACCCCGTCTAAACGTGGGCATCAGGTCTTCGGGAACTTCCATCACTAGTGGCGGACTGTTCGGCCATCCGTCAAGGATCAGCCGTTGTCAAGGCGATCGGTCTTCACTGCGCTGGATGAAGTCGATGCAGGATAAGGGCGCTGGCTACTGGACCGTTGATCCCTCCGCACGGTTCTCGGGCGTTGTTCCTGAGGTGGTCCCGGTGTGGATGGTAGTTCAGCTGTTGTGGTCAGTCCCAGGTGGTCTAACAGCTCAGAGGCCTCCTCTGGGGTTGTTGCTGCATACGAGTGGCCCATATAGGTAAATGATAGTCTAAACGGGAAGCCCCATTTATAGGCTATCTGATGTGATTTGAGAATCAGAAGATGCGGCTTCAGAAGGCGGTGTTTCTGTAGCGTCACTGGAGCTAGGTCTGAGTAGATCTGGTACTTGTGGGACTGGAAGACCAAGTTGTTGTGGGCCCTGGCAGCCTGTGCGATCATCTCTTTGGAGTTATAGAAAGTGAATTTAGCGATGATGTCTCTGGGCTGACCATCTGCTCTAAAGGGGCCTAAGGCGCGGTGGACCCTGTCCATTTCCAGGCGCTCGATCGGAATTGCCGGATCTAATTCCTGAATTAAGGCAGTGATGGTGGACTTAAGGTCGATGATAGATTCTGGTAACCCTCTGAAACGCAGGTTGCTGCGCCGGGACCTATTCTCTAAGTCCTCTATCTTTTGGAGGGCTGAGGACAGTTCGGCCTTGTTGCTCTGAATCTCTGCGTCATGTTCTTCCAAAACAGAGGTGGTGTCGGTTATTTGGTGTTCCAGCTTTGATGTGCAGGAATGATGATGATCTCATCCCCTGCTCCTGTGTGTAACCCGGCTGCTTCCTGACTACATCTCATCCTCTGCTCCTGTGTATGACCCGGCTGCTTCCTGACTACATCTCATCCTCTGCTCCTGTGTATGACCCCGGCTGCTTCGTGACTACATCTCATCCTCTGCTCCTGTGTATGACCCGGCTGCTTCGTGACTACATCTCATCCGCTGCTCCTGTGTATGACCCGGCTGCTTCCTGATTACATCTCATCCCCTGCTCCTGTGTGTAACCCGGCTGCTTCCTGACTACATCTCATCCTCTGCTCCTGTGTATGACCCGGCTGCTTCCTGACTACATCTCATCCGCTGCTCCTGTGTATGACCCGGCTGCTTCCTGACTACATCTCATCCACTGCTCCTGTGTATGACCCGGCTGCTTCCTGAATACGTCTCATCCCCTGCTCCTGTGTATGACCCGGCTGCTTCCTGACTACATCTCATCCTCTGCTCCTGTGTATGACCCGGATGCTTCCTGACTACGTCTCATCCTCTGCTCCTATGTATGACCCGGCTGCTTCCTGACTATGTATCATCCGCTGTTCCTGTGTATGACCCGGCTGCTTCCTGACTACATCTCATCCGCTGCTCCTGTGTATGACCCGGCTGCTTCCTGACTACATCTCATCCGTTGCTCCTGTGTATGACCCGGCTGCTTCCTGACTACATCTCATCCGTTGCTCCTGTGTATGACCCGGCTGCTTCCTGACTACATCTCATCCGTTGCTCCTGTGTATGACCCGGCTGCTTCCTGCCTATGTCTCATCCGCTGCTCCTGTGTATGACCCGGCTGCTTCCTGACTACATCTCATCCGTTGCTCCTGTGTATGACCCGGCTGCTTCCTGCCTATGTCTCATCCGCTGCTCCTGTGTATGACCCGGCTGCTTCCTGACTACATCTCATCCACTGCTCCTGTGTATGACCCGGCTGCTTCCTGACTACATCTCATCCGCTGCTCCTGTGTATGACCCGGCTGCTTCCTGACTACATCTCATCCGCTGCTCCTGTGTATGACCCGGCTGCTTCCTGACTACATCTCATCCTCTGCTCCTGTGTATGACCCAGCTGCTTCCTGACTACGTCACATCCTCTGCTCCTGTGTATGACCCGGCTGCTTCCTGTATACGTCTCATCCGCTGCTCCTGTGTATGACCCGGCTGCTTCCTGACTACATCTCATCCGCTGCTCCTGTGTATGACCCGGCTGCTTCCTGACTATGTCTCATCCGTTGCTCCTATGTATGACCCGGCTGCTTCCTGACTATGTATCATCCGCTGTTCCTGTGTATGACCCGGCTGCATCCTGACTACATCTCATCCGTTGCTCCTATGTATGACCCGGCTGCTTCCTGACTACATCTCATCCGCTGCTCCTGTGTATGACCCGGCTGCTTCCTGACTATGTATCATCCGCTGTTCCTGTGTATGACCCGGCTGCTTCCTGACTATGTATCATCCGCTGTTCCTGTGTATGACCCGGCTGCATCCTGACTACGTCTCATCCCCTGCTCCTGTGTATGACCCGGCTGCATCCTGACTACATCTCATCCGTTGCTCCTGTGTATGACCCGGCTGCTTCCTGACTACATCTCATCCGCTGCTCCTGTGTATGACCCGGCTGCTTCCTGACTACATCTCATCAGCTGCTCCTGTGTATGACCCGGCTGCTTCGTGACGTCTCATCCTCTGCTCCTGTGTATGACCCGGCTGCTTCGTGACGTCTCATCCTCTGCTCCTGTGTATGACCCGGCTGCTTCCTGACTACATCTCATCTGCTGCTTCTGTGTATGACCCGGCTGCTTCCTGACTACATCTCATCCGCTGCTCCTGTGTATGACCCGGCTGCTTCCTGACTATGTCTCATCCTCTGCTCCTGTGTATGACCCGGCTGCTTCCTGACTACATCTCATCTGCTGCTTCTGTGTATGACCCGGCTGCTTCCTGACTACATCTCATCCGCTGCTCCTGTGTATGACCCGGCTGCTTCCTGACTATGTCTCATCCTCTGCTCCTGTGTATGACCCGGCTGCTTCCTGACTACATCTCATCCGCTGCTCCTGTGTATGACCCGGCTGCTTCCTGACTATGTCTCATCCTCTGCTCCTGTGTATGACCCGGCTGCTTCCTGACTACATCTCATCCGCTGCTCCTGTGTATGACCCGGCTTCTTCCTGACTACATCTCATCCTCTGCTCCTGTGTATGACCCGGCTGCTTCCTGACTATGTCTCATCCGCTGCTCCTGTGTATGACCCGGCTGCTTCCTGACTACATCTCATCCTCTGCTCCTGTGTATGACCCGGCTGCTTCCTGACTATGTATCATCCGCTGCTCCTATGTATGACCCGGCTGCTTCCTGACTACGTCTCATCCTCTGCTCCTGTGTATGACCCGGCTGCTTCCTGACTATGTATCATCCGCTGCTCCTATGTATGACCCGGCTGCTTCCTGACTACGTCTCATCCTCTGCTCCTGTGTATGACCCGGCTGCTTCCTGACTACATCTCATCCGCTGCTCCTGTGTATGACCCGGCTGCTTCCTGACTACATCTCATCCGCTGCTCCTGTGTATGACCCGGCTGCTTCCTGACTACATCTCATCCGCTGCTCCTGTGTATGACCCGGCTGCTTCCTGACTACATCTCATCCTCTGCTCCTGTGTATGACCCAGCTGCTTCCTGACTACGTCTCATCCTCTGCTCCTGTGTATGACCCGGCTGCTTCCTGACTACATTTCATCTGCTGCTCCTGTGTATGACCCGGCAGCTTCCTGGCTACGTCTCATCCGCTGCTCCTGTGTATGACCCGGCTGCTTCCTGTATACGTCTCATCCGCTGCTCCTGTGTATGACCCGGCTGCTTCCTGTATACGTCTCATTCTCTGCTCCTGTGTATGACCCGGCTGCTTCCTGACTATGTATCATCCGCTGCTCCTATGTATGACCCGGCTGCTTCCTGACTATGTATCATCCGCTGCTCCTGTGTATGACCCGGCTGCTTCCTGACTATGTATCATCCGCTGCTCCTATGTATGACCCGGCTGCTTCCTGACTACATCTGATCCGCTGCTCCTGTGTATGACCTGGCTGCTTCCTGACTATGTATCATCCACTGCTCCTGTGTATGACCCGGCTGCTTCCTGACTATGTATCATCCACTGTTCCTGTGTATGACCCGGCTGCATCCTGACTACATCTCATCCGTTGCTCCTATGTATGACCCGGCTGCTTCCTGACTACATCTCATCCGCTGCTGCTGTGTATGACCCGGCTGCTTCCTGACTATGTATCATCCGCTGTTCCTGTGTATGACCCGGCTGCTTCCTGACTATGTATCATCCGCTGTTCCTGTGTATGACCCGGCTGCATCCTGATTACGTCTCATCCCCTGCTCCTGTGTATGACCCGGCTGCATCCTGACTACATCTCATCCGCTGCTCCTGTGTATGACCTGGCTGCTTCCTGACTATGTATCATCCACTGCTCCTGTGTATGACCCGGCTGCTTCCTGACTATGTATCATCCACTGTTCCTGTGTATGACCCGGCTGCATCCTGACTACATCTCATCCGTTGCTCCTATGTATGACCCGGCTGCTTCCTGACTACATCTCATCCGCTGCTGCTGTGTATGACCCGGCTGCTTCCTGACTACATCTCATCCTCTGCTCCTGTGTATGACCCGGCTGCTTCCTGACTACATCTCATCCGCTGCTGCTGTGTATGACCCGGCTGCTTCCTGACTACATCTCATCCCCTGCTCCTGTGTATGACCCGGCTGCATCCTGACTACATCTCATCCGTTGCTCCTGTGTATGACCCGGCTGCTTCCTGACTACATCTTATCCGCTGCTCCTGTGTATGACCCGGCTGCTTCCTGACGTCTCATCCTCTGCTCCTGTGTATGACCCGGCTGCTTCGTGACGTCTCATCCTCTGCTCCTGTGTATGACCCGCTGCTTCCTGACTACATCTCATCCTCTGCTCCTGTGTATGGCCCGGCTGCTTCCTGACTACATCTCATCCTCTGCTCCTGTGTATGACCCGGCTGCTTCCTGACTATGTCTCATCCTCTGCTCCTGTGTATGACCCGGCTGCTTCGTGACGTCTCATCCTCTGCTCCTGTGTATGACCCGCTGCTTCCTGACTACATCTCATCCTCTGCTCCTGTGTATGGCCCGGCTGCTTCCTGACTACATCTCATCCTCTGCTCCTGTGTATGACCCGGCTGCTTCCTGACTATGTCTCATCCTCTGCTCCTGTGTATGACCCGTCTGCTTCCTGACTACATATCATCCTCTGCTCCTGTGTATGACCCGGCTGCTTCCTGACTACATCTCATCCGCTGCTCCTGTGTATGACCCGGCTGCTTCCTGACTATGTATCATCCGCTGCTCCTGTGTATGACCCGGCTGCTTCCTGACTATGTATCATCCGCTGCTCCTGTGTATGACCCGGCTGCTTCCTGACTATGTCTCATCCTCTGTTCCTGTGTATGACCCGGCTGCTTCCTGACTACATCTCATCCTCTGCTCCTGTGTATGACCCAGCTGCTTCCTGACTACATCTCATCCTCTGCTCCTGTGTATGACCCGGCTGCTTCCTGACTATGTCTCATCCGCTGCTCCTGTGTATGACCCGGCTGCTTCCTGACTATGTCTCATCCGCTGCTCCTGTGTATGACCCGGCTGCTTCCTGACTACATCTCATCCTCTGCTCCTGTGTATGACCCGGCTGCTTCCTGACTATGTCTCATCCGCTGCTCCTGTGTATGACCCGGCTGCTTCCTGACTACATCTCATCCTCTGCTCCTGTGTATGACTAGGCTGCTTCCTGACTACATCTCATCCTCTGCTCCTGTGTATGACTCGGCTGCTTCCTATGTCTCATCCTCTGCTCCTGTGTATGACCCGGCTGCTTCCTGACTACGTCTCATCCTCTGCTCCTGTGTATGACCCGGCTGCTTCCTGACTATGTATCATCCGCTGCTCCTATGTATGACCCGGCTGCTTCCTGACTATGTATCATCCGCTGCTCCTGTGTATGACCCGGCTGCTTCCTGACTACATCTCATCCTCTGCTCCTGTGTATGACCCGGCTGCTCCTGACTACGTCTCATCCTCTGCTCCTGTGTATGACCCGGCTGCTTCCTGACTACATCTCATCCTCTGCTCCTGTGTATGACTCGGCTGCTTCCTATGTCTCATCCTCTGCTCCTGTGTATGACCCGGCTGCTTCCTGACTACGTCTCATCCTCTGCTCCTGTGTATGACCCGGCTGCTTCCTGACTATGTATCATCCGCTGCTCCTGTGTATGACCCGGCTGCTTCCTGACTATGTATCATCCGCTGCTCCTGTGTATGACCCGGCTGCTTCCTGACTACATCTCATCCTCTGCTCCTGTGTATGACCCGGCTGCTTCCTGACTATGTCTCATCCTCTGCTCCTGTGTATGACCCGGCTGCTTCCTGACTACGTCTCATCCTCTGCTCCTGTGTATGACCCGGCTGCTTCCTGACTACGTCTCATCCTCTGCTCCTGTGTATGACCCGGCTGCTTCCTGACTACGTCTCATCCTCTGCTCCTGTGTATGACCCGGCTGCTTCCTGACTACGTCTCATCCTCTGCTCCTGTGTATGACCCAGCTGCTTCCTGACTACATCTCATCCGCTGCTCCT
Organism: Gastrophryne carolinensis; assembly: GCA_027917425.1. NCBI lineage: Eukaryota > Metazoa > Chordata > Amphibia > Anura > Microhylidae > Gastrophryne > Gastrophryne carolinensis. The sequence continues at coordinate 3,151,109 of CM051237.1, forward strand.
GTGTATGACCCGGCTGCTTCCTGACTACATCTCATCCGCTGCTCCAGTGTATGACCCGGCTGCTTCCTGACTACATCTCATCCGCTGCTCCAGTGTATGACCCGGCTGCTTCCTGACTATGTCTCATCCGCTGCTCCTGTGAGGTGCTGGACGGTTCGGAAATCTAAAAGACTCTGCCTGCTAGCCTGCCCTTGGGGCATCCAAAATCTAGATGATCCGTTGTGTGAAACCCCTCAGAGTCACCAGTAATCTTCTCTTTCCAGGCGGCATCAATGCTGTAGCTGGCGGTGGTCACACCCTGGTTTACCGATATCTGAGAGACACTCTTGCACCCAGCCTTGCAGACAGTCTGGGGACAGGAGCACTCTGTTGTCTACAGGGAAAACGGGGATGTGGGCGGTGAGCAGGGTCACATCAGCCCGCATTCTTGGAATCAGCCAATTGCCAATCTCACAATTCCATGTGGGTGTGGCCTCAGCAGTGTTACATTTTTTCTTTTTCTTAAACTGGACCACCACCAAGCAGGCTGGATCACCCGAGGGATATTGGGGTATGGGATACTGGGTATGCAGGGGTCTTATGCCACGTTCATGACATCTCACCTGCTGTTCCTGTGGACGTCCTTGACTAGCTATTATGATATCCAATCATCAGCAAAGATGGCCCCCAAACTCTATGACGGCTCCAGGCCACAGCAAAGATGGCAAAGTGTCAGGGTGAGGCGAGTGTCCATTATCCTGGTAGAGAGCCAACACCTCAAATGCAGATGTATGAGACATCACATGAGGAGAATAGGAAATATTACTCACCTTGGCTGATCTGTACAAGAACTTCCTCCTCCTTGGTCTCCACAAATATTTCTCCTCCCTCTTTAGTTGTCACATTTCTCTTTATAGAGTTGGGGTCTGTGAATAAAGATGAGGGGGTCACGCCCCTGTACTGAGATCTATGAGACACAGCAGAGAGTGACTGGGAGAATAGAAAACTTTTCAATAGGTTTATTACTCACCTGGGCTGATCTGAAGAAGCAATTTCTCCTCCTTGATCTCACGTCCTCGTCCTTCCTCCTCAGTTATCATATTTCTCTCTATAGAGTCTCCGGGGTCTGTGAATAAAGATGAGAGAGTGAGGCCCCACCTTTTACCCTGTGATGGGAGGAGCTGCTGAGCCTCCATCATGGTGTCCATCCTGTAGAGATGTTGGGGTCCCCATACTCCCCCTGTAATCAGATATAGCCCCGCCTCTTACCCTGTGATGGGAGGAGCTGCTGAGCCTCCATCATGGTGTCCCCCCTGTAGAGATGTTGGTGTCGCTCTGTCTGTCCGCTCTGTGGGCGTCACTCTGAAACACATGAGGTGACATCAGAGATATGGGAGGAGCCAGGTGGGGACATATCCCAGCAGCACACACACAGCTGAGGGGGCAGAGCATGCTTGGCCATCAAGGGAGAAAATAAGGGTCAGCAAGCTCAGGATTACACTACAGAGTTGCCATGACGACTCTATGATGGATCCTCGATATGAAGGAGGAGCAAACCCAAGAGAGCTGATAGACTGACGACTGGAAGACAGGTGAGAAGGGGAACCAAAGAGAAAAAACTGAGGAGAAGTAGAAGAGGTGAGGGTGGACTAAAGAGAAGGCGAGAGGCAGAGGATGGGAGAGAGCTGAGGAGGTGAAGAAAACACTAGAAGACAGGTGATGAGGAGAAGTAGAAGAGGTGAGGGTGGACTAAAGAGAAGGCGAGAGGCAGAGGATGGGAGAGAGCTGAGGAGGTGAAGAAAACACTAGAAGACAGGTGACGAGGAGAAGAAGTAGAAGAGGTGAGGGTGGACTAAAGAGAAGGCGAGAGGCAGAGGATGGGAGAGAGCTGAGGAGGTGAAGAAAACACTAGAAGACAGGTGACAAGAAGAAGTAGAAGAGGTGAGGGTGGAGCAAAGAGAAGCCGAGAGGCAGAGGATGGGAGAGAGCTGAGGAGGTGAAGAAAACACTAGAAGACAGGTGACAAGGAGAAGTAGAAGAGGTGAGGGTGGACTAAAGAGAAGGCGAGAGGCAGAGGATGGGAGAGAGCTGAGGAGGTGAAGAAAACACTAGAAGACAGGTGATGAGGAGAAGTAGAAGAGGTGAGGGTGGACTAAAGAGAAGGCGAGAGGCAGAGGATGGGAGAGAGCTGAGGAGGTGAAGAAAACACTAGAAGACAGGTGACAAGAAGAAGTAGAAGAGGTGAGGGTGGAGCAAAGAGAAGCCGAGAGGCAGAGGATGGGAGAGAGCTGAGGAGGTGAAGAAAACACTAGAAGACAGGTGACGAGGAGAAGAAGTAGAAGAGGTGAGGGTGGACTAAAGAGAAGGCGAGAGGCAGAGGTTGGGAGAGAGCTGAGGAGGTGAAGAAAACACTAGAAGACAGGTGACGAGGAGAAGAAGTAGAAGAGGTGAGGGTGGACTAAAAAGAAGAAAGAGGAGAAGAAAAGGTAGGGAAAAACCATGGAGCAGTAGAGCCAAGGGGGGAGGGACAAGAAATGAGGAGGGGCCAACATAGTCTCCGCCCCTTCCTCTGACAGAGAACTGTGACCGGGAGTCCTCAACCACCTTCCTGTTCACAAGCCCCTCCCCCTTGGCTCCACCTCCACAGAGCTGCTGCCCTGTGTGGGGCCCCTGCTGTGTGCCAGCTCTTCCATCTTCTCCTGGTCAAGGGGGGGGGTCCCAGGGTTGTGGCTGAGGGGTCCCGGGGTTGCGGCTTAGGGGTCCCGGGTGCACTTGGCGTATTGGTGTAGGGCGGATCCTCCCATGTTCCTGAGGCCGGAGCAGGTGGTAACGCTCAGACTCAGGGCCGGCGCTAGGACCCGGCAAGGTCGGGCAAGTGCCGAGGGCCCCGGCGCCGTAAAAGGGCCCACTGTACCCCGCCGCAGAAATCTTTTCTCATGGCTGTGGGGAGCGGGGGAAATCTGCAGAGAGCGCGAGCACGCGAGCAGAAGGCGCGCTGTATCCTTAGAGGACGTCCGCCTCCTGTCTGTACGAGTCGCGCTGGTCTCTGTGTCACATGACGGCCTATGTCGACTCGTACAGACGGGAGCCAGCCGGCCGGCCGGCCTCTGAGGATACAGCGCCCCTTCTGCTCGCGCTCTCTGCAGTCTTACCCCGCTGCCCGCAGACGTGGAAAAGGTTAGTTTTTTAAATGCTAACCTGTTGGGGAGGGGGTCGACACTCAACAGGTGGGAACATAACCTCGGTGTCCCCTGGTCAGTGTTGAGGGATAGCGAGGGGGAGGTGGGTTGAGGGTATGTAGAGCCCCCTCATAAAGGGGACCAAAAACCAGGATTTTGCCTATCCTGGGATGCCCCACTGTTTAAAACCCCCCAAATTGCCCCAAGGAACTCACCTCTTCCCATCCTACGGCGCATGCGTGGCCGCTCGGCCAATCAGCGCAACCGGCGCCTGCGCTGTTGGACCAGGAAGTAAGGTAAGTGTATGGGGCAGCGGGCATCCGATTATGGATGCCCCCCGGGGGGAGGGGGATCGATCAGCCCGGGAATCTAATAGATTCCCAGGCCGATCTAGCTGAGTTTTGGTCCACCTTAACACTGCCACCTGCTTGGACACCCCAACCCCCCACATAATGCTCCCCTGCACCCCAGGCTGGGCCCCTATCTCCCCAAGCATACATACAGCCACCCCCAATGAAAGTGCTTCCCTTCCTCCTCCCCAAGTATCCAGACAGCCCCCACCTAAAGTGCCCCTGACCCCCCCCCACCTAAAGTGCCCCTGACCCCTCGGCAAGTATCCAGACAGGCCCCCCACCTAAAGTGCCCCTGACCCCTCACCAAGTATCCAGACAGGTCCCCCCCCACCGAAAGTGCCCCTGACCCCTCACCAAGTATCTAGACAGCCCCCCCCACCGAAAGTGCCCCTGACCCCTCACCAAGTATCTAGACAGCCCCCCCCACCGAAAGTGCCCCTGACCCCTCACCAAGTATCTAGACAGGCCCCCCCACCGAAAGTGCCCCCGACCCCTCACCAAGTATCTAGATAGGCCCCCCCCACCGAAAGTGCCCATGACCCCTCACCAAGTATCTAGACAGCCCCCCCCCCCACCGAAAGTGCCCCTGACCCCTCACCAAGTATCTAGACAGGCCCCCCCCACCTAAAGTGCCCCTAACCCCTCACCAAGTATCTAGACAGCCCCCCCCACCGAAAGTGCCCCTGACCCCTCACCAAGTATCTAGACAGCCCCCCCCCCACCTAAAGTGCCCCTAACCCCTCACCAAGTATCTAGACAGGCCCCCCCCACCGAAAGTGCCCCTGACCCCTCACCAAGTATCTAGACAGGCCCCCCCCCCCACCGAAAGTGCCCCTGACCCCTCACCAAGTATCTAGATAGGCCCCCCCCATCGAAAGTGCCCCTGACCCCTCACGAAGTATCCAGACAGGCCCCCCCCACCGAAAGTGCCCCTGACCCCTCACCAAGTGTCTAGACAGGCCCCCCCCCCACCGAAAGTGCCCCTTACCCCTCACCAAGTATCTAGACAGCCCCCCCCCCACCGAAAGTGCCCCTGACCCCTCACCAAGTATCTAGACAGGCCCCCCCCACCGAAAGTGCCCCTAACCCCTCACCAAGTATCTAGACAGGCCCCCCCACCGAAAGTGCCCCTGACCCCTCACCAAGTATCTAGACAGCCCCCCCCCCCACCGAAAGTGCCCCTAACCCCTCACCAAGTATCTAGACAGGCCCCCCCACCGAAAGTGCCCCTAACCCCTCACCAAGTATCTAGACAGGCCCCCCCCCCCACCGAAAGTGCCCCTGACCCCTCACCAAGTATCTAGACAGGCCCCCCCCCACCGAAAGTGCCCCTGACCCCTCACCAAGTGTCTAGACAGGCCCCCCCAACCGAAAGTGCCCCTGACCCCTCACCAAGTATCTAGACAGGCCCCCCCCCCAGCGAAAGTGCCCCCGACCCCTCACCAAGTATCCAGACAGGCCCCCCCCCACCGAAAGTGCCCCTAACCCCTCACCAAGTATCTAGACAGGCCCCCCCCACCGAAAGTGCCCCTGACCCCTCACCAAGTATCTAGACAGCCCCCCCCCCCCACCGAAAGTGCCCCTAACCCCTCACCAAGTATCTAGACAGGCCCCCCCCACCGAAAGTGCCCCTGACCCCTCACCAAGTATCTAGACAGCCCCCCCCCCCACCGAAAGTGCCCCTAACCCCTCACCAAGTATCTAGACAGGCCCCCCCACCGAAAGTGCCCCTGACCCCTCACCAAGTATCTAGACAGCCCCCCCCCCACCGAAAGTGCCCCTGACCCCTCACCAAGTATCTAGACAGGCCCCCCCACCGAAAGTGCCCCTGACCCCTCACCAAGTATCTAGATAGGCCCCCCCCACCGAAAGTGCCCCTGACCCCTCACCAAGTATACAGACAGGCCCCCACCCACCGAAAGTGCCCCTGACCCCTCACCAAGTATCTAGACAGCCCCCCCACCTAAAGTGCCCCTGACCCCTCACCAAGTATCTAGACAGCCCCCCCCCACCTAAAGTGCCCCTGACCCCTCACCAAGTATCTAGATAGGCCCCCCCCACCGAAAGTGCCCCTAACCCCTCACCAAGTATCTAGACAGCCCCCCCACCTAAAGTGCCCCTGACCCCTCACCAAGTATCTAGATAGGCCCCCCCCACCGAAAGTGCCCCTGACCCCTCACCAAGTATCTAGACAGCCCCCCCCCCCACCGAAAGTGCCCCTGACCCCTCACCAAGTATCTAGATAGGCCCCCCCCACCGAAAGTGCCCCTAACCCCTCACCAAGTATCTAGACAGCCCCCCCACCTAAAGTGCCCCTGACCCCTCACCAAGTATCTAGATAGGCCCCCCCCACCGAAAGTGCCCCTGACCCCTCACCAAGTATCTAGACAGCCCCCCCCCCACCGAAAGTGCCCCTGACCCCTCACCAAGTATCTAGACAGGCCCCCCCCACCTAAAGTGCCCCTGACCCCTCACCAAGTATCTAGACAGGCCCCCCCCACCGAAAGTGCCCCTAACCCCTCACCAAGTATCTAGACAGGCCCCCCCACCGAAAGTGCCCCTGACCCCTCACCAAGTATCTAGACAGCCCCCCCCCACCGAAAGTGCCCCTAACCCCTCACCAAGTATCTAGACAGGCCCCCCCACCGAAAGTGCCCCTGACCCCTCACCAAGTATCTAGACAGGCCCCCCCCCCCCACCGAAAGTGCCCCTGACCCCTCACCAAGTATCTAGACAGGCCCCCCCACCGAAAGTGCCCCTGACCCCTCACCAAGTATCTAGATAGGCCCCCCCCACCGAAAGTGCCCCTGACCCCTCACCAAGTATCCAGACAGGCCCCCCCCCACCGAAAGTGCCCCTGACCCCTCACCAAGTATCTAGACAGCCCCCCCACCTAAAGTGCCCCTGACCCCCCCACCTAAAGTGCCCCTGACCCCTCACCAAGTATCTAGATAGGCCCCCCCCACCGAAAGTGCCCCTAACCCCTCACCAAGTATCTAGACAGCCCCCCCACCTAAAGTGCCTCTGACCCCTCACCAAGTATCTAGATAGGCCCCCCCCACCGAAAGTGCCCCTGACCCCTCACCAAGTATCCAGACAGGCCCCCCCCCCACCGAAAGTGCCCCTGACCCCTCACCAAGTATCTAGACAGGCCCCCGCCCCACCGAAAGTGCCCCTGACCCCTCACCAAGTATCCAGACAGGCCCCCCCCCACCGAAAGTGCCCCTGACCCCTCACCAAGTATCCAGACAGGCCCCCCCCCCACCGAAAGTGCCCCTGACCCCTCACCAAGTATCCAGACAGGCCCCCCTCCCCACCGAAAGGGCCCCTGACCCCTCACCAAGTATCTAGACAGCCCCCCCCCACCGAAAGTGCCCCTGACCCCTCACCAAGTATCTAGACAGGCCCCCCCCACCGAAAGTGCCCCTGACCCCTCACCAAGTATCTAGACAGCCCCCCCCACCGAAAGTGCCCCCGACCCCTCACCAAGTATCCAGACAGGCCCCCCCACCTAAAGTGCCCCTGACCCCTCACCAAGTATCTAGACAGCCCCCCCACCGAAAGTGCCCCTGACCCCTCACCAAGTATCTAGACAGCCCCCCCCCCAGCGAAAGTGCCCCCGACCCCTCACCAAGTATCCAGACAGGCCCCCCCCCACCGAAAGTGCCCCTAACCCCTCACCAAGTATCGCTCGGGCCTAGTTGCGGGAGCGCACATGTCAGTCGGGGGGAAGCTGGGGATGCCGTCTGCTCCTCTCTGCAAACGGAGATCTATGCTGTGCACCAGTGGAACAAATACAGACTCCAGGGCCACCCGATTCCCTCTCCTTGGGACATCATTATTTGGGATGCCCTGCTGTGTGAACCCCCCAGATCGCCAGTAAAACATACCTCACCCCCCCGATCCATCGGCACCTGCGCAGGCCGTGGCCGCATTCCGCTAGACCTTTAGCCAGGTGCGTGCCTGTGCCAGGCATTTGTGTATGGCCGGCACAATCACACCCCCAGGTCGAGGCTAGCGGGGACGCTGCCAATCGGTCACCATTAGCCGACAAGACCTTTCATCGGCCAAGAGAAGCTGAACAGAGCTGCGCGCACTTATTGGCTGCACATGCGCTGTTGGATTGGGGGGTCAGGTAAGCTTTACTAAAGTCTTAAAGGAGCCACAGCACTCAACCCTGTTAGCTTGCTGACCAACCTAAAATCTGTCTCTAAACTTGGTTAAAAACAGGGGGCTCGGTCCCCACAGCTGAAGCTGCACCACCAAGCGCCAAGGTGCCCCTGTGAGGTGCCGTCCCAACTCTAATCTCTGAGAGCCCCATTTTGGGACTTACAATGCAAAAAATACATTTGAAGCAGCCTTACCTGAGGTTGCCCTAAAACCTCAAGTGCAAGCCATGGGGTGGAAGACCTTGCAGTACAGCCTGGACTCCACACCCCATGTGCTTGCACAAATTCAAAAGAAACAAGGTTGGTCTGCAAGCCAACAGGGTTGAGTGCTGTGGCTCCTTTAAAGTGGACCAACACCCAGGATTTTGACTATCCTGGGTTTTGGTCCACTTAGGTGGGGCACCCGGATCGGGGGGGTGCCCCGCTGTGTGAAACCCCCCAGAAAGCCCCGAAAACTCACCTCACCCCGCTCCCACGTGACCGCTGCATCCAATCACCGGCGACGGACAAACAGAGCGAGTCCCCCGCGCGTCCCTCTTACAGGGAGCACCATTCATAAATGGCCAGCGTGGGAGCGCGCCCTGCTAGAGGGACGCGCATGCGCCGCTGGAACAGGAAGAAGGTAGGATTGTGGGCTTCCTGGGGGGGTTTCACCCCCCCGATTTCGGATGCCCCGCGGGGAGGGATCTGATTGGCCCAGGAATCTTATAGATTCCCGGGCCGATCCCCCCTGGGTGTTGGTCCACTTTAGGACCTTTGTATCCTTTGTATTGCCCAGCTACCGTGCACCTCCCAGGTTAGTTATAAAATGGTCCGAGCGGCTGCCGCCCCTCCTTTGGGTCGTGTAAGTTTTACAAGTGGGGACCGAGGGGGGGGGGGGGGGTTCACACAAAAGGTCATCCTAAATCCGGCTGCCCCAAAAGCCCGGGATAGTCCAAATATCGGGTTTTGAAGTTTCACACGGCGGAGCGCGTTTGGTGACTCAGGGGCCCACAAATCCCTGGAGCCGGGCCCTGCTCAGAGTCCTTATTAAATGTTACCCCAGCCTTAGAAAGTCCCCCGAGGAGCTGGACAATCTTCCCCAGGCTGAGAGGGGGGGTGAGTGTACAGGTCTGGGAGTCCATCACCCCCTTCAGGCCCAGGTCAACCACCATCATATAATTACAGGAGGAGTAACAGGAGGTAGATGAGAGTATTAATACACTATATTATATATATTATGGAATCTCATGTGTCAGGATAATAGTAAGTAAAGCTTTATATCACAGCAGGGGGCGGGTGATATTATCAGTAGGGACACGACTGCCATACTTACCTCAAACGCAATTTACGAGCACCTTGGCTTCACTAAAATGGCCGCCTCTCGCACGTCTGCTGCTGCTAACGCGGGATAAAGGAAAATGGCCGCCGCAGCTAGTGACGACATGTTTTACTACATGCATGTTGAGGCTACAACAAAATGGCCGCACTCGCCGATGGGGACACCTTGGGCTAACAAGGCTCTTAGCGGGCTACGACGGCTCGGCGCTATTTAAACCGCGCCAAACTTTATTGTTCAGTTGTGACATAAGAAATCCACAATCCCCCTCCCGATCTCGTCTTCCTGCGTGTGTGTGCGAAGAATTTTGGATAATCGTTTCTCTTACTGGAGGGAGGTTTCGTCCAGACGTCAAAGTGTCCCGCGTGCAGCGTGGCTGGCGGCCATTTTGCTGTAGCCTGCGGCCATTTTGGTACCGAACAGAGCGACGTTGGAGTAACAGCTGCGTGTGTGCGCTCGGGTGACTATTAATTATTGTTTTTATTTTCTGGTTTGATAGATAGAGGGGGAGGGGCTAATATTCTGCTCATTAACCACTGCTGGGTCACCATGACAACCGCAGCGCCATGTTTTGTCTATTCTGGGTTCTGGTCCCTGTCCCTGGGCATCCTGAATCGGAGCCATTGTGTGACCCACCCCCCAGGTCACCCCCTATAACTCACCTCTGGGGGACGTCATCAGTCAGATAAATAACGAACTATACTCAGCTTTTCTCCCCAGCTGAAGACGTGAGGGCCGCTCCATCCTAGAGCAGTCAGGGCGATATCTCGGGGTCCATCCTAGAGTAGTCAGGGCAATATCTCGGGGTCCATCCTAGAGCAGTCAGGGTAATATCTCGGGGTCCATCCTAGAGTAGTCAGGGCGATATCTCGGGGGTCCATCCTAGAGTAGTCAGGGCAGTATCTCGGGGTCCATCCTAGAGTAGTCAGGGCGATATCTCGGGGTCCATCCTAGAGCAGTCAGGACAATATCTCGGGGTCCATCCTAGAGCAGTCAGGGCAATATCTCGGGGTCCATCCTAGAGTAGTCAGGGCAGTATCTCGGGGTCCATCCTAGAGTAGTCAGGGCGATATCTCGGGGTCCATCCTAGAGCAGTCAGGACAATATCTCGGGGTCCATCCTAGAGCAGTCAGGGCAATATCTCGGGGTCCATCCTAGAGCAGTCAGGACAATATCTCGGGGTCCATCCTAGAGCAGTCAGGGTAATATCTCGAGGTCCATCCTAGAGCAGTCAGGGCGATATCTCGGGGTCCATCCTAGAGTAGTCAGGGCAATATCTCGGGGTCCATCCTAGAGTAGTCAGGGCGATATCTCGGGGTCCATCCTAGAGCAGTCAGGACAATATCTCGGGGTCCATCCTAGAGCAGTCAGGGCAATATCTCGGGGTCCATCCTAGAGTAGTCAGGGCAATATCTCGGGGTCCATCCTAGAGTAGTCAGGGCAATATCTCGGGGTCCATCCTAGAGTAGTCAGGGCAATATCTCGGGGTCCATCCTAGAGCAGTCAGGGCGATATCTCGGTATCCATCCTAGAGCAGTCAGGGCAATATCTCGGGGTCCATCCTAGAGCAGTCAGGACAATATCTCGGGGTCCATCCTAGAGCAGTCAGGGTAATATCTCGGGGTCCATCCTAGAGCAGTCAGGACAATATCTCGGGGTCCATCCTAGAGCAGTCAGGGTAATATCTCGGGATCCATCCTAGAGTAGTCAGGGCGATATCTCGGGATCCATCCTAGAGTAGTCAGGGCGATATCTCGGGGTCCATCCTAGAGCAGTCAGGGTAATATCTCGGGGTCCATCCTAGAGCAGTCAGGACAATATCTCGGGGTCCATCCTAGAGCAGTCAGGGCGATATCTCGGGGTCCATCCTAGAGCAGTCAGGGCGATATCTTGGGATCCAACCTAGAGCAGTCAGGGCGATATCTTGGGATCCATCCTAGAGTAGTCAGGGTAATATCTCGGGATCCATCCTAGAGCAGTCAGGGTAATATCTCGGGGTCCATCCTAGAGCAGTCAGGGCGATATCTTGGGGTCCATCCTAGAGCAGTCAGGACAATATCTCGGGGTCCATCCTAGAGCAGTCAGGGCGATATCTTGGGGTCCATCCTAGAGCAGTCAGGGCGATATCTCAGGGTCCATCCTAGAGCAGTCAGGGCGATATCTCGGTATCCATCCTAGAGTAGTCAGGGTGATATCTCGGGGTCCATCCTAGAGTAGTCAGGACAATATCTCGGGGTCCATCCTAGAGCAGTCAGGGCGATATCTTGGGGTCCATCCTAGAGCAGTCAGGGCGATATCTCAGGGTCCATCCTAGAGCAGTCAGGGCGATATCTCGGGGTCCATCCTAGAGTAGTCAGGGCGATATCTCGGTATCCATCCTAGAGTAGTCAGGGTGATATCTCGGGGTCCATCCTAGAGCAGTCAGGGCGATATCTCGGTAGCCATCCTAGAGTAGTCAGGGTGATATCTCGGGGTCCATCCTAGAGCAGTCAGGGCAATATCTCGGGGTCCATCCTAGAGCAGTCAGGGCAATATCTCGGGGTCCATCCTAGAGCAGTCAGGGCAATATCTCGGGGTCTATCCTAGAGCAGTCAGGGCAATATCTCGGGGTCCATCCTAGAGCAGTCAGGGCAATATCTCGGGGTCCATCCTAGAGCAGTCAGGGCAATATCTCGGGGTCCATCCTAGAGCAGTCAGGGCAATATCTCGGGGTCCATCCTAGAGCAGTCAGGGCAATATCTCGGGGTCCATCCTAGAGTAGTCAGGGCAATATCTCGGGGTCCATCCTAGAGTAGTCAGGGTGATATCTCGGGGTCCATCCTAGAGCAGTCAGGGCAATATCTCGGGGTCCATCCTAGAGTAGTCAGGGCTATATCTCGGGGTCCATCCTAGAGTAGTCAGGGTAATATCTCAGGGTCCATCCTAGAGCAGTCAGGGCAATATCTCGGGGTCCATCATAGAGCAGTCAGGGCAATATCTCGGGGTCCATCCTAGAGCAGTCAGGGCAATATCTCGGGGTCCATCCTAGAGCAGTCAGGGCAATATCTCGGGGTCCATCCTAGAGTAGTCAGGGCAATATCTCGGGGTCCATCCTAGAGCAGTCAGGGCGATATCTCGGGGTCCATCCTAGAGCAGTCAGGGTAATATCTCGGGGTCCATCCTAGAGCAGTCAGGGTAATATCTCGGGGTCCATCCTAAAGTAGTCAGGGTGTACCCTGCTGCTGGAATATCTCGCTATATGGCGGGTGCTGCTGGGATATCTCGCTATGTGGCGGGTGCTGCTGTGATATCTCGCTATGTGGCAGGTGCTGCTAGGATATCTGGCTATGTGGCGGGTTCTGCTGGGATATCTCGCTATCCGGCGGGTGCTGCTGGGATATTTGGCTATCTGGCGGGTGCTGCTGGGATATCTGGCTATCTGGTGGGTGCTGCTGGGATATCTGGCTATCTGGCGGGTGCTGCTGGGATATCTGGCGGGTGCTGCTGGGATATCTGGCGGGTGCTGCTGGGATATCTGGCGGGTGCTGCTGGGATATCTGGCGGGTGCTGCTGGGATATCTGGCGGGTGCTGCTGGGATATCTCGTTATCTGGCGGGTGCTGCTGGGATATCTCGTTATCTAGCAGGTGCTGCTGGGATATCTCGCTATCTGGCAGGTGCTGCTGGGATATCTCGCTATCTGGCGGGTGCTGCTGGGATATCTGGCTATCTGGCAGGTGCTGCTGGGATATCTGGCTATCTGGCAGGTGCTGCTGGGAAATCTCGCTATCTGGCTTCTCTGAGGCCCCAGAGTGTGATGTCACGTCTTATTTTCATGTCTTCCAGTGGGACCGTTACCGAGCAGACTATAAAAGGATACAGACACTGCAGAAGAGGACGCAATATAGGAACATCAATATGGAAAGTCAGCAGCTCCTCCCATCACAGGGTAAGTAATGGCTTTATGTGACTCACTGACCCCATCACCACCCTCCCATATCACCAGTCACACATTATAATGTCATGTCTGTCTCTCCTCTTTATTCACAGACCTCGGAGACTCTAACATAAGAAATGTGAAGACTGAGGAAAAAACATGTGTGAAGATTGAGGAGGTTGACGTTCCTCTACAGATTAACCAAGGTGAGTAATAAACCTGAAATAGAAAATGTACCACTATTGCTTCTGTTTAATACAAAGACAGTAAAAAACTTACCCCAAATTCTTCTTCTGCTACATAAACCATAAAAGATACTAACCTGTAAGTGTGGCCCCTGAAAAGCAAGGAGGGGGCAACTACAAAGGGGGGTGCAGCCAAACCCAATGTACTAAACATCTTCTTTGCTTTCATTGTCACACAGGAATGAGATTTTCCAGGTGAAACGCAGAGCAATAACCCAAACTCTCTATTAAATGTCACCTGTCTAACTAAGGAAGAAGTGCAGCACCACAGAAAGCAAATGAAAATAGGCAAAACCTCAGGACCAGATGGCATCCATCCCTTTGTTTAGGGGAATTATATACAGTAATAGACAAAGCTCCAGGACCAGATGGCATTCATCCCTGTGTTTTAGGGGAATTATATACAGTAATAGACAAAGCTCCAGGACCAGATGGGATTCCTCCCTGTGTTTTAGGGGAATTATATACAGTAATAGACAAAGCTCCAGGACCAGAAGGCATTCATCCCTGTGTTTAGGGGAATTATATACAGTAATAGACAAAGCCCCAGGACCGGATGGCATTCCTCCCTGTGTTTTAGAGGAATTATATACAGTAATAGACAAAGCCCCAGGACCGGATGGCATTCATCCCTGTGTTTTAGGGGAATTATATACAGTAATAGACAAAGCCCCAGGACCAGATGACATTCATCCATGTGTTTAGGGGAATTATATACAGTAATAGACTAAGTAATAGATTCAGTAGTAAGAGTAATAGATTAACATTTGTAGATTAAATAATGAGGGGGATGTTCTTTGGGGTTAGCGCTTAGCAAACTTGGTACCAAGCTTGAAAGTGGAACAAAACCTGAGAATTTGACTTTCCTGGGTTTTGTTCCGCGTCCCGCTGTGTGGAAACCCCCAGTTCACTCCTAAAAAAACGTTTCCACGCTGCCAATGGTGCATGTGCGGATGCTCGTCCAATGAGAGCCACCTGATGTCACCAAGTTATTCGGGAGACGACTCTCATTGATTTGAATGGAGAGTACAGGTATGCTGGGGCAGGAGCGCTCACACAGCAGCAGCTAATTCTCCCCATTCAAAACAATGACAGCTGCCTGTTGAATGATGTCTGGGTGAGTCATTGGAAGGGGTGAACGTGGCCCCTCTGCTGCCTAAGGCGAACTATAGAAAGGTGCTCCCCCCCCCCCCCCATGTTACCATGAGGTTTTACACAGTTCAGACTCCCCAGTTCTGGATACCTCATACAGAGGTGGAGAGTAACTATACCTGCCTTATTCGTAGAAAACAAACAAATCTTCTTAAAAGTGGTCATGTTAATTTCAGATGTTTGGCGCAATTTTAATATAAAGACATCTTTGGCCAGACTATATTTGACTACTGACTACAATAGAAACATGCCTCCCGAAGCATGCTGGTGATGTCATAAAGAATACAATATGGTGATGCATCTGTGGTGGAAATGTGCGAAATCAAAACTTTTTGAATAACACGATAAATAGATGGATCAAGCTATGATGCTTACATTTGTCTGATGAATGGGAATTTTCCACACCAGCATCTTAAAGAAAACAATTGAACACATTTCTAAAACCTGTGAAATCGATGTCTCCAAGTCCTTCATGATTTACACATTTTAAATGACTCGGGGTAAAGACAAGCAAATGATTCATGGTTCTAACCTCTAGTTATTGCTTATATATATATACTTATATAATAAAGTTGCATTATTCCCAATAATGAATATAACATGGATCCCAACAGCAGTCCACCTTGTGGGGTCTAGGTGATGGCCCTTAAACTCAGAGAGAATATAAAATTATAATTCTGTGATTACTCACATGTAGAATTGATTTTATGGTAGTCCAGCACGGGTTGCTTCATCTGTAATTCTTCACATTTGGGTAATCCGCCACCAGGTGGCGCAGTCGACTGCAGGAAGACTTGTGGCTCCTCCCGGCCCATAAAAGGGCCAAGTTCAAATCCCACACCGGTAGCAGGGGCTTACGCGGTGGACGCACATGAGTAACCCCCTGGAAAAAGGTCTTGATAAGCCTATGATTAGCAAAGGATCTTTGGGAAAAAATTGCCAAGGCCGAAACCTGTTCTTTGAGGATACTCAGTTGTAGACCCGACTCTAGACCATGTTGTAGAAACTCCAAAATCCTGAAAAGGGAGAAAGTGCGACAAGGAAAAGCCTTAGACTCACACCAGGCAATGTAAGCATGCCAGACCCTTTAATAATAGAAGATTGATTCATCCAAGCCTGAATCATAGTACTGACGACTATTTTTGTGAATCAGCGTGTTAATGCTGGCACAAATTTAAACAAAAGGAAAAAAAAAAAAAGTTTTTTTTTTTTTCACTTTCTCTCTCCTGGATTCCTGCTGAGGCCTAATTGAAGCAGGTGTGTTATAAGGAAGCACACAACTCTTGTAGCTTGCTCTTGAGGCTGACTCTGTAAGTGGCTGCTTGGAAGTGGTGAGTTAAAGCAGGAGTTAAAACCTTATCTTACATGAAAGAGTTGAATCTATTCGATTCCCGGGCCCATCACCTCCCTCCCCGCGGGACATCCGATGTCCCGTGGGGTGAAACCCCCCCAAACGCCCCAAATCCCCTTACCTTGTCTTCGGCGACGGCCGGCCGCCGCCGCCTCCCTCGCGCCCCTCTAGACGTGCGCGCGCCCGCCGTCTGTGAATGGCCGGCGCGCACGTCAAGAGTGACGCGCGGGAGGCGGCGGAGGAGGAGCCGCTCGTCCGTTGCTGTCAGATCGCTTGTCCGCGGCCACGTGGGAGCGGGGAGAGGTGAGTTTTCCGGGTGATCGGGGGGTTTCACACAGCGGGGCACCCCGATCGGGGGTGCCCCACCGAAGTGGACCAAGACCCAGGATAGTCAAAATCCTGGGTGTTGGTCCACTTTAAAAGCAGAAAAAGGCTGTATGAGGCCAATGTATGTCAGAAGAAAAGACAAGAACACAATGTAAAGGCAATTAATGTTTATGTTTCATTTCAGGATAGCTTGCTTATATGTGTGTTCTTCTGCATATGTATAAATATATATATTTATATGTCTTTCAAGTTAAATTTTGGGGTGAAAATGCACTACAGGTGAACTTAATTTGACCTTATGTCAACTTTTGAATACACATGGCCAGTTGTTAAATGTCTCGTATTTTTTGCACAACCTGCTGTTCTCTAACAAACAGCTTAACGGCAAAATTCACAACAGGTGTTTGATCCATTTATATCCTAATAAAAATCCTGGTTCAATCTGAACTAATACCAGCGTACTACCAAAGAATAAAAACCAGCTGTCAGAACTGTTAAAAATGGTCCCAGGTGCCGATCAGACTGAGACCTTTTGATTGGTCGTCTAATCGCATTGGATAATCGCACACCACTTACATCACTAGGCGTTGTCTAGTTAGCGGCACATTTGGCAAAGCTACCACCAGATACAATGTATCTGGGTTGAACCAATCTGTCTCACCAACCATGTATGCACTTTTTGATCAATCGGTCGATGGTGGATATTTATGCCCCGGATGTCTGCGAATCGCTGATTTGGAAGCCGTGATTCACGATCTAAATAAGCGATTGGCAACACTGAGAGAAATTGTTATCATGCAAAAGAGTCTGGATCTCACTGATCTGGCACTACATGGCTCAGGGTCAGGGGAGGGTGTTAGTATGGGGGGAGAGGAAAAGCAGGAAAATGAGGCAGCTAGCTGGATAACAGTTAGGAGGCAGGGTAGGGGTAAAAGTTACAGGGAGGCTAGCCCTGAACAGGCACCTCCAAACAAGTTTGCCCGGTTGGCAGATGAGGAGGATGTTAGCTCAGGGATGGCACAGCTGCAGCAAGACACATCTGTTGGCTCCAGTAAGAAAGGGAGGGGAAATTGGAGAACAGGGCAGGCAAGACAGGTGCTGGTAGTGGGTGACTCTATTATTAGGGGAACAGACAGGGCAATCTGTCACAAAGACCGGGATTGCCGAACAGTGTGTTGCCTTCCTGGGGCAAGAGTACGGCATGTAGCGGAGCGGGCTGACAGATTGTTGGGAGGGGCTGGCGTGAACCCAGCGGTCATGGTGCATATTGGCACTAATGACATAGGAAGAAGTAGGTGGAAGGTCCTAAAAAATGATTTCAGGGACTTAGGCCGTAAGCTTAAGGCAAGGACCTCAACTGTAGTATTCTCAGAAATACTACCAGTACCAAGAGCCACACCAGAGAGGCAGCGGGAGATTAGAGATGTAAACAGGTGGCTCAAAAATTGGAGTAAAAAGGAGGGGTTTGGGTTCTTAGAGAACTGGGCCGACTTCACAGTGGGCTATAGGTTCTTTGGCAGGGATGGGTTGCACCTCAATGGGGAGGGTGCATCTGTTCTGGGGGAGAGGATGGCTAAAAGGTTAGAGGAGTGTTTAAACTGAGCACTGGGGGGAGGGTTAAAGCAGTTACAAAGGGGAAGTTAGGAAAGAAAGTGACAGTGGGTGTAGACATGAAACTGGGGGTGGAGAGGGGGGAGGGGTTAGCACATCTAGCAGGAATAAGTGCAATATACAAAATTATCAAAATTGTCATAAGCATTTGAAATGCATGCTTACAAATGCTAGAAGCTTGACTAATAAAATGGATGAATTAGAACTGATAATAACAGAAGAACAATATGACATAGTGGGGGTAACAGAGACCTGGCTGGATGAAAGCTATGACTGGGCAGTAAATTTACAGGGATACTGTGTGTTTAGGAGGGACCGTAACAAACGCAAAGGGGGAGGAGTCTGCTTAATTGTAAAATCCTCTCTACAGCCTGCTCTGCGGGAGGTTATATGTGAGGGGAATCACCATGTGGAGTCTGTATGTCAGGGATATCTCAAGGGAGATATCCATTAATAAAGAGTGACCAATAATAAGAGTACTGCAAGGCAAAGAGACTGGAATTGTGCAGCAAACACAAGCTATACATACAGTGCAGTGAGGAAAAACATACAAAGTCCAGTCCAAAGTAGTCCAAAAGGCAAACAGAAGTGAACCCAATGGTTCACAAGGAAGTCCAGGATTCAGAAATCAGATTCAGGATTCGGGCGCTCTGCTTGAGCATTCAGGTTCCAGATGACAGGGTAAAATGCTGAGCCCTGACTACATGCCATACTCAGCATATAAAGGCCAGCAGCTAATTAGCCCAGGTGCTGGCTGATCTCCAGGAGCTCTGCAGGACAGCACCACCTGGTGGTCAAGCTGCATACCACAGAGAAACAGGCGAAGGCTAAGGAGGAACTCCAGGCATGACACTGTATGGGTAGAAATACATGGAGGGAGAAACAAAAATAAAATACTGATGGGGGTTTGCTATAAACCTCCAGATATATCGGAATCCATAGAAAATATGATACTAAGGCAAATAGATATAGCCGCTAAACTAAATGAGGTAGTGATTATGGGGGACTTTAACTACCCAGATATAGACTGGGATGCTGAAACATGTGTTTCGCATAAAAGTAATAGTTTTTTATCTAAAACAAAAGATGGCTACCTTTCCCAACAAGTACAAGCTCCAACAAGGGGGAAAGCCATATTAGACCTAATACTAACCAATGTGCCAGACAAAGTAATAAAGGTACAGGTTGGGGGACACCTTGGAAGCAGTGATCATAATATCATTAATTTCCACTTAGCAGTCACTAGGGTGCCTTATCAAGGAGTCACAAAAACGCGGGACTTCAAAAAGGCAAAGTTTGACCAACTTAGAGATGCCCTACACTGCATTGACTAGGAAAATGTCCTTAAAATGGACCAACACCCTCGGGTGATCGCCTCCCTCCCCGCGGGACATCCGAGATCGGGATGTCCCGCGGGGTGAAACCCCCCCCAAAGCCCGGCCGCCGCCGCCTCCCTCGCGCCCCTCTAGGCGTGCGCGCACCCGCGCCGGCCGTCCGTGAATGGCCGGTGCGGGCGCGCGCGCGTCAAGAGGGACGTGCGGGAGGCGGCGGCGGAGGAGCCACGGACAAGCGGCTGTCAAATCGCTTGTCCGTCGGCGCGGGGAGAGGTGAGTTTTTAGGGTGATCGGGGGGGTTTCACACAGCGAAGTGGACCAAGACCCAGGATAGTCAAAATCCTGGGTGTTGGTCCACTTTAAAAACAAAAGCATGGACGCTAAATGGGATACTTTCAAAGGAATACTTAATTTTCATTGTGACAGATATATACCTTACAGGAATAAAACTATTAGACACACATGTAAACCGATGTGGCTAAATAAAAAGGTTAAGGGGGCAATAAACAACAAAAAAAAGGCATTTAACCCTTTTGTTGCCAAGCACGTAACACCTACGTGCTGGCTTGGCTGGGCCTTAAGTGCCAAGCCCGTAGGTGTTACGTGCTTGATTTTCCCCGCTGCTGGTTTAAAAAATAAAAAATACTCACCTGACCCCTTGTTGGATCCGGCCAGGTCTCCTCTTTAATTTGGTGCCATCCGATCCCTCGTGGGGGGTCGGATGGCTCCAGGAGAGCCCCCGGAATAGGCCGCCCCCCCCCGCTTTGGCAGCAGAAGCTGCTAACTTACCTGTGTGTGCGCTGGCCCCCCTCTTCACCTGGGGGGCCTCCGATCCCCCCCAGGACTTGCCGATCTTCAGGAGAGAGCCCGAGAGGCTCTCTCCCCTTTCATCCTCGATGGCGGCCGTCATCTTGCCGCTAAGCCCCGGGCTTATGACGTCATCCCGGCCCCGATCACCGGCTTCAGCCTTCTCAGCTTCTCAGATGCCGGTGATAGGTGCCCTGGAAGGAGGTGACAGGAGATCCTCTGATGCCGAGCGGCGAGGGACAAGAGCTTGCAATCGGAGGTTTTTTTTTTAAAATAAAATACTTTTTATTAACGTGTGGTGTTTTTTTTCAACATTTAACCCCTTGTGAACTGGTAAGGGGTCCATGAGACCCCTTATACCAGTTCACAAGGCTGGGGGGGTGGCAAGTCACCTGCCCTAGCGGGTGACTTGCCATTAACCCCCGGCACCCCCATTACCTGCCTCCCCAAAGCCCAGGGGGGGCAGAAGAGCCCGGGCCCACATAGGCTATGTGGGCTCGTAGGCTGCAGGGTGGGGGGGCCACAAAAGCTGGCCCCCCCACTCTGTGCCTAGAAGCCCCCATAGCTGGTCCCGGGCTGGTTACTTTGGGTAAGGGGGACCCCACGTCCTTTTTTTGGGGGATTTTTAAGGGTTTTTAACCTTTAAAAATCCCCCCAAAAAATGGGGTCCGCCTCTCAGGGAGGGGGGACCCTATGTCATTTTTTTTCTCGATTTAACCCTTTGTAGTGTGGATGGTAGTTGTATTTTATTTGTAAATGTTATAGATTACTTGTTTCAGTTAGGGGGGTCTCCTGGGCAGGAACGGGGGGCTACCGATAAATATGTGGTACCGTTCTAATCGGTAGAAATGGGGCTTTCACATGCAATATGCTTTTCCTTAATAAAATACATTTTTTATTTAAAATAAAGGAGGCAATTTTCTAAAAATGTTTTTTTTTTATTTATTTATTTTTTACTTAATAATATTGTAAAAAACAAAATAAAATTTACAAACAAGACATTTCATGTTAAAGCCTAAACTCTGCTGCAAAAAAATATAAATATAATTTTCCTGAAAATTACAGCAAAAATGGCGCAAAACATGGCGCAAAATGGGGAATAATGACCTGTCAACAGAGGGTGACAAAATCTCAAGTAGGCTGGCAATTAAAAGGGTTAATAGTACCTCTGCATGTTGGGTATTGTTCTGTTCGGGAGACCTTGCACTTTCAGACTTAGCTTGTTTTTTCTGGTTTGCATATTTATATTTTAGGAAAAGGTGTTTTTTATTCAGCTTTTTTATACATTTTTTTAGGGAAACCCTGCGCAACCAAAGAATTCTTTGAGGAATTAATTCCAGAAAGATGAGCCCACTACAACAAGCTGGGTACGCTTAGAAAGCTTAACATGTGTACTTTCAGGGAATATATGGTTTTTGGGGGATATTCCAAATGTAAAGGGTTGTTTTGGTTGAAAAATCGCAAGGTGCGCACTTAGTCTGCAGAACTGAAATTTTCAAGTAAAATTACCGTTACGCACATGCTTTACTTTGGGGTGTTTGGCAAATCTTCCCTTGACAGAACCTATGCATGTTGGGTGTTGTTCTGTTCGGGGAATGTTGCTTTTTCAGATTAAACTTGTTTTTTCTTGTTTGTATATAGTTTTTTTAGGAAAATGTGGCTTTGATTCTGCTTTTTTATCCTTTTTTTAGGGAAAGTCTTTGCAACCAAAGAATACATTGAGGAATTACTTCCAGAAAACTATAGGCACATCAACAAGCCTGGTACACCTAGAAAGCTTGAGGTGTGTACTTCCAGAGAATATATAGTTTGTTGGGGGTATTTCAAATGTAAAAGGTTGTTTTTCTGGTAAAACTGCAAGGTGCGCATAGCGCATATCACAGTTGTATTTTTTCTGAAAATCCCCTAAAGCGCTATTTCAGTTTGGGGGAGTCTCCTGGGCAGGAAAGGGTGTCTACCAATACATATGTGGTATCGCTGTAACCGGGAGAAATTGGGATTTCACACGCAATAAAATTTTATTGACAAACTTACATTTTTTATTACAAAAAAACACTACAAATTGTAAAAAAAAAATATTTTTTAAATTTTTTTTTCACATATTTCACCCAAACATATTGAGAATACACCTAAAAAATACAAACAAGACATTTCATGTTAAAGCCTAGACTCTGCTGAAAAAAACAATATATCATTTTCCTGGGAAATCCCTGGAAATCCTTTCAAAAATGACAGTTGAACATGTGTAGCGCAAAATAGTGAAACATCGTCTGGCAACAGGGAGTGGGAAATGCTGCAGGTAGGCTGGCACTTAAAGGGTTAAACGTTTAAAGCAGAAAGGGACAGCGGAAGCGTTAAAAAAAAATATAAAGAAGAAAATAAACAATGTAAACAACATATAAGGGCAGCTAAGCTGAAGACAGAAAGACTGGTCGCGAAAGAGAGTAAAACTAACCCCAAATTATTCTTTAGCTGCATAAACCGTAAAAGGTACAAACCTGAGGGTGTGGGCCCCCTGAAAAGCAAGGAGGGGCCCCCTATAGAGGGAAATGAGGAGAAAGCTAATTTGCTTAACAACTTCTTTGCTTCTATATTCACAAAAGAATTTGACATGCCGAGTGAAATGCAGGGGAATAACCGAAACCCTCCATTAAATGTCACTGGTCTAACCAAGGAAGAAGTCCGGCACCGTCTCAAGCAGATAAAAATCGATAAATCACCGGGACCAGATGACATACATCCTCGTGTTTTAAGGGAGTTATGTACAGTAATAGACAAGCCGTTATTTCTAATATTTGTGGATTCCATAACTACAGGGTCTGTTCCGAGGGATTGGCGCTTGGCAAATGTGGTGCCAATATTCAAAAAGGGATCTAGGGGGGAACCTGGGAACTACAGACCGGTAAGCTTAACATCTGTGGTGGGCAAGCTGTTTGAAGGTTTCTTAAGGGATACTATCCTGGAGCACCTTGGGGAAAATGACCTTATTACTCCATATCAGCAATCGCTCCTGCCAGACAAACCTAATCAGCTTTTATGAGGAGGTAAGTTCAAGATTGGATCAGGGGGAGTCATTGGATATCATATATCTTGACTTTTCTAAAGCATTTGATACTGTGCCACATAAAAGGCTGGTACAAAAGATGAGAATGCTTGGACTGGGGGAAAACGTGTGCAGATGAGTGGGAAATTGGCTTAATGATCGGAAGCAGAGGGTGGTTATCAATGGTACACACTCAGATTGGGTCACTGTTACTAGTGGAGTACCACAAGGGTCAGTTCTGGGACCAATTCTCTTCAATATAAATATAAATTACATTGGGTATGGACTGTTTAAACAGTAAAGTCTCAATCTTTGCAGATGATACTAAGCTGAGTAAAGTAATTAAAACAAGAGGACAACAGGCAGCTACAAACAGATTTAGATAAATTGGAAGCATGGGCAGTTAAATGGCAAATGAAGTTTAACACAGATAAATGTAAGGTTATGCACATGGGAAGGAGAAATCTGTGTCATGATTACACACTAAATAAAGAAACACTTTATGGAATACTGTGTACAGTTCAGGGCACATGTGCTTAAGAAGGACATATCAGAACTGGAGCGCGTTCAAAGAAGGGCAACAAATAAAAGGAGTGCGGGGGCTAGAGTACCCAGAAAGATTGTCCAAGTTAGGCTTATTTAGTCTAGAAAAAAGACGATTGAGGGGTGATCTAATAACTATGTATAAATATATTCGGGGTCAATACAAAGATCTGTCCCACAATCTATTTATACCCCGGAGTGTAACCATAACCCGGGGGCATCCACTAAGGTTAGAGGAAAGGTGCTTTCTCCACCGACATAGGAGGGGATTCTTCTCTGTAAGAGCAGTGAGACTTTGGAACTCGCTGCCAGAGGAGGTAGTAATGATGGATACAGTAAAAACTTTCAAAAGTGGCCTTGATGCCTTCCTGGCATGTAATAACATTTCCAGCTATGGCTACTAGACCACTGGAAGGAGTTAAACAGGCTGAACTGGATGGACTAAAGTCTTTATTCAGCCTTACATACTATGTTACTATGAAGCCGGCAAACCCTTATCCATCAGGATGGAGGTTTCAGCAGCCAAGCCGTCAAAGCCAGCATTTGTAAATTGGGATGGCGCAGCGGTCCCTGAGTGAGGAGCCCTGGATCGTCGGGCATGATGTACTGATCCACCGCCATCTGGCCGACGTCCGCGAACAATACCCTCCTCGGTCAGCGGGGGGGCCACTAGAATGGTCGGTACCCCCTCCTGGGCTATCTTGCGCAGCACACGACCCAGCAGAGGAAAGGGAGGAAATGCATAAAGGAGCCAAAACTCCGTCCAAGGAATTGCTAGCGCGTCTGTGGCGAAGGACAGAGGATCTCTTGACATGGAGCCGAATCTTGGAAGCTTATGATTGTGACGGGATGCAAACAAGTCCACGTCCGGCTGACCCAATCGGCAACACAGGGCACGAAAGATCTCGTTGAGAGACCATTCCCCTAGGCGAGCAGTCCCCCTGCTCAGGGCATCTGCCTCCTGGTTCTCCACCATGCAGGGAACAGTCTCCTCCGCTCAAGACAATATTAAAGACACTTCCTTGAGGGCTCGTTTGCTCCGAGTCCCGCCCTGATGATTGATGTAGGCGACTGCCGTCTGATTGTCCAAGCAGACCTGGACCGCACAACCCTGAAGGTGGGGAGTCAACTGGAAGAGAACCAACCTGATCGCTCTCAGCTCCAGAAGGTTGATAGGCACGTGGGCCTCCTGAGGGCTCCACTGGCCCTGGAACTTCAGTGATTGCCAAACCCCTCCCCAACCAGTCAGACTGGCGTCCGTGGTGACAATCTCCCAGCACGGAGGCAGAAAGGACCTGCCCACCAGAAGGTTTCTCGAGACCAACCACCACGAGAGGGACTGTCTGGCCAGAGGAGACACAGCGAATTCCTGCTCTAAGGACTCCTGACTCCGATCCCAAACAGTCAAGAGATTCAACTGAAGAGGTCTCATGTGGAACTGAGCGAAGGGGACAGCCTCGAAGCAAGACACCATGGGACCCACCAACTGCATCACCAGACGGATAAGGGCACGATAACAAGGCCCGCGCCTGCATCTGAAGGCCCTCTACCTTCTGCTGAGGAAGAAACACCTTGACCTGAGAAGTATCCAGTGTCATGCCCAGGAAGGACCTCACCAATGACAGAGAGAGTGAAGACTTGGGATAATTGATCACCCAACCGAGAGACTCGATGGTGGACACTACCATCCGAGTATCCCTCTCGGCCTGATAAAAAGATAGAGCAGCAATCAACAGGTCGCCCAGGTAAGGAAAAATGCCTGGGCTCCTCAGAAGGGCCATGACACCCGCCAGCACCTTGGTGAACACCCGAGGGGCCGAGGTGATACCGAACGGCAAGGCCACAAACAGGTAGTGTTGATCCCCCAGAACGAACCTCAGGAACCTCTGATGTCCCAGGAAGATAGGAACGTGCAGATAGGCATCCTTGATGTCCACCATGGTCAGGAAGTCGCCTGGCCGAAGGGAACTCACCACCGACAGTAAGGGCGGTGGTGCATGCGGAAATGTTTGAACCTGACAAATCTGTTGAGACCCTTTAGATCCAGTATGAGTCTCAGGGAGCCGTCCTTCTTGGGCACCATGAACCAATTGGAGTAGAACCCCCGACCCTGTTCTTGAAGAGGCACAGAGCAGACCACTCCGGATGACAGAAGATGTTGGACGGCCAACCTCCGGCCCTGCGCCGTCACAGGATTTTGGGAGATCCAGGATCGAAGGAATCTTGGGGGCAGCCAAGCTGCCAGCTCTATCTTGTATCCCGAGGACACCACCTCCTGAATCCACTGGTCCGAGATGCGTTGTCTCCAGACGTGAGCAAAGAGCCGAAGCCGCCCTCCCCCACCCGGGTGGGTGAGGGCGCCCCCTCATGCCTGGGGGGCTTAGTGGGGGGTTTGGGCTTGGATCCCCAGGAAAGACCGGGACAACCATGGGATCTACCTCGTCCCCAAGAATCTCTACGGCTACCTGGGAAGGAGGAGCCGCGTCCCCCACGGGAAGAGCGAAAGAAGACCCCCGAAAGGGCAGAGAAGTCTTTCTCCGCTGAGGAAGCCGACCATCCTTGGCCAATGTATCAAGACGCTCCCCGAATAAACAAAGTCCCATAAAGGGAAGCCCGGTAAGGGACTTCTTAGCAGCAGCGTCAGCCGCCCACTGACGCAGCCAGACAGACGGACGCATAGCAACCAACAGGGCTGGACGGCATCATCCATGGCAGAAAACGCAAAGGCAATTAAGTCAGCACAAAGCAAAAGTTCCTTGTGCTCATCCGCTCGCTTGCGAGATCTGGCGGCTTCAGCAAGGCGCCTAATCTTCTTCTTGATGGCAATGGCAACAATAGCCGCGGCACAGACCGGGCGCAGGCCAGCCCCCACAAAGGTGAAGGCATAGCAGGCTAGCTGATCCATGCGACAATCAGCATTGTTACGTAAGGTAGTGGTGTCAGGAGACGGCATAACAGAAGGGATACCTTCTATCCAGTCCCTTAAGCACCGAGGGCAATGTGTTGGGTCGTTCCCATCCGGCTACCCTTTGGGTACAGGGTCTGCGGCCCAGAGCAAAGCTCTATGAACACCCGACCCCAGGTGTTCCTCTACCTTCACCTGATCCGTCAGCCTGGGCTGGGAGGCAGAGAGGGTCCGGAAACAGGTGGGAATAGGCTTGCAGGGCCGACGGGCTTGGGATGCCCCGCTCTCCTGCGAATAACCAGAGAGACAAATCTTCTGTCTTCGCAGTCAGGACTGCAGAAAAACTCTGGGTCTTCTGGGTAATTCCTGTCCTTTTATGGGCCGGGAGGAGCCACAAGTCTTCCTGCAGTCGACTGCGCCACCTGGTGGCGGATTACCCAAATGTGAATAATTACAGATGAAGCAACCTGTGCTGGATACCAGAAAATACGGATATTGAGTGGTAGTGGCTGCAATGATCAGAATCCTTTCCAAGTCAGAATCAATCTGCAGCGGATTTAACATGAATTCACTCTATGGACCCAGATCTTCGGCACAGGTATGCATCCATCGATTTGATCCAATCTGCCACTATTAACCCTTTCCTGCCCATGTATTTTCATCTTTCAATGTTTTTATTTTATTTTCAAAAGAAGGCAATACAAGAAAGGGGATGATCAGCCAAACAGGATACCATCCCACGCAGGGGAGGCAAACAACATAGTGGTTACAGCAAAATTCTCATGGACTAAGCCAATAGCAGGACGCGACATTTCGGATCAGCAAGAAAATGGTTAGCAATGTGATTACAGTGCAGCAAAAGTTTGAATAAACAATGAGTACATCAAAATTTGTCGATTTTATCAATCCTCAGTCGCGTTGTCTCTCGCGTCAATAATTGCCGTCATGTGCAAACCATAGTGGCATCTCATCACAGTCCGCCCCCCCCGTCGCCCAACCCCGGCCGTGGTCGGGGAGACCGACGGGGGGCCGGCCACACAACAAGAGGCGGAAGGAATCGTAGGAAGATAGAAAAACAAAGAGAGGGAGGGGAGAATGAGGATGGACGCAATGGGAGGAGGGGGGTGTAGGGTGGGGAGAGGGTAGGGGGTGGGGATCCCCGCAGCCTGGCCTGCAACGATCAACTAGTGAAGCAAACTCGATGGGGCGCTAGGCCAGGCATACTGTATCCATGGTTCCCAGATGGAGAGAAACTTGTCCTGGGTGTCGGCCAGAATGCCTGAGAGCCTCTCATTAACCAAGAATCCATTCATTCTGGACGACACCTCCGATATCGGAACAATCTGTCTCCTCCAGGCCCTGGCGATGGTCTGCTTCGCCGCCAGGAGCAAGTAAACAAACAGCTTGCTCTGCTTTTTAGTAAGCTCTGGAGGTCTACAGTGAAGGAGGGCCACCCATGGATCTTTTTTGACGTTCCTCTGGAACATTCTGCCGGCTATCCTGTGTATGTGGGACCAGAAACAGGTTAGCATGGGGCAGGTCCACCATATGTGCATAAAGGTACCTTCGGCGTCACAACCCCTGAAGCATGTATTGGCCTGCCCTGGGAACATCTTACCAAGGCGACTGGGCACCAAATACCAACGAAACAGGACTTTATAGGCCGTTTCAGTTGTCAGAACGTTCATGGAGCATGAGGAGGCCGCATTCCAAATTTCCGCCCACCCCCTATCTGATTGACAGGGACCCAGGTCTCGTTCCCATTTCTCCACGTGGGCATGTACACCCGCCCCCATACTATTCAACTTAGAGTACAACATAGATATATTAACCCCCTGCGGAACGGATCTTCACTACAAATCTCCTCAAAGGGGGTACACCTCTGAAAGGGTTGCCCCAATCTAGTTAGAGGAGTTAACCAGTGCCTCAACTGTAGGTATTGGAAAAAGGCCCTCCGGGGGACGTCAAATTTTTCTCTCAGGGAGCTATACGACAAGAACCCTTCATCTGACAGGAGGTGCAAAACCCTGGTTATCCCGCGTTCCTTCCACCATTTATATGTTGGGTTATTATCCATTCCCGGGGGGAAGGACGGGTTACCCCAGAGATGTGCTAGAGGAGTGTGGGGGGACATCAGGGCGGCGGAGTATTTCACCGAGTCCCATACTGAAAGTGAATGTTTCATTAGGGGGCTGAGCGTCCCAGGCCTGGACGCCGGGTCCATCCACAACAAGCCGTCTATCGGGGTCGGCGAGCAGTCTGGGAGTTCTAGAAACGTCCAGAGGGGAGGCTTTAAGGGGGAGTGCATGGGGGCCAGTTGAGCTATTTGGGAGGCCTTATAATACAGGCTAATGTTGGGGACACCAAGCCCACCCAGCGATTTATGGCAGAACATGGTGCGCTTGGGTACCCGCGGGCGTGCACCGGACCAAATAAAAGTCAGTATTCTCCTCTGCATCGCACGCAGTCTGTACAATGGGATTGGTACTGGCAGCGTTCTGAAAAAGTATAGGAGCTTAGGGAGGATGGACATTTTAACTGCGTTTATGCGGCCCAATCAGGAGAACGAGTACGGCGTCCAAGTGTCGAGTAGTCGTGTTTAAGATCTAAACAGGGGGGCGGGTAGTTAGCCCCATAAAGGTCCTCGTATGCCGCCGTAATGCGTACCCCCAGATACAAAAGTGGCTCTGTCGTCCATTTAAAGGAAAAGTTGTTTATAATTTGCGTCACCATCTCTGAGGTCAAAGATATATTAAGGGCCTGGGATTTATCACTATTTATAGTCAGACCGGAGATGTGAGCGAAGTTATCTAAAATGGCGTACAAATTTGGGAGGGAGGTAAGGGGCTGCGAGATTGCCACCACGACATCGTCCGCAAAGAAAAGGGCCTTATGGTGGACTCCCGCTACTTCTAGTCCCTTAACGTTGGGGTTTTGCCTTATTGCTATACCCAGTGGCTCCAAGGCCAGTATAAAAAGGATCGGAGAGAGGGGGCATCCCTGTCTCGTACCCCTGGAGATCCGGAAGGTCTCAGAGGTGAAGCCCGAGTACCGCACCCATGCTGTTGGGCCGTTGTAGAGGGCCCTAATCCAGTCTATAAATCTTTGCCCAAAACCCCATTTCTCTAACACCCAGAGCAAATAATCCCAAGAAATAGTGTCAAAGGCCTTTTGTATATCAAGGGATAAGAGAAAGGCTGGAATGCCCCTTGTCCGGGCATGGTGAGCCAAGTGGACAACCCTCCTGACATTGTCCCCCGCCTGGCGGGATGGTACAAAACCCACCTGATCCCTATGAACAAGGCTTTCCAGGAATGTATTCAATCTGGTTGCCAACACTTTGGCCAACAGCTTCACATCAGCATTGATTAGGGATATGGGCCTGTAGTTGGGTATTAACAGGCTATCTTTGTCGGGTTTCGGTATCATGCAGATGTCTGCCAACAGGGAGCAGGGACCCAGGGCGGCCTCCGCGCACATGGCATTGAAGAGATTGGCCAGGTGGGGTGCCAGGAGGGGTGCAAACTTTTTATAATAAAGGTTACTAAAACCGTCAGGTCCCGGGGTCTTGGAGGTCTTGGTAGATTTAATGGCCGCTATTATCTCCTGTGGTGTGACAGGGGAGTCCATCAGGGCAATGTGGTCTGGGGTCATGGGTGGTAACTCAACGTGCTCGAAGAATCTCTCAAGGTCGTCATTATTGGCCTTTGGGGGGGCCGAGTATAATGTAGATAGAAATCCCCGAAATGCGGCTACAATTTTGTCTGGGTTGGCCGTTGTGGAGCCCGAGCCAAGCCTAAGCTTCACCGGCCGATGTCTATCTAAGGCGGTGGTTTTTAGCTTCCGGGCCATCATAGTATCCGGTTTGTTGCCCCTAGCATAAAATTTTTGTCTGGCCCAACGAAGCCGTTTCTCAGCCTGATCATCCAGGAGCACGTTGAGCTCCGTTCTAAGCCTATCGACAATCTTTTTATGTTTAGGGTTCGGGGTACTCTTCCATTGTGCCTCTGCCTGTTCATATTTCACCGTCAATTCCTTAAGTCGCTTCTGTCTCTCTCTTTTCCTAAGGGAAGCAATATTGATGATATTGCCCCGCATAACAACCTTCTGGGCCTCCCAAAGGGTAATCGGGGAGCGGACTGAGTCAACATTCAGGGTAAAATAATCCCTAAGGGCGTCTTGGATCTTCAGGCATGTGTCCTGAGAACACAGGAGGGAGTCATTCAATCTCCAGTTATAGGATCGCTTGGTTGGGACCAACAGATCAACCGCCGCCGTTACAGGATTATGATCAGACCAGGTTGAGTTGTGAATTTTGGAGCTAATGATTGCCGGGAGTATGGCCTGTGGGACAAGAATATGGTCTATCCGACAAAAGGACCCATGGGGGTTGGAATAGAACGTGAAGTCTTTGGTGGTGGGGTTTTTTCCCCTCCAGACATCACAGAGGCCGTGTGTGTCCAGAAGGTCCCCAAAGCCAGTAGTGTGGGGGTCTACACCCTGCGCCGCAGTGGCGGGTGGTCCCGTCCTCTGTCTGTCCACCTTAGGGTTCACAACCATATTCGAGTCCCCGCCCATTATTAGAATGCCCTTGGTGTTGTTCTGGACTACCGACAGTAGATGTTTAAAAAAGCGTGTCTGGAAGGAATTGGGCGTGTAGTACGTGACCAGAGTGATATCAATATCGTATAGTGAACCCTGGAGAACCACGTATCTGCCCGTCGGGTCAATGATTTCTTTACTACATATAAAGGGAAGGTTTTTGCTAAAAGCTATCA
Organism: Gastrophryne carolinensis; assembly: GCA_027917425.1. Taxonomy (NCBI): domain Eukaryota; kingdom Metazoa; phylum Chordata; class Amphibia; order Anura; family Microhylidae; genus Gastrophryne; species Gastrophryne carolinensis. The sequence continues at coordinate 3,182,118 of CM051237.1, forward strand.
ACACCCCTCTTTTCTTTTCTCTAGCGCAGGACATATGGGACACCGGGTAGTGATGGCTCAGGTACCTTGGCCTAGAGTGGGTCGAGAATCTTGTCTCTTGTAGGAAGAGTATATCTGCCTTGCAGGACTTGTAGTAGTGAAAAGCTTTGTTCCTTTTGATAGGGCTGTTAAAGCCCTGGACATTGTGGGAAATTAATTTAATGTTAAGCCCCACCATCTAGACAGAATCGGTTTACGTTCAAAAAAGGGGGCAGGCCAGGCGCGGGGGGTGGGGGAGGGAGCTAAGGTTTGAGTGGGGGAGGGAGGAGGGGAAGGTAACAGGAAGAAAAGACAGAAGGAAACTTAACACAGTAAACAATTTACATACAATAAACAATCTAGACAAAGGGGACCAAGGTCCAGTGCAACACTTTGGGCCGGAGGCAGCCCGACCAATTCCTGCCGCAGCAGGGGGCGACACAGGCGCCGGGGACCGGGGTACCCCAGCGTGTGTCGACATGTTTTGTGGGGGGGGCGTCTCTCGGAGGCACAGATTACCACCTCGCTCCAAAGAGTGGCCTATGAGAGCATACTAAAGAGTGTTGGAACCCAAATTAGAGAGGAGGGGGGGAGGAGGGGCCGGGCATCGCCGGGCGCTGCCCGGACCCATCCGGCCCGCATCCGCCGTCATAGGTATCTAATACCATATGGTTCCGAGCCACTGCAAGCTACATTAGGGGGGCAAGCAGGGTGGACAAAAAATGGCATCAAACTCTGCGTCAGAAATACCGTGAGGTTAGTTAACGTCCAACATCAAATATAACCAGCGAATATAACCAGCAACAATGTAAAGGATGACTTATCCACGGTCACCAATTTACTTGAGGTCAGGGGGGGGCGGGCACCCCACCAAGGGGCCCCGGCCCGGGCCGAGGACGACCAAACCCCCTCAGCCCGGGCCAGAGCCCAACGAGGGAGGGCGGCCGACCCCCCGGTCCCGTCTCCTCCGCGGGCGAACCTTCTCCCACAAGGGCCGGCGCTCGGGCGTCCGCCGGGCCACCTGGTCAGGCGGGGCCACTGGCGGGTCAGCCACGGGCAGGCCAAGCTCACGTATAATTGCCAGCAACTCGCTAAGAGAGCCGGCCGAGCATTGCCGACCCGCATGGGAGAACAGCAATCTAAAAGGGAATCCCCACCGGTACCTGACACCGTGGAGCTTCAAAATGTCCAGACCCGGTTTCATCTCTCGTCGACGCTGGAGTGTTTGGGGGGCGACATCGGGAAATATCTGATACGCATGGTTCTGGAAGGACAGGTTGGCCTTTTCTCTAGATGCCTGGATGATGGCCTCCTTCGTGCGGTAAAACGTGGGTTTAACTACAATGTCCCTGGGGCGACCGTCCGATCGTTTGGGGCCCAAGGCCCTGTGTGCTCTGTCCAGTTCCAAGCGGTCAGTTGGCAGGGAAGGGAGCAGTTCCTGAAGTAGCGCTGTGACCGTGGCGGGAACATCTTCCATAGATTCCGGGATGCCCCGGATCCGAACATTGTCTCTCCTGGATCTATTTTCAAGATCCTCTAATTTTTGCTGCAATAGGCCCACTTCATCACGCACTGCTTCGGCGGCGGACCCGTTGGACTCCAGGGTCGTCACGATTTCATCCACTCTTTCCTCCAGGGTATTGGTTCGGTCGCCCAGGTCCCTGATGTCACTGGCAAAGCTGGCGGTTAGCTGAGTTACAGCGGCAGCTAATTCTTGTTGCAGCAGAAGCTTGAATTTAGCCAACAGTTGCTCATCTCGCACTAGTGGATCGGCTGGACAGGGAGCATTTTGTGCACTCGGCCGATCGACTTTTGGGGTGTCTTCCAGCAAGATCTGGGAAGGGGTAGCGATCGTTGCAGGGGTTTCTCTGAGGAGCCGGGGGAACCGGGGGAACTCATCATCAGAGAGGGACTGGGGCGAGCCGTCTGGGTCCCAGCCGCCACGGCTGGGTGAGCCTGCATGTGGGGCCCAGGCCCTCCCAGGGGTCCCAGGCATCTGGGAGCTGTGCTGTGTGAGCCGAGGGTCGCCTGCCCTATCATGCAGGCGTGAGGTGCCGTGCGTCCCCTGCGGGGAGGACCGCCCTGCGGTGTCCTGGGGCTCAGTGTGGGTGGCCAGAGGAGATCCCAAGGCCCACGTTGTGGGGCGAGGTGGTGGTGATGGCTCCCTCCTTTCCCCCTCCTGGGTCAAGGTGATCTCCAGGGGCGGGGGAGAGCTTATTGCGGCGGGTGACAGGGGCAAGGCGCGTATCAGCGGCGGCAGCGGGGACAGCCCCCTCCCGCCTGTGTGCTCGGGGCTCGGCGCAGCTCCTACCTCCCGCTCCATTGACCGACCCGCCTTCTCCAGCGCAGGCGGTTGTGGAGGCCGCAGTTGCGGCTGTTGCAGTCTCGGCGGGGACTCGCGCTGTGCCTCCCGCTCGCGCTCGCGACTCCCGTGCTGGGCGGACTGGGCCTGCCGTCTGAGTCCCGCCATGATGTCGGGCTGGCGAGGACACGTGGCGCCCCGCTTCTCTCTGCCCGTCCTCCTCTCCTTGGCTCTGACTCCGCTCTTGCCCATCCGCGGGCCGGGAAAGGTGAGTGGAGTGTTGGCTGCGTGTGTGTAGGCAATCTGGGTTTAGCTGAAGCTGATGTGAGGTGGCTTTTGTGCTCCGTGGTGCCGAGCACTAGAAGGAAGCAGCCATCTTCCTCGGTGCCTAGCCACACCCCCCCCTGCCCATGTGTTTTTTGCTGCCTTTCTCTCTTTCTGGTATGCACTATTAGATTCACTACTTAAAACTTGATTTCTTTCCTTGTTTCCTTACTTGTGCCTTTGCCTTATTTAAGAGTTATGTCATTGTTTTGAATGCCCATCTGGTTCCCCTGCCCATATCTATATTTGTAAAATTATCGTCTGTTACATTTTTATCGACCAATCTTGCCCCTTGTGTGTTCACTGACCCATAGCACCTAGCAGCCTTCCATTTGGAGTTTTATTACTTTATGTGCCCTCGCAGACCAAACCTTTAGGACTCACCTGAGCCCCACCCTTTAGGCCCAGCTGCTGAGCATGAGCTAATCAAAGGCACTTAGTAACTGTTCATATTGAATGCCAGAGGCTGCAATGCTCAGAATCCTTTCTAAGTCTGCAGCAGATTTAACCTCAAAGAAATCTGCACCGGATTCTGCTTGTCTGAATAGCCCAGCATCAACAACTATGATTACCTTTTACCTCATCACACTACTTCCTCTTACCCTCAGAATCCTAGGCACACAGTATCCCCCTGCTCCTGATAAGTCCCTATATATCTCCCCCTCTCTACTTTCAACCTCCAACCTCGCCGCTCATGAATTTCTTTCTCTGGCAAAATCACTCATCACCTCTATATCCAAGCACAAGACACATTTGGGTTGATTCAAAGAAACATGTAACAGCTTGGATTTGGCTCACGATCATCCTATTTTTCACGTCCGCTCGTGCGTTCGTATGAACTTGCGAGTGATTCAATAAGCAAATACGTTTCTATCCTAAAAGATACGTCCGTTCGTATGATATCTCCCGAACTTGCCTCAGTCAGTTGCCAATCGTAAAAATCACGTTCATGTGCTCACCTGTTGCGGCGGCAGCCTGTTTTTTCGGCTGCTTCCATCGTCAACCTCTTCCAATTACTTGCGTTTGCCTCTGGTTTTCATTGGTTTTTGGCCTCTTAGATTCGTGCGTTCGTATGTTTATAAGATCTTGCGCATGCGCACCCTCAACCAGAAACTTACCTAAACCCCTTAGCGCTTGCATCCAACTTCATTTCTCGGTCCCTCAAACTTACCTAAACCTCTTAGCGCTTGCATCCAACTTCATTTCTCGGTCCCTCAAACTTACCTAAACCCTTTAGCGGCTGCATCCAACTTCATTTCTCGGTCCCTCAAACTTACCTAAACCCCTTAGCGCCTGCATCCCACTTCATTTCTCGGTCCCTCAAACTTACCTAAACCCCTTAGCGGCTGCATCCTTCTTCATTTCTCGGTCCCTCAAACTTACCTAAACCCCTTAGCGCCTGCATCCCACTTCATTTCTCGGTCCCTCAAACTTACCTAAACCCCTTAGCGGCTGCATCCTTCTTCATTTCTCGGTCCCTCAAACTTACCTAAACCCCTTAGCGGCTGCATCCAACTTCATTTCTCGGTCCCTCAAACTTACCTAAACCCCTTAGCGCTTGCATCCTTCTTCATGTTGACGACCCTAAAACTTACCCAAACCACATAATGTACATATGTCTATATGTTTATAAGCGTGTTTTTTCTGGTTTGTGTAATTGTTTTTGGGTGCGCATATTAGAAAAGACACATTTATGAAGGCTTAAAATATAATTTATTTAAAATATTTTGTTTGTTTGTTTCTTTTTTTTTGTTAAAACATAGTAATTTTTTTTTTTTGGTTTGTTTTAAAACATTATAAAAGTTTTTTTTTTTTTTTTTGGTCAAACATATTAATTTTTTTTGTTTTTTTTTAAAACATAGGGTAATGTTTTAGTTTTTTTTTTTTGGTTTTTTAAAAACTATAAAATTTTAAACCATAAAAACATTTTAAAAACATTTAACCAAAGTAGCCAGGACCAAGGGCACTAATCATCCTCCTCTTCTTCATCTGTTGGCCCCAACGTCGCCTGTATGGCCAGCAGCTCGGCCACCAACTCCTTGATTCTTTTTTTTTTTTCCTGCACGGTTTTTGGGATAATCCCTGTAAGCAATAGAGAAATAAACATAAATAGGAGTCCCAGACCGGTTTGTATGCTGGAAATAGATTTGGGGTTAATCAAATACATGTAAATGCATGACATATGTCATTCTTCCCAGGGATAAAGTTAATGCATTTCTCACAGGTAAGTCTTTAAACTCCTTAAACCGGACCTTCAACATTATTTAATGAAAACCAATAACTATTCCCAAATGATTCTGCACCAGATCAAAGTACATTTGGGAGGTTTTTTGATTACAGCGCCGCCATCTGGACTCTGAAGCATAACACTTAATGAGGAGTGGAGAGTTGGATAAAGTACAGGGGAGTAGGTTACAGTGGTGCGTTGGGAATCCAGAGCATAGCTGGGTTGAGGGAAAGGTCATCACTCCCACAATGCATGGCAGCACCTTACTTTTTTCAATCTGTATCCCATGCTGCCTGTAAATATTGCGCATTCCATATTCCGCAATATTGGTTTTTTTCAGTCTAATAACATGCATTAGATGGCTGAAGGCTGTTTGTTCAATGTTTCAAATCTGTAGGTACAGTGTGTAGGCTAATTATTATGTTCTTAATACAAGTTAGGGTCCGCTTTAAGCTAACGAAGTGCCCACATGAAAGTGTGAACTACACCTTGGCTACGCCTTTAGTTATGTGTGTGTTATTAGCTAACCAAACATTAATATGAATAATGGCATGGAGACTTACGGAGTTGGTGGCCGACAGATGGCTGGTTGGGGCCAACAGGCTGCCCTTGGTCCTGGCTCTGCTGTGAAGAAGTCCCTGGAGAAACATGTGACATTTGGTTAGTACTTGTAGAGAGTCACTATTCCCAACATATCTGGCTCCCAGTCTGGCTGACATCACTCACCTTCGCCAGGATCGACTTCAAGCATCTCTGCTGCCTCCTCCTCCACTATCTCACCCGCTCCAGAAGCTTCTACAAATACATAATAAAGGATAACTTAGTTTTTGGCCTGCCATGTATATCTTTGTGCCTATACATGAAGAGTGACATACCAGAGCCTTCCCCATGCGTGGCCAGGTATGACTCCACGCCCACGCGGCTTGGCCCCTCCTCTGTGGTAAGGTCCAGGGGCTGGTCTGAGGAGGCCACAGAGGAGGGGTAGGTCCGTCGCCCGGGAGATCCACCACCTTCACTCACAGATGCAGAGTCATGCAGCACTGGTCGGCCTGTACGTCTCCGGGTGCGGCGAATTCTGAAATCCATTTCCAACACTACCAAAGAAAAGTCATTATAAATAAAGGCATAACTTATACATTTGGAACATATACCATGCAATTGCTTTGTACTTACTTGGGAAATGGATTCCAAAAAACCTCCGCACCCGGGGCATGTGCAGACGTTTCAGGTCCGACCAATGCTGCATTATCTGGGTGTGAGTGAAGGTGGTGCTGGTCACACGGTGTATCTCGGCGATGATCTCCCGGGCGATGTCCCTTTTCTCGCACACATTGGGCGCGAAGTCATACCGGCGCTGAAGCATGATCTGAAAAACATAATGGACACAGAGCTTTTACTTTTACACACAGACCCATATGTGTTGCATCACAAGTTGAGAATTTAATGTCATTAACACACACATTTAGAGTGGCAGCCATTTTTGGGGAGTGCCTTAAAGAGGACGTTGACTGTGAATGACAGTCTGGTCTTATGTTATATGTATCACACACCATGTACATACAGATAATAGCCAACATCAAGAATCAGCCCACCTGCATCTATGGCATGTTAGGATGGTTTAAACATCCAAGATGTAGCCTAATGCTTAGGCTTTTGGACCACGTGTGTGGCTTCCCGTTGTGTTTTTATGGCTTAGGAAAACAGTGTTCCTCAAACATCCGCATCAAGGTCCGAGACAGGCCAGGTTTGCCAGCTCGCCCCGCTACTCCACAGGTTAATTAACTGTTGCTAAGCCGGAGCAATTGGCCGAATTAGGACATCAGCATAGACAGTTGAAAACGTGGCCAGGCTCGGCCCTTGAGGATGAAGTGTGAGGAGCCAGTGATTAAACATTAAGAGACCCCAAACTAGTTCCAAACGCATCATTTACATTTAGGCCATCATTGACTATTAGATTAAAATGCACAGGCAGCCACTTACCAGCATGAGGATCTCTTCCTGTTGACGGGTGAAGATAGTGGGCGCCATCTTTATGCTTCTTCAAGGCAGCAGATAAGTGAAACCCCAGCGGTTTCCTGGTTCCGCTCGAACGTACGTTCGTACGAGCGCGTAGTCGTGCGCATAGGCGTCACACGCTGGGCTCATTATTTAAAGGTCCCTGCACCCAAAGCTCATTCTCTTTGAGCATTTGTGTAAGATGGCACCCAAAAAGCCTATCAGCAAGCGACCCCAGCAAAGCAAGACCGCGGAGGGCCCAACAACAAGGTCCCAGCAAGGTCGGCGAAAACTGAGAGGCAAGACTCCCATCTCGGCCCCACCAAGGGACCCTGGACCCTCAGGTACCAAAAAAAGGGGCCCCAAGTAGGGCAGTTCGGCAACCCATGCCCCGCAGCAGGGCCCGAACCCCATCCAGGGCACGAAGCCCAGCCAGAGGCCGCCGAACCCAATCCAGGGCCCGAACCCCATCCAGGGCACGAAGCCCAGCCAGAGGCCGAAGAACCCCATCCAGGGCACGAAGCCCAGCCAGAGGCCGCCGAACCCAATCCAGGGCCCGAACCCCATCCAGGGCACGAAGCCCAGCCAGAGGCCGAAGAACCCCATCCAGGGCACGAAGCCCAGCCAGAGGCCGCCGAACCCAATCCAGGGCCCGAACCCCATCCAGGGCACGAAGCCCAGCCAGAGGCCGAAGAACCCCATCCAGGGCACGAAGCCCAGCCAGAGGCCGCAGAACACAATCCAGGGCCCGAACCCAATCCAGGGCCCGAAGCCCAGCCAGAGGCCGAAGAACCCCATCCAGGGCACGAAGCCCAGCCAGAGGCCGCAGAACCCAATCCAGGGCCCGAACCCCATCCAGGGCACGAAGCCCAGCCAGAGGCCGAAGAACCCCATCCAGGGCACGAAGCCCAGCCAGAGGCCGCCGAACCCAATCCAGGGCCAGAAGCCCCTACAGGGCCCGCCGAACCCCATCCAGGGCCAGAAGCCCCTACAGGGCCCGCCGAACCCCATCCAGGGCCAGAAGCCCCTACAGGGCCCGCCGAACCCAATCCAGGGCCAGAAGCCCCTACAGGGCCCGAAGAACCCCATCCAGGGCCAGAAGCCCCTACAGGGCCCGAAGAACCCCATCCAGGGCCAGAAGCCCCTACAGGGCCCGAAGAACCCCATCCAGGGCCAGAAGCCCCCGACCTGGCACCAGCCGGGAACAGAGCCCCCGACCTGGCACCAGCCGGGAACCTAGCCCCCCAAGAGGGCCCCGAATTGCAACCATGACCACATCTACACCTGGAAGTTCGGTGGCCAGCCACGCAAGAACACCCAGTCCCTTGGCCAGTCCAGTCCAGTCATTGGGAAGCCACCAATCCGGCCATTCCCCTACCCTGCCCCAGGCCATAATGTCACCACATGTGTCTGCACACATGGAGGAGCAGCCAAGCCAACCATCTGGCCGCACATTGCGCCGCGGCCAGTTGAGTGGGAGATTCTCCCATGACCAAAATATGGCATTGGCTAGTGGCCTTACATTATACTATGACGAGCTATATGGTAGCAAATCCAAACACACCACCAAGCAGCGCAAGATGGAATTGTTTGAAACCATCCTGCGACAAGTAAATGCAGCGGGGGAAGAGAGGAAAGATGTGTCCCAAATTCAGAAGAAAATCTCTGATCTGAAGTATGCTGTACGGCAAAAAGAAATTAAAAGGCATAATTACAGGTAAATAAATGTTTTTGCTAAATATAATGTTTTGGATGTACTGTATGCACCTTTTCTGAGTCCCAAACGATTTTCTCTTTTCAGCATGAAAACTGGAGGTGGCTTTCCATCTAAATTGGAGTTTACCCCTGCTGAGGAGATTGTGCTTGGACTTCTCCATCCGGTCGCGGTCGGTGGACATGCTGGTCTAAGGGACACAGACTCACCGACCCGTACCCACGGTGAGTACTCTTAAATCTGCATGTTTGCCTGTTTGCTAAATAATCTACAGTTCACTAGTAACAAGATAACGGGATGCCCCTATGGTTTGCCTTGCTTGGCCTCGCACTACTGTGGCTGTTTGTGTCCTCTTTTGGTCCCTGGGAATCACACATTTAGGCCCACAGCCATTATGGCAAAGATCAAATGTCCAATTGGATTGTTAAAGTCATGAAGTTTCTCAAGATAAGTGATATATTTGGAATCAATCACAAAACACACATCATTATGTATGGGTTGCCTTTTGGTTGTGTGAGTTGTGTTTGAGTTAACAATTTAATTAGCCACCCACAAACATATCTGACCTAGAGCAGCGAGACTCAACTGGCGGCCCGGGGTCCCAATGCGGACCTTGGCACCACATTCAAGGACCCCTGCCCAGACAGCCCTGCACTCAGTTACTTCTGTGTTGACGTGCTCAGAGCTGCCCCCTTGATCGGCGATGTAGTGGTTGGTCTCCTGCCCAATGTGATGGCTCCCTGAAACATAGCATTGCAATATGAAGTACTGCACAGGAAGTGGCATTGCAAGGTACACAGTAACTTTGTAAAAATTTCTCTTGGCACAATCGTGTCCCGCTGCCCCTGCTCTGGCCCATCTGCCACAGTCCCCCCATGCCCCCCCCCCCACATAAGCCCCATACATTTGTAACAGATTTGCTCCATCCATCCCATCACCATCAATACGTTAACTCCCCCCTTTAGCCATCCAATCCCTGTCCCCTCAGCTCTGGCCCATCCAGCCCAGCAAGGGCAAGCAGCCTTTATTAGTTGGCACTTTGAAATCTCCAGCCCCTCCACCAGTGTATTTATTTTTAACTAGACACCCCCTGCGTCAGCACCATGGCCAGACATTCACCTCTCACCACATACCTTGAAATGGGCCTTTACAACAATTGTTTGAGTACCACGGACCTAGCGAATGGTAGGCTAAATCACAAAATGTGCGTTGAAAGTTGTATGCTGACTGGGTACACTTCCTGACTTAGAACTGAGGTCAGTTAGCAGTTTTGGAGAGCCATTGCACCTATGTAAACTTGCGTGTGTTTGAACAAAGGTCACCATTGCTCTAGAGTTGAATAATATTACAAATAGAGCTATATTTGATTAGCTATCCAAAAAAAAGTTATGTGTGTGTTTACGTGGTTTGTTTTTCTCTTCTTCAGCCCAGCATGATCCCTCAGCAAGGGTAAACTCACCCCCCAGTTTGGTTATGCCTACCAGGTCCGTACAGCATAGGAGCCCAGATCAGAGATTTCCGGTAAGTTAATTTAGTAGCATAAATACTACCAAGTGCTTAAGAATGTGTTAAACTGTTGGAATCCCAAATTTGGACGCCAACTTACACTTTTTTTTTTATATGTCCCTACAGACCCGCACACTCATGGAAGAGATCCAGGACATGGAGGAAGATGATGATGTCTCCGTGCAGGGCACGTCGGATGACCTCCCCCTGGGTCCCAATTTGGAACTGCTCCATAATGTTTCTCTGGCCAATCCTCAGCAGCAGAGTGAATCTCCATCCATTGTGCATGCACATGGGGAGACTGACACTACAGTCCCCAGTGTTCACTCTGCTGCTGAGGATTTGCAAAGCAGGCCGGTTGCTGTTGAGGGTACGACACCACGCGGCAGGGCACGCCCAAGAGCCAGGGTAATTGTGCGGCGGACTCCATTACGCCGCCCCACAATTTCCCAGGGGAGGCAGAGTGCCCTGCTTCAATTATGGACCCAACAAAGGGACTCTTATGACGCCCAGCTCGTTACAGAGCGTGAGCAAAGGCATGCCGACATGGTCAACATCCATACCAGTCTACAGGGCATCCTCGCGGAGTTGCGTACCCTCAACAGCAACGTGGCCAATGCAAGTAATGGCATCCAGTCAGCCATGGCTGAGATGACCAATATGCAGAGAAACATTGTGGAGCAGTTTCAAATTCACAATGCTGCCATGGCCCAGGCTAGGTCCCATTCACATGGACCTCCACCTGGACCTCCACCTGGGTATTATGGGCAGCCACCCTATTAAGCCATGGGTGTGTGGGACATCTTTTCTCTTAACCCCCACTGTATTTACTTGTCCTTTGAGGTTTCAAACAATCCATTTTGTGTTGCTCAGGCAGGTTGTGTTTTGTATTTGCTCCCATATAGCTCCTTAGAGTAATGCTTAAGGCCACTAGCCAATGCCATAGGTCTATGTGGAGTGTATCTGGCCACTTATGGCTTTAAATATGTATTTGGTTGGTGCTCCTCCTGTTTGCAGACATGTTTGTGTGACATTATGGCCATGCCCAAATATCCCTGGGCACAGGCAATATTAATGACTGGACTAGGCTGGCCTTTGGACTGGGTGTCCTTGTTTGGTTGTGCCACTCACTTCCAGGTGTAGATGTGCTCGATGTTTTTTTGGTAATGTTATCCATTTGTAACCACAGATGTATGTGGAATGTTTTCTGTTAAGCACTATAATTTATCCTTTTCAAAGTAAAAAAAAAACTTCACTTACAATACTTGTGGCGTTTTTAGTGGGAAGACATTTTAAACAGCTTGGGCTAAACCAGATAATTTGGGTTTGAAGAGGTGTAACAATGCAAAGCTAAAGCTAAGGAAACTACATGAAATACATTAGGCAACAATTAAGGTCTAAATGTTTTACTTAGAGGTAATGCCACATTACGGCAAAACAACATATGTAACAAAAAGGATAACACAGACACACAGAATGGTGAGACAGGGAAAAAAGTTAAGTAAAATGCTGGCTGATCAGGTTGGCTCGAACAGATTGGCCAGACTCACTGGGGGGCCCCACAAAATTCTCGACTTCATCCTCGACGGCTGAAGAGGGCAGGCTGTCCACATAACGTGGGACACGTTCCATGATGGCAAAATTGTGCAAAACAGCACATGCCATTATAATGTCGATCACTTTCTTGGGATCATATTGCAGGGCCCCCCCAGTATGGTCAAGGCAACGAAAACGTGTCTTCAGCAGACCAAAGGCCCTCTCCACAACAGCCCGGGTCTTGCGATGCGCACGGTTATACGCTTCCTGAGAGGCATCCTGGGGCCGCAGCACAGGCGTCATGAGCCAGGGTAGAAGTGGGTACCCGGAATCACCTTAAACAGAGAATTAAATGTAATCAAAATTAAAAAGGCAACACAACCAACACCAAAAATTTCACAGATATCATAATGATGTAAGGTAAAGTGTGCCAAAAAAAAAACAGGGCACATTAGGGCCCCAAAAAATTCAACTAAGGTATAACCTAAATAAAAATGGCAATTCTATATACCAATTAATTAACAAACATCTGCACGCCCAAGGGTATTTGGATTTTACATATATTTGTAGTTTTCAGACATGTTACAATTAGGATGCTGCTGAGGGCCTATCCACATTTATCTGGAAACTATAATGTATGCAGTTTAAGTCCACTTTGACATTTAAAGACCAATAGTACAAAAGGAGCCAAAGGTCTAAGATCCTTGGGTATAAACTCCAAACCAATATATTTAGGCACAAGGAACTTCCAGACATCCTAACTAAAGGGAAAACATTCTGAAGGCCAAAGCGAGGCAAGCATTTTTTTGGGAAGTTCCTAATATATGAGCCAAGAAAAAGGCAGTTGGACGCTTATGTAAAGAATTCAAAAACAAACATATCAACAAATACAAGATTAATGCCACATTTAATAACACACAAATAGGACACACTTACCAAGCAGCCATGCCCCCGAAAATTCACCTGCCTCAAATCTCCGAAACAACCCAGATCGCCTGAGGATATAGGAGTCGTGGGACGATCCTGGGTAGCCGGCAAGGACACTCATAAACCGCATATCCGGACCAACCACGGCCTGGACATTAAGGGAGTGTCCCATTTTACGATTCCTTAAGGCAAAAACATACAAAAAGGGTAATTGATATTTGACCCAAAATAATAAATTAACCACAAAACATGTCTGCACTCTATTGGGAAAGACTAATGAAAAGCCGAGATAAAGCAGCTACACAAATGAGGGATAAACAAATATGCTGCCGCAAAGGAAAACAGGTTACATGACACGTTGGGCAACATAATAACCAATCTCAATACCTATATATATACTCGTCGGCTGCCCTAGGTACGAGTGCCACATGTGTGCAGTCAATTGCACCAATAACGTTGGGCATGTCGGCCACATTATAAAACCCAAGCTTAATGGCGTTTCTGGCTGCCATATCATCAGGAAAATAAATATATTTTTGAGTTATGGCAGCCATGCCTTCCAAAAATTTAGACAGTGCGCGGCTCAGCGTAGGCTGTGACATCCCCACGGAGAGGGCACCCAGCCTCTGGAACGAGCCGTTCGCCAAAAATTGCAGGCAGCCAAGCATCTTGGTCATACCTGAAATTGCATGCCCCTTCCTTGTGGTGCGGGCTAACCATGGCCGCAGCTCACTATATAATTTATGGAGGGAAGCGCGATCGTGCGAATACGAAATGGGCAAAAAAACAAGAAAAAATGACAAACACCCACCCAAACTTACGATTCTCGATACGAAATCAATTAACTTTGGCTCTTTGAATCGAGGGGATTGCCTGGTCAGCTCGAACAGCTCAACATCATTCATGCTATCGATGTTCATGCGACGACGCAGGGGCAATCTGCTCTCAGACATCTCGATCAACTCAATGCCAAAAAGCATAAGCCCTTGATGTGCCACAAACTCGCTCCGCTCCATCCTACTCCCGAGGCCAAATAGCTGCCGGCAAACATTTCGTAAAGCAGCTCTTTAATGGGCTTCCAAACAATTAGCAATCACCTCTCTGAATTGGGCGCAAGCCCATGTGAAGGACGTAAAAAATAGGATCGGACGCAAATAATACGATTTGGACGGGAAAAACACACGAACTAACGCAAATTATACGATTCTCGTACGAAATGCGTATGTTCATATACGTCTATGCGCGAACGATCGTGCGAATACGAAATGGGCAAAAAAACAAGAAAAAATGACAAACACCCACCCAAACTTACGATTCTCGATACGAAATCAATTAACTTTGGCTCTTTGAATCGAGGGGATTGTTCCACCCTTAAAAGCCACAACCATCTCCTCTCTCTTTTTTTACTCTTACTTGCTGCTGGTGACATCAGCCCTAATCCAGGTCCACTCTCTGCACCCCTCTCCTACAGAACAATTCCCTTTTCATCAAAGCCAAAAGCCTGCAACCGTGCGCAGCCTATCTAATCTGATACAGCTTACTCCCTCCTCCCCCCTTCCTTCCACTGTCACCTGCGCACTGTGAAATGCACACTCAGTGCGCAATATACTCACCTATATTCATGACCTGTTTCTTACTCTTTTACCTTCATAGGATTCACAGAAACATGGCTCACAAAACAAAACATGCCCTTTTCACATGGGGGACTACATCTCAGCCACACCCCTAGATCCAACAAACAGGATGGGGGTGTGGGCATCCTTCTATCCAAACTCTGCTCCTTTAACCCACTCCCTGCCATCTCTATCCTTCTCAACTTGAAGTTCATTGTGTCCGTTTATATTCTCCCTGTAAAATGCAAATCGCTGTCATCTACCACCCTCCTGGAACTACTACTCTTTTCTTCTACCACTTTTCTACCTGGCTCCTTCAGTTTCTGTCCACAGACATCCCCACAATCATCATGGGTGACTTCAACCTACCTGTTGACACTAACAACCCTGCTGCCACCAGACTACTGTCACTAACCTCATCTTTCGGACTCAAGCAATGGTCTACTGCACCCACCCACAAAGACGGCCACACAATTGACCTCCTCTTCACTAACCTCTGCTCTGTATCAAACCTCTCATCCTCTTTGCTCCCCCTTTCTGACCATAATCTGCTATGACCCTCTCTCCCCTTCCTGCTACCCCCCTCCACACAAACCTATAATTCAACGCAGGGGCTTAAGAAACCTAGATCTTCAGTCTCTTTCTGCCTCACTTCAACCTCTTCAGACCTTGACCTCATTTACGGACATAGACGCTGCATTATCACACTACCATAATACACTCTCCTCAGCTCTAGACTCTGCCGCCCCATCACCTATAGCTGCCCAACCCCAAAAATTGCCAACCCTGGCTAAATGCAAGCACAACCAGATTGAAACAGCAGTCTCAAGCTGCTGAACGTCATTGAACGATATCCAAAGCCAATCATGACTTTCTGTTGTATAAACAAGCCCTTCAGGAACTCGGGACTTACCTTTCATCTGCTAAGCAGGTATATATCTCTTCACTGATTTCTGCACAAGCCCGGAATCCCAAACAACTATTCAACACTCAGTTCCCTACTTTGCCCACCACCCCCTCCTCCAACCTCCCAAATAACAGAAACATTTTATACATTCTTCAAAGAAAAAATTGACAACATTCGACTTGGCTTTGCCCCTCAGAATCCCTCACCACTTTCATCAACCCCCCTGTCTTACTCTCTTGCTTTCTTCACTCCAATAACTGAACTTGGACTAACCTTTCTCATTTCTAGGGCCCACCTGACTACCTGCTCCCTTAATCCTATTCCATCCCACCTTATTCCTCAACTGTCTCCATCCCTCACTCCAGCCTTAACCTCTATATTCAACCTTTCTCTCTCCACTGGCACCTTTCTTTCCTCTGAAAAACATGCAGTTATTCCTCCAATAATTAAGAAATCCTCTCTTGACCCCTCTGCCCTCTCCAGCTACCCCCCATCTCACTACTCTCCTTTTCCAGCTACCGCCCTGTCTCACTGCTCCTCTTCTCCAGCTACCGCCTTATCTCGCTACTCCCCTTCTCCAGCTACCGCCCTATACCACTGCTCCCCTTCTCCAGCTACCGCGCCATCTTGCTGCTCCCCTTCTCCAGCTACCGCCCTATCTTTCTGCTCCCCTTCTCCAGCTATTGCCCTATCTTTCTGCTCCCCTTCTCCAGCTATTGCCCTATCTCTCTACTCCCCTTCTCCAGCTATTGCCCTATCTCGCTGCTCCCCTTCTCCAGCTATTGCCCTATCTCGCTGCTCCCCTTCTCCAGCTACCGCCCTATCTCGCTGCTCCCCTTCTCCAGCTATTGCCCTATCTCTCTACTCCCCTTCTCCAGCTATTGCCCTGTCTCACTACTCCCCTTCTCCAGCTCCCTTCTCCAGCTATTGCCCTATCTCGCTGCTCCCCTTCTCCAGCTACCGCCCTATCTCACTACTCCCCTTCTCCAGCTATTGCCCTATCTCTCTACTCCCCTTCTCCAGCTCCCTTCTCCAGCTATTGCCCTATCTCAATACTCCCCTTCTCCAGCTATTGCCCTATCTCAATACTCCCCTTCTCCAGCTATTGCCCTATCTCACTACTCCCCTTCTCCAGCTCCCTTCTCCAGCTATTGCCCTATCTCACTACTCCCCTTCTCCAGCTACCGCCCTATCTCACTACTCCCCTTCTCCAGCTATCGTCCCATCTCACTACTCCCCTTCTCCTCCAAACTTCTTGAAAATGTCCACTCTAAACTGGCGCAATACTTATCTACCAACAATTTACTTGATCCCTTACAATCAGGATTCTGTTGTAACCACTTCACTGAAACTGCCCTCACCAAAGTCACTAATGATCTGCTCACTGCCAAACCCAAAGGTCACTCCTCCATCCTCGCCCTTCTTGACCTTTCCTCAGCCTTTGACACTGTTGACCACTCCCTGCTTCTTGATATTCTCTCCTCTCTTGGGGTTCAAGGTCTTGCACTCTCTTGGCTCACCTCCTACCTCTCTGACAGATCATTCAGTGTATCCTACTCTAACACGGTCTCATCCTCCCGTTCACTTTCTGTCAGTGTTCCGCAAGATTCTGTCCTAGGCCCCTTACTTTTCTCAGTCTACACCTATGGCCTTGGAAAATTTATAACTTCACTAGGCTTTCAATACCACTTCCATGCGGATGACACTCATATATATCTCTCAGGCCCCAATCTCTCCTATCTCGCCTCCCCAACTGCCTTGCAGCAATTTCTTCATTCATGTCTTCTCGCTATCTTAAGCTAAACATGAGCAAGACAGAACTGGTCATTTTCCCACCATCTAACTCCCCTCTCTAACATGTCTATCTCTATCAACAATTACACAATAACAGCAACTCCCTAACCTCGGTGCCTGGGAGTCATTCTGGACTCTGCACTCTCCATTCAAACCACATATTCACTCCCTGGCCAACTCCTGTTGCCTCCAACTTAAAAATATCTCACGCATCCGTCCCTTCTTCTCACCTGACACCACTAAAATGTTAGTGTGCGCCCTGGTCATATCCCAACTGGATTACTGCAACATCCTTCTTTGTGGCTTACCAACTAACAGACTGTCCCCCCTCCAATCTATCCTGAACTTTGCTGCTCGCCTCATCCATCTCTCCTCTCGCTCCTCCAGCTATGCTCCTCTCTGCCAATCCCTACACTGGCTGCCAGTCCCACAGCGACTCCTGTTCCAAACTCTCTCGCCTACAAAGCTCTGTCCAACCAGGTCCCTCCCTACATCTCATCTCTAATCCAACAATATCAACCTAGCTGCAGCCTTCACTCTGCTGCCGACCTTCTCCTGTCCTCCACCCTGGTCACCTCCTTTCATGCCCACTTCCAGGACTTGTCACATGCAAGTCCAAACTTCTGGAATGCCCTCCCCCGCCCAATCCCCCACTCCACAATTCTCAAAACCTTCAAAGGTGCCCTTAAAACTCACTTATTTAGACAAGCATATAATCTGGTTTAACCAATTTTCTAAAGGGCACAAAGCTCAATACTGACTGTTTGTGACCCTTCCCCCTCTTCACCACTCATCCTTTAGACTTTAACCTCCTCAGGGGCGGGGCTATCTTTCCTATTGTATCTTGTATTCAGAATATCCATTGTAAACTCTGTAACACTGCATTTGTAATAGTCTATGTACTGTATGTTTCTACCCTGTCTGTAATTACTACTTTGTACAGCGCTACGGAAGATGATGGCGCTATATAATTCTAAACAACAATAAGGATCTAGTTTTCTTGTATCTTCTAGAGGAAATGTCGCGGAAAGATATCCTGCACTGTCACTCTTGTTCTGCCTCACCCTTGCCCTAAATCTTTTCTCAGCTATAAGTCGTGCACCTGTGTCTTTGGTGCTGATCCTATATAGTTTTTACATGTACTTTTAGTAGCCCCTTATGATGGCTGGTTTGTGTAATTAAACCCTTCTCTCCTCCTATATGTTGTTTTATTTTTCCTCCAGGTGAAGGATCAATCCAGAATTATGTGGATGAACATGCTGTTATCTATGCAGATGCTAAAGCAGAAAAAGATGATTTCACAGTGTGGGCGACAGAAGATTCAACTACCTCAGACTCCTATTCAGCACTACATTCTGCACATCTCCCATCTCACCCTTCTACAGAGGAGCAGTGTCAGACTGTCTTCCTTAGCCACCATAGAGCTCATAGATCTAAGAAGCCATATTCATGTTCTAAATGTGGAAAATGTTTTTCTCAGAAATCGCACCTTATCAATCATGAAAGAGTTCATACAGGGGAAAAGCCATATTCCTGCTCTGAATGTGGGAAATGTTTTTCTCAGAAATCTAGCCTTATCATACATGAAAGAGTTCATACAGGGGAGAAGCCATATTCATGTTCTGAATGTGGGAAAAGTTTTTCTCTGAAATCACACCTTATCAGTCATAAAAGAGTTCATACAGGGGAGAAGCCATATTCATGTTCTGAATGTGGGATGTTTTTTTCTAATCAATCATATTTCCACAGACACAAAAGAAGTCATACAGGGGAGACGACATATTCATGTTCTGAATGTGGGAAAAGTTTTCTGCTTAAGTCACACCTTATCAGACATGAAAGAGTTCATACAGGAGAGAAGCCATATTCATGTTCTGAATGTGGGAAAAGTTATCCTCATAAATCACACCTTATCAGTCATGAAAGAGTTCATACAGGAGAGAAGCCATATTCATGTTCTGAATGTGGGAAATGCTTTTCTCAGAAGTCACACCTTATCAGTCATGGAAGAGTTCATACAGGAGAGAAGCCATATTCATGTTCTGAATGTGGGAAATGTTATTTTCAGAAATCAGACCTTATCAGACATAAAAAAGTTCATACAGGGGACAAGCCATATTCATGTTCTGAATGTGAGAAATGTTTTCCTCTTAAAACATACCTTATCAGACATGTAAAAGTTCATACAGGGGAGAAGCCGTATTCATGTTCTGAATGTGGAAAATGTTTTCCTTGGAAATCAGACCTTATTAGTCATGAAAGAGTTCATACAGGGGAGAAGCCATATTCCTGCTCTGAATGTGGGAAATGTTTTTCTCAGAAATCTAACCTTATTATACATGAAAGAGTTCATACAGGGGAGAAGCCATATTCATGTTCTGAATGTGGGAAAAAATTTTCAGATCAATCAGTTTTTAACAGACATAAAAGAGTTCATACAGAAAAGAAGCCATTTTCATGTTCTGAATGTGAAAAATGTTTTTCTGATAGATCACAGCTGAACAAACACATGAGCGTTCATACAAATCTTGGCTCTTATCTGTCATAAAAAAGTTCATACAGGGCAACAGCTGTCTTTATGTTGTCAATGTGGGAGATGGTTTCCTAGTAACTCCCAGATTTCCTTACATGAGGCAGATAGTATAGACCAGGGGTACTCAACCACTTAAAAGGTCCATTTACAGGCATCTGGTAAAAGATGAAAGTCTAGGTGGGGGGCTATTGTGGGGGTGGATAGTTAGAAATCAGCACACTGGGAAAGAACAGGAGCTCTTTGGGGGGCCCTACATAACCTATAGCTCTGGCCCATGGCACACTGCTTTTACTTCCTCCCCCCGTGCTCAGAGTAGAGGGATGAATGGGAAACGGACTGTAAAGAAGAGGGATAGATAGAACAGGAAGGGCAGAGAGGGATGGAGAGGTGGGAGACAGGATGGGCAGAACTAGAAGGACAGGAATGAATGGGCAGACCTGAGGGGGTAGATGGCCAGAGTTGGAAGCAAGAGCAATGAATTGGCAAAGCGGGGAGGCCAGGGATGTGATGGATAGGGCCAAACTGGGGGGACAATAATGAATGAGACTGAGCAGGGGGGGCGGGGATGAATGGGACAGAGATGGCAAGACCGGTATGGATGGGGCTGAGCAGTCGGAACACGGATGGGGTAGAGATGGTGGGACAGAAATGGATGGGGCAGAAATGGGAGGATGAGATGGCGGGACGGGTGGATGGGGCTGAGCTGGGGGGACAGGATTGGATGGGGCAAAGAGACTAAGAAGCGAAATTTGTGTGTACCTTGCAATACCACTTTCCACCTGTAGGTGCCATAGAGTCATAATACTGACAGGGAGGACTAAGCACTACATCACCAATCAAATAAAGGGGGCCGCACTGAGCGCAGCAAACACAGAAGCAACTAAGCGCAGGGCTGTCCAGAACCTGGCGCCAAGGTTCGCATTCAGACCCTGGTCCACCAGTTGAGTAGCGCTGTTATAGACCAATAGACAAAAGTCATGTAAAGTAAAAATCGTTCTACTAGGTATTTTTCTATTAGCAGACCTCACGATATTTCATCACCTTCTTTGTCAGTTTGGCTTTTCTGCTCATTTCTGAAATGAAATATCCAAATGTACATCCTTTGTAACACGATTATAATTTGATCTTCTGTTCACTGATTATATTGATTATTATAATAAAAGAAAACTGAAATTACATTCATATTGTATTTGCTATGAATTTCTAATCGATAATCTATATATTCGCCTTTCTTTATTCAAGCTCATTGATAATCATGTTAGGAAAAGAGGCTAAATGTAACTCCCCACCCTCACCTAATGCTGAGCTCTGTGCTCTTTGCATCAGCACACACGCCCACTTCAAGTAAATGGGCGCGTGGAGGACCTCTTTAATGTGATTTTTCTTTTGTCTTCTTACGATTGGATGATACCATGTTGATGTTAGAAACGCTTGTCAGGACCACCCTTTACAAAGTTCTGTGTATTTTCACATAGACATCCAGACACCATAATCATTTCTACTAATGTTCGGCAAATCATTTTTTATGGGACATTGTGAAAAGGTCCACATCCAGCTGGCCCCAGCGGCGACACAAATGAGAGACCATTCCCCCAGACGAGAGGCCCCCCTGCTCAGGGAGTCTGCCTCCTGGTTCTCCACCCTGGAGATCTAAACCGCCGAAATGCAGGGAACATTCTGCTCTGCCCAAATCAGGATCTGGGTCACCTCCTTGAGGGCTCGCTTGCTCTGAGTCCCGCCCTGGTGATTGATGTAAGTGACAGCCATCTGATTGTCTGAGCAGGCCTAGACTGCACGACCACGTAGATGGGGAATCAAATGAAACAGGACCAATCGGATTGCTTTCAGCTCCAGGAGATTGATGGGCAAGTGGGCCTCCTGCGGCCCCCACTGGCCCTGGAACTTCAGAGTTTGCCAAAAACCTCCCCAGCCTGTCAGACTGGCGTCCGTGGTACAATCTCCCAACAAGGAGTCAGAAAGGACCGGCCCACTAAACGATTTCTGGGGTCCAACCACCACGAAAGGGACTGCCTGGCCAGAAGAGACAGTGAGAATTCCTGCTCCAGAGACTGCTGTGTCCACTCCCAACTGGTCAAAAGATTAAATTGAAGCAGCTTCATGTGAAACTGAGCGAAGGGCACAGCCTCAAAGCGAGACACCATGAGGCCCACCAGCTTCATCCCCAGACGGATCGATGGCCGCTGGCAAGACAGTAAGGCCTGCGTCTGCGACTGGAGACCCTCCACCTTCTGCTGGGGGAGGAATACCTTGACCTGAGAGGTGTCCAACATCATGCCCAGGAAGGACCTCACCATTGAGGGAATGATAGAAGACTTGGGATAATTAATCACCCAACCGAAATCCTCGAGAGTGAACAACACCGTCCGGGTATCGCTCTCAGCCTGCTAAAGAGATTGAGCCACAATCAGCAAGTCATCCAGATAAGGAACACCACGAATGCCCCGGTTCCTCAGAAGGGCCACCTTCGGCACACCCGGGGGGCCGAGGATATCTTGAACGGCAGCGCCACAAACTGGTAATGCTGATCCTCCAGCGCAAACCTCATGAACTTCTGATATCCCTGGAATATCGGGATGTGCAGGTAAGCATCCCTGATGTCCACCGTGGTCATGAAGTAGCCGGACCCAAGCAAGCTCACCGCCCACCGTAAGGACTCCATGCGAAAATGCCTGAATCTGACAAACTTGTTGAGACCCTTCAGGTCCAGGATAGGCCTCAGAGTACCGTCTTTCTTGGGCACAGTGAACAGATTGGAATAGAACCCTCGACCTTGTTCCTGGTGAGGTAAAGGACAAATCACCCCGGACAGCAGAAGGCGTTGAACAGCCATTCTTAGGCCCTGCGCCGTCAATGGGTTCCGGGATATTAGTGACTGAAGAAATCTTGGGGGCGGCCAGGCTGCCAGCTCTATTTTGTACCAGGAGGAAACCACCTCCTGAATACACCGATCTGAGACATGCAGTCTCCAGACGTGAGCAAAAAGCGGAAGCCGTCCCCCCACCCGAACAGGTGAGGGCACCCCCTCATGCCTGAGAGGACTTGGATTTAGTTCCCCAGGAGGGATTGGGTCGGCCGCGAGACCTACCTCGTCCCCAGGAATCTCTGCGGTCACCTGAAAAGAAAGAGCCTCTTCCTCCTCAAACCCCGAAAGGGCCGCGCAGGCTTCCGTCGCTGAGGGAGTCTCCCATCCTTTGTCAGGAGGTCCAGACGCTCCCCGAATAACCGAAGCCCCAAGAAGGGGATACTAGTGAGTGATTTCTTGGCAGCAGCGTCGGCTGACCACTGGCGCAGCCAGATAGAGCGACGAATTGCAACCAGCGGGGCCGAAGCCCTGGCCCCAAGCCGGACGCTATCATCCATAGCCGGGGCTACAAATGCAAAGTCCACGCAGGCTAGGAGGTCCTTATACTCCTCCGCCCACTTGCGAGATCTGGCAAGATCAACAAGATGTCTCACCTTCTTCCTGATGGCTAAGGAGACAATGGCCACGGCACAGACAGGACGAAGGCCAGCACCCACAAAGGTGAAAGCATGACAAGCCAGCTGATCCATGGGCCGGTCATCAGGGTCGCGCAAGGAAGCAGTATCGGGGGACGGCATAACCGTGGTATTGGAGAGCCCCAACACAGGGGCATCCACCTCTGGGGACGGGACCAGGGGAAAATCAACTCCTCAGAGAAAGGGTACCGTCTGTCCAGGCCCTTAGGCACAGATTTATTCCTTTATATCCTTTCCCATTCCTTAAAAAACATTTTGGAAAAGTGACCCTGTTCAGGAAAGACAAGCCGCTGTCTCTCAGGCCGAAATAAATCCCCTTGCTTCTTTTTGTCCGCCTTCAGAGGTACAATGTGCTAGGTCTCAAACACAGAAGATAGCAACTTCTCTGTGTCATCAGGGAGCCACGTATCCTCGTCCGAGGAAGACCCAGGATCGCTGTCATAGCAACCCGGCTGATCCCCTGAGGCGGAGTCCTGAAACAACTCACCCTCCTCCATAGAGTCACGACCACCCAAAAAATCATAATCATCATCAGCAAAGAGCAAGCAACCCGGCTCAATATGCTGCTTCTTACTCGTGGCCTTGCCGGTAGCCGTGTGAGATAACTGTCTCTCCAGGCTGGCCACCCAAAGCGCCAAATCTGTTTGTGACCCCCTGCTGGCTTCCCCCTCACTGGGGGCAAAATGCAGGCATGGGGGTGTAGGCGAGGCCGCAGGTAAAGTAGGGTTGGGGGCAGAGACGCCCGCCCTATCCTGTTCCAAAAGTACGCTCCTGGCGCAAGGGACACAAACTGCGCTGAGTCCGCTCAGAGGACTGGTACCACACGAGGCAGAGCTTTACCTGCCCAGAGGGGGCCCCTAGCTCACTATCCCTAGAAGCCTCCATTATGGTGGTTATAGAAAAAATAGGTTGCAAGGCGCTAACGGCCCAAACCCAGACGATCCCCAATTTAGTCCCTCTTAGCGATCACTCTTAAAAAATTAGGGTACAGAGGGGGGGTGGTAGGAGATCGGGAGGAACCACAACCCTGAGTTGCAAAAGATAGGATCCCTGGAAGACACAATATAAACACCAATAAGTATCCCACAGCACATGCACAAGAAAAAAGGCGAAAAAATGCAAAGGACTCACGGACCACCAGCGGAAGCAGGATCTGGATGAAGCGTCCCCTCCTAAGGCAAGCAGAGGAGAGAAAAATGCGACTGGCCGCACAGAAGGGCGGCCAGCCATTTTCGCTGGGGACCCCCTCCCTCACAGAGCCCTGTCAGCTGGAGGGGAGAGGAGAAGAAGACAAGGAACGAGGGAGGTGAGTAGAAGAATTAGGTAAAAACACACACACACACAATAAACAATAAAGCTTGTGGGATACATGTGGTAAGAAAATGGGCCTAGGTGGTTCCTCCCCCCCATATAGGCTCACCATTGCCTATGGCTGGCTACCCTTTGGAAGAGGGTCTGCGGCCCAGAGCCTAGCTCTGTGAACGCCTGACCCTCGGCGTTCTCCCTACCTTCATCCGTTCCGTAGCCAAGGCTGGGAGGCAGAATGGGTCCACGGAAAAAAGTGGGAATAGGGGTGCAGTGGCCGACAAGCTTAAAATGCCCCGCTCATCTGCAATATCCAGAGAGAGTAGAAAAAACGATCCTCGCATTGAGACTGCAAGATGAATTCTGGGGATTTTTGGGAGACATCTGCCTTATATTGGGCCGGGAGGGGCTACAATTTTCTGATCTAGTGCCCGGTGGTAATTGATTTTTAGACAGAGGTTATTGCATGGACTCACAAACTGGTCAATTTTACTGTAAGTCTACTGATAACGGAGTTTAAAGACATTTCCATGACCTACATCTAGATAAATCACTGAGAGAAGGACATTCCTAGACACTAAAACATCTGTTGGCTTTATGCCCAGAACTTAACCTATCACGTGTATATTAAACTAAGTTTAATATCAAATTATAGAATACAAAATGGAGTCTTCTTTTTAACATGGCGGCCAAGCATTTTACCCTTCAATCCCTTCTTAGATCATCTTCTGAATGATCTTTACAATGCAATTTCTTTTCTTTGAGCCAGGTAAGCAGTGTAGATACTAGCTGGGCTCGTCTTACAACTAGCAGTTAAGCACAAAATAAGTCTGAAGGAAATAAAAAGCAAATAATCACAAAAATGACAAGAACATTGATGGTCATATCTCTTAACCATGTTAAGTTACCTAGTTTACTAAAAGGGCTCCATTCTTGGGCAAAATGTCTTACTTTCTCCTGGATTCTTTTTACCTCTTCCCTGTGTCTTTTAATCACCTAATAATAATCATGAACCTCCAGACTAGTATTGTGGACCTAGGTACAACATTCATATTCCTCTGTCATTTCACATATAAGGCAGCACTCATGCTTTCTATGGCTAAATGATGTAAACCTACTTCTGAGAGCCTGATACCTCTTCTTTAAGACTGTTAATGACCTCTGAATAAACTGCCATTATTGCTCTAGAATTATTTAATATCTTCATCATATCTATTCCCCATCTGGACCACGGGGGAAACCAAGACCAAGCCATATCCTTCTGGGTGAAAATGTCCCTTTTCCATACTAGGGATTTAAAAGGGTTGGGGGGTATTTGCTAGCTTCACATAAACTGTCACCATCCACAGTGCCTACTACTCCCATAGATGGGATCAGGGAGTCCAAATATCACCATCCCTGGAGCTTTGGAGGGATCCATGTGTGACACATTTTCCCACAATAAACTTATTATTACTAATATATATATATATATATATATATATATATATATATATATAATTATACATATTATTACCCAGAAATATGGGTACCTGGCTAAAAGAAGTCTTGCTGCTTTCATCAGCCATTGGTAATACAGTAAGTAGTTTAGAGATGGCACTTTGTTTAGGTGTTCCTGAACTGTAACTTTGTAAATTACTTATCTAGTTATATTTCTAAGAGTTCCGACATTATCAGTGTAGGGGATATTTCAATTCACTATATCTACACACTTCACCCCCTCTTGCATTCATTCTTTCCAACAGGAAACACCAATCAGGAAAGTGTGTTCTTGCTATTATGGGGAAGTCTATGGTCTCATTAATAATTCGTGTAAAATTCGTGTATATACAAATGGCAGTCTTCCACATGTTTGGCTGTGCACGTCACCGCTATCACTCTGGTCACTGGTCCAAACGGGAACTCCTGCTTCTCAAACACTTGGGCTCCAGCAAGCAACGTACGATCGGCCTGTCTGACTCAGCAATTGTGACCCTGGGTACCAAATGCTATTGCTAGGCACGTGAAAATATAGGCATTTTTGCATACTTATGCGCATTATGGTGTCCTGCTGCTTGCAGGTGAAGAGCAACGGTGCCATCTCTGTGCTGATCTATGCACCATCTGATGCTCCCCAGGGGATTCCTGAAGTGTTCAGACCTTGGTGCGTGGGCATACGCGGTGATGTAGTGGGGAGGTATATAAGTTAAGTTGGAGCCTGGTTCCGCTGCCACACATCTATTTTTAATGTCCGAAGTCAGACATGACCAGCAAAAAATGCAGCCACAAGAGCTCCAACCAGCTTCAAGCAAAGCCCCCGGAAAACTCTCACCATGGGTCCCGCCACCGTTCACCTGCAACCTTATGCCTGCAAACACCATCTAGCAGGCCAGCTACCAGGCCATGGCAGAGAAGCCAGACCCTCACTGCTCACCTGTCCAAGCCCATTAACACCAAGAGTTGGAAGGCAAAGCAGAGCAGTGGGAGGCTATCTAGTAGGCCGATCACTGCTAACCCCAGACGTAGTGAACATCAAGCCCAGAGCTCCTCCACCGAGAGTGCCAAAGCAAAGGAGAGCAGAGGCCGACCTAATATTCGGGCAAGCACTGGTAGCCCCATAGTGCTGGCCCTAGCCAAACATCTTGCAGGAGTGTAAAGAAAAGCAAAAGGAAGGGCAAGGGGAACACATAAGCCCCTCAACAACCCCCTCTCCCACTGCAGCTCAGCAGGACAACTCCTGCTACATCAGGGGACACCCAGGACAACACACCCAGCCCCCAACCTAGCTGTCAGACCCCGAGAATACCTGTCTTCATTTTGAGCCTGCAACACCCAATCTCCACAGCCAGCTTAACCATTAGACAAGCCCCTGTTTGCCGGGATGTTATACATGCCTCGCCGGGACTTGATGGCTCAAAGATTGTAGACTCATGGGGAGTGAGGACAGGTAGACTGAAGGTAAGACTGGGTGAAGTAGGTTAGTACTGGAACAGTTCGGGCGCTCTGGAACAGGTAAGTACTGGAACAGTTGGGGTGCTCTGGAGAAATCAAGTGAAGTTGGACATCAAGCCGAGGGTCACACCAGGAGGTCACAGAGCTGCACAGTACAAAGGGATGAGACAGAGACGTAGTTGAGATTCAAGCAATTGGTCAATAACGATATGTACAGGAAATCACAGGCGAAATCACAAAGCCAGCTAAACACTATCAGGGGTCCTGACACACTGAAGTGGTAATCCCTTTATAGGACTGAACCCGACCGTATTAGACAGGGAGACAGTGACTGTGATTGGTGCACTTCGTATCTGTGGGTTGATTTGTGTACTTGGAGGCCTCTGGGCTGATTGCCCCATCTGAACTTTAAAGGCGTACCGCCCAGAACTGGACCTACAAGTTTTGGCTCCTTTTAACAGCCTCCGGCGGCCAGAGCACATAAGCTGACTGAGCTTTGCACGTGGACACCGCGGGCACAGGCTGAAGGTTAATCATTCATGACACTAGCCCTGTGGAGTCTTTGACAACACAAATCTCCACCTACTCCGATTCATCCAACACACCTCAGGGCCACATGTCCCCCACTTCGCCCCTGGCTGTTTCAGACCACTATGATGAGCTTTATGGCCAAAGTTCTCATGCCACATTAAAATCTGTACAATACCACATCTGGAAGGCCATCACCTGGCAGGCCAGAAGTGCGAGGCCTGAAAGGAAGGATGTAGATCAGGTTCAAAGGAAATTTCTTGACATTAAATATGCTGTGCGCTAGAAAACAACAGAGGTAACAATGCATTGTGCTGTTGTGGATGTTGATGTTGGCCATGACCTTGGTCTTCCCCTGAAATTAATTTTCACACCCGCAGAGGATCTCGTATGTGGACTACTGAACCCTGCCACATGCCTTGGCTTGCCAGGGACTACAGATTCTGACTGGAATGCTACTGCATTGGGTTAATTATAATGTTTTCATATCCTAAGACATATCACTCATTACAATTGGCTAGTTCGTCATGCCATCATGGCCTAAGTGTTGTTGGTGGGCAATTACAAATGCAATAACATGGCAACTCATACATGTAATGTGTATAATCCAATACATAACTTGAACAAGATGGAAGCAGATGAATTAGTCATTGCTTGTGCACACAAGGTATATGTCTAGATTAACATTAAACCGGACCAAAGCCGTTTATACATTAACGGGTGTTGATCCCGCTGCCTGGTGATTGTAAGGAGCTCACCCTCAACAAGCAATACCCATGTTGGAAGGCAAACTCCCACTCCATCAGCAAGTGATACTACCCCGGGAGGATGACGATGAGCTCAGGCACATCGCCACCTTCCCCTGCTGAGGCTGGTGCAGATGATGGAAGCTGATTGGAGAGGCTAAAGTTAAGCCTACAGGCAAACCAATGTTCCGTTCAGGCAAACCATAGACCAAAATTTAAGCAGGATCCATGAAGATATCCATTCATTAGTGGAGGCTACCAATAATCAGAGGGAAACACTGTTAGGACAGTTGCAGATGCTCAATGACAACCTGTCCCAGCAGGTGGCGCTACAACAATCCAAGCAACATGCATACTTTGCTGGCCAACCACACTACCAATGATTACACATACTTTGTGTTTGATTTCTCAAGATTCACTGCACAGGGCTAGGTTTTGTACTGGGTGACAGGAGTGGATGGGAATGGTGATACAGGCTCTCCATAATTGAGCTGTCCTGCTGAGCTGCAGTGGGAGAGGGGGTTGTTGGGGGGCTAAGGTGTTTTCTCTTACCCTTCCCTTTGCTTCTCACACAGCAATATATCTGCAGTGCTTTATACTATTTTATACATACTTTGTGTTAGTTCTTTAGACATTATGTTGGGAAGAGGGGGGAGAGCGGGAGGTGAACCAAAGAGAAAAGGCTGAGGAGGAGTAAGAGGTGAGGGTGAGCCAAAGAGAAGTCGAGAGGTGGAGGATGGAAGAGAGCTGAGGAGGTGAAGAAAACACTAGAAGACAGGTGACGAGGAGAAGTAGAAGAGGTGAGGGAGGACTAAAGAGAAGGCGAGAGGCAGAGGATGGGAGAGAGCTGAGGAGGTGAAGAAAACACTACAAGAAAGGTGACAAGGAGAAGAAGTAGAAGAGGTGAGAATGGACTAAAGAGAAGGTGAGAGGCAAAGGATGGGAGAGAGCTGATGAGGTAAAGAAAACACTAGAAGACAGGTGACGAGGAGAAGTAGAAGAGGTGAGGGAGGACTAAAGAGAAGGTGAGAGGCAGAGGATGGGACAGAGCTGAGGAGGTGAAGAAAACACTAGAAGACAGGTGACAAGGAAGTAGAAGAGGTGAGGGTGGACAAAAGAGAAGGCAAGAGGCAGAGGATGGGAGAGATCTGAGGAGGTGAAGAAAACACTAGAAGACAGGTGATGAGGAGAAGTAGAAGAGGTGAGGGTGGACTAAAGAGAAGGCGAGAGGCTGGGGGTGGGTGAGCTGAGGAGGTGAAGAAAACACTAGAAGACAGGTGACGAGCAGAAGTAGAAGAGGTGAGAATGGACTAAAGAGAAGGTGAGAGGCAAAGGATGGGAGAGAGCTGATGAGGTAAAGAAAACACTAGAAGACAGGTGACGAGGAGAAGTAGAAGAGGTGAGGGAGGACTAAAGAGAAGGCAAGAGGCAGAGGATGGGAGAGATCTGAGGAGGTGAAGAAAACACTAGAAGACAGCTGATGAGAAGAAGAAGTAGAAGAGGTGAGGGTGGACTAAAGAGAAGGCGAGAGGCCGGGGGTGGGAGAGAGCTGAGGAGGTGAAGAAAACACTAGAAGACAGGTGACGAGGAGAAGTAGAAGAGGTGAGGGTGGACTAAAGAGAAGGCGAGAGGCAGAGGATGGGAGAGAGCTGAGGAGGTAAAGAAAACACTAGAAGACAGGTGACGAGGAGAAGTAGAAGAGGTGAGGGTGGACTAAAGAGAAGGCGAGAGGCAGAGGATGGGAGAGAGCTGAGGAAAACACTAGAAGACAGGTGACGAGCAGAAGTAGAAGAGGTGAGAGTGGACTAAAGAGAAGAAAGAGGAGACGAAAAGGTGGGGAAACAAAACATGGAGCAGAAGAGAGACAAGCAATGAGAAGAGGCCACCAGAGATTCCGCCCCTTCCTCTGACAGAGCACTGTAACCGGGCAGGCAGGTGACCGCAGCCACCTCCCTGTACAAAAGCCCCTCCCCCTTGGCTCCACCTCCGCAGAGCTGCTGCCCTGCGTGGGGCCCCTGCTCCTCCATCTTGTTCTGGTCACAGGAGGTGTCCCGGGGTTGTGGCTGAGGGGTCCCAGGTGCACTTGGTGTAGGGCGGCTCCTCCCATGTTCCTGAGGCCGGAGCAGGTGGTAACGCCCCTATTCACGGATCAGAGGCTTCTATTTACCTCACCTCACCCCCTAGAGAGTCACTCCCCTGAGGAGCTGAACACTCCTCCCCCTCTCCTGTGTCTTGTTGCCCCTCCATCAATCTAATTAACATTCCCCCAGGCTGGGAGGGGGAGTCCATCACCCTTTAGGCTCTGGAGAATCACTGATAAATAATCACAGAGGAGTAAGAGGAGTATAAATAGACAATATAATATATATTGGGGCCTCTCCTGTGTCAGGATAATAGTAAGTAAAGCTTTATATCACAGCAGGGGGCGGGTGATATCAGTAGGGAGATGAGGGACACAATTACCTCACACGCAGATAAAGAGCACCTTGGCTTCACCAAAATGGCCGCCTCTTGCACTGCTTTATAACGCGGAAAAAAGCTTGTGACGTATCAATTTAAATATCTGCGTGTTCATATGCGTACCACAAAATGGCCGCACTTGCCGATGAGGACACTTTACGCTCACTAGGCACGCCAAGGGCTACGAGAAAATGGCCGGCTCGGCGCTTCTTAAACCCCGTCTAACTTGATTGTACAGCAGTGACACAGAAATCTACAATCTGCCTTCCGATCTCCTCCTCCTGTCTGTGCGCGAGGAATTCTGGGTAATCTTTTCTCTTATTTGAGGGAGGTTTCGTCTAGACGGTAAATGTCCCCATGCAGCGTGGCTGGCGGCCATTTTGCTGTAGCCTGCGGCCATTATGGTACCGAACAAAGAGACGTTGGAGTAACAGCGGCGTGTGAGGGCTCAGGTATTAAATATTGTTGCTATTTTCTGGTTTGATAGATAGAGGGGGAGGGGCTAATCTGCACACTGACCACCACTGGGTCACCATGACAACTGCAGTACCATGTTTTACTATTCTGGGTTCTGGTCCCTATCCCCGGGGCATCCCGAATCAGAGCCGTTGTGTGACCCACCCCCAGGTCACCCCCTATAACTCACCTCTGGGGACATCATCAGCCAGATAACTAAACAGCTATACTCACCTTTTCTCCCCAGCTGAAGACATGAGGGACGCTCCATCCTAGAGCAGTCAGGGCGATATCTAGGGGTCCATCCTAGAGCAGTCAGGGCAATATCTCGGGGTCCATCCTGGAGTAGTCAGGGCAATATTTCAGGATCCATCCTGGAGCAGTCAGGGCGATATCTCGGGGTCCATCCTAGAGCAGTCAGGGCGATATCTCGGGATCCATCCTAGAGCAGTCAGGGCAATATCTCTGGGTCCATCCTAGAGCAGTCAGGGCGATATCTCGGGGTCCATCCTAGAGTAGTCAGGGCGATATCTCGGGGTCCATCCTAGAGTAGTCAGGGTAATATCTCGGGGTCCATCCTAGAGTAGTCAGGGCAATATCTCGGGGTCCATCCTAGAGCAGTCTGGGCGATATCTCGGGTTCCATCCTAGAGTAGTCAGGATAATATCTCGGGGTCCATCCTAGAGTGGTCAGGGTAATATCTCGGGGTCCATCCTAGAGTAGTCAGGGCAATATCTCGGGGTCCATCCTAGAGATATCTCGGGATCCACCCTAGAGCAGTCAGGGCAATATCTCGGGGTCCATCCTAGAGTAGTGAGGGTAATATCTCGGGGTCCATCCTAGAGTAGTCAGGGCAATATCTCGGGGTCCATCCTAGAGCAGTCTGGGCGATATCTCGGGGTCCATCCTAGAGTAGTGAGGGTAATATCTCGGGGTGTATCCCAGAGTAGTCAGGACGATATCTCAGGGTCCATCCTAGAGATATCTCGGGATCCACCCTAGAGCAGTCAGGGCAATATTTCGGGGTCCATCCTAGAGTAGTCAGGGCGATATCTCGGGGTCCATCCTAGAGTAGTCAGGACGATATCTCAGGGTCCATCCTAGAGATATCTCGGGATCCACCCTAGAGCAGTCAGGGCAATATCTCGGGGTCCATCCTAGAGTAGTCAGGGCGATATCTCGGGGTCCATCCTAGAGCAGTCAGGGTAATATCTCGGGGTCCATCCTAGAGCAGTCAGGGCAATATGTCGGGGTCCATCCTAGAGCAGTCAGGGCAATATCTCGGGGTCCATCCTAGAGTAGTCAGGACGATATCTCGGGATCCATCCTAGAGCAGTCAGGGCGATATCTCGGGGTCCGTCCTAGAGCAGTCAGGGCGATATCTCGGGGTCCGTCCTAGAGCAGTCAGGGCGCTATCGAGGGGTCCATCCTAGAATAGTCAGGCCGATATCTCGGGGTCCATCCTAGAGTAGTCAGGGCAATATCTCGGGGTGTATCCTAGAGTAGTCAGGGCAATATCTCGGGGTCCATCCTAGAGTAGCCAGGGCAATATCTCGGGGTGTATCCTAGAATAATCAGTGCAATATCTCAGGGTCCATCCTAGTGTAGCCAGGGCAATATCTCGGGGTGTATCCCAGAGTAGTCAGGGCAATATCTCGGGGTCCATCCTAGAGTAGCCAGGGCAATATCTCGGGGACCATCCTGAAGCAGTCAGGGCAATATCTCGGGGTCCATCCTGGATTAGTCAGGGCAATATCTCGGGGACCATCCTAGAGTAGTCGGGGCATATCTCGGGGACCATCCTAGAGTAGTCAGGGCGATATCTTGGGGACCATCCTAGAGTAGTTAGGGCGATATCTCGGGGACCATCCTAGAGTAGTCAGGGCAATATTTCGGGGTCCATCCTAGAGTAGTTAGGGCGATATCTCGGAGGCCATCCTAGAGTAAGGGTGATATTTCGGGGTCCATCCTAGAGCAATTTGGGCTATATCTTGGGATCCATCCTAGAGTAGTCAGGGCGATATCTCGGGGTCCATCCTAGAGTAGTCAGGGCGATATCTCGGGGTCCATCCTAGAGCAGTCAGGGCGCTATCGAGGGGTCCATCCTAGAATGGTCAGGGCGCTATCGAGGGGTCCATCCTAGAATGGTCAGGGCGATATCTCAGGGTCCATCCTAGAATAGTCAGGGCAATATCTCGGGGTCCATCCTAGAGTAGTCAGGGCAATATCTTGGGGTGTATCCTAGAGTAGTCAGGGCAATATCTCGGGGTCCATCCTAGAGTAGCCAGGGCAATATCTCGGGGTGTATCCTAGAGTAATCAGGGCAATATCTCAGGGTCCATCCTAGTGTAGCCAGGGCAATATCTCGGGGTGTATCCCAGAGTAGTCAGGGCAATATCTCGGGGTCCATCCTAGAGTAGTCAGGGCAATATCTCGGGGTCCATCCTAGAGTAGTCAGGGCAATATCTTGGGGTGTATCCTAGAGTAGTCAGGGCAATATCTCGGGGTCCATCCTAGAGTAGCCAGGGCAATATCTCGGGGTGTATCCTAGAGTAATCAGGGCAATATCTCAGGGTCCATCCTAGTGTAGCCAGGGCAATATCTCGGGGTGTATCCCAGAGTAGTCAGGGCAATATCTCGGGGTCCATCCTAGAGTAGCCAGGGCAATATCTCGGGGTGTATCCTAGAGTAGTCAGGGCAGTATCTCGGGCTGTACCCTGTTTCTTGGATATCTCGTTATGTGGCGGGTGCTGCTGTGCTATCTCGCTATGTGGCGGGTGCTGCTAGGACATCTGGCGGGTGCTGCTGGGATATCTGGCTATCTGGCGGGTGCTGCTGGGATATCTGGCTATCTGGCGGGTGCTGCTGGGATATCTGGCTATCTGGCGGGTGCTGCTGGGATATCTGGCGGGTGCTGCTGGGATATCTCGTTATCTGGCGGGTGCTGCTGGGATATCTCGTTATCTGTTGTGTGCTGCTGGGATATGTGTGCTGCTGGGATATGTGTGCTGCTGGGATATCTGGCGAGTGCTGCTGGGATATCTGGCGAGTGCTGCTGGGATATGTGTGCTGCTGGGATATGTGTGCTGCTGGGATATCTGGCGGGTGCTGCTGGGATATGTGTGCTGCTGGGATATGTGTGCTGCTGGGATATCTGGCGAGTGCTGCTGGGATATCTGGCGAGTGCTGCTGGGATATCTGGCGAGTGCTGCTGGGATATCTGGCGGGTGCTGCTGGGATATCTGGCGGGTGCTGCTGGGATATCTGGCGGGTGCTGCTTGGAAATCTCGCTATCTGGCTTCTCTGAGGCCCCAGAGGGTGATGTCACGTCCTATTTTCATGTCTTCCAGTGGGACCGTTACCGAGCAGACCAAAAAGGATACAAACACCGCAAAGAGGACGCAATATAGGAACATCAATATGGAAAGTCATCAGCTCCTCTCATCACAGGGTAAGTAATGGCTTTATGTGACTCACTGACCCATCACCACCCTCCCATATCACCAGTCACACATTATAATGTCCTCTCTGTCTCTCCTCTTTATTCACAGACCTCGGAGACTCTAACATAAGAAATGTGAAGACTGAGGAAGAGGAAGAAACATGTGTGAAGATTGAGGAGGTGGACGTTCCTCTACAGATTAACCAAGGTGAGTAATAAACCTGAAATAGAAAATATACCACTATTGCTTCTGTTTAATACAAAGACAGTAAAAAACTTACCCCAAATTCTTCTTCTGCTACATAAACCATAAAAGATACTAACCTGTAAGTGTGGCCCATGAAAAGCAAGGAGGGGGCAACTACAAAGGGGGTTGCAGCCAAACCCATTGTACTAAACATCTTCTTTGCTTCCATAGTCGCAGAGGAATGAGACTTTCCAGGTGAAACACAGAGGAATAACCCAAACTCTCTATTAAATGTCGCCTGTCTAATTAAGGAAGAAGTTCAGCACCACAGAAAGCAAATGAAAATAGGCAAAGCCTCAGGACCAGATGGCATCCATCCCTTTGTTTAGGGGAATTATATACAGTAATAGACAAAGCTCCAGGATCAGATGGCATTCATCCCTGTGTTTAGGGGAATTATATACAGTAATAGACAAAGGCCCAGGAGCAGATGGGATTCCTCCCTGTGTTTTAGGGGAATTATATACAGTAATAGACAAAGTAATAGATTCAGTAGTAAGAGTAATAGATTAACATTTGTAGATTAAAAAATGAGGGGGATGTTCCTTGGGGTAAGCGCTTAGACAAAGCCCCGGGACCAGATGGCATTCATCCCTGTGTTTTAGGGAAATTATATACAGTAACAGACAAAACCCCAGGACCAGGTGGCATTCATCCCTGTGTTTTAGGGGAATTATATAAAGTAATAGACAAAACCCCAGGACCAGGTGGCATTCATCCCTGTGTTTTAGGGGAATTATATACAGTAATAGACAAAGCCCAAGGACCAGATGGCATTCATCCCTGTGTTTAGGGGAATTATATACAGTGATAGACAAAGCCCCAGGACCAGATGGCATTCATCCCTGTGTTTAGGGGAATTATATACAGTAATAGACTAAGTAATAGATTCAGTAGTAAGAGTAATAGATTAACATTTGTAAATTAAATAATGAGGGGGATGTTCCTTGGGGTTAGCGCTTAGCAAACGGTACCAATCTTGAAAGTGGAACAAAACCTGAGAATTTGACTTTCCTGGGTTTTGTTCCGCGTCCCACTGTGTGGAAACCCCCAGTTTATTCCTAAAAAAGCGTACCTTTCCACGCTGCCAATGGTGCATGATGTGCGGATGCTCAGCCAATGAGAGCCGCCTGATGTGACCAAGTTATTCGGGAGACGACTCTCATTGATTTGAATGGAGAGTACAGGTATGCTGGGGCAGGAGCGCAAACACAGTTGCAGCTAATTCTCCCCATTCAAAACAATGACAGCTGCCTGTTGAATGATGTCAGGGTGAGTCATTGGAAGGGGTGAACGTGGCCCCTCTGCTGCCTAAGGCGAACTATAGAAAGGTCCTCCCCCCCCCCCCCCATGTTACACAGTTCACCCAGTTCTGGATACCTCATACGGAGGTGGAGAGTAATTATACCTGCCTTATTCGTAGAAAACAAACAAATCTTCTCAAAAGTGGTCATGTTAATATCAGATGTTTGGCGCAATTTTAATATAAAGACATCTTTGGCCAGACTATATTTGACTACTGAATACAATAGAAACATGCCTCCCGAAGCATGCTGGTGATGTCATAAAGAATACAATATGGTGATGCATCTGTGGTGGAAATGTGTGAGATCAAAACATTTTGAATAACACGATAAATAGATGGATCAAGCTATGATGCTTACATTTGTCTGATGAATGGGAAGTTTCCACACCAGCATCTTATAGAAAACAATTGAACACATTTCTAAAACCTGAGAAATCAATGTCTCCAAATATTGAATTTGAACAAGTCCTTCATGATTTACACATTTTAAATGACTCGGGGTAAAGACAAGCAAATGATTCATGGTTCTAACCTCAAGTTATTGCTAACTTATATAATAAAGTTGCATTATTCCCAATAATGAATATAACATGGATCCCAACAGCAGTCCACCTTGTGGGGTCTAGGTGATGGCCCTTAAACTCAGAGAGAATATAAAAATAAAATTCTGTGATTACTCACCTGTAGAATTGATTTTATGGTAGTCCAGCACGGGTTGCTTCATCTGTAATTCTTCACATTTGGGTAATCCACCACCAGGTGGCGCAGTCGACTGCAGGAAGACTTGTGGCTCCTCCCGGCCCATAAAAGGGCCAAGTTCAAATCCCACACTGGTAGCAGGGGCTTACGCGGTAGACGCACATGAGTAACTCCCTGGAAAAAGGTCTTGATAAGCCTTTGATTAGCGAAGGATCTTTGGGAAAAAAATTGCCAAGGCCGAAACCTGTTCTTTGAGGGTACTCAGTTGTAGACCCGACTCTAGACCATGTTGTAGAAACTCCAAAATCCTGAAAAGGGAGAAAGTGCGACAAGGAAAAGCCTTAGACTCACACCAGGCAATGTAAGCATGCCAGACCCTTTAATAATAGAAGATTGTTTCATCCAAGCCTGAATCATAGTACTGACGACCGGCAAACCCTTATCCATCAGGATGGAGGTTTCAGCAGCCAAGCTGTCAAAGCCCTCATTTGTAAATTGGGATGGCGCAGCGGTCCCTGAGTGAGGAGCCCTGGATCGTCGGGCATGACGTACTGATCCACCGCCATCTGGACGACGTCCGCGAACCATACCCTCCTCGGTCAGCGCGGGGCCACTAGAATGGTCGGTACCCCCTCCTGGGCTATCTTGCGCAGCACACGACCCAGCAGAGGAAAGGGAGGAAATGCATAAAGGAGCCGAAACTCCGTCCAAGGAATTGCAAGCGTGTCCATGGTGAAGGCCAGAGGATCTCTTGACAGGCAGACAAATCTTGGAAGCTTGTGATTGTGACGGGACGCAAACAAGTCCACGTCCGGCTGACCCCATCAGAGACACAGGGCACGAAAGGTCTCGTTGTTGAGAGACCATTCCCCTAGGCGAGCAGTCGACCCTGCTCAGGGCATCTGCCTCCTGGTTCTCCACCCCGGGGATGCAGGGAACAGTCTCCTCCACCCAAGACAATATCGGGGACACTTCCTTGAGGGCTTGTTTGCTCTGAGTCCCGCCCTGATGATTGATGTAGGCGACTGCCGTCCGAGCGGACCTGGACCGCACAACCCCGTAGGTGGGGAGTCAACTGGAAGAGAACCAACCTGATCGCTCTCAGCTCCAGAGGGTTGATAGGCGCGTGGGCCTCCTGAGGGCTCCACTGGCCCTTGAACTTCAGTGATTGCCAAACCCCTCCCCAACCGGTCAGACTGGCATCCGTGGTGACAATCTCCCAGCACGGAGGCAGAAAGGACCTGCCCACCAGAAGGTTTCTCGAGACCAACCACCACGAGAGGGACTGTCTGGCCAGAGGAGACACAGCGAATTCCTGCTCTAAGGACTCCTGACTCCGATCCCAAACAGTCAAGAGATTCAACTGAAGAGGAACTGAGCGAAGGGCACAGCCTCGAAGCAAGACACCATGGGACCCACCAACTGCATCTCCAGACGGATAAGGGCATGATAACAAGGCCCGCGCCTGCATCTGAAGGCCCTCTACCTTCTGCTGAGGAAGAAACACCTTGACCTGAGAAGTATCCAGCGTCATGCCCAGGAAGGACCTCACCAATGACAGAGAGAGTGAAAACTTGGGATAATTGATCACCCAACCGAGAGACTCGATGGTGGACACTACCATCCGAGTATCCCTCTCGGCCTGATGAAAAGATGGAGCAGCAATCAACAGGTCGTCCAGGTAAGGAAGAATGCCTGGGCTCCTCAGAAGGGCCATGACACCCGCCAGCACCTTGGTGAACACCCGAGGGGCCGAGGTGATACCGAACGGCAAGGCCACAAACAGGTAGTGTTGATCCCCCAGAACGAACCTCAGGAACCTCTGATGTCCCAGGAAGATAGGAACGTGCAGATAGGCATCCTTGATGTCCACCATGGTCAGGAAGTCGCCTGGCTGAAGGGAGCTCACCACCGACAGTAAGGGTGGTGGTGCATGCGGAAATGTTTGAACCTGACAAATCTGTTGAGACCCTTTAGATCCAGGATGAGTTTCAGGGAGCCGTCCTTCTTGGGCACCATGAACAGATTGGAGTAGAACCCCCGACCCTGTTCTTGAAGAGGCACAGAGCAGACCACTCCGGATGACAGAAGATGTTGGACGGCCAACCTCCGGCCCTGCGCCGTCACGGGATTTTGGGAGATCTGGGATCGAAGGAATCTTGGGGGCGGCCAAGCTGCCAGCTCTATCTTGTATCCGCCTCCTGAATCCACTGGTCCGAGATGCGTTGTCTCCAGACGTGAGCAAAGAGCCAAAGCCGCCCCCCTCCCACCCGGGTGGGTGAGGGCGCCCCCTCATGCCTGGGGGGCCTTAGTGGGGGGTTTGGGCTTGGATCCCCAGGAAAGACCGGGCGACCATGGGATCTACCTCGTCCCCAAGAATCTCTACGGCTACCTGGGAAGGAGGAGCCGCGTCCCCCACGGGAAGAGCGAAAGAAGACCCCCGAAAGGGCCGAGAAGTCTTTCTCCGCTGAGGAAACAGACCGTCGTTGGCCAATGTATCAAGACGCTCCCCGAATAGACAAAGTCCCGTAAAGGGAAGCCCGGTAAGGGACTTCTTAGCAGCAGCGTCAGCCGCCCACTGTCGCAGCCAGACAGACCGACGCATAGCAACCAACAGGGCTGAGGCCCTACCACCAAGCCGGACGGCATCATCCATGGCAGATAACGCAAAGGCAATAAAGTCAGCACAAAGCAAACGTTCCTTGTACTCATCCGCTCGCTTGTGAGATCTGGCAGCTTCAGCAAGGCGCCTAATCTTCTTCTTGATGGCAATGGCAACAATAGCCATGGCACAGACCGGGCGCTGGCCAGCCCCCACAAAGGTGAAGGCATGGCAGGCTAGCTGATCCATGCAACAATCAGCATTGTCGCGTAAGGTAGTGGTGGCAGGAGACGGCATAACAGAAGTATTAGCACCAGG
This sequence comes from Gastrophryne carolinensis, assembly GCA_027917425.1. Taxonomy (NCBI): domain Eukaryota; kingdom Metazoa; phylum Chordata; class Amphibia; order Anura; family Microhylidae; genus Gastrophryne; species Gastrophryne carolinensis. The sequence goes on from CM051237.1 coordinate 3,222,073, forward strand.
ACAGGAGCGTCCACCTCCGGGGGACAAGACCAAAGCTGAACCGACTCAGCTGAGAAGGGATACCTTCTATCCAGTCCCTTTAGCATTCTGATTTGTCTCTTTTCTCATTCACAGGTATGCATCCATCGATTTGATCCAATCTGCCACTATTAACCCTTTCCTGGCCATGTATATTCTGCTGCCTTTCTCTTTCTGGTATGCACTATTAGATTCACTACTTAAAACTTGATTTCTTTCCTTGTTTCCTTACTTGTGCCTTTGCCTTATTTAAAAGTTATGTCATTGTTTTGAATGCCCATCTGGTTCCCCTGCCCATATCTATATTTGTAAAATTATCATCTGTTACATTTTTATCGACCAATCTTGCCCCTTGTGTGTTCACTGACCCATAGCACCTAGCAACCTTCCATTTGGAGTTTTATTACTTTATGTGCCCTCGCAGACCAAACCTTTAGGACTCACCTGAGCCCCACCCTTTAGGCCCAGCTGCTGAGCATGAGCTAATCAAAGGCACTTAGTAACTGTTCATATTGAATGCTAATGGCTGCAATGCTCAGAATCCTTTCTAAGTCTGCAGCGGATTTAACCTGAAAGAAACCTGCATCGGATTCTGCTTGTCTGAATAGCCCAGCATCAACAACTATGATTACCTTTTACCTCATCACACTACTTCCTCTTACCCTCAGAATCCTAGGCACACAGTATCCCCCTGCTCCTGATAAGTCCCTATATATCTCCCCCTCTCTACTTTCAACCTCCAGCCTCGCCGCTTATGAATTTCTTTCTCTGGCAAAATCACTCATCACCTCTATATCCAAGCACAAGACACATTGTTCCACCCTTAAAAGCCACAACCATCTCCTCTCTCTTTTTTTACTCTTACTTGCCGCTGGTGACATCAGCCCTAATCCGGGTACACTCTCTGCACCCCTCTCCTACAGAACAATTCCCTTTTCATCAAAGCCAAAAGCCTGCAACCGTGCGCAGCCTATCTAATCTGATACAGCTTACTCCCTCCTCCCCCCTTCCTTCCACTGTCACCTGCGCACTGTGAAATGCACACTCAGTGCGCAATATACTCACCTATATTCATGACCTGTTTCTAACTTTTACCTTCATGGGATTCACAGAAACATGGCTCACAAAACAAAACATGCCCTTTTCACATGGGGGACTACATCTCAGCCACACCCCTAGATCCAACAACAAACAGGATGGGGGTGTGGGAATCCTTATATCCAAACTCTGCTCCTATAACCTACTCCCTGCCATCTCTATCCTTCTCAAGTTTTGAAGTTCATTGTGTCCGTTTATATTCTCCCTGTAAAATGAAAATCGCTGTCATCTACCACCCTCCTGGAACTACTACTCTTTTCTTCTACCACTTTTCTACCTGGCTCCTTCAGTTTCTGTCCACAGACATCCCCACAATCATCATGGCTGACTTCCACCTACCTGTTGACACTAACAACCCTGCTGCCACCAGACTACTGTCACTAACCTCATCTTTCGGACTCAAGCAATGGTCTACTGCACCCACCCACAAAGACGGCCACACAATTGACCTCCTCTTCACTAACCTCTGCTCTGTATCAAACCTCTCATCCTCTTTGCTCCCCCTCTCTGACCATAATCTGCTATGACCCTCTCTCCCCTTCCTGCTACCCCCCTCCACACAAACCTATAATTCAAAAGTCCCTGCGACTTAAAAAACCTAGATCTTCAGTCCCTTTCTGCCTCTCTTCAACCTCTTCAGACCTTGACCTCATTTATGGACATAGACGCTGCATTATCACTTTACCATAATACACTCTCCTCAGCTCTAGACTCTGCCGCCCCATCACCTATAGCTGCCCAACCCCAAAAATCACCAACCCTGGCAAAATGCAAGCACAACCAGATTGAAACAGGTATATTTCTCTTCACTGATTTCTGCACAAGCCCAGAATCCCAAACAACTATTCAACACTCAGTTCCCTACTCCGCCCACCACCCCCTCCTCCAACCTCCCAAATAACAGAAGAATTTTCTACATTCTTCAAAGAAAAAATTGACAACATTTGACTTGGCTTTGCCCCTCAGAATCCCTCACCACTTTCAACAACCCCCCTGTCTTACTCTCTTACTTTCTTCACTCCAATAACTGAACTTGGACTAACCTTTCTCATTTCTATGGCCCACCTGACTACCTGCTCCCTTGATCCTATTCCATCCCACCTTATTCCTCAACTGTCTCCATCCCTCACTCCAGCCTTAACCTCTATATTCAACCTTTCTCTCTCCACTGGCACCTTTCCTTCCTCCTACAAACATGCAGTTATTCCTCCAGTAATGAAGAAATCCTCTCTTGACCCCTCTGCCCTCTCCAGCTACCCCCCTATCTCACTACTCCCCTTCTTCAGCTACCGCCCTATCTCACTACTCTCCTTTTCCAGCTACCGCCATATTTCACTGCTCCCCTTCTTCAGCTACCGCCCTATCTCACTGCTCCTCTTCTCCAGCTACCACCCTATCTCGCTACTCCCCTTCTCCAGCTACCGCCCTGTACCACTGCTCCCCTTCTCCAGCTACCGCCCCATCTCGGTGCTTCCCTTCTCCAGCTACCGCCCTATCTCGGTGCTCCCCTTCTCCAGCTACCGCCCTATCTCGCTGCTCCCCTTCTCCAGCTACCGCCCTATCTCGCTGCTCCCCTTCTCCAGCTACCGCCCTATCTCGCTGCTCCCCTTCTCCAGCTACCGCCCTATCTCGCTGCTCCCCTTCTCCAGCTACCGCCCTATCTCGCTGCTCCCCTTCTCCAGCTACCGCCCTATCTCACTGCTGCCCTTCTCCAGCTATTGCCCTATCTCGCTACTCCCCTTCTCCAGCTATTGCCCTATTTCACTACTCCCCTTCTCCAGCTACCGCCCTATCTCACTACTCCCCTTCTCCAGCTACCGCCCTATCTCACTGCTCCCCTTCTCCAGCTATCGTCCCATCTCACTACTCCCCTTCTCCTCCAAACTTCTTGAACATATCCACTCTAAACTGGCGCAATACTTATCTACCAACAATTTACTTGATCCCTTACAATTAGGATTCCGCTGTAACCACTCCACTGAAACTGCCCTCACCAAAGTCACTAATGATCTACTCACTGCCAAACGTCACTCCTCCATCCTCGCCCTTCTTGACCTCTCCTCAGCCTTTGACACTTTGCCTTTGAGGCTTTCAATACCACTTCCATGCGGATGACACTCATATATATCTCTCAGGCCCCAATCTCTTCTCTCTCCTATCTCGCCTCCCCAACTGCCTTGCAGCTATTTCTTCATTCATGTCTTCTCGCTACCTCAAGCTAAACATGGGCAAGACAGAACTGGTCATTTTCCCACCATCTAACTCCCCTCACCTCTCTAACATGTCTCTATCTCTATCAACAATTACACAATAACAGCAACTCCCCAAGCTCGGTGCCCGGGGGTTATTCTGGACTCTGCACTCTCATTCAAACCACATATTCACTCCCTGGCCACCTCCTGTTGCCTCCAACTTAAAAAATACAATTCTGTGAAATACCTGTAGAATTGGTATTATACGCATACAGCACGTCCTGCTCCATCTATAATACTTACACATGGGAAATCCTTTCGCCTGAGGGCGCTGTTCACTGCAGACATGCAAAAACAGGCTCCTCCTGGCCCTACATATACCGAGGGACCTCCCACAAATCCCCAGCATTGAAAAGCAGTGAGAAGGAGAAGCCGGGAGAAACCAACCACCCAGAAACTGGCAATAATAACAATGATAACAATCACCATACAGGGGATCCAGAACAAAGTGAAACCAGGGTGGGTTGGAGCAGGACGTCCTGCTCCATCTATAATACTTACACATGGGACATCCAATAGCAGTGTCCATAAAGTAGGGTGGGATCCCTAACAGAAAAGGCAACAGCAAGCAGTTTAAACTACTGCCGCCTGCAAAACCTTGCGGCCAAACACAGCATCAGCTGAGGCCCTAACATCAACCTTATAAAACTTTGTAAAGGTATGAACAGAAGACCAAGTAGCGGCCTTGCAAACTTGTTCAACAGAGGCCTGGTGCTGGAAAGCCCAAGAAGCCCCAACAGCCCGAGTAGAATGAGCAGTAAGACGGAAAGGGGGAGTCTTCCCCTTAGTAGAATAGGCCTGAACCACAGCCTGACGAATCCATTTACTGATGGTAGACTTGGCAGGAGCCAAACCCTTCCTAGGCCCGTGAGGCACAACGAAGAGAGCATCAGTCTTCCTGAAAGCCTTAGTGATAACTAGGTAATACTTGACGCACCTAACCACATCCAAGGAATGCAAAACCCTCTCCTTGGGGTTACTAGGATTAGGGCACAAAGAAGGAAGGACAATATCTTGATTCAAATGAAATGCAGACACCACTTTAGGCAGAAAGTATGGCTTGAAGCGGAACACCACCTTATCCTGGTGTCTCTCATAGTAGGGAGGCTGAATAGATAAGGCAGCCAACTCAGACACACGCCTAACAGAAGTGATAGCTACCAGAAAAACGACCTTGAGCGTGAGAACAGCGAGAGCAGCCTCCTGAATAGGCTCAAAGGGAGCACCCTGCAGGGCCGATAAAACCAAGTTTAAATCCCAAACAGGTACCATAGGTTTTCGAGGGGGACGCACGTGAGTGACCCCCTGAAAGAAGGTCTTGATCAGGGGATGCTGGGCAAAGGTCTTCTGAAAGAAGATAGACAGGGCCGAAACCTGACCCTTCAGAGTAATGAACTTGAGACCTAAGTCTAGACCATGTTGTAAAAACTCCAGAACCCTAAAGACTAAGAATTCCCGGCAGGGAAAAGACCTGGACTCACACCAGTCAATGTAAGAACCAGGGCTGTGGAGTCGGTAGATAAATGTTCCGACTCCGACTCCTCAGTTTTTTGTACTTCCGACTCCGACTCCCCGACTCCGACTCCTCTGTATTAATATGTGAATGTATTTTATACAATCCTTGGAGGATTGTAACTAATCCATTGTATGATTGGGAAAGCGTAACTAATCATATAGTGATACAAGGGTGAATGACTCACAATTAACTTGGAGTGCTGCATGGTGACTGTGTGTGAGCCAGCAGATTGCAATCTGATTCAGACTCTCCATGGGATAAGTGTGGGACAGAATCAGTGTGGATTGCCTGTGCCCTGCTTGTATGTGGAGAGGGGTTGTGTAGGTGTGTGGTGACTCTCGATTACTCGCCAGCAGAGTTTGATCGGATGGTGATTGAGGAGGGTTCCACCGGCCCAATTTAATCATTTAAAGTGTAGTTGTGGTGGTGGTGGCAGCTTGTTATAATTGCGGTGTGGGTGTTTCTGGTGCGATTGCTCTCTGTGCTGGAAGCAACCCACACACTCGTCGCAGATCGCTCGATCAAACAGACGTTGAATGATCGATTTCATGACACCAGGAAGGGGCCTTTGTTATAAAACATGATTTCCCTAGTAGAATCCCATAGTCGTGTTTAAAGTTTAAGCTAACAATCGAAGTTTACAAGTTTTTAGAGCCTTTTGCTGAATTACAGCAGTTTTTCCAATGGTACAGCTTCAGTCTTAAACTATTGATCTTCCATTCCCTCCCTTCACTTATACAAGTGTCTCTAGTCCTGCAAAAAACATATTTACTTAATCCCTTATCAGTGAGAGGCTCGGTTACCCATGGGTTCCCTGTAACAGCAGAACACAACACTATGCAAAGTATAAGTATTGCTGCTCCTAATTGTGTGTTGTGTGCCATATAGTGAAGCACATGAAAAGCTTCTTCACGGTCACTTAACGTGTTCGTTTTGCAGTTACGTGAGGCGCTGCATGCATTGCTCTTTATTCTTACAATAGAGAAGTCATTAATTCTAACTTTTTGTGAATTGGGACATTTAAACTTGCTTTTTTAAATTCCAATCAAAATGTAGTAGGAGTCGGAGTCGGAGTCGGTGCATTGTTTGCCGACTCCGACTCCGACTCCAGGTACCCAAAATTTCCTCCGACTCCGACTCCTCGACTCCGACTCCGACTCCACAGCACTGGTAAGAACGGCATACTCTATAATAGATAGCAGAAGAAGTCTTTTTCCTGGCTTGCACCATAGTAGCCACTACAGACGCAGACAAACCCTTCTCCATCAAGATGGAGGTTTCAACAGCCAAGCCGTCAAAGCCAGAGTTAGTAAATTTGGATGGCGTAGAGACCCCTGAGTTAGAAGATCTGGCAACCTTGGCAGATCGTACTGATCTACTGCCATTTGAACTACTTCTGCGAACCACACTCTTCTTGGCCACCTTGGGGCCACCAGAATCGCGGGTACCCCTTCCAGAGCAATCTTGCGCAGAACTCTGCCCAGAAGGGGAATTGGTGGAAACACATACAGGAGCCGAAACTCCCTCCAAGACATGGACAGGGCATCCGTGGCCAGAGCCAGAGGATCCTGAGACGGGGATACAAAGCTCGGGAGCTTGTGATTGTGACGGGATGCAAACAGATCCACATCTGGCACACCCCAACGGTGACACAGGGACTGGAATACCCTGTTGCAGAGGGACCACTTCCCCTGACGGGACGACCCCCTGCTCAGAGCATCTGCCAGCAGGTTCTCCGCCCCGGAATGTAGACAGCCGAGATGCATTGGACATTGGCCTCTGCCCATGTTAGAATCAGAGATACTTCCCAGAGAGCCCCCTTGCTCCGGGTCCCTCCCTGATGGTTGATGTAGGCAACCGCCGTTCTGTTGTCCGAGCGTACCTGAACCGCCAGACCCCTCAGGTGATGGGTCAATTGTTCCAGCACCAATCTGACTGCCCTGAGTTCCAAGACATTGATGGGTAGATGGGCCTCCTGAGGGCTCACCTCCCCTGGAAACGCAGGGACTTCCAGAATCCCCCCAACCCGACACACTGGCATCCGTTGTGACCGTCTCCCAGGAGGGGCCAGGAAGGATCTGCCCCTTGTCAAGTTCCTGTGGTCCAGCCACCACGCAAGGGATTGTCTGACCGAGGGGGGGAGCACCCAGATCTCGTCCAAGGACGCTGGGTTCTTGTTCCAAACTGACAGAAGGTGAAGCTGCAGAGTTCTCAAATGGAACTGGGCAAAGGGCACCGCCTCGAAGCTTGCCTCCATCAAGCCCACCAACTGCATTCCCTGCCGGATGGAGGGATGAGGGCTCAAAAGCAGGGACCTCGCCTGCGTTGTCAGAGCTTCCACCTTCTGCTGAGGAAGGAATATCCTTGACTGAACTGTATCCAGAATCATCCCCAGAAACGGGGTCACCGAGGAGGGGGACAGAGAGGACTTGGGGTAATTGATCACCCAGCCGAAGGACTCCAGGGTGGACACTACCAACTGAGTGTCCAGCTCTGCCTGCCGCAGAGACCGAGAGGTGATGAGTATATCGTCCAGGTAGGGCAACACACGTATGCCCCTTAGCCTTAACAGGGACATCACTCCTGCCAGCACCTTGGTGAATACCCTGGGAGCCGATGTGAGGCCGAATGGCAAGGCCACGAATTGGTAATGCTGATCCAGCAGCGCAAATCTGAGAAACCTTTGGTGTCCTGGAAACACCGTAACGTGAAGGTAAGCATCCTTGATGTCCACGGATGTCATAAAGTCCCCTGGGCGCAGCGAGGCGATGGCCGAGCGCAAAGTTTCCATACGAAAATGTTTGTTTCTAACAAATTTGTTGAGGATTTTTAAGTCCAGAATGGGCCTGACTGACCCGTCCTTCTTGGGCACTGTGAAAAGGTTGGAATAGAACCCCATGCCCCTGTCTGTTAAGGGGACCTTGGTCTTAAAGGAGCCACAGCACTCAACCCTGTTAGCTTGCAGGCCAGCCTATAATCTGTCTCTAAACTTGGTTAAAAACAGAGGACTCGGTCACACACATCTGCAGAAGTATGCTTAAGCTGCACCACTACGCCAAAGTGCCTCTGTGGGGTGCAGTCCTAACTTTAATCTCTGAGAGCCCATCTGGGACATACAATGCATTAGATAAATTGGGAGCAGGCTTACCTGAGGTTGCCCTAAACCTCTCAAGTGCAAGCCATGGGGTGGAAGGGTCAAAGACCTTGCAGTACAGCCTAGACCCCACACACCATGTGCTTGCACAAATTCAAAAGAAACAAAGGGGGGTGGCAGCCCCTCAGACCATTTTATAACTAACCTGGGAGTTTAGAGACAGATTATAGGCTGGCCTGCAAGCTAACAGGGTTGAGTGCTGTGGCTCCTTTAAGACTTGTGTGTACTAATTGCCCTGCTAACGTGCACCTCCCAGGTTAGTTATAAAATGGTCTGAGCGGCTGCCACCCCCCTTTGTTTCTTAACCCTTTTGTTGCCAAGCCCATAACACCTACGTGCTGGCTTGGCTGGGCCTTAAGTGCCAAGCACGTAGGTGTTACGGGCTCGACTTTCCCCGCTGCTAGTTTAAAAAATAAAAATGAAAAATACTCACCTGACCCCTCGTTGGATCCGGCCGGGTCTCCTCTTTAATTTGGTGCCATTCGATCCCCCGTGGGGGCTCGGATGGCTCCAGGAGAGCCCCCGGAATAGGCTGCCCCCCCCGCTTCTGCAGCAGCAGCTGCTAACTGTAAAAAAAAAAATAAAATAAAAATGACATTCACTTACCTGTGTGTGCGAAGGCTCCCGCTGTCCCTCCTCTTCACCTGGGGGGCCTCCGATCCCCCCCAGGTCTTACCGATCTTCAGGAGAGAGCCCGGGAGGCTCTCTCCTCTCTCCTTCTCGATGGCGGCCGCCATCTTGCCTCTAAGCCCCGCTTATGACGTCATCCCGGCCCCGAACGATCACCGGCTTCAGCCTTCTCAGCTTCTCAGATGCCGGTGATCGGCGCTGGGGAAGGAGGCCTCCTCCTTCTCTGGATTCTCTGCCTCCTCCTTCTCTGGATGCCGATCACCGGCATCTGTCAGCTGAGCGGCGAGGGACAAGAGCTTGCAATCGAAGGTAAGTACAGTAAAAAAAAATTTTTTTTTTTTTTTAATAAAATACTTTTTATTATTGTGTGGTGGTTTTTTTTAACAGTTAACCCTTTGTGAGCTGGTAAGGGGTCCATGAGACCCCTTATACCAGTTCACAAGGCTGGGGGGGTGGCAAGTCACCTGCCCTAGCGGGTGACTTGCCATTAACCCCCGCACCCCCATTACCTGCCTCCCCAAAGGCCAGGGGGGGGCAGAAGAGCCCGGGCCCACATAGGCTATGTGGGCTCGTAGGCTGCAGGGTGGGGGGGCCACCAAAGCTGGCCCCCCCACTCTGTGCCTACAAGCCCCCATAGCTGGTTACTTTGGGTAAGGGGGACCCCACGTCATTTTTTTTTTTGGATTTTTAAGGGTTTTTAACCCTTAAAAATCCAAAAAAAAATGGGGTCCCCCTCCCCGGGAAGGGGGACCCTATGTCATTTTTTTTTTAATTAACCCTTTGTGTTCTGTCATCCAGCAGCTATAAAAGGCTTCTGGGCAGGAAAGGGTGTCTACCTATACATATGTGGTATCGCTGTAACCGGGAGAAATTGGGGTTTCTCACGCAATAAGATTTTATTGACAAACTTACATTTTTTATTACAAAAAAACTCTACAAATTGTAAAAAAATAATTTTTTTTTATTTTTTTTCACACATTTCACCCAAAAATATTGAGAATACACCTAAAAAATACAAACAAGACATTTCATGTTAAAGCCCAGACTCTGTTGAAAAAAACAATATATCATTTTCCTGGGAAATCCCTGGAAATCCTTTAAAAAATGACAGTTGAACATGTGTAGCGCAAAATAGTGAAACATCGTCTGGCAACAGGGAGTGGCAAATGCTGCAGGTAGGCTGGCAGTGAAAGGGTTAAGGGGACCTTGCAAATGACCCCTAGATCCAGAAGGTCCTGCACGGCCAGCAACAAGACCTGAGCTGATGCAGGATCCTGTGGGATCCGAGACCCAACGAACCTGGTAGGGGGCCATACAGCAAATTCTATCTTGTAACCGGAGGACACTACCTCCTGAATCCACCGGTCTGAGACGTGGCGTCTCCAAACATGCTCGAAGTGCTGTAGACGTCCCCCCACCCTGACGGGCGAGGGCGTCCCTTCATGCCTGGGGGGTCTTGGGAGGGGCTTTGGGCTTGGGCCCCCAGGAGGAACCGGGACGGAGTCCTCTGTTCTTGTTCCAGGAATCTGCACGAGACCCAGCGAAGGACACTCCTCTGCCTTGCTTAGCCCCACGGTAGGGGGTCGATTGGGAGCTTGGGCCACGAAAGGGCCGAGTCTGACGCCTGCGCTGGGGCAACTTGCCACCCTTGGCGAAGATGTCTAACCTTTCTCCAAACAGGCGCAGTCCCTTAAATGGAAGCCCCGTAAGGGCCTTCTTGGCGGCGTTATCAGCGGCCCACTGGCGCAACCAGACTGCCCGGCGTATGGCTACCACCAGAGCAGAAGATCTAGCGCTCAGCTTAATAGCATCGTCCGATGCAGCTAGGATAAAGTTAACAAAAGTCTCACAGGTGGACAGAGCATTGGCAGCATCAGAGGGCAACTCATCCGCGCCTTCAAGAGCATTCCTAACCACAGTCCTGAGCGCCACCGCCGTAATAGCTAAGGCGCAAACCGGGCGGAGCGTCGCTCCCCCAAATGCAAAGGCATGACATGCCAATTGGTCAACACGCCGGTCCTCAGAATCCCGCAGCGTAGTAGTGTCCGGGGAGTGCATAATAGAGGTGTTGGACAAACTTAAAATTGGGGCATCGACCTCAGGTGGCGATGTCCAGCACTTGACCAGGTCAGCAGGGAAGGGATATTTCTTATCCACACTTTTAGGAACCCCATGAAGTTTGCTGGGGTGTTCCCATTCTTTCAGCACGAGGCTATTGAAATGGGTTTGCTCAGGAAATTCCAAACGCGCCCTAGCGGTGTGAAACAGATCACCCCTTTGCCGGGGAGCCGCGGCAGGGGGAGAGAGGGACAAGACATCAAAGATCTGGGCCAACAGTCTATCAATGTCATCCAAGGACCAATGTTCAGAACCAGACTCCTCCTGTCCCCTGGACTCGTCGTCGTATGACCCGAGTCAGAGAACAGCTCCCCTTCGTCTGAGGGGGGATGTGCATAAGAAAGCAGTAAATCGTCAGATTCTATAGGAAATATAGTCGATTCAGGATTCAAATGCCGCCTCTTGTAGTGGCCTTACGCGCTAAGGAGCCAGCAATCAAGTTTTCAACACTAGCCAGTCTAGTGGCAAAATCAGGATGAGACTCCCCACTGGTATTGGGGGTTAGACTCAGACTTGGAGGAGTAGGTGAAGTGAGGCGAGGTGCAGGCCCAGCCTCAGAAGAGGCGGGAAGACCGGCTAGCGCCTGCTGTGCACAAGGAACGCAGACCCGTGCATTGTCACCGCTGCTAGGTAAGACCCCACAAGCTACACACAGACGGGCTTGTCCCGAAGGAACCCCGTTCACAATATCCTGAGATGCCTCCATATGGTGATTATTGGGCACAATAAGCCAGTAGGGATTGACGCTATAAAGCAACCCTGGATGCCCCAATGACCCGCGGGTGTCACGCTCCAGGTACCGCAATTAACCACTTGGATAACTTCAGCTCTCTTGGTAAGGACCTCAACCCCCAATCTCCGCAGCCAGCTTCACCTATAGGAGCCCCCGCTTGCCGAGACGCAGAACACGCCTGCTCGGGATCGGTTGCCCCCAGGACTTCTATGGCTCAAAGGATGAAGCCTTACTGTACAGAGGACTGGAGAACCCGCGGCTGGAAGTGGAATTGGGTAGCCCGAATTTGAGCGTACGACGGACGTCCAAGGACAGGCTGGAGATTGGCAAAAGTAGATCTGAGATGGCGACAGAACAAATGGAATAAACAGATCGTGGTCTAGGTTCAAGGCGAAGGTCGGCAACAGGAGTATAGATCGAGGATGGTCAAAGGCAGGCAAGGGTCGGCAACAGGAGTGTAGATCAAGGATGGTCAAAGGCAGGCAAGGGTCGGCAACAGGAGTGTAGATCAAGGATGGTCAAAGGCAGGCGAGGGTCGGCAACAGGAATGTAGATCGAGGATGGTCAAAAGGCAGGCAAGGGTCGGCAACAGGGATGTAGATCAAGGATGGTCAAAGGCAGGCATGGGTCGGCAACAGGAATGTAGATCGATATCAAAGGTAAATAACAAACGAGGATCTAAGCGCTATAACAGGCAATGACAAACTGGCTGGGGTGAGGTTATATAGGGATCAGGCATCATTGGCCCTGGAGAATCAGTGTGGTGATTGGTGTAACAATAAACTTCAAAGGGATTGGTCAACATAGGGCGTACAGCCCAGAACTCAAATAGAGCCGATTGGACCAGTCCCTGTGGGGCACTCCCTATAGTTGCAGCTGGACCTTTAATTTAATTAAACTTCCTCCGGCGGCCGCGCTGAGAGCAGCGCCGCCGGAGGGTATAAACAGAACGTGCTCGCGCGCGCGAGCACGAGTGAAGACGCTGGCTGAGGAACTAGGAGGCGCGTGCGCGCCAGCCAGGACAGAGGCTGCCGCTCGCCGCGGCCGCCGGACAGGTGGCTGCGCAGCGGGAGCGGGCGGCTGAGGACCCGAGACGCCGCTGGAACGGGAGACCGGTAAGTGGACACTGACATTACCCCCCCCCCCTCACGAGGGGCCTCCGGACCCTCACCAGGCTTCCCCGGATTGTCACGGTGGAATTTCCATACAAGAGCCCTGGCATGGACATCACAAGAAGAAACCCAGCACCTCTCCTCAGGACCGTAACCAACCCAATCAATTAAATACTGTAACGTATTACGAACCCTACGCGAATCCAGAATCTTGTTCACTTCATATTCTTGCACATTATCCACTAAAACAGGAGGAGGACCAGCAGGAGAGGAGTTTTTAGCTGGTTTCAACAGTGATACATGAAACGAGTTGGAAATTTTCAGAGTAGGAGGGAGCTGAACTTTGAAGGTCACATTATTAAGTTTCCTGATAATGGGGTAAGGACCGATAAATTTAGGACCCAATTTATAACAAGGTTGCCGGAGAGCAATGTTCTTAGTGGAAACCCAGACAAGGTCTCCACACTGAAGGATAGGTTCCTGAGATCTACGACGATCAGCAAATTTCTTATATTTAGCGCGCATAGTTTCTAAATTTTCCTGGACGCGTGCCCAAATATCCTTCCGTTTCTGAAGCCACTTTTCTAACACCGGAAAATCAGAAGGTGCTGCAGAAATAGAAGAAGCCTTAGGATTCTTTCCATAATTACAAAAGAAAGGGGATATTTTAGTACTGTCACTCGGCGCATTATTATACGCAAATTCGGCAAAGTCAATAAATTCCGACCACTGCTCCTGAGTGTCAGAGATGTAACATCTTAAATATTGTTCTAAGCTTTGATTTGTTCTTTCAGTCTGCCCATTAGACTGGGGATGATATGCGGAGGATAAAGAAACCTGAATCCCCAAGCGTGAACAAAAATTTTTCCAAAATCGTGATATAAACTGCACACCCCGATCGGAAACAATATTTACTGGAATACCATGAAGCCGAAAAATATGCGAGATGAATAAGCGCGAAAGTTCAGGAGCCGAGGGTAGCTTGGGTAGAGCAATGAAATGAGCCATCTTACTGAATCTATCGACGACTACCCAAATCACAGTGTTCCCATGTGAAAGAGGCAAATCAACAATAAAGTCCATCGAAATGTGAGACCATGGTTCCTTAGGGATCTCAAGCGGAATCAGATAACCGCTAGGGGCCTTGTGTACCCCTTTACTTCGTGCACAAACGGAACATGCGTCGATAAGGGTAGTGATATCACGTCTCATAGAAGGCCACCATACATGGCGTCGAGCTAAAATAAAAGTTTTACGAACTCCCAGATGCCCAGCAGTTTTTGCGTCGTGGAATTCACGGATTACATCAGAACGCAAATGCGGCGGTACAAAGTGACATCCTATAGGTACATTTACAGACGATTCATCTTGGAACGGCGCCAAAACATTAGAAAGATCAGGGAGCAAGGCCCCGACTACACAACCTGCAGGTAAGATAGGTTCACCAGTATCTCCTCGATCTTTACACTCACCGAATATGCGCGACAGAGCATCGGCTTTAGTATTTTTTACGCCCGGCTTAAAGGTAATAATAAAATTGAAACGCGAAAAAAATAATGCCCAACGGGCCTGTCGACAATTTTAACCTCTTGGTGGAGCCTATATATTCGAGATTTTTGTGATGGGTATATACAGTGATAGGATGTAAGGAACCCTCCAACCAATGACGCCATTCATCAAATGCCAGTTTAATAGCTAATAGTTCCCTATTGCCAACATCATAATTTTGTTCTGCGGTATTAAACTTCCGAGAAAAATAGGCACATGGATGCATACGTTCAGGAGATCCAGAGAATTGCAATAAAACAGCTCCAACACCTAATTCAGACGCATCTACTTCAATAACAAAAGGTCTGTTGACATCAGGGTGCACTAAAACTGGCGCCGAAGTAAAAGCCTGTTTTAGGACACAAAAGGCTTCAATAGCTGATGGTGACCAGTTAACAGTGAACGCGGCTTTGCGGGTGAGATTGGTGAGAGGAGCAACGATACTAGAGAAACCCTTGATAAAACGTCGATAGAAATTAGCAAACCCTAAAAAGCGTTGTAATTCTTTTAAGGATTTGGGTTGTACCCAATCCCGTACTGCCGAAACCTTTCCCGCATCCATCTCCAACCCCTGACTAGAAATAATATACCCCAAGAAGGGAACGGAGGTGACCTAAAACATACACTTAGAGATTTTAGCGTATAGATTATTTTCTCTCAATTTCTGAAGGACCAGTTTTACATGTTGCCTATGTTAGGAAAGGTTTTTGGAGAAAATGAGGATGTCATCCAAATAAACCACTACGAAGGTACCCAAATAGTCACGAAACACGTCATTAACAAAGTCTTGAAAGACCGCAGGAGCATTGCAAAGGCCAAAAGGCATGACTAAATATTCGTAATGACCATCCTTAACATTGAAAGCAGTTTTCCATTCATCCCCTTGCCGTATACGGATCAGGTTGTAGGCCCCCTTTAGATCTAGTTTAGAAAAAATTCGAGCCCCCACTACCTGATTAAATAAATCACCTTTTAAGGGAAGAGGATAACGATTTTTTACGGTGATTTTATTCAATGCTCTATAATCTATGCAGGGCCTTAAAGTGGACCAACACCCTCCAAAACAACATCTATCTAATAACTTTAATATAAAAAGACACTTACCTTTTGATGACTTTTGCAGCCCTCTGTCCCTCGCAGCGCCTGTTCTCTTCAAAAATCTCCGCCGGAAGTCCCACCCTCCAGGTCATTTGAATGTTGTCCATCACGCTTGTCCGTCTATTTGCATTTTTTGTCCGTGAAGAGGAGCTTCTCTGTACTCGCGCGATTTCCCTTTCGGTTCTTCAGTTCTCGACGTCATCGGGGGGCGTGGCCTCTCGGGAGCGTGCACGTCTCCCTGATCTCTCCACTAGCTGGGCAGGCGAATGACATCATGTGCTCAGCCATGATTAGCTGCAGCAGCATGAGTCTACAACTCCCCTCCCTCCTCTCACTCCGTTTACAATTTGTTTTGCTTATCTCCTCCGGGGGGGGGGGGGGGGGGGCCTGTGATGAGGTGTGTGTGCTTGTCTCTGTCCTATGTGCTACTACCCGGGAGATATACATTATGGGGGGGAGGCAGTCCTAAAGGGGCACCCCGCACTGTATTATCTGGCTGCTGGGGTCTCCTGTCCTCTGTGTATTGCCCCGCACAGGGCGACGAGGTGCAGGGCTGCTACTTCCTGTGACCAAGAGGGCCTCATGTACCATTCTGTAACCTTGCCACACACCATGCAATCTGATTGGCCAGCTAGGCAGTTATTGTACCTAGTTACTCCGCCATACACTGCACAATATGATTGGTCAGCACATTGTACAGCTTGATTGGTCAGCTGGCCCATTGTACTGCCTAGTTACCTGATACACACACCATGCAATCTGATTGGCCAGCTAGGCAGTTATTGTACCTAGTCACTCTGCCATACACTGCACAATCTGATTGGTCAGCTGGGACATTGTACTGACTTGTTACCTGCCACACACGCCATATAATCTGATTGGTCATATTGGTCAGTTTATTATACTACCTGAAGCCCCATGCAGTCTAGCTGGACAGGCACTACCCTGGGGTGTCCCAATTTTGTCTTGTGCCATATACTAACCTGGGGAAATTATCCCGTGGCACATGTGCTGGCCTCTGGGAGCATTCCCAGCACTCTTCTATCTAATCTATCTAAATAGCATGCCCTCTGAATGGCTGACTGCAGGTGCGTGGGGTGGAACTAAGCAGCCATTTATTTACATGCACTGCAATCTATTTTGATAGGACAAGAGCCCGCACATGCACAGTGTGCGCCATGTAAGAATACCGGCTATCTCAGTGGTTTCACACACAGGGCATATCTAATCAGAATGCGTATGTAAATGCATATATGGGCCAGAACCATGGTGGATAGGTCTTGGCTTTTGGTCCATGTTAAAGCTTTCCTTCATGTCAAACACCCAGACCAGCCAGGCCTGGAGAGGGGCTATGGAGCTGCCATTGTTGGTTTTCTTTTGCGGCGCCACAGCATCTGCCACAAACGCATACGTGTCAGGTGCGAACAAAGGCTAAGGGTTTTGCTCAGCTTTAAAAAAGTCTTTTCGCCGAATCTGTTCTGTGTGTGTTTTGCCGCATGTCTCCCGCCCAGTGCTGCAATGCACAACGGCAAAGAAGTCTTGGGGAAATACTCACCTTTTCCTAACTGGGTTCCATGCAACAGGGGACTAGTTGCAATAGAGATAGGTGCCTCTCCTCCAATAGAAGTAATTTGGCACTGCAGTGTGCAGCTGTTTCCTGCCATTCATGACTCTGAGGAATCCTGGATTAAAAGCAGCAGGATTAGGTTATGGTGGCTTATGGAAAGCGAACGCATGGTTCATCCAAACGGTGATGTCGCCCAAGTCTGTGCTGTGGGAGCGAAGGCAAGGTGAGTGTATGGGGCGACCTGGGGGGGGGTACACACAGAGGGGCATCCAGTGGAACACCACAAGGGAAAGTGTTTTTCCTCTTTAAAGAGGAACCCTAATAAAAAAAGACTGACCCTCCTCTCCCCCTTGCAGTACATGTCCCAGCCCCTTGCCAGGAAGCCTGAGTGGCAGCTGCTGCCTGCCATGTGCACGACTAGTAGTGTATGGGCTGGCCAGCCTCAGGCTTGCTGTCAAGGGGGTAAAAATTGGGATGCCCCTGTGCTGCAAATTTAAAGTGGACCAAAACACAGATTTTGACTGGGTTTTGGTTCCTTTCCACCGTGCCCTGCTGTGTGAAACCCCCCAGTTCGTCAAAGCCAACTCACCTCTTCCCGGTCCTACAGCATATGCATGGCCATCTGTCCAATCGGCACGCAGGTGCAGGCACGCGACATGCTAGATGGATAGCAGAGATGGGGCTCATGCATGCGCTGTTGGACCAGGAAGCAAGGTAAATATATGGGTTGCCCTGGGGGCTTCACACAGTGATTTCGGTTGCCCTGTGGGAGGGGATCAATCGGTGAATCTTATAGATTCCTAGGACGATTGTGGTGGGTTTTGGTGCACTTTTAGGAGGTCTTGTGATTTTTCAGTTTTTTTTATTTTAAGAACTTGTGAGTGGGCAGGTATACAAGTTGGAGGGTCGGTAGGTAGGTAGGTCATGAGGCAGATAGGTAGGTGTGTCAGTAGGCAGATAGGTGGGTGAGTGGCAGGTAAGTAGGTGGGAGGCTCAGCAGGTAGGTAGGAAGATAGGTGAGTGGGCAGGTAGGTAGGTGGGAAGGTCAGTAGGCAGAAAAATGGGTGGGTAGGTGGGTCATAAGGCTGATAGGTAGGTGGGTCAGTAGGCAGATAGGTGGCAGGTAGGTGGGAGGCTCATCAGGTAGGTAGGAAGAAAAGTGGGTGAGTGAGTGGGCAGGTATATAAGTTGCAGGGTCAGTAGGTAGATGGGTAGGTAGTTAGGTGGGTGGGTCAGTAGCAAGATAGGTAGGTGGTTGAGTGGGCAAGCAGGCCAAACAGCCGATCCACCCGCTCACATGCACACTGTGCCTATGCTCCCTCCCGCTTGCCAGCTGGTTGATCTTGCTGCCGATCCCTCTGCCCGCCTGCTACCCATCTAATCCGCCCACCCACCTGCTTGCTTGAAAATAAATAAAAGCATAAGAGCATAAAAAAAATATTTATTAGAAAGAAAAACATATATTATTTTTAATAAGTTATATAAAAAAATCAATAACTCACCTATCCTACGCGTCCAACGAAGCGTAGGTGAGCAAGGTAAGGCAGCAGGGAGGAGCTGAAAGGTGGATGGCAGTGAAAGGCGGGCATATGCCTATGAGGGGGGGTAGGTGAGGGGTGCAGGTCAGTAGCTTGGAAGGAGGGGTTAGGTGGGGGTGCAGGTCAGTGGCTGGGAAGGAGGGGGTAGGTGGGGGTGCAGGTCAGTGGCTGGGAAGGAGGGGGTAGGTGGGGGTGCAGGTCAGTGGCTGGGAAGGAGGGGGTAGGTGGGGGTGCAGGTCAGTGGCTGGGAAGGAGGGGGTAGGTGGCGGTGCAGGTCAGTGGCTGGGAAGGAGGGGGTAGGTGGGGGTGCAGGTCAGTGGCTGGAAAGGAGGGGGTAGGTGGGGGTGCAGGTCAGTGGCTGGGAAGGAGGGGGTAGGTGGGGGTGCAGGTCAGTGGCTGGGAAGGAGGGGGTAGGTGGGGGTGCAGGTCAGTGGCTGGGAAGGAGGGGGTAGGTGGGGGTGCAGGTCAGTGGCTGGGAAGGAGGGGGGGTAGGTGAGGGTGCAGGTCAGTGGCTGGGAAGGAGGGGGTAGGTGGGGGTGCAGGTCAGTGGCTTGGAAGGAGGGGGTAGGTGGGGGTGCAGGTCAGTGGCTGGAAAGGAGGGGGTAGGTTAGGGTGCAAGTCAGTGGCTGGGAAGGAGGGGGTAGGTGAGGGTGCAAGTCAGTGGCTGGGAAGGAGGGGGTAGGTGAGGGTGCAGGTCAGTAGCTGGGAAGGAGGGGGTAGGTGGGGGTGCAGGTCAGTGGCTGGGAAGGAGGCGGTAGGTTAGGGTGCAAGTCAGTGGCTGGGAAGGAGGGGGTAGGTGAGGGTGCAGGTCAGTAGCTGGGAAGGAGGGGGTAGGTGGGGGTGCAGGTCAGTGGCTTGGAAGGAGGGGGTAGGTGGGGGTGCAGGTCAGTGGCTGGGAAGGAGGGGGTAGGTGGGGGTGCAGGTCAGTGGCTGGGAAGGAGGGGGTAGGTGGGGGTGCAGGTCAGTGGCTGGGAAGGAGGGGTAGGTGGGGGTGCAGGTCAGTATCTGGGAAGGAGGGGGTAGGTGGGGTGCAGGTCAGTAGCTGGGAAGGAGGGGGTAGGTGGGGGTGCAGGTCAGTGGCTGGGAAGGAGGGGGTAGGTGGGGGTGCAGGTCAGTATCTGGGAAGGAGGGGGTAGGTGGGGGTGCAGGTCAGTATCTGGGAAGGAGGGGGTAGGTGGGGTGCAGGTCAGTGGCTGGGAAGGAGGGGGTAGGTGGGGGTGCAGGTCAGTAGCTGGGAAGGAGGGGGTAGGTGGGGGTGCAGGTCAGTGGCTTGGAAGGAGGGGGTAGGTGGGGGTGCAGGTCAGTGGCTGGGAAGGAGGGGGTAGGTGGGGGTGCAGGTCAGTGGCTGGGAAGGAGGGGGTAGGTGGGGGTGCAGGTCAGTGGCTGGGAAGGAGGGGGTAGGTGGGGGTGCAGGTCAGTGGCTGGGAAGGAGGGGGTAGGTGGGGGTGCAGGTCAGTATCTGGGAAGGAGGGGGTAGGTGGGGTGCAGGTCAGTGGCTGGGAAGGAGGGGGTAGGTGGGGGTGCAGGTCAGTGGCTGGGAAGGAGGGGGTAGGTGGGGGTGCAGGTCAATGGCTGGGAAGGAGGGGGTAGGTGGGGGTGCAGGTCAGTGGCTGGGAAGGAGGGGGTAGGTGGGGGTGCAGGTCAGTGGCTGGGAAGGAGGGGGTAGGTGGGGGTGCAGGTCAGTGGCTTGGAAGGAGGGGGTAGGTGGGGGTGCAGGTCAGTGGCTGGGAAGGAGGGGGTAGGTGGGGGTGCAGGTCAGTGGCTGGGAAGGAGGGGGTAGGTGGGGGTGCAGGTCAGTGGCTGGGAAGGAGGGGGTAGGTGGGGGTGCAGGTCAGTGGCTGGGAAGGAGGGGGTAGGTGGGGGTGCAGGTCAGTGGCTGGGAAGGAGGGGGTAGGTGGGGGTGCAGGTCAGTGGCTGGGAAGGAGGGGGTAGGTGGGGGTGCAGGTCAGTGGCTGGGAAGGAGGGGGTAGGTGGGGGTGCAGGTCAGTGGCTGGGAAGGAGGGGGTAGGTGGGGGTGCAGGTCAGTGGCTTGGAAGGAGGGGGACTTTAGATCCACTTTAAAGGTGAAGCACTTGGGGCAGGGGCTAGGAGGAGGCCCTATCAGAATCACTGTATTAAACTTACAGTGTCGTACAGCACTGCTCCTCCTTGATGCTGCCTGGTGGTAAAGAGGAAGTCAATAGGTCAGCACACTGGCTGCTTTCGTGCTCCGTCGCCTGTCTGCAGCAAACCATGACAGTCTTTGCTCCAGCCCCATCTGGCTTCCCTCCGCTCTGTTCTCTCTTCATTCTACCCCCTCCAGCGCTGCCAGTGTAAGATGATCTTGCCGTAAGTGAGCTGCCGGTCACAGCTGCGTTCTCTGAAGCGGCTCCAAGGACAAAACACCAGCCCTGGGTTGGGGAACACTGCATTACGGTCCTCCGGGTGTGTGCAGCGGGCTCTGCTTACCGCCCGAAGCCTGCTCTGCGTTCCCGGCTCCTTCCTCCCCCGCTCATCTTCATCTCTGCTTCCCCCGCCGCTTCCACCGGCAGCCCCAGTCACCACGTTCACCCGGCATACATAGGACAGGAGTCCGAGCAGCTTCCACCTTCCCCGGCCTGGCTCTGACAGCACCATCCGGCTCTAGTGCGCGCCCCTACCCTGGTGGGGGAAATCGCGCATGCGCAGTACCGCTATTTTGGGTCAGGTGAAGCGCCGCTCGCTCCCGATGCAAGCGGCGCTTCACCTAACTACTGCGCATGCGCGTGATTTGATGTACAAAGGTCAAAGGATCTCTTCCTTTTATAAGAAAAAACCAAGATGGTGGACAGAAATGAAAATGGAAGCGACGCAGCGAGGAAGCATGCAAGGTAATTTTTTTTTTATTTACTAGTTAGAACGGGTCCTGCTGCACATTTAACATATTTTAAACAGACATCAAAAAAAAAAAAAAAGGGCAAGGTGTTGGTCCACTTTAAACCCCCATCCTTCTTTTCAACAAAAAAGCCAGCACCCGCCGGAGATGTTGACGGGCGGATAAAGCCCTTATTCAGATTCTCCGAAATATATTCCTTCATAGCCTGCTCTTCTGCTCGATTCAGATTATACATTTTCCCCCTAGGAGGAATAGTTCCAGGAAGTAAGTCGATGGGACAGTCATAGGTTCTGTGTGGGGGAAGATTATCAGCAGATCGCTCAGAAAAAACATCTGCCCAAACTGTATAAGGCAGAGGTAGTTCCTGGGGCAAAATCTGAACACTCCTAAGGACAGTGGAGAAGCAATGTGACTTGCAGTAATCACTCCACCTAACCAGATCACCAGACTGCCAGTTAAACATGGGGTTATGGAGCTTTAGCCATGGGTATCCCAAAACTACTGGTGTTTCAGGACAATCAAACACCAGGAATTCTATGTGTTCAGAATGAGATGAGCCAACCACCAATTTGAGAGGAGGGGTCTTGTGACTGACTGGTCCTCCCTGGATAGCCTTCCCATTTATGGCCAGAACCTGGAGAGACTTTTCAAGGGGTACCAGTGGAACTCCCAGGATGGAAATTACGTTCCGATCCAGGAAGTTACCTGCAGCTCCGCTATCGACAAAAGCAAATACTGCCTGTTTGGAAAGACCCCAGAAAAGCTCCGTAGGAATTAACATCTTATCTTGATGAGAGTAGTGCTTCAACCCACCTAGATCAGTACCCTCTTCCTGATCTAAATGTATTAGTTTGAGGTGACCTCTACACCCCCTGCCAAAAAGCCCAACAGAGACTCACTATTGCACTCAAACAATCAATTTATAAATCCATTTTATTGTAGCATATTGTTTAAAACCAATTTAAAAACAATTTTACTGAACCATATGCATGGCAAGCCACCAGGGGGCGCACTCCCTCATTAACAATACAATCTCATATACATATAAGTAATTTCAAAGTGATTCTGTGCTAATCTATCAATAAATTCATATATATACAACTATTCTAAAACTTAATATACAATTCACAATTAATATCCTCACCCTAATAAAGTGGCAGTGCTTCCATCGCAAATAGTCCCTTGTGCAAAATATTTAAGCCCATTCACAGAGAGCAAGGGCACACAGACAACACACAACAAACAAGTGCTTACTGTTAGTATGGTGACAGGCAGGCCCCCCTCAGGCGCAGAGGGGGGCCTGCCTGTTAGAATAGTTGTATATATATGAATTTATTGATAGATTAGCACAGAATCACTTTGAAATTACTTATATGTATATGAGATTGTATTGTTAATGAGGGAGTGCGCCCCCTGGTGGCTTACCATGCATATGGTTCAGTAAAATTGTTTTTAAATTGGTTTTAAACAATATGCTACAATAAAATGGATTTATAAATTGATTGTTTGAGTGCAATAGTGAGTCTCTGTTGGGCTTTTTGGCAGGGGGTGTAGAGGTCACCCCAAACTAATACATTTGGTTTTTGGGTATTAACCCACAGAGCAGTGCACCTATAGAAATATTTACTGGTGCTGCCCACATTTCTTATCCGTAGCCCAAACGGATGTTTATTACTGCTCTTCCTGATCTAGGCGAGAAAGTTTCCCGCCGAATACCCCTTATTTGGACAAGACCTGGCAAAATGTCCCGGGGACCCACAGTAGAGGCAAAGACCCAAAGACCGTCTCCGTTGTTTCTCGTCCTGAGAAAGACGAGCTCTGCCAACCTGCATTGGCTCCTCTTGAGAGGGGGAAGAGGCGTTTACCCCCACCAGGAGTTGAAGGGTTGGGAGTTTGTGATGACCTAAAGGGAGTGGTAACTCTAACCCTTTCCCTGACTCTCTCCCTGAGACGTCTATCGATCTTGATGGAGACCTGCATGAGTTGATCCAAATCTATTGGAGTGGGAAAGTTGACCAAGGCATCTTTAATATTCTCAGAAAGCCCCATACGGAATTGGCTACATAGGGCTGGATCATTCCAAGTAGACTCCACTGCCCAGCGCCGGAACTCAGCGCTGTAGTCCTCGGCAGAATTCCGACTCTGCTTCAGGGCCCGAAGCCTGTTCTCTGCCGTGGACCGTCGATCTGGATCAGCATAAAGCACTCCCATGGCCAAGAAAAAGGATGTAACTGAGTGTAAGGCAGGATCTTCAGGAAGCAAGCTGAAAGCCCATGACTGAGGGTCTCCTTGTAACAGAGAGATGATTAAACCCACCCGTTGAGTTTCTGTGCCTGAAGATAAAGGCCGCAGCCTGAAATAGAGTTCACACGAATTCTTGAAGTTAGAAAAACCAGCTCGGTCTCCAAAATATTTTTCTGGTAAATGAACCTTTGGTTCAGGAATATGAGGTGGTACAGCGGGTGTAGTAATCTGGCGGGTTTCTTGATTGGCCACTCTCTGGGCAAGTTGATTGATAGCAGTGGCCATCGCCTGTACTTGCTGTACCAGGTCTTCCATACTTAACTTTTTCGGCCTGTTATAATGTCACGCTCCAGGTACCGCAATTAGCCACTTGGATAACTTCAGCTCTCTTGGTAAGGACCTCAACCCCCAATCTCCGCAGCCAGCTTCACCTATAGGAGCCCCCGCTTGCCGAGACGCAGAACACGCCTGCTCGGGATCGGTTGCCCCCAGGACTTCTATGGCTCAAAGGATGAAGCCTTACTGTACAGAGGACTGGAGAACCCGCGGCTGGAAGTGGAATTGGGTAGCCCGAATTTGAGCGTAAGACGGAAGTCCAAGGACAGGCTGGAGATTGGCAAAAGTAGATCTGAGATGGCGACAGAACAAATGGAATAAACAGATCGTGGTCTAGGTTCAAGGCGAAGGTCGGCAACAGGAGTATAGATCGAGGATGGTCAAAGGCAGGCAAGGGTCGGCAACAGGAGTGTAGATCAAGGATGGTCAAAGGCAGGCAAGGGTCGGCAACAGGAGTGTAGATCAAGGATGGTCAAAGGCAGGCGAGGGTCGGCAACAGGAATGTAGATCGATATCAAAGGTAAATAACAAACGAGGATCTAAGCGCTATAACAGGCAATGACAAACTGGCTGGGGTGAGGTTATATAGGGATCAGGCATCATTGGCCCTGGAGAATCAGTGTGGTGATTGGTGTAACAATAAACTTCAAAGGGATTGGTCAACATAGGGCGTACAGCCCAGAACTCAAATAGAGCCGATTGGCCCAGTCCCTGTGGGGCACTCCCTATAGTTGCAGCTGGACCTTTAATTTAATTAAACTTCCTCCGGCGGCCGCGCTGAGAGCAGCGCCGCCGGAGGGTATAAACAGAACAGGAAGGAATAAACGCCGTAGCGTCCGTGAACAGAGCCTCCGTATGCGCCAAATAAAATACAGTAAAGGCGCTGCGGCTAACATTACAACCAATACAAGGCGCGGCTCTGACACCCGATAAACCGTTAAGGGCTATTAAGCTTACTAGTGTAATAGGGCAAGGTTAGGCCATGGTACACACACCCCCCCTTTTTCCCCCCAATAAAGGGGGGAACTAGGGAGGAAGGTGACCCAATACATGGGGTTCACGGGGCGTGGGGCACTGATGCGGGAGGGGCATCCTCTGAAGGCTCATCATTAGCCTTGACCGCCTACCCTATGGTGGGGGATTGTGGTGGAGCTTGGCTCCGTAAGCACACATGGTGCTGCCTACCTTCACCCGACCAGCGCAGCCCAGGCTGGGAGGCTTTACATCACAGGAGGACGGGTGGAAATAGTCCCACAGGGCCGCGGGCTGTAAGGCCCCGCTCACCTGCAAGAGAGTGATACTTCATGTCTTCGCAGTCAGCACTGCAGAGCTATCTGGGGATTTGTGGGAGGTCCCTCGGTATATGTAGGGCCGGGAGGAGCCTGTTTTTGCATGTCTGCAGTGAACAGCGCCCTCAGGCGGAGGATTATCCATGTGTAAGTATTATAGATGGAGCAGGACGTGCTGTATGCTTAGAATACATCTCATGCATCCGTCCCTTCTTCTCACCTGACACCACTAAAATGTTAGTGTGCGCCCTGGTCATATCCCAACTGGATTACTGCAACATCCTTCTTTGTGGCTTACTAATTAACAGACTGGCACTCCTTCAATCTATCCTGAACTCTGCTGCTTGCCTCATCCATCTCTCCTCTCACTCCTCCAGCTATGCGCCTCTCTGCCAATCCCTACACTGGCTGCCAGTCCCACAGCGAATCCTGTTCAAAACTCTAACTCTCGCCTACATCTCATCTCTAATCCAACAATATCAACCTAGACGCAGCCTTCGCTCTGCTGCCGACCTTCTCCTGTCCTCCACCCTGGTCACCTCCTTTCATGCCCACTTCCAGGACTTCTCACATGCAAGTCCAATCTTCTGGAATGCCCTCCCCCGCCCAATCCGCCACTCCACAATTCTCAAAATTTTCAAAGGTGCCCTTAAAGTGGACCAACACCCAGGGGTGATCGGCCCGGGAATCTATAAGATTCCCGGTCCGATCACCTCCCTCATCGCGGGGCATCCGAGATTGGGATGTCCGGCGGGGTGAACCCCCCCAAAAGACCTTACCTTATCGGCGACGGATCAGCCGCCGCCTCCCGCGCCGGCCATTTGTGAATAGCCAGCGTGGGCGCGCGCCCTGTAAGAGGGACCCGCGGGAGGCGGTGGCTTATCCGTCACTTGTCCGTCGCCGAAAAGGTACGTTTTTTGGGGGGTTTCACACAGCGGGGCATCCTGATCTCGGATGCCCCGCTGAAGTGGACCAACACCCAGGATAGTGAAAATCCTGGGTGTTGGTCCACTTTAAAACTCACTTATTCAGACAAGCATATAATCTGGCTTAACCAATTTTCTAAAGGGCACAAAGCTCAATACTGACTGTTTGTGATCCTTCTCTTCACCTCTCATCCTTTAGACTGTAGGCTCCTCAGGGGCAGGGCTATCTTTCCTATTGTATCTTGTATTCAGAATATCCATTGTAAACTCTGTAACACTGCATTTGTAATAGTCTATGTACAGTATGTTTCTACCCTGTCTGTAATTACTACTTTGTACAGCGCTATGGAAAATGATGGTGCTATATAATTCTAAACAACAATAATAATGTCGCGGAAAGATATCCTGCACTGTCACCCTTGTTCTGCCTCACCCTTGCCCTAAATCTTTTCTCGGCTATAAGTCGTGCACCTGTGTCTTTGGTGCTGATCCTATATAGTTTTTACATGTACTTTTAGTAGCCCCTTATGATGGCTGGTTTGTGCAATTAAACCCTTCTCTCTTCATATATATTGTTTTATTTTTCCTCCAGGTGAAGGATCAATCCAGAATTATGTGGATGAACATGCTGCTATCTATGCAGATGCTAAAGCAGAAAAAGATGATTTCACAGTGTGGGCGACAGAAGATTCAACTACCTCAGTCTCCTATTCAGCACTACATTCTGCACATCTCCCATCTCACCCTTCTACAGAGGAGCAGTGTCAGACTGTCTTCCTTAGCCACCATAGAGCTCATAGATCTAAGAAGCCATATTCATGTTCTAAATGTGGAAAATGTTTTTCTCGGAAATCATACCTTACCAGTCATGAGAGAGTTCATACAGGGGAGAAGCCATATTCATGTTCTGAATGTGGAAAATGTTTTTCTCAAAAATCACACCTTATCAGACATGAAAGAGTTCATACAGGGGAGAAGCCATTTTCTTGCTCTGAATGTGGAAAATGTTTTCCTTGGAAATCAGACCTTATCAATCATGAAAGAGTTCATACAGGGGAAAAGCCATATTCTTGCTCTGAATGTGGGAAATGTTTTTCTCATAAATCTAACCTTATCATACATGAAAGAGTTCATACAGGGGAGAAGCCATATTCATGTTCTGTATGTGGGAATCTTTTTTCTGATAAATCAGTTTTTAACAGACACAAAAGAGTTCATACAGGGAAGATGCCATATTCATGTTCTGAATGTGGGAAAAGTTTTCATCTTAAATCACACCTTATCAGACATGAAAGAGTTCATACAGGAGAGAAGCCATATTCATGTTCTGAATGTGGGAAATGTTTTTCTCTGAAATCAAACCTCATCAGTCATGAAAGAGTTCATACAGGGGAGAAGCCATATTCATGTTCTGAATGTGGGATATTTTTTTCTTATAAATCATATTTGCACAGACACAAAAGAGTTCATACAGGGGAGACACCATATTCATGTTCTGAATGTGGGAAAGGTTTTCCTCTTAAATCACACCTTATCAGACATGAAAGAGTTCATACAGGAGAGAAGCCATATTCATGTTCTGAATGTGGGAAAAGTTATACTCTTAAATCAGACCTTATCAGTCATGAAAGAGTTCATACAGGAGAGAAGCCATATTCATGTTCTGAATGTGGGAAATGCTTTTCTCAGAAATCACACCTTATCAGTCATGAAAGAGTTCATACAGGGGAGAAGCCATATTCATGTTCTGAATGTGGGAAATGTTATTTTCAGAAATCAGACCTTATCAGACATAAAAAAGTTCATACAGGGGACAAGCCATATTCATGTTCTGAATGTGAGAAATGTTTTCCTCTTAAATCATACCTTATCAGACATGTAAAAGTTCATACAGGGGAGAAGCCGTATTCATGTTCTGATTGTGGAAAATGTTTTCCTTGGAAATCAGACCTTATTAATCATGAAAGAGTTCATACAGGGGAGAAGCCATATTCCTGCTCTGAATGTGGGAAATGTTTTTCTCAGAAATCTAACCTTATCATACATGAAAGAGTTCATACAGGGGAGAAGCCATATTCATGTTCTGAATGTGGGAAAAACTTTTCAGATAAATCAGTTTTTAACAGACACAAAAGAGTTCATACAGGGAAGATGCCATATTCATGTTCTGAATGTGGGAAAAGTTTTCATTTTAAATCACACCTTATCAGACATGAAAGAGTTCATACAGGAGAGAAGCCATATTCATGTTCTGAATGTGGGAAATGTTTTTCTCTGAAATCAAACCTCATCAGTCATGAAAGAGTTCATACAGGGGAGAAGCCATATTCATGTTCTGAATGTGGGAAAAGTTATACTCTTAAATCAGACCTTATCAGTCATGAAAGAGTTCATACAGGGGAGAAGCCATATTCCTGCTCTGAATGTGGGAAATGTTTTTCTCAGAAATTTAACCTTATCATACATGAAAGAGTTCATACAGGGGAGAAGCCATATTCATGTTCTGAATGTGAAAAATGTTTTTCTGATCACAGCTGAACAAACACATGAGCGTTCATACAAATCTTGGCTCTTACCTGTCATAAAAACGTTCATACATTCATACAGGGCAGCAGCTGTCTTTATGTTGTCAATGTGGGAGATGGTTTTCTAGTAACTCCCAGATTTCCTTACATGAGGCAGATAGTATAGACCAGGACCTTAAAAGGTCCATTTACAGGCATCTGGTAAAAGATGAAAGTCTAGGTGGGGGGCTATTGTGGGGGTGGATAGTTAGAAATCAGCACACTGGGAAAAAACAGGAGCTTTTGGGGGGGGCCCACATAACCTATAGCTCTGGCCCATGGGACACTGCTTTTACTTCCTCCCCCCGTGCATTCTCTGCAAGCCATGTACACGGGTGAACTGCCCAAAATGTTACTGGCAATAAGGTCTGGTAACAAGGATGGATAGATATGGCTAGGGTAGAGGGATGAATGGGAAATGGACTGTAAAGAAGAGGGATAGATAGAACAGGAAGGGCAGAGAGGGATGGAGAGAGGTGGGAGATGGGATGGGCAGAACTAGAAGGACAGGAATGAATGGGCAGAGCTGAGGGGGTAGATGGCCAGAGTTGGAAGCAAGAGCAATGAATTGGCAAAGCTGGAAGGCCAGGGATGTGATGGATAGGGCCAAACTGGGGGGACAAGAATGAATGGGGCTGAGCAGGGGGGGCGGGGATGAATGGGACAGAGATAGTAAGACCGGTATGGATGGGGCTGAGCAGTCGGAACACGGATGGGGTAGAGATGGTGGGACAGAAATGGGGGGATGAGATGGCGGGACAAGGGTGGATGGGGCTGAGCTGGGGGGACAGGATTGGATGGGGCAAAGAGACTGAGAAGCAAAATTTGTGTGTACCTTGCAATACCACTTTCCACCCGTAGGTGCCAGAGTCATAACACTGACGGAGACTAAGCACTACATCACCGATCAAGTAAAGGGGGCAGCACTGAGCGCAGCAAACACAGAAGCAACTAAGCGCAGGGCTGTCCAGAACCTGGTGCCAAGGTTCGCTTTCAGACCCTGGTCCACCAGTTGAGTAGCGCTGGTATAGACCAATAGACAAAAGTCATGTAAAGTAAAAATCGTTCTACTAGTATTTTTCTATTAGCAGACCTCACGATATTTCATCACCTTTTTTGTCAGTTTGGCTTTTCTGCTCATTTCTGAAATGAAATATCCAAATGTACATCCTTTGTAACACGATTATAATTTGATCTTCTGTTCACTGATTATATTGATTATTATAATAAAACTGAAATTACATTCATAATGTATTTGCTATGAATTTCTAATCGATAATCTATATATTCGCCTTTCTTTATTCAAGCTCATTGATAATCATGTTAGGAAAAGAGGCTAAATGTAACTCCCCACCCTCACCTAATGCTGAGCTCTGTGCTCTTTGCATCAGCACACACGCCCACTTCAAGTAAATGGGCGCGTGGAGGACCTCTTTAATGTGATTTTTCTTTTGTCTTCTTACGATTGGATGATACCATGTTTACAAAGTTCTGTGTATTTTCACATAGACATCCAGACACCATAATCATTTCTACTAATGTTTGGCAAATCATTTTTTATGGGACATTGACCTATAGTTTTGTGATGAGGGTGTGTGAAACAGTTGCCCGTCTATTTTTCACTCTGTATGTTTACCTGTGATTTTTGAAGGAATGTCCAGGGATCATATTGCATGAAAAATCCCCATATATCGGTATTACGTATGTATCAGTAGACACCTGTCAGGACTGGCATAGACGGGGTCTTGAACCGCTGATCTGCCAGCCTTCATCTAAGTCCGCTGCTCTGGCCATTGTGCTATCTGCTGT
Organism: Gastrophryne carolinensis; assembly: GCA_027917425.1. Classification (NCBI taxonomy): domain Eukaryota; kingdom Metazoa; phylum Chordata; class Amphibia; order Anura; family Microhylidae; genus Gastrophryne; species Gastrophryne carolinensis. The sequence goes on from CM051237.1 coordinate 3,252,477, forward strand.
GGTATGGTTGCTGTGTGATAGCTGGAGTGGTATGGTTCCTTCCTGGGTCCTAGAGCCGCATTGTTTGACCCCCACCTGGCATTAATCATGTTGAGGTTCCTATAAATGCATGTGCTTGGCCTGCCCCTGTTGTGATCATGGCATTGTCTCTTCGAAGCCTAGCTGTGCTCTCCAACCCCCCTGCTTACCTCTGTGTCCTTGTGGTCCTTCAGGCCTTCCTTAGTTTATGTCTTGTGTATGTTGGGGCTCACAGCCCTTCCTAAAAAGAAACTTTTATTTTACCTATGATACTACAGACCTGATTTTTCAAATACCTGTGCTCTTTCTGTAACATATTTCTAATCTCTTGCATTCCAGGGCACCACCAGTAGCAATGCCTGGGTTAATCTCAGCTGTAGGCGGGGACAGTAAGATAGAAAAAAACTAGCTCCTGCCATCCTATATGAGGCAGGTTGTGTGCTCCAGCTGTATTGGTTAGCAGTTAGAGCAGCCATTTTACATGTCAGAGGCACGGGGGGCCCCTGTGTGCTGGTCGCACTACTGTCCCTTGCTGCTTTATGCAGCTGGCATGTTCCACACCTCAACTGGATCATCCAGTTTCCCCTGTGGCTTCAGGCTCAGACTCATCGAAGCAGGATACTCTCTCAAGGGGTGCCATGTCCATTTTTGCCCTGAAGCCTGCCCATGGATGGGTTCTTCCTTCAGACATGGTGGACAGGGTGACATGGTCAGTGGCCTTCATCAGCAGGGGAATCCCCGGTCTGCCAAGGCAGAAAAGCTACTGCCAAGCGTAGGCATATTCAGAAAACATTTGAGGGCATCACCTCGTGGAGTAAACTGATCATGGGAGCCACAAAGTGCCTAATCAACACCTTATTACAAAAATACAATTCTGTGATTACTCACCTGTAGAATTGTTTTTGTCCGTGTCCTGTCGCTCCACTTCTTACATGTGGGTAATCCGCCACAAGGTGGCGCAGTGACTGGAAGATCAGAAAATTGTAGCTCCTCCTGGCCCAATATAAGGCATATGTCTCCCAAAAATCCCCAGTGGTTCAAAAGCAGTAATGAAGAGACAGGCTGGGAGGCCAAGAAACCATGTTACTTCACATAGCTTCAAAATGTACTCTCTCAACAAGAAAAACTCAAGGACAGGGTCCAAATAAAAACTGTAATCACCATAACAGGCAAACAGGAGATAACAAGAACAAGGGTGGGGTGGAGTGACCTGAACAGGACACGGACAAAAACAATTCTACAGGTGAGTAATCACAGAATTGTATTTTTCCCTGTGTCCTGTTCAGGTCGCTCCACTTCTTACATGTGGGACATCCAAAAGCAGTGTCCAAAAAGGGTGGGATCCCCATTGAGCAACAGAATGTTGCTCTACCGCCTGAAGCACCTTACAGCCAAGGACAGCATCAGCTGACACCCCAATGTCAACCTTGTAAAACTTAGTAAAGGTACTAACAGAAAACCAAGTAGCGGCCTTACAAACTTGTTCAACAGAGGCCTGGTGCTGAAAAGCCCAGGAGGCACCAATAGCTCTAGTAAAATGAGCAGTAACATGAAAGGGGGGTTCCTTCCCCTTGGCAGAATTCGCTTGCACTACCGCCTGTCTAATCCACTTACTAAGAGTGGATTTGGCTGGAGGCAGACCCTTCCTAGGGCCGTCAGTGAGAACAAATAGGGAATCCGATTTCCTGAAGGACGTTGCAACCAGGTAGTACTTGATGGCCCTGACCACATCCAAGGAATGGAGGGTCCTTTCCTTAAAAATTAGAAGGTGTGGGACACAAGGAAGGCAACACAATGTCCTCATTAAGGTGAAACGAAGAAACAACCTTAGGTAAAAAAAAATCAGTTTTAAGGCGAAATACCACCTTATCCTGATGCCGCTCAAAGTAAGGAGGCTTAATACAAAGCGCAGCCAGCTCTGAAACGCGACGCACCGAGGTGATAGCTACCAAAAAGATCACTTTCAGAGTCAGAATGGATAGTGCAGCATCGCACAAGCGCTCAAAGGGAGGACCCTGGAAAGCACCAAGTTCAAATCCCACACACCAGGCAATGTAGGCATGCCAAACTCTGTAATATATAATGAAAGAGGATTTCTTCCAAGCCTGAATCATGGTACGCACAACCGTGGTGGACAACCCCTTCTCCATCAAGATGGAGGTTTCAGCAGCCAAGCCGTCAAAGCTAGCGTTTGTAAATTGGGGTGATGCAGTGTGAGAAGCCCTGGATCGTCAGGCATGATGTAGCGATCCACTGACAACTGAACTATGTCCGCAAACCAACTCTTCTTGGCCAGCGAGGAGCCACCAAGATGGCCCCTCTGGGCTATTTTGCGCAGCACTTGACCCAGGAGTGGAAATGGAGGAAATGCGTAAAGAAGCCTGAACTCCATCCAAGGAATTGCCAGAGCGTCCGTGGCAAAGTCAACGGATCCCTTGACAGGGAGACGAACCTCGGAAGCTTGTGATTGTGCCTGGATGCGAAAAGTTCCACATCCAGCTGGCCCCAGCGGCGACACAAAGCGTGAAAGATCTTGTTGCTGAGAGACCATTCCCCCAGACGAGAGGCCCCTCTGCTCAGGGAGTCTGCCTCCTGGTTCTCCACCCTGGAGATCTAAACCGCCGAAATGCAGGGAACATTCTGCTCTGCCCAAATCAGGATCTGGGTCACCTCCTTGAGGGCTCGCTTGCTCTGAGTCCCGCCCTGGTGATTGATGTAAGTGACAGCCATCTGATTGAGCAGGCCTAGACTGCACGACCACGTAGATGGGGAATCAAATGAAACAGGACCAATCGGATTGCTCTCAGCTCCAGGAGATTGATGGGCAAGTGGGCCTCCTGCGGCCCCCACTGGCCCTGGAACTTCAGAGTTTGCCAAAAACCTCCCCAGCCTGTCAGACTGGCGTCCGTGGTACAATCTCCCAAAAGGAGTCAGAAAGGACCGGCCCACTAAACGATTTCTGGGGTCCAACCACCACGAAAGGGCCTGCCTGGCCAAAAGAGACAGTGAGAATTCCTGCTCCAGAGACTGCTGTGTCCGGTCCCAACTGGTCAAAAGATTAAATTGAAGCGGCTTCATGTGAAACTGAGCGAAGGGCACTGCCTCAAAGCATGACACCATGAGGCCCACCAGCTTCATCCCCAGACGGATCGATGGCCGCTGGCAAGACAGTAAGGCCTGCGTCTGCGACTGGAGACCCTCCACCTTCTGCTGGGGGAGGAATACCTTGACCTGAGAGGTGTCCAACGTCATGCCCAGGAAGGACCTCACCATTGAGGGAATGATAGAAGACTTGGGATAATTAATCACCCAACCGAAATCCCCGAAATCGTCCAGGTATCGCTCTCAGCCTGCTAAAGAGATTGAGCCACAATCAGCAAGTCATCCAGATAAGGAACACCATGAATGCCCCGGTTCCTCAGAAGGGCCACCTTCGGCACACCCGGGGGGCCGAGGATATCTTGAACGGCAGCGCCACAAACTGGTAATGCTGATCCTCCAGCGCAAACCTCATGAACTTCTGATATCCCTGGAATATCGGGATGTGCAGGTAAGCATCCCTGATGTCCACCGTGGTCATGAAGTTGCCGGACCAAAGCAAGCTCACCGCCCACCGTAAGGACTCCATGCGAAAATGCCTGAATCTGACAAACTTGTTGAGACCCTTCAGGTCCAGGATAGGCCTCAGAGTACCGTCTTTCTTGGGCACAGTGAACAGATTGGAATAGAACCCTCGACCTTGTTCCTGGTGAGGTAAAGGACAAATCACCCCGGACAGCAGAAGGCGTTGAACAGCCATTCTTAGGCCCTGCGCCGTCAATGCGTTCCGGGATATTAGTGACTGAAGAAATCTTGGGGGCGGCCAGGCTGCCAGCTCTATTTTGTATCAGGAGGAAACCACCTCCTGAATACACCGATCTGAGACATGCAGTCTCCAGACGTGAGCAAAAAGCAGAAGCCGTCCCCCCACCCGAACAGGTGAGGGCACCCCCTCATGCCTGAGAGGACTTGGCAGGGGGCTTGGATTTAGTTCCCCAGGAGGGATTGGGTCGGCCGCGAGACCTACCTCGTCCCCAGGAATCTCTGCGGCCACCTGAAAAGAAAGAGCCTCTTCCTCCTCAAACCCCGAAAGGGCCGCGCAAGTTTCCGTCGCTTAGGAAGTCTCCCATCCTTTGTCAGGAGGTCCAGACGCTCCCCGAATAACCGAAGCCCCAAAAAGGGGATACTAGTGAGTGATTTCTTGGCAGCAGCGTCGGCTGACCACTGGCGCAGCCAGATAGAGCGACGAATTGCAACCAGCGGGGCCGAAGCCCTGCCGCCAAGCCGGACGCTATCATCCATAGCCGAGGCTACAAATGCAAAGTCCACGCAGGCTAGGAGGTCCTTATACTCCTCCGCCCGCTTGCGAGATCTGGCAAGATCAACAAGACGTCTCACCTTCTTCCTGATGGCTAAGGAGACAATGGCCACGGCACAGACAGGACGAAGGCCAGCACCCACAAAGGTGAAAGCATGACAAGCCAGCTGATCCATGGGCCGGTCATCAGGGTCGCGCAAGGAAGCAGTATCAGGGGACGGCATAACCGTGGTATTGGAGAGCCCCAACACAGGGGCATCCACCTCTGGGGGACGGGACCAGGGGCGAATCAACTCCTCAGAGAAAGGGTACCGTCTGTCCAGGCCCTTAGGCACAGATGGCAGTTTATTCCTTTATATCCTTTCCCATTCCTTAAAAAACATTTTGGAAAAGTGACCCTGTTCAGGAAAGACAAGCCGCTGTCTCTCAGGCCGAAATAAATCCCCTTGCTTCTTTTTCGCCGCCTTCGGAGGTACAATGTGCTAGGTCTCAAACACAGAAGATAGCAACTTCTCTGTGTCATCAGGGAGCCACGTATCCTCGTCCGAGGAAGACCCAGGATCGCTGTCATAGCAACCCGACTGATCCCCTGAGGCGGAGTCCTGAAACAACTCACCCTCCTCCATAGAGTCCCGACCACCCAAAAAATCATAATCATCATCAGCAAAGAGCAAGCAACCCGGCTCAATATGCTGCTTCTTACTCGTGGCCTTGCCGGTAGCCGTGTGAGATAACTGTCTCTCCAGGCTGGCCACCCAAAGCGCCAAATCTGTTTGTGACCCCCTGCTGGCTTCCCCCTCACTGGGGGCAAAATGCAGGCGTGGGGGTCTAGGCGAGGCCGCAGGTAAAGTAGGGTTGGGGGCAGAGACGCCCGCCCTATCCTGTTCCAAAAGTACGCTCCTGGCGCAAGGGACACAAACTGCGCTGAGTCCGCTCAGAGGACTGGTACCACACGAGGCACAGCTTTACCTGCCCAGAGGGGGCCCCTAGCTCACTATCCCTAGAAGCCTCCATTATGGTGATTATAGAAAAAATAGGTTGCAAGGCGCTAACGGCCCAAACCCAGATGATCCCCAAATTTAGTCCCTCTTAGCAATCCCTCTTAAAAAATTAGGGTACAGAGGGGGGGTGGTAGGAGATCGGGAGGAACCACAACCCTGAGTTGCAAAAGATAGGATCCCTGGAAGACACAATATAAACACCAATAAGTATCCCACAGCACATGCACAAGAAAAAAGGCGAAAAAATGCAAAGGACTCACGGACCACCAGCGGGAGCAGGATCTGGATGAAGCGTCCCCTCCTTAGGCAAGCAGAGGAGAGAAGAATGCGACTGGCCGCAGAGAAGCTGGGCAAACGCAGGCCGCGATGCGGATAATGGCACCGGAAGGAGAGCCACGAGCACCTCGAGGAGCGGGCCGCGCAGCGATGATGAGGAATGCATCATAGCACGGCCCCACCCCCGCTGCAGCACGAATACAGGGCGTCCGAGGAAAATGGCAGCCAGGGGAAAGAAGGGCCCAGAGGAGGCCCTTCCCCCCGCCGCGGAGCACCGCTCGCACCAGCTAAAGCACCGCAGTGGCCGCACAGAACGGCGGCCCAGCCATTTTCGCTGGGGACCCCCTCCTTCACAGAGCCCTGTCAGCTGGAGGGGAGAGGAGAAGAAGACAAGGAACGAAGGAGGTGAGTAGAAGAATTAGGTAAAAACATACACACACACAATAAACAATAAAGCTTGTGGGATACATGTGGTAAGAAAATGGGCCTAGGTGGTTCCTCCCCCCCATATAGGCTAACCATTGCCTATGGCTGGCTACCCTTTGGAAGAGGGTCTGCGGCCCAGAGCCTAGCTCTGTGAACGCCTGACCCTCGGCGTTCTCCCTACCTTCATCCGTTCCGTAGCCAAGGCTGGGAGGCAGAATGGGTCCACGGAAAAAAGTGGGAATAGGGGTGCAGTGGCCGACAAGCTTAAAATGCCCCACTCACCTGCAATATCCAGAGAGAGTAGAAAAAACGATCCTCGCATTGAGACTGCAAGATGAATTCTGGGGATTTTTGGGAGACATCTGCCTTATATTGGGCCGGGAGGAGCTACAATTTTCTGATCTAGTGCCCGGTGGTAATTGATTTTTAGACAGAGGTTATTGCATGGACTCACAAACTGGTCAATTTTAGTCTACTGATAACGGAGTTTAAAGACATTTCCATGACCTACATCTAGATAAATCACTGAGAGAAGGACATTCCTAGACACTAAAACATCTGTTGGCTTTATGCCCAGAACTTAACATATCACATGTATATTAAACTAAGTTTAATATCAAATTATAGAATACAAAATTGAGTCTTCTTTTTAACATGGTGGCCAAGCATTTTACCCTTCAATCCCTTCTTAGATCATCTTCTGCATGATCTTTACAATGCAATTTCCTTTCTTTGAGCCAGGTAGGCAGTGTAGATACTAGCTGGGCTCGTCTTACAACTTGCAGTTAAGCACAAAATAAGTCTGAAGGAAATAAAAATCAAATAATCACAAAAATGACAAGAACATTGATGGTCATATCTCTTAACCATGTTAAGTTACCTAGTTTACTAAAAGGGCTCCATTCTTGGGCAAAATGTCTTACTTTCTCCTGGATTCTTTTTACCTCTTCCCTGTGTCTTTTAATCACCTCATAATAATCATGAATCTCCAGACTAGTATTGTGGACCTAGGTACAACATTCATATTCCTCTGTCATTTCACATATGCCTGTTAAGGCAGCACTCATGCTTTCTATGGCTAAATGATGTAAACCTACTTCTGAGAGCCTGATACCTCTTCTTTAAGACTGTTAATGACCTCTGAATTAACTGCCATTATTGCTCTAGAATTATTTAATATCTTCATCATATCTATTCCCCATCTGGACCACGGGGGAAACCAAGACCAAGCCATATCCTTCTGGGTGAAAATGTCCCTTTTCCATACTAGGGATTTAAAAGGGTTGGGGGGTATTTGCTAGCTTCACATAAACTTTCACCATCCACAGTGCCTACTACTCCCATAGATGGGATCAGGGAGTCCAAATATCACCATCCCTGGAGCTTTGGAGGGATCCATGTGTGACACGTTTTCCCACAATAAACTTATTATTACTATATATATTCACAGTCTGGGGCCGGGCGCGGGAGCGGTCGGGCAGGTGCGTATTTAAGGGACATGGATACACCATGCCCCCAGCCTCGTAGATTAGGACGTATCTGGCCGTGAGCAAGAGTTCATCTTTGAACTCGAAACGCGTTGGGTTTTAGCCCGGGAGGATCACCTTCTGGTCATTAAAACAGTAAGCACTTGTCTGATTATGTGTTGCTTTGGCTGTCTCTCTCATATGGAACGCCTTTGAATATTTTTGCACAGATTTTTTATTTGATATGGAAGCACTGGCACTTTATAAAGGATGAATTAGGGTAGGAGTTTTTTGATGTTTAATAATTCATTGTTTTAAGATTAATATATGCACATAATCTATTGTTATTGGGTGTTATAGTTATATGAAATCACTGCAGCTCACATTGATTGTTTAAAATAGAGAGCAGTTGCGCCCCCCGGTGTCTAAATATGCATATGACTTGAACTTAGTGTTTTTAACTTGGTTTTAATTCTAATTACAATAAAATGATTTGATCTTTTGACATTATTTGAGTGCAAGAGTAAGTCTCTTTTTGGGGGAACATAAGGGTGCTCTAGGGGTCACCCTGTCTGGAATTTTGTGAAGCTTTGGGCATTTAACCCCATAAGAGCAGTGCACCTACATTGACATTTATCAGTGCTGCCCACATTCTCCTGCCCTTGCCCATAGGGCATTAATTAGTAATTATATATATATATATATTATACATATTATTACCCAGAAATATGGGTACCTGGCTAAAAGAAGTCTCGCTGCTTTCATCAGCCATTGGTAATACAGTAAGTAGTTTAGAGATGGCACTTTGTTTAGGTGTTCCTGAACTGTAACTTTGTAAATTACTTATCTGGTTATATTTCTAAGAGTTCCGACATTATCAGTGTAGGGGATATTTCAATTCACTATATTTACACACTTCACCCCCTCTTGCATTCATTCTTTCCAACAGGAAACACCAATCAGGAAAGTGTGTTCTTGCTATTATGGGGAAGTCTATGGTCTCATTAATAATTTGTGTAAAATTCGTGTATATACAAATGGCAGTCTTCCACATGTTTGGCTGTGCACGTCACCGCTATCACTCTGGTCACTGGCCCAAACGGGAACTCCTGCTTCTCAAACACTTGGGCTCCAGCAAGCAACGTACGATCGGCCTGTCTGACTCAGCAATTGCGACCCTGGGTACCAAATGCTATTGCTAGGCACTTGAAAATATAGGCATTTTTGCATACTTATGCGCATTATGGTGTCCTGCTGCTTGCAGGTGAAGAGCAACGGTGCCATCTCTGTGCTGATCTATGCACCATCTGATGCTCCCCAGGGGATTCCTGAAGTGTTCAGACCTTGGTGCGTGGGCATACGCGGTGATGTAGTGGGGAGGTATATAAGTTGTTAAGTTGGAGCCTGGTTCCGCTGCCACACATCTATATTTAATGTCCGAAGTCAGACATGACCAGCAAAAAATGCAGCCACAAGAGCTCCAACCAGCTTCAAGCAAAGCACCCGGAAAGCTCTCACCATGGGTCCCGCCACCGTTCACCTGCAACCTTATGCCTGCAAACACCATCTAGCAGGCCAGCTACCAGGCCATGGCAGAGAAGCCAGACCCTCACTGCTCACCCATCCAAGCGCATTAACACCAAGAGTTGGAAGGCAAAGCAGAGCAGTGGGAGGCTATCTAGTAGGCCGATCACTGCTAACCCCAGACGTAGTGAACATCAAGCCCAGAGCTCCTTCACCAAGAGTGCCAAAGCAAAGGAGAGCAGAGGCCGCAAGCACTGGTAGCCCCATAGTGCTGGCTCTGGCCAAACCTCTTGCAGGAGTGTGAAGAAAAGCAAAAGGAAGGGCAAGGGGAACACATAAGCCCCTCAACAACCCCCTCTCCCACTGCAGCTCAGCAGGACAACTCCTGCTACATCAGGGGACACCCAGGACAACACACCCAGCCCCCAACCTAGCTGTCAGACCCCGAGAATACCTGTCTTCATTGTGAGCCTGCAACCCCCAATCTCCACAGCCAGCTTCACCATTAGACAAGCCCCTGTTTGCCGGGATGTTATACATGCCTCGCCGGGACTTGATGGCTCAAAGATTGTAGACTCACGGGGAGTGAGGACAGGTAGACTGAAGGTCAGACTGGGTGAAGTAGGTTAGTACTGGAACAGTTCGGGTGCTCTGGAGAAATCAAGTGAAGTTGGACATCAAGCCGAGGGTCACACCAGGAGGTCACAGAGCTGCACAGTACAAAGGGATGAGACAGAGACGTAGTTGAGATTCAAGCAATTGGTCAATAATGATATGTACAGGAAATCACAGGCGAAATCACAAAGCCAGCTAAACACTATCAGGGGTCCTGACACACTGAAGTGGTAATCCCTTTATAGGACTGAACCCGACCGTATTAGACAGGGAGACAGTGACTGTGATTGGTGCACTTCGTATCTGTGGGTTGATTTGTGTACTTGGAGGCCTCTGGGCTGATTGCCCCATCTGAACTTTAAAGGCGTACCGCCCAGAACTGGACCTCCAAGTTTTGGCTCCTTTTAACAGCCTCCGGCGGCCAGAGCACATAAGCTGACTGAGCTTTGCACGTGGACACCGCGGGCACGGGCTGAAGGTTAATCATTCATGACACTAGCCCTGCGGAGTCTTTGACAACACCAATCTCCACCTACTCCGATTCATCCAACACACCTCAGGGCCACATGTCCCCCACTTCGCCCCTGGCTGTTTCAGACCACTATGATGAGCTTTATGGCCAAAGTTCTCATGCCACATTAAAATCTGTACAATACCTCATCTGGGAGGCCATCACCTGGCAGGCCAATAGTGCGAGGCCTGAAAGGAAGGATGTAGATCAGGTTCAAAGGAAATTTCTTGACATTAAATATGCTGTGCGCTAGAAAACAACAGAGGTAACAATGCATTGTGCTGTTGTGGATGTTGATGTTGGCCATGACTTTGGTCTTCCCCTGAAATTAATTTTCACACCCGCAGAGGATCTCGTATGTGGACTACTGAACCCTGCCACATGCCTTGGCTTGCCAGGGACTATAGATTCTGACTGGAATGCTACTGCATTGGGTTAATTATGTTTTCATATCCTAAGACATATCACTCATTACAATTGGCAAGTTCGTCATGCCATCATGGCCTAAGTGTTGTTGGTGGGCAATTACAAATGCAATAACATGGCAACTCATACATGTAATGTGTATAATCCAATACATAACTTGAACAAGATGGGAGCAGATGAATTAGTCATTGCTTGTGCACACAAGGTATATGTCTAGATTAACATTAAACCGGACCAAAGCCATTTATACATTAACGGGTGTTGATCCCGCTGCCTGGTGATTGTAAGGAGCTCCCAGTTTTTAACACTCACCTTCGTTACGAGCCAGCGGCGAGAACGGAGTCCCAACCGGTTGCCAGACAGTGGGACAAACACCCGTTAAAGTATAAACGTGTGTTGGTCCGGTTTAAGTCCTCTTATCAATGCAGAAAAACAACATTCACACATGAGCACCCAGGAATGCAGGTGGAGCGTGAGGAGCAGATGGAATCCTCACCTCCATGGGGCAGCTCTGTTGTAGAGCATTTGGGCTCACCCTTAACAAGCAATACCCATGTTGGAAGGCAAACTCCCACTCCATCAGCAAGTGATACTACCCCGGGAGGATGACGACGAGCTCAGGCACATCGCCACCTTCCCCTGCTGAGGCTGGTGCAGATGATGGAAGCTGGTTGGAGAGGCTAAAGTTAAGCCTACAGGCAAACCAATGTTCAGTTCAGGCAAACCATAGACCGAAATTTAAGCAGGATCCATGAAGATATCCATTCATTAGTGGAGGCTACCAATAATCAGAGGGAAACACTGTTAGGACAGTTGCAGATGCTCAATGACAACCTGTCCCAGCAGGTGGCGCTACAACAATCCAGGCAACATGCATACTTTGCTGGCCAACCACCCTACCAATGATTACACATACTTTGTGTTTGATTTCTCAAGATTCACTGCACAGGGCTAGGTTGGGGGCTGGGTGTGGTGTCCTGGGTGGCCCATGATGTGGCAGGAGTGGATGGGAATGGTGATACAGGCTCTCCATAATTGAGCTGTCCTGCTGAGCTGCAGTGGGAGAGGGGGTTGTTGGGGGCTAAGGTGTTTTCTCTTACCCTTCCCTTTGCTCTTCACACAGCAATATATCTGCAGTGCTTTATACTATTTTATACATGCTTTGTGTTAGTTCTTTAGACATTATGTTGGGAGGAGGGAGGTGAACCAAAGAGAAAAGGCTGAGGAGGAGTAAGAGGTGAGGGTGAGCCAAAGAGAAGGCGAGAGGCAGAGGATGGGAGAGAGCTGAGGAGGTGAAGAAAACACTAGAAGACAGGTGATGAGAAGTAGAAGAGGTGAGGGTGGACCAAAGAGAAGGCGAGAGGCAGAGGATGGGAGAGAGCTGAGGAGGTGAAGAAAACACTAGAAGACAGGTGACAAGGAGAAGTAGAAGAGGTGAGGGTGGACTAAAGAGAAGGTGAGTGGCTGAGGATGGGAGAGAGATGAGGGGTGAAGAAAACATTAGAAGACAGGTGACAAGGAGAAGTAGAAGAGGTGAGGGTGGACTAAATAGAAGGCGAGAGGCAGAGGATGGGAGAGAGCTGAGAAGGTGAAGAAAACACTAGAAGACAGGTGACAAGGAGAAGTAGAAGAGGTGAGGGTGGACTAAAGAGAAGGAAGAGGATAAGAAAAGGTGGGGAAACAAAACATGGAGCAGAAGAGAGACAAGGGGGAGAGACAAGCAATGAGGAGGGGCCAACAGAGACTCCACCCCTTCCTCTGACAGAGCACTGTAACCGGGCAGGCAGGTGACCCCAACCACCTCCCTGTACACAAGCCCCTCCCCCTTGGCTTCACCTCCGCAGAGCTGCTGCCCTGTGTGGGGCCCCTGCTGTGTCTCAGCTCCTCCATCTTGTTCTGGTCACAGGAGGGGTCCCGGGGAAGTGGCTGAGGGGTCCCAGGGTTGCAGCTGAGGGGTCCCGGGGTTGCGGCTGAGGGGTCCCGGGGTTGCGGCTGAGGGGTCCCAGGTGCACTTGGCGCAGGGCGGCTCCGCCCATGTTCCTGAGGCCGGAGCAGGTGGTAACGCCCCTATTCACCAGAGGCCTCTATTTACCTCACCCCACCCCCTAGAGAGTAACTCCCATGAGGAGCTGAACACCCCTCCCCCTCTCCTGTGCCTTGTCCCTCTAAGTAGGGTAAGTCAGGGAGTCAATCACCCCCCTTTAGGCACTGGAGAATCACCAATAAATAATCACAGAGGAGTAAGAGGAGTATAAATACACAATATAATATATATTGGGGTCTCTCCTGTGTCACATTATAAATACACAATATAGCATATATTGGGTCCTCTCCTGTGTCACAGTATAAATACACAATATAATATATATTGGAGCCTCTCCTGAGTCACAGTATAAATACACAATATAATATATATTGGGTCCTCTCCTGTGTCACAGTATAAATACACAATATATATTGGAGTCTCTCCTGTGTCACAGTATAAATACACAATATAATATACTGGAGCCTCTCCTGTGTCACAGTATAAATACACAATATAATATATATTGGGGTCTCTCCTGTGTCACAGTATAAATACACAATATAATATATATTGGGTCCTCTCCTGTGTCACAGTATAAATACACAATATATATTGGAGTCTCTCCTGTGTCACAGTATAAATACACAATATAATATACTGGAGCCTCTCCTGTGTCACAGTATAAATACACAATATAATATATATTGGAGCCTCTCCTGTGTCACAGTATAAATACACAATATAATATATATTGGGGTCTCTCCTGTGTCACAGTATAAATACACAATATAATATATATTGGGGTCTCTCCTGTGTCACAGTATAAATACACAATATAATATATATTGGGGTCTCTCCTGTGTCACAGTATAAATACACAATATAATATATATTGGGGTCTCTCCTGTGTCACAGTATAAATACACAATATAATATATATTGGGGTCTCTCCTGTGTCACAGTATAAATACACAATATAATATATATTGGGGTCTCTCCTGTGTCACAGTATAAATACACAATATAATATATATTGGGTCCTCTCCTGTGTCACAGTATATGTTGTAAGTGATTCTTTGAATTATTTTTTCCTCAAAGAATATCGAGAGCCGTCGGTGATTTCAGCCAAGGAATTCACAAATATACGTATCCGGAATCGAAGCCAAAAAATCGGTGATGGATTTAATTAATAATTTAGAATAAATGAAGAGGTGGATGCCAGTAACTTGCGTTACAAATACATATAAAACAGAGTTTGTCAATGGATTAAGTTCGGTTGAAATGTCCAGGAATAGAGAGCAAGTCTTTCTTAGGCTGGAAGTGAAATGGCGGCAAACTTCTCTTGCTACTGCCTTTGTCTGGTGATAAATAACTTGCTCTTCACAGTAAAAGGTGGGGGCTGATTGTCTGTGTATGCAGGGTTGTGTCTGAAAGAAAAGTGCCTTGTTCCCTTCCCCCGCGTGACTTAAGAAGCCTTCTATTGAGATCAAATTCCTAGCTGGAGGTATGAACAATCACAATCCCTCCTACTATCTGAACCAATTAACGTCAAAAGGAGGTCCATGAAATATAATATTCAGCTCAACTTACAAATGACAGATGTTATATGTTAGTGGTCAGTAGTTCATACATCACATTAATTACATAGACTGACATGGAGACTTAGAGTAAATAAAGACCCAGACACTGTTATCCCTGTGTCTCGTTTCACATCTGGGGCCAATTTACTCTCTACATAGGGGGTCTGATAATCAGATTCCAAAGACAGAGCAATCCATCAAATGAAATTCCAAAAGTTGACCTCGCATACACACAATTTAATCTACTGAATTTTTATGGCGCCAAATATAGTTTCTTATATTCAAAATTAAAAAATATTTTAAATATAACAAACCCCCCTGATTATGATTTTTATATAAATCATAATTTAGTAATTAGAACATTCACACATCAGTCACTGCGTCATTCATTCCAGGTCTTGTTTTGGTTATCCATAATAGATCCATCTATCAATGAATTCCCAACATCAGGGCCCAATGCAAGTAGTTTCCTCATAAATGTTCTGTGTAACAGTTTTCCGCTTCGTGAAATTTCTTTCCTAACTAAACTATGAAGATATTTAACTCTAACTACTAAGATTAATTGTAATATCATACATATAATAATAACGATAAATAAAATGATAACAGGGTGCAATAAAACATTTCCCATTGCTGTTGCCACTGAGGATTTTGACCACATATTAATAGATTTTTTAAATTTACTCCACCAAGAAGCTCCAGAGAAACTAGACCAATCGTGTTGTATAGACTGCAACACTCCTTGCTCATGTTTAAAAACAATCTCTGCTTGCTTAATCTCTGTTTGCAATGCCTTTAAAAAACCTCTATCTTTTATAAGTTCCGCTGTCCATTCCTGCCAAGGGAATTCATCTAATTGAGAAATATTAAATTTTGGAGGGAAGCTCTTTATTTCCCTATTCAGTATAGTGGAAATATTGATCTTGATTCCATTAAAATCAATACTTACTAATTCACCCGCTATACAATATAATCCCCTTTTCAGAACATCTGAATAAACACAGGAGCTCATAAGAGCTTTGATTTCTTCACTTTCTGTCATAACTTGGAAACAAAATTTCCTATGTTCAACAGGAGTAAATAACTCAAAGGAGGTTTTAACTTCCTCAATTCTTGCTGTACACAAACTATGGTTATGGAAGCAAGAATTATATATTTCCTTAATTTGATTAGGCAAGCAGACGACCTTTGACTGGAAATGTAAACATGCTGATAGGTCTAGCTGCTCCGGTTCTGTCTGGTCAACATCAATAGCAAAATCCTTATATTGCAACTGATAATACAGAAGTTGGGTGTTGCTCACTGGTATTCCTAAAACAGTGACAGATACCAACTCTTGTTGCTGGCCTGCAATAGGAATCAATGACGTGGCATAACATTCCCCAGGCACACATCCTACCCACTTATTCACCCATAAATCAATATGATTTAAAGCAAACTAATATTCAGAGGGTAGGCTATGTATGATATTCAAAGGTGTAGTGCCACCCTGAAAAGCCTGGGCTATGATCTTGAAATTAGTAGAATATTCTACTTGTATCTCAAGACATGCTCTCGCTACTTGGGAATGCTGTGCACTAGTCATTAATGCCATTGTCACTTCTTGCAGATGAAGAATGGAAGGACCCATTACTGTGGCAGTTTTAACAACCATACCTTGTAAAATCTGATTTATACTCCGCTGGGTCTGTATGCCTCTGCTCCCTAATAACCCCGCAGACTCCAAATCAGATCTCAATGTATTTATATCTATGCTGTTTGTGATACCACTAACAGCTCCTACACCACCAATGATCCCTTCCATTATTCCTCTTTTATTCTTTTTATTTAGAAGTTTACTAAACCATTGTTCAATACCCAAATCCATATTTATCAGATGCTCATGACAATTAGGATATTGCGTGGAGACCTTCCAATGGGAAATGGTAAATTTCCATACAATATTGACAAAATTTCCATCTCGCAGCAAGGGTCTGGTCTGATAGTGATTGATCTGGAAGGGGCCTGCAGGTTCAAATAACCTACCCAGACATTTGTTTTTTTACGGTGACTCAACCAGAACAATAGATGACTTACACTGTTTTCCCTGATTTTCCATCGATATGCAACAATTATAGATACCAGAGTCCTCAAGAATAGGATCTGCCTTAAAATAGACAAACCCTGCTTCAGATCTACTTACCACTCCTATGGGCCCTATTTGGATCATATAAGTGGTACCTAGCCTTAGACTCCCTAGGAATGTACCATCCTTTTCCCATGATATTAAAGAATCTTGGGGAAATTGTGCATCTGCTTTGCATATCAATTTAAAATCATTCGTACCCTCTCTGATTTTAACAGATTCTGGAGAAACCTTAATCTCTGGAATTTTCTGATCCGTAACAGTAAGATTTAATACAATTCTCACTGCAGAATTATTCTTTGCAATCATAAAATCCCAGCTCTTAAACACATCTCCTCTCTCTTGAGGGTTTATTTGCAAATGACCCTGATCCAGGAAAGTCAAATAATTTTCGGTCAAAAACCATATGTCTGTTTTAGAACGACCATTTTTGGCAGTATTAATCCGTTCCAAATCAATATTTCCCGACCATTTAGCTGGAACCTCCCCCTTTATCTCAACACTCCAAAACCCCATATCTTCCATCTTACATGCCCATGAACCTGTTCGATTGTTATGAACAAAGGTTCCATGTAATTTAGAAAATGTTGCTTTGGTATCGATATGAGCTTGGATGTTTATGTCATTATTGTATGCAAATGTTATTTCGACACAACAAGTAAAACCATATCCTATACAGATGTTGCCCAAAATATCAATTGTGTCATCAACTGGGGAATTTTTCCATTCTACTATATCCCATCTTCTTTTCCTATAAAAAGAAACATTTTGTTCTGATGTTAATAAGGTCTCCGGGTCTTCCTCAGGAATTGTAGGAATGCTCATTGTAACACTGCTGCTTAACTGAGTTCTTATAAGGATGTAAAGGAGTCCTAAGATAAAAATTTTCTCCTTAGATGTTATCACATCCTGTAATTTCAATGGCTGCATGTTTCAATATGCCTGTAAAATAAAAGTGCAGTATCAATCATTTTGGCATAAACAATTTGCATTGATCTGCATGAACCCACATTTTTTGCTGTCGCCTCACATTTTTGTTAGAATTTAGAGGCCTTTGGACTTGAATCATTACTTGTCCCATAGAATCAATTATTTCATAAGGACCTTCCCAATTGCTCTGCCAAGGACCCCTCTTGCGGAATGCTTTTACCATAACCATGGCTCCCTTCACAAATTTTGATTGATGTGGAGGAACCATTTTTTGCATACGCATGGATGCATGTGGCAGGACATTGGTTAGATTCTCCTGAAGCAACTGTAACCATTGAGACTTTGCTATAGCCTCTTTTTGTGGTGTTGAAAGAAATGGTTCATGTGGAAATGTTAAATTCATCTTTCGTCCTGTCATTAGTTCAAATGGTGAAAACTGAGTAGTAGAGGAAGATGTACCTCTTACACTCATCAATATGAATGGTAATGCGTCTACCCAGGTGTTCCCTCTACTCATTAGCATTTTAGCTATCCTTGTTTTAATAGTCCTATTCATTCGTTCAACAATACCAGCTGACTGAGGATGATAAGCTACATGAAACTGTTGTTCAATTCCTAAAATTCCACACATTGCCTGCACAATTTTACCTGTAAAATGAGTCCCACGGTCTGCTTCCAATTTAAAACAAAAACCCCAGGTAGGAAAGATGTGATTTACCAAAGCCTTGGCTGTGCTTATTGCATCATCTTTCCTTACCGGTATAATTTCAACCCATTTGGAAAATACATCTACCACCACTAAAGCATACCTAAATCCATACTTCCCTGTGGGTAAGGGTCCTATGTAATCTATTTGTAGAGTTTTCCAGGGACCGTCAGCTGGTGCAATTCTTAGTAAAGGTGGCTTTTGTCCTTTTGGTCTAGGGTTTATTTGTGCACATATCAGACAGGATTGCACAACTTCCTGCACTGTTTTTTCCATTTTATCCCAGTAAAATGTTTCCTTAAGAATTTCTAGCAACCTTTGCTGACCAATGTGACCTAAACTCTCATGATTATACTTTGTAAATTCTACCTGCAAGTGTTCTGGTATGACTGGTAATAAGATTCCATTTGAATCGTGGCACAATATATCATTTTACAAGCAAAAAGGGGGCTTAGGGTCTTGTCGAATTTTTGTTAAATTTGAATCCTTAGCCTGTTCTTTAGCAAATGAAAGAGGCTCCTGTTCTGTCTTACGTATTGCATTCACAATAGCAGGCTTTGTGTCATTGTCAGCGTCAATTCCATCAATAGTCTCCCCCTGTACTGCTGCTTCCTTAGCCAAGCTGTCAGCTGTTCTGTTCCCAATGCTCAAGTCACTGTCGTCCCTTTGATGTCCAGGGACTTTAATGATTGCATGACTACAGGGATTCTTAGATGCAATTTCAAAAATTTTTTCTAAAGTTTTCTTGTGAGCTAGATTTTTATTGGAGGAATCAACAAACCCTCTTCTCTTCCAGATCGGAAGATAATCTATGAGTGATCTTACAGAGTAAGAGCTATCACTATAGATTGCTAATGGCATACGATTTTCTTGATCTTCAACGATCAAAAGCATTTTTAATGCCTCCAATTCTGCTCTTTGTGCCGAATGATGTCCCTCTAATTTATGCTGTATTGCATAACCTCTTTTAGGATACCAAATAGCATATCCTGTGCAATATTTCCCATTTGAAAAATATCTAGAGCCATCAATGAACACTGGTTCATCATCCTTCTCTGCCTCACGTCTAAAAAGAGGTGCAATTGAATCATGACTCTCAATTGAACATTCATGGGGTTCTCCTTCATATTGCATCAATTGGGGAAGCACATACTTAGCCTTATGATCAACATCAATGTTTTTAGAGGAGAGCAGCAGTAACCATTGAGCAAATCTTTGGTTAGAAACTCCAGGAAGATTCTTTTCAAGAAGCATCTTTAAAGTAGAATGCGGAGTTTGCAATGTGATTTTGTTAAAACCAACTACATGCTCAGTAGCTTTCACTGCAAAATGTACTCCTACCAAATTTCTGATACACAAGTCAAATCCTTTTTCTACTGGTGTCAGTAGTCTGGAGTAATAACCTAGTATTCTCCATGTGTCACCTTGCAATTGCAACAACACAGCTGAGATGGCTACATCTGAGACTGACACTTGAATTGCAAATGGCCTATTCTTTTCAACTGTGGCTAGGGCTGGAGCTGACTGCAGATCTCTCTTTAGAGTCTCAAAGGCTGCCTGATGTTCATCTTTCCACATTTCAACAGTCTCACCTGAGTCTTTAGTTAATAACTGATACAAGGGAGACGCTTTGAAAGCAAAGTTCTCAATAAGTTCCCTTGAGAAGTTCAACAATCCTAAGAATTGTCTTAACGCCTTGAGACTTGTTGGAAATGGAAGAGATGTGATAGCCTGCACTCTTTCACTCAAAGGTGATCTTTTGCCATGACTTATGATTAATCCTAGAAATCTTACCTCAGTTTTCATAAGCTGCACTTTCTTTGTGTTTAACTTAAGCCCTGCCTCCTGCAACAGCTGAAACATTTCAGCTAGCAGAGACAGATGTTCCGCCTCTGTCTTTGAGCTAATCAAAATGTCGTCTACAAACTGACGGACACAGTCTGGTCTAGAAAATTTTGATAAAACATTTGCTAATGCCTGATGAAATATTGATGGAGATAGGTGGAGCCCTTGAGCTAAACAGGTTAGTGTGTATTGGGTTGAGTCAAATATAAATGAGAACTTATATTGACAACTTTTGGCAAGTGGAATGGAAAAGAAACCATTAGAGATGTCCAAAACTGAAAAAATTCTATGATCGGCATTTAAATTGGACAATATATCGGGTGTTTCTGACATAATACAAGTAGTCGTGGGTGTGTATTTATTTAACATTCTTAGATCTAATAAGAATCTATAGGAATTATCAGGTTTCTTAACACACCAACATGGATTATTAGTCACTGAATTTCCCTTCCTAATCACACCTTGCTTAAGGAATTCTTGTATGATCACTGAGACTGGTTCAATTGCCTCTGGGGGTAATTTATATTGCCTTTGTGGTGGGGGTTCCTTACCCTCAATATTCACCAACACATCTTTCATAAGACCCACCTCATTTCTGAATTGTGCCCACAAAGATGGAAATTTCTGAACCAACTGTTTCAAAGCTAGATTATCACCCGTGTCTGGCCATTTATGGTCGGGTGAAATCTTGTCTGTCATACAGACGCTTCCAACTTCAGCATACTGATGTGGATCAATTAATATGGGCTTACGATTAATTGAATCCTTCCAAATAACACAATTTCCTAAATCAATCACCCATCCTCTGGTTTTCATTAAATCAGCTCCTAAAATCGATTCCGAATTATCACAATGCCAAATGTCAATATCAGTTTTCAAATGACCAGGAATTTCAAATGGTACCCGTTTACACAATGTAGCAGTGTCACTTCCTTTTTTGTTAAAACCAACAACCGTACATGTTTTAGAATTTGTCTTCAATGGTAATTTAGCACCTGTGACAGTAAGCTGTGCTCCTGTATCCAGAAGAAAATTTGATTTTTGTCCATTTAATTCTGCTGTTACAAAGGGTCTTCCACAATTATCAAGCACTAATGGTGCAACAAATTCTAAATGTGTTGGTTTTGGTATGGCTACTTCAGGACCTAGTCAGGGCTTGGGCAATAAACCTTCTGACCTTGTATTTGCCTGTATTTCTTTAGCATAGGAACTGTCACTGATTGTAAGCTCTCTAAGTTGTTTTATTAAAGGACCATAAGGTGTGTGAGATTCTACTTCCTCTATGGCTGGGGGTGCTGATGGTTCCTTAGATACCAAACCATTCTCTTTTCCCAAATTCTTCAATTTTCTACTGTTCAAGAATTTGATACAATTATATTTTATATGACCTGGCTTGTTACAATAGTAACAAACTGTCTGTCTTGGTTTTACCTGTTCTCCCTTTTCATTCCTGTAGGGGGCAGCAGAGGGTGTTTTAAATCTTTGAGTCTCCTCTGCGGATCTATTTCCCTGAATCACAGAGATTTTAGCTTTCATGAGACCTGATTTTAATTGTCTCCTAATTTGTTCAATAAATTTTGCGGCTTCCAAAAGATTTGGTTTGTCACAAGCCAAAGTTTTTGAAACCGGATCAAGGTAGTGGAATTTCCTTACAAAAGACTTAACCATTAAATCAGAATCCTCATCCTCTGATAAACCCATGATCAATCTGTAAGCCTGTTCAAACTTTACCATAAAAGCAAAAGCATCTTCATTTGGCAAAGGTTTGAGACTATTCAGCATATCAACATCTGCTGAATCTCCACAGATAAATAAAATTAATTGCCGAAGTCTATCAGCCCGTGTACTGTGAACCAATTCCCCATCTATATCAACTGGAGAAGGCTCAACACGTCTGGACATATGGGTAGGAACCCAGATTTTGAATAATTTATTCTTTTGTTCATCTGTCAGATTGAATTTATCTGTGTTGGTGTAGTGCTACAGACACATTATGGGTTTGATCTGCTATAAATGTATAAATTGTTTGAGTTGGAATGTTACAAAATGGCTGAAGACTGTTTCCAAGATGGCTGAAACCATGCGGCTTGTCTTCCTATGGGTATATGTGTAGATTTCCCATTGGTTAATAAGATAGCATTCACCCATTGGACAATTTTGGAGACATGTGATTGGTCAAGAGGGGCGGTCCTATTGCCGGACAAAAGGAATTGCAAGGAGAACTTCGCTCTCTTTCCCTCTCACACCCAAACCGGAGACACATGATGGACCTTCTGCTGTTGTTTGGAAACTGAAGACCCAAGTGACCTTGGAATCGGAACCAGCTTAACTAAGATAGGTTTGTTGAACTATTGTTAAGCTACTGAATTGCATTTTTGTAACTATATTGGCTTTTATTGCATTATTTTCCTTTTTCTCAATAGAAACTATTGTTCTCGGAAACTAGTTAAACCTGTTTTTCCTTTGTCTGGGGTCTGTGTCTGATTGTTTGTGTAGTGAGTTAACTGTAGTGCAATTATCCTCAAATCTCACTGTTTTTAAGTGAACTCTTAGACAAACAAGGCGCAATTGTATATATATATATATATATATGTGTTTGAGCTCTTAAGTTCCTTTATATATTTGAGGGCTGCAAATATATTTTGTAAATTTTAGACAAATTACGCCTAAGCAAGACATTGGGGGCTCGTCCGGGATTACACTGAGTTTCTGATTGATATTGCACTTTTGTGGGTAATCTATTTGTATTTTACCAAGCAACAATGTTTCGCAGACTCTTTAAGGGAAAAAAGGGTGCCGAGAACATATCAGGAAAAAAGGAGGGATGCAATATACCAAGCTGGGCAACAGAGGGGCCATGGTTTCCTTTAGCAGAGGAACTGGCCAAATATGCCAACCCAGGAAATGAGGTATGGGATGATACAGTTACAAGCCATTTTCAAAAATTTCTTCTTGAAATGTCATTTATAAATAAGGCAGCAAGAAAGATTGTGGCTTCTTTGGGCTGGGTTTTTGTGCATGCTCTCTATACAGAGGCAGACAAAAGAAAGAGAGCAGAGGGGGAGGTGCAGGCTTTAAGGGATCAGCTTACTGTAGCTTCTGAGTGCATCAAAACTGCTACGAGTAGAGCAGAGGAATTGGAAGACAAACTCCAGATGAGTAAGTCTATCAATGCTATAAGAAATAAGAGAGTTCAAAAGCCTGTTAAGAAAGAAAGAGTAAGGAAGATTACTGTACCCTCTGATAGTGATAGTGACTCAACCGCTAGCGACAGTGAGGAAGAAATAGTGGTAGAGTTTACTGATGAGGATATAAAGCCTAAAAAATGTGCTAGGCCCCTTATTACTAAACATAGGAAAAGACAGCATGACCGGGAAGACATGGCTGACGGTGAAGTACATTACCGCAACCCCAAAGACATTGAGGTTGAGGAGTTGCGGGAATATACTCAGACTGAATTGACTGACTTAGCAAAACAATATCGACAGAAACCTGGGGAACCTCTAATGAGTTGGGTTTTGTGACTGTGGGATGAGGGAGCCGACAGTATTGTTTTGTCAGGTAAAGAAGCCGTGGCCATGGGTGTATTGACCCATGACCCACAACTGCGCCAGGCAATGCGCAAAGCACGAGACTTTACAGTGAATTTTTCACTGTTAGATCTTGTGAGAGATGGGATAGTCCGGGTATACGCTGATCCCAGGGATCTGGAAAACACCTACCCCTGGAGCAATATAACTGAGGGTGCCTCCAGATTAAGGGAAATGGGTTGTATAACCGGACTAAGCCATATTCGTGATTGGATGGGGCCTGATATGGAACCTTTTACAGCTAGTCTGCGCTCTAAACTAATGAAATTTGCCCCTGGTAACCTTAAAGCCCCATTGTTGTCATTAGGAGGTTTAGGATCCCAGGGTAGAATTCATGATGCTACAGCCCTCCTCTGTGAATTGGGAGAATTGGAGGGGGGAGGCAGGACAAAGCCTGTTAGGTCCATAGACGAAATAAGGCCTAAGCGATCAGATAAAAGGAAGCAAAGGGTAACGGAAAGGAAAAAGGTGGTGAAGGGTGGGGAGCCTGGAAATAAGGAAAAAAACAGGATAGTTATCACAAGGAGACAAATGTGGGTGGATTTGTTAAAGGGGGGTATACCCAGAGAGGAAATTGATGGCATTCCTACTGCAGAACTATTAAAAAGATGGAAGCAGTTAGTAGGTAACACCGCCCAACTTAGGCCCATTTCTAGTGATAGCAGCCCTGGATCAGAAGAGGATGAGATTTCCCCTATTATTTCCAAATCCCACCACAAAGACAACGTTTCCTTGTACCCTGGGGCAGATTTAGAGAATCACAAAAGGAGGAACTGGGAAGTTTCTCATCCCTTGTGAAGGGAAGGTGGGTCTCCAGCAAAAGCAATGAGGGCAGTGACAGCGGGAGACCGACGCCCATATGTACCTGTCACTGTTTGGTGGGGAAAATCATCTTGCCCCACTCATGTCATGGCTCTAGTAGACACTGGAGCAGAAGTCACCCTCTTGCAGGGGAATCCTTCCAATCACAAGGGAGAAATCATTTATGTAGAAGGACTGGGAGGGCAGACAACACCAGCAGTCCGTACAAGAGTAAAACTGGCAATTGGTAAAGGACCGGGTTTTTGGACAAATGTGTTGGTTTCTGACCTGGAAGAGAACATCCTTGGTATAGATGTACTTTTAGGTCAGTCTGTTGAAACTGAATTGGGCAAATTCACTTTTGGCTATCAACACAAAGCCTATCTGATGAGGGCAGTGAAGGCCGTAGTAAGAGGGCATGCGAAATGGACCCCTGTCTACATCCCCCCACCAGAGAAACCGGTATGCTTTAAGCAGTACAAGCTGCCAGGAGGTCACACAGAGATTGGAGAAACCATCCAAGAACTGTTACGGGTAGGAATCATTAGACCAGCTGTAAGTCCTTTCAATGCTCCAGTGTTCCCAGTAAAGAAGCCAGACGGCTCCTGGAGGATGACTGTGGACTACAGGGGTTTAAACAAAGTGACTCCTCCGTTGGCAGCAGCCGTACCGGATATGATCTCCATAGTCGAAAAAATTGCTAAAGAGACTGGAGAATATCACGCCACGATCGATCTCTCTAATGCCTTTTTCTCTATCCCAATAGACTCAGAAAGTCAAGACCAGTTTGCCTTCTGCTGGGATGGCCTTCAGTACACCTTCAAAGTCGTCCCCCAAGGTTACAGGCACTCAGCTACCATCTGCCACGGATTAGTGGCCCGAGATTTGAAGATGATGAACCTGAAAGTTGCAGTATTTCACTATATTGATGACATCATGATCTCTGGAACAAAGGAAAACGTGACTGCCGCTTTGCCTTTGCTGATGCAGCATATGGAAGCCCGAGGGTGGGCTATTAACAAGGACAAAATTCAGGGACCTGCCACTGAGGTTAAGTTTCTAGGGATCATGTGGACCGGCCCAACAAGAAGAATTCCTGAGAAAGTCGTGCAGACTATTCAAGGACTGTCTCCCCCTAGCACCAAGAATGAGGCGCAGAGGTTCATTGGAGTAGTGGGGTTCTGGAGGTCATTTATCCCACACCTTGGACTGATTCTCAGACCCATCTACAATGTAACGAGGAAAAAGACTGATTTCTCATGGGGTCCTGAACAGCAAACTGCCTTTCTCGCTGCTAAAGAAGCTATTTTGCAGCACCAAGGGCTAGGGCCTGTGAGACCAGGCGTGCCATTTCAGTTGGATGTAGTGGAGGAGAACAGCGTGATTTCCTGGAGCTTGTGGCAACCCAATGAGAGAGGACAGCGTGCCATACCCATCGGATTTTGGTCCAAACAATTAAATGGGGGACAGAGAAGATATACGCCCTTGGAAAAGTACCTGCTTGGGGCATACATGGCACTTCTACATGTAGAGCCCATTACTGGTAGAGACCCAGTCACCATCCACACTGCACTGCCCATCACAGGGTGGGTGCGAGATAATGGACTGACCACAAGGACAACTGTAGCCCAAAACCAGACATTGATGAAGTGGAAATGGTATCTTCAGGAGAGAGGGGGAATTGCAGCTGGGGATGTCACAGAAATCTCCAGACAGTTGGCTGGGCTTGTTACTTTTACCAGCACCGAGTCACAAGAAGAAGTTCCCGTCCTAAAGACTTCTCCTATCCAGGAAGCTCCATCCTTTGAATCCCTATCAGTGGACCAAAGAGAGTCAGCATGGTTCACTGATGGTTCTGCCACAATCAACTCATCAGGGCGTCAGTGGGTCGCAGCCGCATACAACCCAAGCTCTGACACAGTCCTTCAGGAGACAGGTATTGGAGGATCAAGCCAGTATGCAGAGCTAAAAGCAGTATTAATGACTTTGCAAGAAGATCCTTCACCCAGCATTAACATCTACACTGACAGCTGGGCAGTTTTTAAGGGACTCACGGCCTGGATGCCCACATGGAAATCAAACGACTGGAAAATCCATGGAAAAGTTGTGTGGGGAGGCCAAGACCTGTGGGAGTACATTTGGGAACAAGCCCACTCCTGCACCATAAGGGTGGGCCATGTTGACGCACACATGCCCTTAGTACCGGATTTTGACAATTTTAATCAGGTGGCAGATGAGATTTCGAAGGTGGCCTTGGTTAAAGAGACTGATCCTGTTGCAATGAACTTGGCTAGGTGGGCCCACAAACAGTCAGGGCATTTGGGTCAGAAAGCCACATATGAATGGGCTCGACAGAGAGGCCTGCCGATAAACATGGACATGATAAAGACTATGATAGAGAATTGCACCGTATGTGGAGAAGTTCGACAGTGGCCATTACAAAAACATTCCACCGGATCCATAAAAAGAGGAACTAGGCCTGCAGAGATTTGGCAGGTGGATTTTATTGG
Organism: Gastrophryne carolinensis; assembly: GCA_027917425.1. NCBI lineage: Eukaryota > Metazoa > Chordata > Amphibia > Anura > Microhylidae > Gastrophryne > Gastrophryne carolinensis. Next base: position 3,279,210 of record CM051237.1, read on the forward strand.
CCCCCTTCCGCGAGGGAGCAATGGCCTGCGTTATTGTTGCACTGCAGTGGACACCTTCTCAGGACTTTTACTCGTCCATCCTTGCAAAAGAGCAGATCAAGCTTCAACCCTTCAGATGCTCCAGAAACTGACATTAGCCTATGGGGTTCCAAAAGAAATTCAGAGCGATCAAGGGACGCACTTCACTGGAAGAACTGTTCAAGAATGGGCCAAAGATTCGGGGGTGTACTGGATATGCCATGTACCATCCGCAGGCAGCTGGTTTGATTGAAAGATACAATGGGTTGTTAAAGGAGCAGATACGCAAACTCACACCTACACACACACTGAGGGGGTGGGATCGTGTCCTTACACAGGCTGTAGTGTTAGTGAATTCTAGGCCAATAGCCAAAAGTACCCCCTATGAAAAGATGGTGGGAGCAGATCAGCAGGTTCCGAGTTTAGAGTGCAGACTCCAATACACAAATGAAGTTCCACAAAAGATAGGGCCCAATAGATTCATGGTCATGGCTTCACACGACATTGAAACTTTGACAGACTTGACGACAGTTGACACCTATTTGGGAATTAGGGGCAATTTAGCAGAAAAATTTGAGGTTGTTTTCGCCCTAGACCCTATTCTGGAAGAGGAAGCCCGGGAGGCCGACTGGTTAATTGATACTTCCCAGTCTGAGTGGATGGTGAAACTGTATAATCCCAAACCTTTAAAAATACATAGCAAAACTCCGCTTGGTAGCATTGGTGTATTTCCTATCCTTCCTATTGATGTTATCTGGGAGGATAGTAAATGGGTACAGGTTGGAGGCAAAGTGCTAGTTAGAGACCCAGGCAAAAGACCAGTAAAGGGTGAGATTGTAGCTGAAGGACCTGGATCTACTGTTTTTGTACTTTTACAAGGAACAGATAATCCGCTTTGTTTTCCGCTCCACAGATTATCACCCATTTGAGAGGCCGTCCAGAAGACCACCCCTGAACGAGAGAAGATCAGAGCAAGAAGAAAGTACCCCTGTGAGCTTATAGAGACAAATGGACTGTTTTGATCAACAGACTTTACAATTTAGGTTTTGTGATTTAGTGGGTATGCCATTTATTTCCACCAGATGCAAGGTTACAAACATTTTTACATAATATCCAGATCAACAGGGTGGATTGTAGTGCTACAGACACATTATGGGTTTGATCTGCTATAAATGTATACATTGTTTGAGTTGGAATGTTACAAAATGGCTGAAGACTGTTTCCAAGATGGCTGAAACCATGCGGCTTGTCTTCCTATGGGTATATGTGTAGATTTCCCATTGGTTAATAAGATAGCATTCACCCATTGGACAATTTTGGAGACATGTGATTGGTCAAGAGGGGCGGTCCTATTGCCGGACAAAAGGAATTGCAAGGAGGACTTCGCTCTCTTTCCCTCTCACACCCAAACCGGAGACACATGATGGACCTTCTGCTGTTGTTTGGAAACTGAAGACCCAAGTGACCTTGGAATCGGAACCAGCTTAACTAAGATAAGTTTGTTGAACTATTGTTAAGCTAATGAATTGCATTTTTGTAACTATATTGGCTTTTATTGCATTATTTTCCTTTTTCTCAATAGAAACTATTGTTCTCGGAAACTAGTTAAACCTGTTTTTCCTTTGTCTGGGGTCTGTGTCTGATTGTTTGTGTAGTGAGTTAACTGTAGTGCAATTATCCTCAAAACTCACTGTTTTTAAGTGAACTCTTAGACAAACAAGGCGCAATTGTATATATATATATGTGTTTGAGCTCTTAAGTTCCTTTATATATTTGAGGGCTGCAAATATATTTTGTAAATTTTAGACAAATTACGCCTAAGCAAGACAGTTGGATTCAAAAATGTCTGCATTATGAAATGGATCAGCATTTTTATCATATGATGGGATATCTTTTAATGTCTTCATCAATTGTTCATGGATCTTAACATTTACTCTGGCCGATTTATCTAAGAGTTTTCTCCTCCTAAATTCTGTCTCATCTTCCTCCATATCCTGCAAATCCATAGGAACTGCTTCAGGTATATAAGATACCTTTGGAATGCGCATCTTTAATTCACCTTTTGATGAACCAGCCTGCTCCTTATCAGTTTTCCTAGTGTTTGCCGATATAACTTTTATTTCATTTTTAAGTTTCTCTAATATGAGTTCCCTGCTATTTAACTGATCTTCTAAATTCCCTATATACTCGGCCAATAAAGGGCAATTTTCACAATTAAAATTTACCTCAGATTGATTTTCTATCTGAACTGCTGTTTGCATAACTGCAACTTGCAGATTCTCCTTACTACCATCACCCAAATCGATATTATCACAGGGTATGGTGGCTTTACTTACTTTACAATCCTTAATGCAAGTTTTTACTGGTTCCAACATTACCAATTCACCAAATTCTCTAAACATTCTCATAATATTTTGAATTTTCTTTTTGGATTTATTAATCATAAATCTAGAATTATCTATTTCTAGATTAGCTTTGATGAGCTGAGAATGCATTAATTTCCAAAGCTCTCCATCACATTTCTGATAAATCAAATCAGTAAATTCTAGGCTGCTCTTATCTGCCATATTATTAATAAAATCCATTACTCACCGTAACCTCAAAAACGTCTTATCACTTGGCCTTCGAATTCCACGCTTAAAGAAGGCGTCCCTTCTTCTTCCTCAAAGTGACCTTCCGACAAAACACTGACAATTCGATCGGACTCTCCTAGGTTCTGCTGGACAGCTGAAGTTTGATTATCTCTCGATGTCTTCCCCCTGATCAAACTCAGATGGATCAGTAGATAATCTTAACGTGTCCAGATTCAGGGGCTCGCCAACTGTTGTAAGTGATTCTTTGAATTATTTTTTCCTCAAAGAATATCGAGAGCCGTCGGTGATTTCAGCCAAGGAATTCACAAATATACGTATCCGGAATCGAAGCCAAAAAATCGGTGATGGATTTAATTAATAATTTAGAATAAATGAAGAGGTGGATGCCAGTAACTTGCGTTACAAATACATATAAAACAGAGTTTGTCAATGGATTAAGTTCGGTTGAAATGTCCAGGAATAGAGAGCAAGTCTTTCTTAGGCTGGAAGTGAAATGGCGGCAAACTTCTCTTGCTACTGCCTTTGTCTGGTGATAAATAACTTGCTCTTCACAGTAAAAGGTGGGGGCTGATTGTCTGTGTATGCAGGGTTGTGTCTGAAAGAAAAGTGCCTTGTTCCCTTCCCCCGCGTGACTTAAGAAGCCTTCTATTGAGATCAAATTCCTAGCTGGAGGTATGAACAATCACAATCCCTCCTACTATCTGAACCAATTAACGTCAAAAGGAGGTCCATGAAATATAATATTCAGCTCAACTTACAAATGACAGATGTTATATGTTAATGGTCAGTAGTTCATACATCACATTAATTACATAGACTGACATGGAGACTTAGAGTAAATAAAGACCCAGACACTGTTATCCCTGTGTCTCGTTTCACACCTGGGGCCAATTTACTCTCTACATAGGGGGTCTGATAATCAGATTCCAAAGACAGAGCAATCCATCAAATGAAATTCCAAAAGTTGACCTCGCATACACACAATTTAATCTACTGAATTTTTATGGCGCCAAATATAGTTTCTTATATTCAAAATTAAAAAATATTTTAAATATAACAGTATAAATACACAATATAATATATTGGAGCCTCTCCTGTGTCACAGTATAAATACACAATATAATATATATTGGAGCCTCTCCTGTGTCACAGTATAAATACACAATATCATATATATTGGGGTCTCTCCTGTGTCACAGTATAAATACACAATATATATTGGGGTCTCTCCTGTGTCACAGTATAAATACACAATATAATATATATCGGGGTCTCTCCTGCGTCACAGTATAAATACACAATATAATATATATTGGGGCCTCTCCTGTGTCACAGTATAAATACACAATATAATATATATTGGAGCCTCTCCTGTGTCACAGTATAAATACACAATATAATATATATTGGAGCCTCTCCTGTGTCACAGTATGAATACACAATATAATATATATTGGAGCCTCTCCTGTGTCACAGTATAAATACACAATATAATATATATTGGGACCTCTCCTGTGTCACAGTATAAATACACAATATAATATATATTGGGGCCTCTCCTGTGTCACAGTATGAATACACAATATAATATATATTGGAGCCTCTCCTGTGTCACAGTATAAATACACAATATAATATATATTGGGGCCTCTCCTGTGTCACAGTATGAATACACAATATAATATATATTGGAGCCTCTCCTGTGTCACAGTATAAATACACAATATAATATATATTGGGACCTCTCCTGTGTCACAGTATAAATACACAATATAATATATATTGGGGCCTCTCCTGTGTCACAGTATAAATACACAATATAATATATATTGGGGTCTCTCCTGTGTCACAGTATAAATACACAATATAATATATATCGGGGTCTCTCCTGTGTCGCAGTATAAATACACAATATAATATATATTGGGGTCTCTCCTGTGTCACAGTATAAATACACAATATAATATATATTGGGGTCTCTCCTGTGTCACAGTATAAATACACAATATAATATATATTAGGGAATCTCCTGTGTCACAGTATAAATACACAATATAATATATATTGGGGTCTCTCCTGTGTCACAGTATAAATACACAATATAATATATATTGGGGTCTCTCCTGTGTCACAGTATAAATACACAATATAATATATATTGGAGCCTCTCCTGTGTCACAGTATAAATACACAATATAATATATATTGGGGTCTCTCCTGTGTCACAGTATAAATACACAATATAATATATATTGGGGTCTCTCCTGTGTCACAGTATAAATACACAATATAATATATATTGGGGTATCTCCTGTGTCACAGTATAAATACACAATATAATATATATTGGGGTCTCTCCTGTGTCACAGTATAAATACACAATATAATATATATTGGGGTCTCTCCTGTGTCACAGTATAAATACACAATATAATATATATCGGGGTCTCTCCTGTGTCGCAGTATAAATACACAATATAATATATATCGGGGTCTCTCCTATGTCACAGTATAAATACACAATATAATATATATCGGGGTCTCTCCTGTGTCACAGTATAAATACACAATATAATATATTAGGGAATCTCCTGTGTCACAGTATAAATACACAATATAATATATATTGGGGTCTCCCTTGTGTCACAGTATAAATACACAATATAATATATTAGGGAATCTCCTGTGTCACAGTATAAATACACAATATAATATATATTGGGGTCTCTCCTGTGTCACAGTATAAATACACAATATAATATATATTAGGGAATCTCCTGTGTCACAGTATAAATACACAATATAATATATATTGGGGTCTCCCTTGTGTCACAGTATAAATACACAATATAATATATATTGGGGTCTCTCCTGTGTCACAGTATAAATACACAATATAATATATATCGGGGTCTCTCCTGTGTCACAGTATAAATACACAATATAATATATATTGGGGTCTCTCCTGTGTCACAGTATAAATACACAATATAATATATATTGGGGTCTCTCCTGTGTCACAGTATAAATACACAATATAATATATATTGGGGTCTCTCCTGTGTCACAGTATAAATACACAATATAATATATATCGGGGTCTCTCCTGTGTCGCAGTATAAATACACAATATAATATATATCGGGGTCTCTCCTATGTCACAGTATAAATACACAATATAATATATATCGGGGTCTCTCCTGTGTCACAGTATAAATACACAATATAATATATTAGGGAATCTCCTGTGTCACAGTATAAATACACAATATAATATATATTGGGGTCTCCCTTGTGTCACAGTATAAATACACAATATAATATATTAGGGAATCTCCTGTGTCACAGTATAAATACACAATATAATATATATTGGGGTCTCTCCTGTGTCACAGTATAAATACACAATATAATATATATTAGGGAATCTCCTGTGTCACAGTATAAATACACAATATAATATATATTGGGGTCTCTCCTGTGTCACAGTATAAATACACAATATAATATATATTAGGGAATCTCCTGTGTCACAGTATAAATACACAATATAATATATATTGGGGTCTCCCTTGTGTCACAGTATAAATACACAATATAATATATATTGGGGTCTCCCTTGTGTCACAGTATAAATACACAATATAATATATATTGGGGTCTCTCCTGTGTCACAGTATAAATACACAATATAATATATATTAGGGAATCTCCTGTGTCACAGTATAAATACACAATATAATATATATTGGGGTCTCTCCTGTGTCACAGTATAAATACACAATATAATATATATTGGAGCCTCTCCTGTGTCACAGTATAAATACACAATATAATATATTAGGGAATCTCCTGTGTCACAGTATAAATACACAATATAATATATATTGGGGTCTCTCCTGTGTCACAGTATAAATACACAATATAATATATATTGGGGTCTCTCCTGTGTCACAGTATAAATACACAATATAATATATATTGGAGACTCTCCTGTGTCACAGTATAAATACACAATATAATATATTAGGGAATCTCCTGTGTCACAGTATAAATACACAATATAATATATATTGGGGTCTCTCCTGTGTCACAGTATAAATACACAATATAATATATATTAGGGAATCTCCTGTGTCACAGTATAAATACACAATATAATATATATTGGGGTCTCCCTTGTGTCACAGTATAAATACACAATATAATATATATTGGGGTCTCTCCTGTGTCACAGTATAAATACACAATATAATATATATTGGGGTCTCTCCTGTGTCACAGTATAAATACACAATATAATATATATTAGGGAATCTCCTGTGTCACAGTATAAATACACAATATAATATATATTGGGGTCTCCCTTGTGTCACAGTATAAATACACAATATAATATATATTGGGGTCTCTCCTGTGTCACAGTATAAATACACAATATAATATATATTGGGGTCTCCCTTGTGTCACAGTATAAATACACAATATAATATATATTGGGGTCTCTCCTGTGTCACAGTATAAATACACAATATAATATATATTAGGGAATCTCCTGTGTCACAGTATAAATACACAATATAATATATATTGGGGTCTCTCCTGTGTCACAGTATAAATACACAATATAATATATATTGGGGCCTCTCCTGTGTCACAGTATAAATACACAATATAATATATATTGGGGTCTCTCCTGTGTCACAGTATAAATACACAATATAATATATATTGGGGCCTCTCCTGTGTCACAGTATAAATACACAATATAATATATATTGGAGACTCTCCTGTGTCACAGTATAAATACACAATATAATATATATTGGAGACTCTCCTGTGTCACAGTATAAATACACAATATAATATATATTGGGGTCTCTCCTGTGTCACAGTATAAATACACAATATAATATATATTGGGGTCTCTCCTGTGTCACAGTATAAATACACAATATAATATATATTGGAGACTCTCCTGTGTCACAGTATAAATACACAATATAATATATATTGGGGTCTCTCCTGTGTCACAGTATAAATACACAATATAATATATATCGGGGTCTCTCCTGTGTCACAGTATAAATACACAATATAATATATATTGGAGACTCTCCTGTGTCACAGTATAAATACACAATATAATATATATTGGGGTCTCTCCTGTGTCACAGTATAAATACACAATATAATATATATTGGGGTCTCTCCTGTGTCACAGTATAAATACACAATATAATATATATATTGGGGTCTCTCCTGTGTCACAGTATAAATACACAATATAATATATATCGGGGTCTCTCCTGTGTCACAGTATAAATACACAATATAATATATATTGGGGTCTCTCCTGTGTCACAGTATAAATACACAATATAATATATATATTGGGGTCTCTCCTGTGTCACAGTATAAATACACAATATAATATATATTGGGGTCTCTCCTGTGTCACAGTATAAATACACAATATAATATATATTGGAGACTCTCCTGTGTCACAGTATAAATACACAATATAATATATATTGGGGTCTCTCCTGTGTCACAGTATAAATACACAATATAATATATATATTGGGGTCTCTCCTGTGTCACAGTATAAATACACAATATAATATATATTGGGGTCTCTCCTGTGTCACAGTATAAATACACAATATAATATATATCGGGGTCTCTCCTGTGTCACAGTATAAATACACAATATAATATATATTGGGGTCTCTCCTGTGTCACAGTATAAATACACAATATAATATATATATTGGGGTCTCTCCTGTGTCACAGTATAAATACACAATATAATATATATCGGGGTCTCTCCTGTGTCACAGTATAAATACACAATATAATATATATTGGGGTCTCTCCTATGTCACAGTATAAATACACAATATAATATATATTAGGGAATCTCCTGTGTCAGGATAATAGTAAGTAAAGCTTTATATCACAGCAGGGGACGGGTGACATTATCATAGGGAAATGAGGGCCACAATTACCTCACACGCAGATAAAGAGCACCTTGGCTTCACCAAAATGGCCGCCTCTCGCACTGCTGCTGATAACGTAGGCTACCGAAAAATGGCCGCTTCAGGCACAGCTGCTGATATCGCAGGATAAAGGAAAATGGCCACCGCAGCTAGTGACGACATCAATTTCACCTCATGCGTTTTGCGGCTACACCAACATGGCCGCCTATGCCACCGGGGACACCTTCCTTTCACAAGGCATGCAAGGGACTACGAGAAAATGGTCGGCTTAGCGCTGTTTAAACCCCGCTTAACTTTATTGTACAATTGTGATCTAAGAAATCCACAATCGCCTCCGGATCTTATCCTCCTATGTGTGCGAGGAATTCTGGGTAATCCATTCCCTTATTGGAGGGATGTTTCGTCTAAGCGTTAAAGTGTCCCCCGTGCAGCGTGGCTGGCGGCCATTTTGCTGTAGCCTGCGGCCCATTTTATTACCAAGCAGAGCGACGTTGGCGTAACAGCGGCGTGTGAGCGTTCGGGTGACTATTAATTACTTTAATTATATTATTTTCTGGTTTGATAGATAGAGGGAGGAGGGGCTAATATTCTGCTCACTGACCACGTCTGGGTTACCATGACAACCGCAGCGCCATGTTTTGTCTATTCTGGGTTCTGGTCCCTGTCCCCGGGGCATCCCGAATCAGAGCCATTGTGTGACCCACCCCCCAGGTCACCCCCTATAACTCACCTCTGGGGGACATCATCAGCCAGATAAATTAGCTATACTCACCTTTTCTCCCCAGCTGAAGATGTGAGGACCGCTCCATCCTAGAGTAGTCAGGGTAATATCTCGGGGTCCATCCTAGAGTAGTCAGGGTAATATCTCGGGGTCCATCCTAGAGTAGTCAGGGTAATATCTCGGGGTCCATCCTAGAGTAGTCAGGGCAATATCTCGGGATCCATCCTAGAGTAGTCAGGGTAATATCTCGGGGTCCATCCTAGAGTAGTCAGGGTAATATCTCGGGGTCCATCCTAGAGTAGTCAGGGTGATATCTCGGGGTCCATCCTAGAGTAGTCAGGGTGATATCTCGGGGTCCATCCTAGAGTAGTCAGGGTAATATCTCGGGATCCATCCTAGAGTAGTCAGGGTGATATCTCAGGGTCCATCCTAGAGTAGTCAGGGTAATATCTCGGGGTCCATCCTAGAGTAGTCAGGGCGATATCTCGGGATCCATCCTAGAGCAGTCAGGGTAATATCTCGGGGTCCATCCTAGAGCAGTCAGGGTAATATCTCGGGGTCCATCCTAGAGCAGTCAGGGTAATATCTCGGGGTCCATCCTAGAGTAGTCAGGGTAATATCTCGGGGTCCATCCTAGAGTAGTCAGGGTAATATCTCGGGGTCCATCCTAGAGTAGTCAGGGTGATATCTCGGGGTCCATCCTAGAGTAGTCAGGGTGATATCTCAGGGTCCATCCTAGAGTAGTCAGGGCGATATCTCGGGGTCCATCCTAGAGCAGTCAGGGTAATATCTCGGGGTCCATCCTAGAGTAGTCAGGGCGATATCTCGGGGTCCATCCTAGAGCAGTCAGGGTAATATCTCGGGGTCCATCCTAGAGCAGTCAGGGCGATATCTCGGGGTCCATCCTAGAGCAGTCAGGGCAATATCTCGGGGTCCATCCTAGAGTAGTCAGGGTAATATCTCGGGGTCCATCCTAGAGTAGTCAGGGTGATATCTCGGGGTCCATCCTAGAGTAGTCAGGGTAATATCTCGGGGTCCATCCTAGAGTAGTCAGGGCAATATCTCGGGGTCCATCCTAGAGTAGTCAGGGTGATATCTCAGGGTCCATCCTAGAGTAGTCAGGGTAATATCTCGGGGTCCATCCTAGAGTAGTCAGGGTGATATCTCGGGGTCCATCCTAGAGTAGTCAGGGCAATATCTCGGGGTCCATCCTAGAGTAGTCAGGGTGATATCTCGGGGTCCATCCTAGAGTAGTCAGGGCAATATCTCGGGGTCCATCCTAGAGTAGTCAGGGCGATATCTCGGGGTCCATCCTAGAGTAGTCAGGGTGATATCTCGGGGTCCATCCTAGAGTATTCAGGGTAATATATCGGGGTCCATCCTAGAGTAGTCAGGGCAATATCTCGGGGAGAAGCCGCCATTTTATCAGGCAGCCTGCAAACAGGAAGTGTCTCCTGACTGTGCTGCTCTGCATTCTGGGATTGCTGACCTTTCCCTGACCCCAGCTCTGCTCTGTCTGAGCAAAGCACAGCTATAACCCACCCCCCTGTACCTTATCCCACTCTCCTCTACTCAGTAAGTGTGATGCTTCTGTGTCAAGATGGCGGCGCCCGTATCCTTAATGCCTGAACAGAGTTGCAGCCCAGTGGGGGAAAGAATAAAAAGTTAGTGACTCAAAACTTAAAATATATTAATTTTAGATGCTGGGGAATCGTTTCTTAAGAGTTTGGGCTTTTCATTAAATCACGCTGAAGGTCCGGTTTAAAGTGCAAATGTCACCCCGGCCCTCCAGCTGTGGGCGGGTGCTGCTGGGATATCTCGCTATCTGGCGGGTGCTGCTGGGATATCTCACTATCTGGCGGGTGCTGCTGGGATATCTCACTATCTGGCGGGTGCTGCTGGGATATCTGGCTATCTGGCGGGTGCTGCTGGGATATCTCACTATCTGGCGGGTGCTGCTGGGATATCTCGCTATCTGGTGGGTGCTGCTGGGATATCTCGCTATCTGGCGGGTGCTGCTGGGATATCTGGCTATCTGGCGGGTGCTGCTGGGATATCTGGCGGGTGCTGCTGGGATATCTGGCTATCTGGCGGGTGCTGCTGGGATATCTGGCTATCTGGCGGGTGCTGCTGGGATATCTGGCGGGTGCTGCTGGGATATCTGGCTATCTGGCGGGTGCTGCTGGGATATCTGGCTATCTGGCGGGTGCTGCTGGGATATCTGGCGGGTGCTGCTGGGATATCTGGCGGGTGCTGCTGGGATATCTGGCGGTGCTGCTGGGATATCTGGGATATCTGGCGGGTGCTGCTGGGATATCTGGCGGGTGCTGCTGGGATATCTGGCGGGTGCTGCTGGGATATCTGGCGGGTGCTGCTGGGATATCTGGCGGGTGCTGCTGGGATATCTGGCGGGTGCTGCTGGGATATCTGGCGGGTGCTGCTGGGATATCTGGCGGTGCTGCTGAGATATCTGGCGGGTGCTGATGGGATATCTTGCTATCTAGCCGGTGCTGCTGGGATATCTGGCGGGTGCAGCTGGGATATCTGGCTATTTAGCGGGTGCTGCTGGGATATCTGGCTATCTGGTGGGTGCTGCTGGGATATCTCGCTATTTGGCGGTGCTGCTGGGATATCTGGCTATCTGATGGGTGCTGATGGGATATCTAGCTATCTGGCGGGTGCTGCTGGGATATCTAGCTATCTGGCGGGTGCTGCTGGGATATCTGGCTATCTGGTGGGTGCTGCTGGGCTATCTGGCGGGTGCTGCTGGGATATCTAGCTATCTGGTGGGTGCTGCTGGGATATCTAGCTATCTGGTGGGTGCTGCTGGGATATCTAGCTATCTGGCGGGTGCTGCTGGGATATCTAGCTATCTGGTGGGTGCTGCTGGGATATCTGGCTATCTGGTGGGTGCTGCTGGGATATCTGGCTATCTGGTGGGTGCTGCTGGGATATCTAGCTATCTGGCGGGTGCTGCTGGGATATCTGGCGGGTGCTGCTGGGATATCTGGCGGGTGCTGCTGGGATATCTGGCGGGTGCTGCTGGGATATCTGGCGGGTGCTGCTGGGATATCTTGCTATGTGGCGGGTGCTGCTGGGATATCTCGCTATCTGGCTTCTCTGAGGCCCCAGAGGGTGATGTCACGTCTTATTTGCATGTCTTCCAGTGGGACCGTTACCAAGCAGACCAACAAGGATACAGACACTGCAGAAGAGGACGCAATATAGGAACATCAATATGGAAAGTCAGCAGCTCCTCCCATCACAGGGTAAGTAATGTGACTCACTGACCCCATCACCACCCTCCCATATCACGAGTCACACATTATAATATCCTCTCTGTCTCTCCTCTTTATTCACAGACCCCGGAGACACTAATATAACAAATGTGAAGACTGAGGAAGAGGAAGAAACATGTGTGAAGAATGAAGAGGTGGACGTTCCTCTACAGATTAACCAAGGTGAGTAATAAACCTGAAATAGAAAATGTACCACTATTGCTCCTGTTTAATCCAAAGAGAGTAAAACTTAACCAAAAGTCTTCTTTAGCTACGTAAACCATAAAAGATACAAACCTGTAAGTGTGGCCCCTGAAAAGCAAGGAGGGGCAACTACAAAGGGGGGTGCAGCCAAACCCAATGTACTAAACATCTTCTTTGCTTCCATAGTCACAGAGGAATGAGATTTTCCAGGTGAAATGCACAGCAATAATTATATACAGTAATAGACAAAGCCCCAGGACCGGATGGCATTCATGCCTGTGTTTTAGGGGAATTATATACAGTAATAGACAAAGCCCCAGGACCAGATGGCATTCATGCCTGTGTTTTAGGGGAATTATATACAGTAATAGACAAAGCCCCAGGACCAGATGGCATTCATCCCTGTGTTTTAGGGGAATTATATACAGTAATAGACAAAGCCCCAGGACCAGATGGCATTCATCCGTGTGTTTTAAGGGATTTATATACAGTAATAGACAAAGCTCCAGGACCAGATGGCATTCATCCGTGTGTTTTAGGGGAATTATATACAGTAATAGACAAAGCCCCAGGACCAGATGGCATTCATCCCTGTGTTTTAGGGGAATTATATACAGTAATAGACAAAGCCCCAGGACCAGATGGCATTCATCCGTGTGTTTTAAGGGATTTATATACAGTAATAGACAAAGCTCCAGGACCAGATGGCATTCATCCCTGTGTTTTAGGGGAATTATTTACAGTAGTAGACAAAGCCCCAGGACCGGATGGCATTCATCCCTGTGTTTTAGGGGAATTATTTACAGTAATAGACAAAGCTCCAGGACCAGATGGCATTCATTCCTGTGTTTTAGGGGAATTATATACAGTAATAGACAAAGCTCCAGGACCAGATGGCATTCATCCCTGTGTTTTGGGGGAATTATATACAGTAATAAACAAAGCTCCAGGACCAGATGGCATTCATCCCTGCATTTTGGGAGAATTATATACAGTAATAAACAAAGCCCCAGGACCAGATGGCATTCATCGCTGTGTTATAGGGGAATTATATACAGTAATAGACAAAGCCCCTGGACCAGATGGCATTCATCCCTGTATTTTAGGGGAATTATTTACAGTAATAGACAAAGCTCCAGGACCAGATGGAATTCATCCCTGTGTTTTAGGGGAATTGTATACAGTAATTGACACGCCCCAGGACCAGATGGCATTTATCCCTGTGTTTTAGGGGAATTATGTACAGTAATAGACAAAGCCCCAGGACCAGATGGCATTCATCCCTGTGTTTTTGGGGAATTATATACAGTAATAGACAAAGCCCCAGGACCGGATGGCATTCATCCCTGTGCTTTAGGGGAATTATATACAGTAATTGACACGCCCCAGGACCAGATGGCATTCATCCCTGTGTTTTAGGGGAATAATGTACAGTAATAGACAAAGCCCCAGGACCGGATGGCATTCATCCCTGTGTTTTAGGGGAATAATGTACAGTAATGGACAAAGCCCCAGGATCAGATGGCATTCATCCCTGTGTTTTAGGGGAATTATATACAGTAATAGACAAAGCCCCAGGACCAGATGGCATTCATCCATGTGTTTTAGGGGAATAATGTACAGTAATAGACAAAGCCCCAGGACCAGATGGCATTCATCTCTGTGTTTTAGGGGAATAATGTACAGTAATAGACAAAGCCCCAGGATCAGATGGCATTCATCCCTGTGTTTTAGGGGAATTATATACAGTAATAGACAAAGCCCCAGGACCAGATGGCATTCATCCATGTGTTTTAGGGGAATAATGTACAGTAATAGACAAAGCCCCAGGACCAGATGGCATTCATCCATGTGTTTTAGGGGAATAATGTACAGTAATAGACAAAGCCCCAGGATCAGATGGCATTCATCCCTGTGTTTTAGGGGAATTATACACAGTAATAGACAAAGCCCCAGACCCAGATGGCATTCATCCCTGTGTTTTAGGGGAATTATATACAGTAATAGACAAAGCCCCAGACCAGATGGCATTCATCCCTGTGTTTTAGGGGAATAATGTACAGTAATAGACAAAGCCCCAGGACCAGATGGCATTCATCCATGTGTTTTAGGGGAATAATGTACAGTAATAGACAAAGCCCCAGGATCAGATGGCATTCATCCCTGTGTTTTAGGGGAATTATACACAGTAATAGACAAAGCCCCAGACCCAGATGGCATTCATCCCTGTGTTTTAGGGGAATTATATACAGTAATAGACAAAGCCCCAGACCAGATGGCATTCATCCCTGTGTTTTAGGGGAATTATATACAGTAGTAGACAAAGCCCCAGAACCGGATGGCATTCATCCCTTTGTTTTAGGGGAATTGTATACAGTAATTGACACGCCCCAGGACCAGATGGCATTCATCCCTGTGTTTTAGGGGAATTATGTACAGTAATAGACAAAGCCCCAGGACCGGATGGCATTCATCCCTGTGTTTAGGGAATTATATACATTAATAGACAAAGCCCCAGGACCAGATGACATTCACCCCTGTGTTTACAGGATTATATACAGTAAGACAAGCCACTATGATTAGTATTTGTAGATTCAATTATAAGGGGGGTTGTTCCTCGGGGTGGGCGCTTAGCAAACTTGGTACCAATCTAGAAAGTGGAACGAAATCTGAGAATTTGAATTTCCTGGGTTTTGTTCCGTGTCCCACTGTGTGGAAACCCCCAGTTCACTCCTAAAAAACGTACCTTTCCACGCTGCCAATGGTGCATGTGCGGATGTTCGACTTGCCGCTGGTGACATCAGCCCTAATCCGGGTCCACTCTCTCCATCCCTCTCCTCCATAACAATTCCCTTTTCATCAAAGTCAAAAACCTGCAACCGTGTTAAACCTGGATACACACACAACCTATCTAATCTGATGCATCTTACTCCCTCCCCACCCCTTCCTGCCACCTTTCCTGCGCACTGTGGAATGCACGCTCAGTGCACAATAAACTCACCTATATTCATGACCTGTTTCTCTCTAACTCTTTTACCTTCATGGGATTCACAGAAACATGGCTCACTCTATCAAATACAGCTTCAACCGCTGCCCTTTCACATGGGGGACTACATCTCAGCCATACCCCCAGATCCAACAACAAACAGGGCGGGGGTGTGAGCATCCTTCTATCCGAACTCTGCTCCTTTAACCCACTCCCTGCCATCTGTGTCGTTCTCATCTTTTGAAGTTCACTGTTTCTGTTTATATTCATCTATATCATCTACCACCCTCCTGGAACTACTACTCTTTTCTTCTACCACTTTTCTACCTGGCTCCTTCAGTTTCTGTCCACAGACATCCCCGCAATCACCATGGGTGACTTCAACCTACCTGTTGACACTAACAACCCTGCTGCCACCAGCTGACTGTCACTAACCTCATCTTTCGGACTCAAGCAATGGTTTACTGCACCCACCCACAAAGACGGCAACACAATTGACCTCCTCTTCACTAACCTCTGCTCTGTATCAAACCTCTGATATTCTTTGTTCCCCTTCTCTGGCCATAACCTGCTGACTATTACCCTCTCTCCATTCCTGCTACCCCCCTCCACACAAACCTATAATTCAACGCAGGGACTTATGAAACCTAGATCTTCAGTCCCTTTCTGCCTCACTTCAACCTCTTCAGACCTTGTCCTCATTCACGGACATAGACGCTGAATCATCACACTACCATAATACACTCTCCTCAGCTCTAGACTCTGCCACCCCCCTCACCTAGCCACCCCCTCACCCCTCAGCTGTCCTGCCTCATAAATTGCCAACCCTGGCTAAATGCAAGCACAACCAGATTGAAACAGCTGTCTCGAGCTGCTGAACGGCAACGGAGAAAAACCAAATAATGACTTTCTGATGTATAAACAAGCCCTTCAGGAACTCAGGACTTACCTTTCCTTTGCTAAGCAGGTATATTTCTCTTCAATGATTTCTGCACAAGCCCGGAATACCAAATAACTATTCAACACTTTCAGTTCCCTACTCCGCCCGCCACCTCCTCCTCCAACCTCCCAAATAACAGCAGAAGAATTTACTACATTCTTCAAAGCAAAAATTGACATTTGACTTGGCTTTGCCCCTCAGAATCCCTCACCACTTCAAACAATCCTCCTGCCTTACTCTCTTCTCTTCTCCATCCCTCACTCCAGCCTTAACCTCTATATTCAACCTCTCTCTCCCCACTGGCACCTTTTCTTCCTCCTACAAACATGCAGTTATTCCTCCAATAATGAAGAAATCCTCTCTTGACCCCTCTGCCCTATCCAGCTACCACCCTATCTCAATACTTACCTTCTCCTCCAAACTTCTTGAACAACATGTCCATACTTATTGTCAGGCTTCCCGGCTACAACCAAGGAAAAGGTAGACTTCTGGCAAGAAGTGAGGGCTGGGCAGAGCTTCCAAGCGAAGCATGGAAATAAAGTTAAATTAGACAAAACAGAGTTCAGGGGTTTAATAAAGTCTGATAACAAATACAAATTCCAGGGCTGGTGGCAGACAGGCAAAGTCTATTAAACAATCCATGTTCAGAGGCTGGCAGCAAACAAGCAAAGTCCAATAAACAATCTGAAGTTCTAACCGTGTAATCCGTGCAAGGGTTATTCCAGTAGAAGCAGTCCAGGTCAATCCAGTTTAACAGTCAGGAGTTGCAGAAAACAGGAATCAAAGCTTCCAGGAACTGAGCTGATAACACAGCAATGAATACAGGCCAAGTCAAGTACAAACACCCAAGGCACTTCTGCGGCTGCATGTAAAGATCAATGAAGCCTGCCTGCGTCTCATAGAAGAGTGAGAAAGGCGAGGAGACTGACACTGTCCCCCCTTAAATGACATCTCCGGGCGGCCGTCCTACAGAGTCTTTGGTAAAAAGCTTTTGATCAATTGTGGAGCATTGAGATTACTAGACAGCTCCCAGGTATCTTCCTCCGGACCGAAACCCTTCCATTGTACAAGATACTGCATGGAAGACCCTTTTTTCCTTGAATCCAGGATCTAACCGACCTTGCAGTCTTCCTCCCCATCCACACTACAGTTCAAAGAGATCTATTCCCAAGGACGTTCTGGCACTGGGAGAGGCATGAGAAGGTCTGCAGGTTGGGTGATTAAGTGTTTGTTCTGGGCACACGTTCCACAAGAGGAAACATACGATATACAGTCCGCTCGTATAGTGGGCCACCAGAAGTGACGTAGAATTTGACAAAGAGTCCTTTTGACCCTGAAATGGCTGGTCAAGGGATGACCATGTAAGTCAGACAGAACCCTGGAACATAAAGATTCAGGAACAAAGATTTTCTCTTGATGAACAAGAATTCCATTTACTCGAGAGAGTTCAGACTGCAGCTTCTCTGGGATAGAATTGGAAGTTCTTTGAATCTCAGCGATGAGTTCAAATTCAAGTAATAAGAAATAATTAGGTTGCGAGGTACAAGGTACTGGCTCTTTACCTTGGTCAGAAAGATGAAAACAAGAGAGTGCATCTGTTTTAGTATTCTTATTCCCTGGACGATCTATATGTTCGCACTGAGGCTGTAACTTGGCTTCAGACAACAGATAGGTACACCCGAAAGGAATGGCTGACACATCTTTCAACTCTTGACATGCTGGAGAAAAAGAGATTATTCTCATTTTGTCTGCAAAAACTGGTTACAATGGGGAGAGGACAAAGAAACCAAACCGGACGGCCAATCGACGATGGGGTTATGCATTGTGAGCCATGGGTAACCCAAAATGACAGGGTACAAAGGAAGTGCATTAAACCAAAATGTAATAATTGTGTGTCCATCAGAGGTAGAGCAGTAGAGTGATTTACTTCTATGAGACACCGGTCCAGACGACAGTGGTTCCATCAGCTAGAGTAAGAAACATGGGGGTAGGCCGAACTTCACATGGAATATGAAGAATTGAGGGCTGGTCAGAGCTCGGGATGTGGGGCAAAGTATGGAAATAAAGTTCAATTAGACAAAACAGAGTTCAGGGGTTTAATAAAGTCAGATAACAAATACACATTCCAGGGCTGGTGGCAACCCATGTTCAGAGGTTGCCAGCAAACAAGCAAAGTCCAATAAACAATCCAAAGTTCTAATTGTGTGATCTGTGCGAGGGTTTATCCAGTAGCTGATTGGGAAGCAGGCCAGGTCAATCCAGTTTAACAGTCAGGAGTTGCAGGAAACAGGAATCGCAGCTTCCAGTACTGAGCTGATAAAACAGCAATCAATACAGGCCAGCTGCCCATTTAAATATGGCTGTCCATTAGAGCAGGGAGGGATGTGTCAGTCTGAATGAGGTCACTTCCTGTACACAGGCCAAGGAAAACAAGCCCAAGAGCTTACGCTCTAGGATTTGTGCAATTGCAGTGAGCCGAACACCAGGTGACACTGTTGAGCAGTGCAATGGATGAATAGCCAAGTCAAGTACAAACACCCAAGGCACTTCTGTGGCTGCGTGCACAGATCAATGGAGCACGGACAAGTCTCATATAAATCTACCAACAACTTACCTGATCCCTTACAATTAGGATTCCGCTGTAACCACTCCACTGAAACTGCCCTCACCAAAGTCACTAATGATCTGCTCACTGCCAAAACCAAAGGTCACTCCTCCATCCTCATCCTTTTTGGCCTCTCCTCAGCCTTTGACACTGTTGACCACTCCCTGCTTCTTGATATTCTCACCTCTCTTGGGGTTCAAGGTCTTGCCCTCTCTTGGCTCACCTCTTACCTCTCTGACAGATCATTCAGTGTATCCTACTCTAACATGGTCTCATCCTCCCATTCTCTTTCTGTTGGTGTGCCGCAAGATTCTGTCCTAGGCCCCCTACTTTTCTCAGTCTACACCTATGGCCTTGGCTAACATAACTTCACTAGGCTTTCAATACCATTTCTATGCGGATGACACTCAGATATACCTCTCTGGCCCCAATCTCTCCTCTCTCGCCTTCCCAACAGCCTCACAGCTATTTCTTCATTCATGTCATCTCACTACCTCAAGCTAAACATGAACAAGACAGAACTGGTCATTTTCCCACTATCTAACTCCCCTCCCCTCTCTAACACATCTATTTCTGTCAACAATTACACAATAACCGTAACTCCCCAAGCTCGGTGCCTGGGCATCATTTTGTACTCTCATTCAAACCACATATTCACTCCCTGGCCACCTCCTGTCACCTCCAACTTAAAAACATCTCACGCATCCATCCCTTCTTTTCACCTGACGCCACTAAAATGTTAGTGTGCGCCCCGGTCATATCCCAACTGGATTACTGCAACATCCTTCTTTGTGGCTTACCAACTAACAAACTGTCCCCCCTTCAATCTATCCTGAACTTTGCTGTTTACCTCATCCATCTCTCCTCTCGCTCCTCCAGCTATGCGCCTCTCTGCCAATCCCTACACTGGCTGCCAGTCCCACAGCGAATCCTGTTCAAAACTCTCTCGCCTACAAAGCTCTGTCCAACCAGGTCCCTCCCTACATCTCATCTCTAATCCAACAATATCAAACTAGATGCAGCCTTCGCTCTGCTGCCAACCTTCTCCTGTCCTCCACCCTGGTCACCTCCTCTTATGCTCGCCTCCAGGACTTCTCACGTGCAACTCCAATCTTCTGGAATGCCCTCCCCCACCCAATCCGCCACTCCACAACTCTTAAAACCTTCAAAGGTGCCCTTAAAACTCACTCATTCAGACAAGCATATAATCTGGTTTAACCAATTTTCTAAAGGACACAAAGCTCAATACTGACTGTTTGTGATCCTTTCCCCTTGCCTCCACCCCTCATCCTTTAGACTGTAAGCTCCTCAGGGGCGGGGCTCTCTCTCCTATTATATGTTGTATTCAGAATATCCATTGTAAACTCTGCAATTGTAATAAAAAACACTGCAATTGTAATAGTCTGTGTACTGTATGTTTCTACCATGTCTGTAATTACTACTTTGTACTAGCTATGGAAGATGATGGCACTATATAATTATAAACAATAATAATAAGGATCCAGTTTTCTTGCATCTTCTAAAGGAAATGTGGAAAGATATCCTGCACTGTCACCCTTGTTCTGCCTCACTAAAGAGTAAAGAACTCTTGGCCTAAACCTTTTCTCCAGCTATAAGCCGTGCACCTGTGTCTTTGGTGCTGATCCTATATAGTTTTTCACATGTGATTTTAGTAGCCCCTTATGATGGCCTGCCTCTGCAATTAAACCCCTCTTTCATCCTCTATATTGTTTTATTTTTCCTCCAGGTGAAGGATCAATCCAGAATTATGTGGATGAACATGCTGTTATCTATGCAGATGCTAAAGCAGAAAAAGATGATTTCACAGTGTGGGAGACAGGAGATTCAACTACCTCAGACTCCTATTCAGCACTACATTCTGCACATCTCCCATCTCACACTTCTACAGAGGAGCAGTGTCAGACTGTCTTCCTTAGCCACCATGGAGCTCATAGATCTAAGAAGCCATATTCATGTTCTGAATGTGGAAAATGTTTTCCTCTTAAAGCAGTCCTTATCAGACATGAAAAAATTCATACAGGAAAGAAGCCATATTCTTGTTCTGAATGTGGGAAATGTTTTTCTCAGAAATCACACCTTATCAGACATGAAAGAGTTCATACAGGAGAGATGCCATATTCATGTTCTGAATGTGGGAAATGTTTTTCTGATGAATCATATTTTAAAAGACACAAAAGAGTTCATACAGGGGAGAAGTCATATTCATGTTCTGAATGTGGAAAATGTTTTCCTCTTAAATCACACCTTGTCAGACATGAAAAAGTTCATACAGGGGAGAAGCCATATTCATGTTCTGAATGTGGAAAATGTTTTCCTCATAAATCACAGCTTATCACACATGATAGAGTTCATACAGGAGAGAAGCCATATTCTTGTTTAGAATGTGGGAAATGTTTTTCTCAGAAATCACACCTTATAACACATGAAAGAGTTCATACAGGGGAGACACCATATTCATGTTCTGAATGTGGGGAATTATTTTCTGATAAATCATGTTTTAACAGACACAAAAGAGTTCATACAGGGGAGAAGCCATATTCATGTTCTGAATGTAGAGAATGTTTTTCTCGTAAATCAAATCTCCTCACACATGAAAAAGTTCATACAGGGGAGAAGCCATATTCGTGTTCTGAATGTGGAAAATGTTTTTCTCTGCAATCATACCTTATCAGACATGAAAGAGTTCATACAGGGGAGAAGCCATATTCATGTTCTGAATGTGGAAAAGGGTTTTCTCTGAAATCAGACCTTATCAGACATAAAAGAGTTCATACAGGGGAGAAGCCATATTCATGTTCTGAATGTGGAAGATGCTTTTCTTATAAATCACACCTGAACAGACACATGAGCGTTCATACAAAGCTTGGCTCTTACCTGTCATAAGAAAAGTTCATACAGAGCAGTAGCTGTATTTATGTTCTGAATGTGGGAGATGGTTTTCTAGTAACTTCCAGATTTCCTTACATGAGACAGATAGTATAGACCAGGGGTACTCAACCACTTAAAAGGTCCATTTACTGGTAAAAGCTGAAAGTCTAGGTGGGGGGCTATTGCGGGGGTGGATAGTTAGAAATCAGCACACTGGGAAAAACAGCCTTTTTTGGCCCCACAGAACCTATAGCTCTGGCCAATAGCACACTGTTTTACCTCCTCCCCCATGCATTCTGTGCAGGCCATGTACAGGGGTGGACTAGTGCCCAAAATGTTACTGGCAATAAGGTCTGGTAACAAGGATGGATAGATATGGCCCAGGGTAGAGGGATGAATGGGGGACGGGCTGTAAAGAAGAGGGATGGATAGAACAGGAAGGGCAGAGAGGGATGGAGAGAGGTGGGAGACAGGATGGGCAGAACTAGAAGGACAGGAATGAATGGGCAGAGCTGGGGTGTAGATGGCCAGAGTTGGAAGCAAGAGCAATGAATTGGCAAAGCTGGGAGGCCAGGGATGTGATAGATAGGGCCAAACTAGGGGGACACGAACAAATGGGGCTGAGCAGGGGGGGCGGGGATGAATGGGACAGAGATGGCAAGACAGGAATGGATGGGGCTGAGCAGTCAGAACACGGATGGGGCAGAGATGGTGGGACAGGAATAGGGGGGTGAGATGATGGGACAGGGGTGGATGGGGCTGAGCTGGGGGGACAGGATTGGAAGGGGTAAAGAGACTGAGAAGCTAAGTTTGTGTGTACCTTGCAATACTACTTTCCATGCATAGGTGCCAGGGAGTCATAACACTGACAGGAAGACTAAGCACTACATAATCGATCAAGTAGAGGGGGCAGCACTGAGCGCAGCAACACAGAAGCAAATAAGTGCAGGGCTGTCCAGAAATCTGGCGCTGAGGTTTGCATTCAGACTCTGGTCCACCAGTTGAGTAGCGCTGGTATAAACCAATAGACAAAAGTCATGTAAAGTAAAAGTTCTACTATGTATTTTTCTATTAGAAGACACATCAGATATTTCATCACTTCCTTTTTTAAATGAAATGAAATATTCAAATGTACATCTTTTGTAACACAATTATAATTTGTTCTTCTGTTCACTGATTATATTGATTATTGTAATAAAAGAAAACTGAAATTACTTTGTTCATAATGTATGTGTTATGAATTTCTTATCAATAATATGTGTGCCTTTCTTTATTCAAGCTCATTGATACTCAGAATACTTAGAAAAAGAGGCTAACAGCACACCTAATGCTGAGCTCTGTGCTCTTTGCATCAACACACACGCCCACTTCAAGTAAACGGGTGCATGGACGACTGCTTTAATGTGATTTTTCTTTTGTCTACTTACGATTGGATGATACCATGTTGATGTTAGAAACGCTTGTCAGGACCACCCTTTACAAAGTTCTGTGTATTTTCACATAGACATCCAGACACCATAATCATTTTTACTAATGTTCGGCAAATCATTTTTCATGGGAAATTGACCTATTGTTTTGTGAAGAGGGTGTGTAAAACAGTTCTGGCAATATTCCCCAAAATTTTTTTAACCCATTCAGTGCCATCCTACCTAAAGATGTTGTCACCCTCTGTTGCCCGCCCATTTTTCACTCTGTATGTTTGCCTGTGATTTTTGAAGGGATCATATTGCATGAAAAATCCCCATATATCGGTATCACATATGTATCAGTAGACACCTGTCAGGACTGGCATAGACGGGGTCTTGAACCGCTGATCTGCCAGCCTTCATCCAAGTCCGCTGCTCTGGCCATTGTGCTGTCTGCTGTAGTATGGTTGCTGTGTGATTGCTGGAGTGGTATGGTTCCTTCCTGGGTCCTAGAGCCGCATTGTTTGACCCCACCTGTCATTAATCATGTTGAGGTTCCTATAAATGCATGTGCTTGGCCTGCCCCTGTTGTGATCATGGCATTGTCTCTTCGAAAGATAACTCTGCTCTCCAACCCCCCTGCTTACCTCTGTGTCCTTGTGGGCCTTCAGGCCTTCCTTAGTTTATGTCTTGTATATGTTGGGGCTCACAGCCCTTCCTAAAGATGAACTTCTTTATACTACAGACCTGATTTTTTAATCACCTCTGCTCTTTCTGCAACATATTTCCCATCTCTTGCATTCCAGGGAATCACCAGTAGCAATGCCTGGCTTAATCTCAGCCGTAGGCGGGGACTGTAAGAAAAAAACTAGCTCCTGCCGTCCTATATGAGGCAGGTTGTGTGCTCCAGCTATATTGGTTAGCAGTTAGAGCAGCCATTTTACCATTTCAGATGCACTGGGGGGACCCCTGTGTGCTGGGTACACTACTGTCCCTTGCCACCTTATGCAGCTGGCATGTTCCATGCCTCAGTCAGATCATCCATTTTCCCCTGTGGCTTCAGGCTTGGACTCATCGGAGCAGGATACCCCCTCAGGGGGGTGCCATGTCCAATTGTGTCCCAGGGTCTGCCCACGGATGGAGTTCCTCCTTTGGACATGGTGACATGGTCAGTGGTCTTCATCAGCAGGGGCATCCTGAGTCTGCCTCTGTATGCCCAGGCAGGAAGGCTACAGCCAAGCGTAGAATTAAATGAAATTACCTTACATAAGGGCATGGGAGGAGGATATGGGTGATCAGCTTGACATCACCTTGTGGAGAAAACTGATCATGGGAGCCACAAAGGGCCTAATCAACACTTCCTTCATAGAGGAAAAAGACTTGCGAGGACCTACCCTGGGTCGTCTCCCCTCTGCTTTAGGGATGTGGACTCTACCATATATGGTGGGAGTGCCCGGGGATATTGATTTTTGGATTTTATTGCATTGACTAACAAACTGGTCAATTTTCCTATAAGTCTACTGATAACATAGTTCAAGGAATTTCCATGACCTACATTTAGATAAATTACTGAGAAGGACATTCCTAGACACTAAAATGTCTGTTCACTTTATGCCCAGAACTTAACATATCACATGTATATTAAACTAAGTTTAATATCAAAGTATAGAATACAAAATGGAGTCTTCTTTTTAACATGGCGGCAAAGCATTTTACCCTTCAATCCCCTCTTAGATCATCTTCTGGATGATCTTTACTATGCGATTTCCTTTCTTTGAGCCAGGTAAGCAGTGTAGATACTAGCGGGGCTCTTCTTACAACTAGCAGTTAAGCACATAATAAGTCTGAAGGAAACAAAAAGCATACTAATCACAAAAATGACTACAAGAACATTGATGGCCATATCTCTACCATGTTAAAATTCCTCCAAAGTTACCTAGTTTACCAAAAGGGCTCCATTCTTGGACAAAATTTCTTATTTTCTCCTGGATCTTTTTCACTTCTTCCCTGTGTCTTTTTATCACCTCATAATAATCAGGAATCTCCAGACTAGTATGGTGGACCCAGGTACAACATTTATATTCCTCTGCCATTTCGCATTTGCCTGTGAAGGTAGCGCTCATGCTGCCGCCGCCCGCTGACAGCGTAGCCGGCCTGCCCGCTCCCACCATGCCGGCATTTTTTTTTTTTTATTTCAGGGAAAATTCGATCGGCACGAACCAAAAAAAATTCGGGTTCGTGCCGAATCGAATTTTCCCTGAAATTCGGAGCGAATTCCGGTTCGTCCGAACCGGTTCGCTCATCCCTAATCTTCATCATATCTATTCCCCAGCCTGTCCACGAGGGACACCATGACCAGGCCATATCCTTCTGGGTGAAAATGGCCCTTTTCCATACTAGGGATTTAAAAGGGTAGTATTTGCTACCTTCAAATAAACTTCCACCATCCATAGTGTCTACTACTCCCATAGCTGGGATCAGGGAGGCCAAATATCACCATCCCTGGAGCTTTGGAGGGATCCATGTGTAACAGGTGTCTACATAATAAACATATATATTATTTCCAAGAAATATGCGTACCTGGCTAAAAGAATAGTGTGTCTCGCTGCTTTCAACTGCCATTGGTAATGCAGTAAGTAGTTTAGAGATGGCACTTTGTTTAGGTGTTCCTGAAAAGTAACTTTGTTTGAAAATTACTTCTCTGGTTATATTTCGAAGCGTTCTGACATTATCAGTGTAGGAGATGTTCATTTCACTATATCTACACACTTCGCCCCCTCTTGCATTCATTCTTCCCAACAGGAAATAACAATTAGAAAAGTGTGCTCTTGCTATTATGGGGCGGTCTATGGTCTCATTAATGATTCGTGTAACATTTTGGAAAACAATCTTAGGGGTTCCTGTCAATACAGAGGTAAGATTTACAGGGGCCGCAAGAGGTATCCTGGCAGAACTAGGATGCAATTTGCTGCAAATCCAACATTTTTCATAATCTGATTTGCAGGTTTAAGCATATTTTAATTTCAGCAAGAGTGACTCAGGGTGGAAAGTGTTCAGTTCATGTCTCTGGATATTATTAGCTGTAGTGGCAGTTGCAGCGATATTAGGGCTCCTGGGATAACAGACAGCTTTCAGGGGGCCCATCAAATGTCTATCATAGTGCAGAAAAACCTATAAGATCAAGAACATCACTTCTGCCACACCCGTCTTCCACAATGTCAAGAACTCAGCATCATTGGCTGACCTGTCAGCTTTCTTTTGGGGTCCTTCACAACTTCCAATTTCTTGGCTTCATGCTTGGCACCTTTTTTTACTCGCGAAGTGTGGATCCACGACTATCAGTCTTCCACAAGTATGGCTGTGCGTGTTACCGCTATCACTCTGGTCACGGGCCCAAATTGGAACTCCTGCTTCCCAGACACTTGGGCACCTGCTAGCAACGTACAATCGGCAACACAGGACAACACACCCAGCCCCCAACCTAGCTGTCAGACCCCGAGAATACCTGTCTTCGTTGTGAGCCTGCAACCCCCAATCTCCACAGCCAGCTTCACCTTTAGAAAAGCACCTGTTTGCTGGGATGTTATACACTCCTCGCCGGACACGGTTGCCCCCAGGACTTGATGGCTCAAAAATTGTAGGCTCACGGGGAGTGAGGACAGGTAGACTGAAGGTCAGACAGTCAGGCAAAGTAGGTAAGTACTGGAATAGTTTGGGTTATCTGGAACAGGTAAGTACTGGAACAGTTCAGGTGCTCTGGAACAGGTAAGTACTGGAACAGTTCGGGTGCTCTGGAGTAATCAAGCGAAGTCATACATCAAGTCGAGCATCCCACCAGGAGGTCAGAGAGCTGCACAGTACAAAGGGATGAGACAGAGACGTAGTTGAGATTCAAGCAATTGGTCAATAACGAAGTTCAGAAAATCACAAGCAAAATCACAAAGCCAGCTAAACGCTATCACGGGCCCTGACACACTGAAGTCCCTTTATAGGACTGAACCCGACTGGGTTGGACAGGGAGGCAGGGACTGTGATTGGTGCACTTCAGATCTGTGGGTTGATTGCTGTACTTGGAGACCTCTGGGCTGACTGCCGCATCTGAACTTTAAAGGTGTACCGCCCAGAACTGGACCTCCTAGTTTTGGCTTCTTTTAACAGCCTCTGGTGGCCGCACTGTGTGCAGCTCCACCAGAGCACATAAGCTGACTGTGCTTTGCACGCGGATACCGCGGGCATGGGCTGAAGGTTAATCATTCATGACACTAGCCCTGTGGAGTCTTTGGCAACACCAATCTCCACCTACTCCGATTCATCCAACACACCTCAGAGCCACATGTCCCCCACTTCGCCCTCGACTGTTTCAGACCACTATGATAAGCTCTATGGCCAAAGTTCTCATGCCAAATTAAAATCTGTATGATAGCGCATCTGGGAGGCCATCACCCGGCAGGCCAATACTACAGGGTCTGAAAGGAAGGATGCAGATCAGGTCCAAAGGAAATTTTTTGTTATTAAATATGCTGTGTGCCAGAAAATCAACAGACGTAGACAAGAGGGGTAATGATGCATTGTGCTGTTGTGGATGTTGATGTGGGCCATGACTTTGGTCTTCCCCTGAAATTCATTTTCACACCTGCAGAGGATCTTGTATATGGACTACTGAACCCTGCCACATGTCATGGCTTGCCAGGGACTATTGATTCTGACTGGAATGCTACTGCATTGGGTTAATTATAATGTTTTCATATCCTAAGACATATCACTCATTACAATTGGCTAGTTCCTCATGCCATCATAGTTAAGTGTTGTTGGTGGTACATAACTTGAACAACATGGAAGCAGATGGATTAGTTATTGATTAGTCACACAAAGAATATGTGTAGAATAAAATTAAACTGTACCAACACCCGTTTTTACTTTAAAAGGTGTTGGTCCCGCTATCTGGTGATCATAAGCTTGGGGGCTATCCAGAATGCTAGAGCCCCCCTCGCAGCAAACTTGCACACAAAGCTTGTATTACCTTCATTACGAGCCAGCGGCAAGAACGGAGTCCCGCGATTGACCGCTCGTGGGACCAAAGTATAAAAATAAACCCGTTAAAATACCCGTTAAAGTATAAAAATATATAAATATAAAATCGGGTGGTGACCGGGTTTAAGTCCTCTTATCATTGCAGAAAAACAACATTCACTCATGAGCACCCAGGAATGCCAACTACCATGTACTGGTTTAAGTACGCTGTGACAGACTCTCTGCCCCTTTGGACTTTACACAGGTTCATTACTTTCTTTTTCTTAAGCATGTTACAGACTGCCAGTGTATTGATTGATTACGTTATTCATTGTTCTGACTGCCATTGTATTGATTGATTACGTCACAGACAATGGCATTGTTCTGATTGAGTGTATTACAGACGTCTATTGTGTTGCTGATTGCGTCACCAGCAGAGTTGAGGGATTGTGTGCCCTGCTGCTATTGGTCGGTGTGTGTGTCATGCAATGGAGACTTGTGTATATAAGGCCCAGTGTGGCACTAATAAAGTTCAGTTCATCTTCACCCTCAATACTGAGTTCTGTCTCTTATTGGGGGAAACGCTATATTACAATTCACTAGCCCTTGTAAGGGCTGTTCCTGTTTCCTCACGGACGACTCTGGAATTCCAGCAGCACCTCTTACGATTGGGAAAAGGACGTCTCGGGCGGTGAAGCCCTCCGGCGATAAGGGTTATCGCTACATACGCCTATTAAAGGAATGCAGCAAATGAAGATTTGCATATGGTAAGTGTAATGTGACAGACTGCTGATGCATGCTAAAACATGTATATTTAAATAGAAGCTTGAATGTGTAGCACTAATAACTATCTAATGGATGTGTCTGGCCCTACAGACACCCCCACTACTGACTGCCATACAAGATCTTGAGGAAGATGGGCCACTCCATCAGCCTCAAAAACAGCATCAAAAGTCTATGCAGCATCAGTTGCCACTGCAGATGCCACTACAGCAGCAGCAGCAACAACAGAGAGCAATGCTACAACACCAACATGTGCCAATACTGCAGCAACTACATATGCTGCATCATCAGCTACAAATGCCCCTGCAGCAGCACCAGCAGCTACAAATGCCCCTGCAGCAGCAGCTACATATACTGCTGCAGCAGCACCAACAGCTACCAATGCCGCTTCAGAAGCAGCTACATATGCCGCTACAGCAGCAACCTCCACCACTCCCTGAGCATCAGCAGCTGAGTCTACAGCTCCAGAATGAACAGCAGGTGGAGCGTGAGAAGCAGACACAACCCTCACCTCCATGGGGCAGCTCTGTTGTACAGCATTTGGGCTCACCCTCAACAAGCAATAACCATGTTGAAAGGCAAAGTCACCCTCCATCAGCAAGTTCCCCTACCCAGGGAAGAGGACGACGGGCTCAGGCACATCACCACCTTCCCCTGCTGAGGTGAGTGCAGATGATGGAAGCTGATTGGAGAGGTGAGAGTCGAGCCTACAGGCAAACCAATGTTCGGTTCAGGCGAACCATAGACCGAAATCTAAGCAGGATCCACGAAGATATCTATTCCTTGATGGAGGCTAACAATAGTTAGAGGGAAACACTGTTAGGGTAGTTGCAGATGCTCAATGACAACCTGTCCCTGCTGGTGGCGCTACAACAATCCAGGCAACATGCAGACTTTGCTGGCCAACCATCCCACCAATGATTACACATACTTAGTGTTTGATTTCTCGAGAGTCACTGCACAGGGCTAGGTTTTGTGCTGGGTGTGTTGTCCTGGGCGGCCCCTGATGTGGCAGGAGTGGATGGGAATGGTGATACAGGCTCTCCATAATTGAGCTGTCCTGCTGAGCCGCAGTGGGAGAGGGGGTTGTTGGGGGGCTTATGCGTTTTCTCTTACACTTCCCTTTGCTCTTCTTCACACTCCTGCAAAATGTTTGGCTAGGCCCAGCAATATGTCTGCAGTGCTTTATACTACTTTATACAAACTTTGTGTTAGTTACCCAGACATTATGTTGGGAAGATGGGGGAGAGCAGGAAGTGAACCAAAGAGAAAAAGCTGAGAAGGAGAAAGAGGTGAGGCTGGACCAAAAAGAAGGCGAGAGGCAGAGGATGGGAGACAGCAGTGGAGGTGAAGAAAACACTAGAAGACAGGTGATGAGGAGAACAAGGAGAGGAGGTGAGGGTGGACTAATGAGAAGGCGAGAGGCGGGGGTTGGGAGAGAGCTGAGGAGGTGAAGAAAACACTAGAAGACAGGTGACAAGGAGAAGTAGAAGAGGTGAGGGTGGACCAAAGAGAAGGCGAGAGGCAGAGGATGGGAGAGAGCTGAAGAGGTGAAGAAAACACTAGAAGAGAGGTGATGAGGAGAAGTAGAAGAGGTGAGGGTGGACTAAAGAGAAGGCGAGAGGCGGAGGATGGGAGAAAGCTGAGGAGGTAAACAGAACACTAGAAGACAGGTGACGAGGAGAAGAAGTAGAAGAGGTGAGGGTGGGACAAAGAGAAGAAAGAGAAGAGCCAAATGTGGGGAAAACCATGGAGCAAAAGAGAGACAAGGAGGAGAGACAAGCAATGAGGATGGGCCAAAAGAGACTCCGCCCCTTCCTCTGATAGAGCACTGTAACTGGGCAGGCAGGTGACCTCAGCCACCTCCCTGTACACAAGCCCCTCCCCCTTGGCTCCACCTCCGCAGAGCTGCTGCCCTGTGTGGGGCCCCTGCTGTGTCCCAGCTCCTCCATCTTGTTCTGATCACGGGAGGGGTCCCGGGGTTGCAGCTGAGGGGTCCCAGGGTTGTGGCTGAGGGGTCCCGGGGTTGTGGCTGAGGGGTCCTGGGTGCACTTGGCGTAGGGCGGCTCCTCCCATGTTCCTGAGGCCGGAGCAGGTAGTAACGCCCCTATTCACCAATCAGAGACCTCTATTTACCTCAACCCACCCCTTAGAGTGTCACTCCCCTGAGGAGCTGAACACCCCTCCCCCTCTCCTGTGCTTTATTGCCCCTCCCCCAATCTAAGGGGGTAAGTCAGGGAGTCCATCACCCCCTTTAGGCTCTGGAGAATCACCAATAAATAATCACAGAGGAGTATAAATACACAATATAATATATATTGGGGTCTCTCCTGTGTCACAGTATAAATACACTATATTATATATATTAGGGAATCTCCTGTGTCAGGATAATAGTAAGTAAAGCTTTATATCACAGCAGGGGGCGGGTGATATTATCAGTAGGGAGATGAGGGACACAATTACCTCACACGCAGATAAAGAGCACATTGGCTTCACTAAAATAGCCGCCTCTCACACTGCTGCTGATAACGCGGGATAAAGAAAAATGGCCGCCGCAGCTAGTGAGGACATCGGTTTTACTACATGCATGTTGTGGCTACAACAAAATGGCCGCGCTCGCCGATGTGGACACCTTACGCTCATAAGGCACGTCGCGGGCTACGAGAAAATGGCCGGCTCGGCGCTTTTTAAACCGCGCCAATCTCTATTGTTCAGTTGTGACAAAAGAAATCCACAATCCGCCTCCCGATTTTCTCCTCCTGTTTGTGTGTGCGAGGAATTCTGTGTAATCTTTTCTCTTACTGGAGTGAGGTTTCGTCTAAGCGGTAAGGGTCCCCCGTGCAGCGTGGCTGGCGGCCATTTTGCTGTAGCCTGCGGCCATTTTGGTACCGAACAGAGCGACGTTGGAGTAGCAGCGGCGTGTGAGCGCTCGGGTGACTATTAATTATTGTTATTATTTTCTGGTTTGATAGATAGAGGGGGAGGGGCTAATATTCTGCTCACTGACCGCCTCTGCATCATCATGACAACTGCAGCAGCATTTTTTGTCTATTCTGGGTTCTGTACCCTGTCCCCGGGGCATCCCGAACTAGAGCCATTGTGTGACCCACCCCCAGGTCACCCCCTATAACTCACCTCTGTGGGACAACAGCAACCAGATAAATAAACAGCTATACTCACCTTTTCTCCCCAGCTAAAGACGTGAGGGCTGCTCCATCCTAGAGTAGTCAGGGTGATATCTTGGGATCCATCCTAGAGCAGTCAAGCCGATATCTCGGGGTCCATCCTAGAGTAGTCAGGGTGATATCTCGGGGTCCATCCTAGAGCAGTCAGGGTAATATCTCGGGGTCCATCCTAGAGCAGTCAGGGCAATATCTCGGGGTCCATCCTAGAGCAGTCAGGGCAATATCTCGGGGTCCATCTTAGAGCAGTCAGGGCGATATCTTGGGATCCATCCTACAGCAGTCAGGGCGATATCTCGGGGTCCATCCTAGAGTAGTCAGGGCGATATCTCGGGGTCCATCCTAGAGTAGTCAGGGCGATATCTCGGGGTCCATCCTAGAGCAGTCAGGGCAATATCTCAGGGTCCATCCTAGAGAAGTCAAGGCAATATCTCGGGGTCCATCCTAGAGCAGTCAGGGCGATATTTCGGGGTCCATCCTAGAGCAGTCAGGGTAATATCTCGGGGTCCATCCTAGAATAATCAGGGAGATATCTCGGGATCCATCCTAAAGTAGTCAGGGCAATATCTAGGGGTCCATCCTAGAGCAGTCAGGGTAATATCAGGATCCATCCTAGAGCAGTCAGGGCGATATCTCAGGGTCCATCCTAGAGTAGTCAAGGCAATATCTCGGGGTCCATCCTAGAGCAGTCAGGGTGATATTTCGGGGTCCATCCTAGAGCAGTCAGGGTAATATCTCGGGGTCCATCCTAGAATAGTCAGGGAGATATCTCGGGGTCCATCCTAGAGTAGTCAGGGCGATATCTCGGGGTCCATGCTAGAATATTCATGGCAATATCTCGGAGTCTATCCTAGAGCAGTCGGTAATATCTCGGGGTCCATCCTAGAGCAGTCAGGGTTATATCTTGGGATCCATCCTAGAGTAGTCAGGGCAATATCTCAGGGTCCATCCTAGAGCAGTCAGGCCAATATCTCGGGATCCATCCTAGAGTAGTCAGGGCAATATCTCAGGGTCCATCCTAGAGCAGTCAGGGCGATATCTCGGGATCCTTCCTAGAGCAGTCAGGGCGATATCTTGGGGTCCATCCTAGAGCAGTCAGGGTAATATCAGGATCCATCCTAGAGCAGTCAGGGCGATATTTCAGGGTCCATCCTAGAGTAGTCAAGGCAATATCTCAGGGTCCATCTTAGAGTAGTCAGGGTGATATCTCGGGGTCCAACCTAGAATAGTCAGGGAGATATCTCAGGGTCCATCCTAGAGCAGTCAGGGCGATATCTTGGGGGTCCATCTTAGAGTAGTCAAGGCAATATCTCAGGGTCCATCCTAGAG
The DNA here is from genome assembly GCA_027917425.1 of Gastrophryne carolinensis. Classification (NCBI taxonomy): domain Eukaryota; kingdom Metazoa; phylum Chordata; class Amphibia; order Anura; family Microhylidae; genus Gastrophryne; species Gastrophryne carolinensis. Next base: position 3,313,157 of record CM051237.1, read on the forward strand.
AAGTCAGGGCGATATCTCGGGGTCCATCCTAGAGCAGTCAGGGTAATATCTCGGGGTCCATCCTAGAATAGTCAGGAAGATATCTCAGGGTCCATCTTAAAGTAGTCAGGGCAACATCTAGGGGTCCATCCTAGAGCAGTCAGGGCAATATATCGGGGTCCATCCTAGAGCAGTCAGGGTAATATCTCGGGGTCCATCCTAGAGCAGTCAGGGCGATATTTCGGGGTCCATCCTAGAGCAGTCAGGGTAATATCTCGGGGTCCATCCTAGAATAGTCAGGGAGATATCTCGGGGTCCATCCTAGAGTAGTCAGGGCGATATCTCGGGGTCCATCCTAGAATACTCATGGCAATATCTCGGGGTCTATCCTAGAGCAGCCGGTAATATCTCGGGGTCCATCCTAGAGCAGTCAGGGTTATATCTTGGGATCCATCCTAGAGCACTCAGGGTGATATCTCGGGGTCCATCCTAGAGTAGTCAGGGCAATATCTCAGGGTCCATCCTAGAGCAGTCAGGGCGATATTTCGGGGTCCATCCTAGAGCAGTCAGGGTAATATCTCGGGGTCCATCCTAGAATAATCAGGGAGATATCTCGGGATCCATCCTAAAGTAGTCAGGGCAATATCTAGGGGTCCATCCTAGAGCAGTCAGGGTAATATCAGGATCCATCCTAGAGCAGTCAGGGCGATATCTCAGGGTCCATCCTAGAGTAGTCAAGGCAATATCTCGGGGTCCATCCTAGAGCAGTCAGGGTGATATTTCGGGGTCCATCCTAGAGCAGTCAGGGTAATATCTCGGGGTCCATCCTAGAATAGTCAGGGAGATATCTCGGGGTCCATCCTAGAGTAGTCAGGGCGATATCTCGGGGTCCATGCTAGAATATTCATGGCAATATCTCGGAGTCTATCCTAGAGCAGTCGGTAATATCTCGGGGTCCATCCTAGAGCAGTCAGGGTTATATCTTGGGATCCATCCTAGAGTAGTCAGGGCAATATCTCAGGGTCCATCCTAGAGCAGTCAGGCCAATATCTCGGGATCCATCCTAGAGTAGTCAGGGCAATATCTCAGGGTCCATCCTAGAGCAGTCAGGGCGATATCTCGGGATCCTTCCTAGAGCAGTCAGGGCGATATCTTGGGGTCCATCCTAGAGCAGTCAGGGTAATATCAGGATCCATCCTAGAGCAGTCAGGGCGATATTTCAGGGTCCATCCTAGAGTAGTCAAGGCAATATCTCAGGGTCCATCTTAGAGTAGTCAGGGTGATATCTCGGGGTCCAACCTAGAATAGTCAGGGAGATATCTCAGGGTCCATCCTAGAGCAGTCAGGGCGATATCTTGGGGGTCCATCTTAGAGTAGTCAAGGCAATATCTCAGGGTCCATCCTAGAGAAGTCAGGGCGATATCTCGGGGTCCATCCTAGAGCAGTCAGGGTAATATCTCGGGGTCCATCCTAGAATAGTCAGGAAGATATCTCAGGGTCCATCTTAAAGTAGTCAGGGCAACATCTAGGGGTCCATCCTAGAGCAGTCAGGGCAATATATCGGGGTCCATCCTAGAGCAGTCAGGGTAATATCTCGGGGTCCATCCTAGAGCAGTCAGGGCGATATTTCGGGGTCCATCCTAGAGCAGTCAGGGTAATATCTCGGGGTCCATCCTAGAATAGTCAGGGAGATATCTCGGGGTCCATCCTAGAGTAGTCAGGGCGATATCTCGGGGTCCATCCTAGAATACTCATGGCAATATCTCGGGGTCTATCCTAGAGCAGCCGGTAATATCTCGGGGTCCATCCTAGAGCAGTCAGGGTTATATCTTGGGATCCATCCTAGAGCACTCAGGGTGATATCTCGGGGTCCATCCTAGAGTAGTCAGGGCAATATCTCAGGGTCCATCCTAGAGCAGTCAGGCCAATATCTCGGGGTCCATCCTAGAATATTCATGGCAATATCTCGGGGTCTATCCTAGAGCAGTCAGGGTTATATCTTGGGATCCATCCTAGAGTAGTCAGGGCAATATCTCAGGGTCCATCCTAGAGTAGTCAGGGCAATATCTCAGGGTCCATCCTAGAGCAGTCAGGCCAATATCTCGGGATCCATCCTAGAGTAGTCAGGGCAATATCTCAGGGTCCATCCTAGAGCAGTCAGGGCAATATCTTGGGGTCCATCCTAGAGCAGTCAGGGCAATATCTTGGGATCCATCCTAGAGCAGTCAGGGTAATATCTCGGGATCCATCCTAGAGCAGTCAGGGTGATATCTCGGGATCCATCCTAGAGTAGTCAGGGCAATATCTCGGGGTCTATTCTAGAGCAGTTAGGGCAATATCTCTGGGTCCATCTTAGTGTAGTCAGGGCAATATCTAGGAGTCCATCCTAGAGTAGCCAGGGAAATATCTTGAGGGTCCATCCTAGAGTAGTCAGGGCAATATCTCGGAGTTTATGCTAGAAGCATCAGGGCGATATCTCGGGGTCCATCCTAGAGTAGTCAGGGCAATATATCGGGGTCCATCCAGAGCAGTCAGGGCAATATATTGGGGTCCATCCTAGAGCAGTCAGGGTAATATCTCGGGGTCCATCCTAGAGCAGTCAGGGCAGTATCTTGGGGTCCATCCTAGATTAGTCAGGGCGAAATCTTGGGGTCCATCCTAGAAGTGTCAGGGCGGTATCTCAGGGGTCCATCCTAGAGTAGTCAGGGCGATATCTCGGGGTCCATCCTAGAGCAGTCGGGGCGATATCTCGGGGTCCATCCTAGAGTAGTCATGACATTATCTCGGGGCCCATCCTAGAGTAGTCAGGGCGATATCTCTGACTACTCTCGGGGGCCATTCTAGAGCAGATGGGGCAATATCTTGGGGTACATCCTAGAGCAGTCGGGGCAATATCTCGGGGTCCATTCTAGAGCAATCGGGGCAATATCTCGGGGTCCATCCTAGCGTAGTTAGGGCGATATCTCGGGGTCCATCCTAGAAAAGTCAGGGCGATATCTCGGGGTCCATCCTAGAGTAGTCAGGGCGATATCTCGGGGTCCATCCTAGAGCAGTCAGGGCGATATCTCGGGGTCCATCCTAGAGTAGTCATGACATTATCTCGGGGCCCATCCTAGAGTAGTCAGGGCGATATCTCAGTATATATACAGTAATAGACAAAGCCCCAGGACCAGATGGCATTTATCCCTGTGTTTTAGGGGAATTATATACGGTAATAGACAAAGCCCCAGGACCAGATGGCATTTATCCCTGTGTTTTAGGGGAATTATATACAGTAATAGACAAAGCCCTAGGACCAGATGGCATTCATCCCTGTGTTTTAGGGGAATTATATACAGTAATAGACAAAGCCCCAGGACCAGATGGCATTCATCCCTGTGTTTTGGGAGAATTATATACAGTAATAGACAAAGCCCCAGGACCAGATGGCATTCATTCCTGTTTTTTATGGGAATTGTATACAGTAATAGACAAAGCCCCAGGACCAGATGGCATTCATTCCTGTGTTTTAGGGGAATTATATACAGTAATAGACTGTAGTCCATCCTAGAGTAGTCAGGGCGATATCTCGGGGTCCATCCTAGAGCAGTCAGGGCGATATCTCGGGGTCCATCCTAGAGTAGTCATGACATCTCGGGGCCCATCCTAGAGTAGTCAGGGCGATATCTCGGGGTCCATCCTAGAGTAGTCAGGGTAATATCTCGGGGTCCATCCTAGAGTAGTCAGGGTAATATCTCGGGGTACATCCTATAGTAGTCAGGGTAATATCTCGGGGTCCATCCTAGAGCAGTCAGGGCGATATCTCGGGATCCATCCTAGAGTAGTCAGGACAATATCTCAGGGTCCATCCTAGAGCAGTCAGGGCGATATCTCAGGGTCCATCCTAGAGTAGTCACTGCAATATCTCGGGGTCCATCCTAGAGCAGTCAGGGAAATATCTCAGGGGTCCATCCTAGAGTAGTCAGGGCGATATCTTGGGGTCCATCCTAGAGCAGTCAGGGTAATATCTCAAGGTTCATCCTAGAGCAGTCAGGGTAATATCTCAGGATCCATCCTAGAGCAGTCAGGGCAATATCTTAGGGTCCATCCTAGAGTAGTCACGGCAGTATCTCGGGGTCCATCCTAGAGCAGTCAGGGCAATACCTCAGGATCCATCCTAGAGCAGTCAGGGCGATATCTCAGGGTACATCCTAGAGCAGTCAGGGCGATATCTCAGGGTCCATCCTAGAGTAGTCACTGCAATATCTCGGGGTCCATCCTAGAGCAGTCAGGGTAATATCTGAGGATCCATCCTAGAGCAGTCAGGGCAATATCTCGGGATCCATCCTAGAGCAGTCAGGGTGATATCTCGGGATCCATCCTAGAGTAGTCAGGGCAATATCTCGGGGTCTATTCTAGAGCAGTCAGGGCGATATCTCGGGGTCCATCTTAATGTAGTCAGGGCAATATCTCGGGGTCCATCCTAGAGTAGCCAGGGAAATATCTCGGGGGTCCATTTTAGAGTAGTCAGGGCAATATCTCGGGGTCCATCCTAGAGCAGTCAGGGCAATATATCAGGGTCCATCTTAGAACAGTTAGGGTAATATCTCGGGGTCCATCCTAGAGCAGTCAGGGCAATATCTCGGGGTCCATCCTAGAGTAATCAGGGCGAAATCTCGGGGTCCATCCTAGAAGTGTCAAGGCAATATCTCGGGGTCCATCCTAGAGTAGTTAGGGCGATATCTCGGGATCCATCCTGAGATGCTGCTGGGATATCTGGAGGGTGCTGCTGTGATATCTGGCGGGTGATGCTGGAATATCTGGCTATCTGGCGGGTGCTGCTGGAATATCTCGCTATGTGGCGGGTGCTGCTGGGATATCTAGCTATCTGGCTTCTTCTATGAGGCCCCAGAGGATGATGTCACGTCCTATTTGCATGTCTTTCAGTGGGACCGTTACCGAGCAGAGCAACAAGGATACAGACACTGCAGAAGAGCACGCAATATAGGAATATCAATATGGAAAGTCAGCAGCTCCTCCCATCACAGGGTAAGTAATGGATTTATGTGACTCACTGACCCCATCACCACCCTCCCATATCACCAGTTACACATTATAATGTCCTCTCTGTCTCTCCTCTTTATTCACAGACCCCGAAGACACTAATATAAGAAATGTGAAGACTGAGGAAGAGGAAGAAACATGTGTGAAGAATGAAGAGGTGGACGTTCCTCACCAAGGTGAGTAATAAACCTGAATTAAAAAATGTACGACTATTGCTTCTGTTTAATACAAAGAGAGTAAAACTTACCCCAAAATGTTCTTCTTCTGCATAAACCATAAAAGATACAAACCTGTAAGCGTGGCTCCTGAAAATCAAGGAGGGGGCAACTACAAAGGGGAGTGCAGCCAAACCCAATGTACTAACCATCTTCTTTGCTTTCATAGTCTCACATTCACCTGTCTTACCAAGCAAGAAGTGCAGCACCACAGAAAGCAAATTAATACAGACAAAGCCCCAGGACCAGATGGCATTCATCCCTGTGTTTTAGGGGAATTATATACAGTAATAGACAAAGCTCCAGGACCAGATGGCATTTATCCCTGTGTTTTAGGGAAATCATATACAGTACTAGACAAAGCCCCAGGACCAGATGGCATTTATCCCTGTGTTTTAGGGGAATTATATACGGTAATAGACAAAGCCCCAGGACCAGATGGCATTTATCCCTGTGTTTTAGGGGAATTATATACAGTAATAGACAAAGCCCCAGGACCGGATGGCATTCATCCCTGTGTTTTAGGGGAATTACATACAGTAATAGACAAAGCCCCAGGACCGGATGGCATTCATCCCTGTGTTTTAGGGGAATTATATACGGTAATAGACAAAGCCCCAGGACTAGATGGCATTTATCCCTGTGTTTTAGGGGAATTATATACAGTAATAGACAAAGCCCCAGGACCAGATGGCATTCATTCCTGTTTTTTATGGGAATTATATACAGTAATAGACAAAGCCCCAGGACCAGATGGCATTCATTCCTTTGTTTTAGGGGAATTATATACAGTAATAGACAAAGGCCCAGGACCAGATGGCATTCATCCCTGTGTTTTAGGGGAATTATATACAGTAATAGACAAAGGCCCAGGACCAGATGGCATTCATCCCTGTGTTTTAGGGGAATAATGTACAGTAATAGACAAAGCCCCAGGACCGGATGGCATTCATCCTTGTGTTTTAGGGGAATTATATACAGTAATAGGCAAAGCCCCAGGACCAGATGGCATTCATTCCTGTGTTTTAGGGGAATTATATACAGTAATAGACAAAGGCCCAGGACCAGATGGGATTCATCCCTGTATTTAGGGGCATTATATACAGTAATAGGCAAAGTCACAGGACCAGATGGCATTCATCCCTGTGTTTTAGGGGAATAATGTACAGTAATAGACAAAGCCCCAGGACCGGATGGCATTAATCCTTGTGTTTTAGGGGAATTATATACAGTAATAGGCAAAGCCCCAGGACCAGATGGTATTCATCCCTGTGTTTTAAGGGAATTATATACAGTAATAGACAAAGCCCCGGGACCAGATGGCATTCATTCCTGTGTTTTAGGGTAATTATATACAGTAATAGACAAAGCCCCAGAACCAGATGGCATTCATCCCTGTGTTTTAAGGGAATTATATACAGTAATAGACAAAACCCCAGGACTGGATGGCAGTAATCCCTGTGTTTTAGGGGAATGATACACAGTAATAAGCAAAGGCCCAGGACCAGATGGCATTCATCCCTTTGTTTTAGGGGAATTATATACAGTAATAGACAAAGCACCAGGACCAGATGGCATTCATCCCTGTGTTCTAGGGGAATTATATACAGTAATAGGCAAAGCCCCAGGACCAGATGGCATTCATCCCTCCTGTGTTTTAGGGGAATTATATACAGTAATAGACAAAGCCACAGGAACAGATGGCGTTTATCCCTGTGTTTTAGGGGAATTATATACAGTAATAGACAAAGCACCAGGACCAGATGGCATTCATCCCTGTGTTTTAGGGGAATTATATACAGTAATAGACAAAGCCCCAGGACCAGATGGCATTCATCCCTGTGTTTTAGGGTAATTATCTACAGTAATAGACAAAGCCCCAGGACCAGATGGCATTCATCCCTGTGTTTTAGGGAAATTATATACAGTAATAGACAAAGCCCCAGGACCAGATGGCATTCATCCCTGTGTTCTAGGGGAATTATATACAGTAATAGGCAAAGCCCCAGGACCAGATGGCATTCATCCCTCCTGTGTTTTAGGGGAATTATATACAGTAATAGACAAAGCCACAGGAACAGATGGCGTTTATCCCTGTGTTTTAGGGGAGTTATATACAGTAATAGACAAAGCTCCAGGACCAGATGGCATTCATCCCTGTGTTTTAGGGGAATTATATACAGTAATAGACAAAGCCCCAGGACCAGATGGCATACATCCCTGTGTTTTAGGGGATTTATATATAGTAATAGACAAAGCCCCAGGACCAGATGGCATTCATCCCTGTGTTTTAGGGGAATTATATATAATAATAGAGAAAGCCACAGGACCAGATGGCATTCATCCCTGTGTTTTAAGGGAATTATATACAGTAATAGGCAAAGCCCCATGACCAGGACCAGTTGCCATTCATCCCTGTGTTTAGGGGAATTATATACAGTAATAGGCAAAGCCCCAGGACCAGATGGCATTCATCCCTTTGTTTTAGGGGAATTATATACAGTAATAGGCAAAGCCTCAGGACCAGATGGCATTCATCCCTTTGTTTTAGGGGAATTATATACAGTAATAGACAAAGCCCCAGGACCAGATGGCATTCATCCCTGTGTTTTAAGGGAACTATATACAGTAATAGGCAAAGCCCCAGGACCAGATGGCATTCATCCCTGTGTTTTAGGGGAATTATATACAGTAATAGACAAAGCCCCAGGACCAGATGGCATTCATCCCTGTGTTTTAGGGGAATTATATACAGTAATAGGCAAAGCCTCAGGACCAGATGGCATTCATCCCTTTGTTTTAGGGGAATTATTTACAGTAATAGACAAAGCCCCAGGACCAGATGGCATTCACCCCTGTGTTTTAGGGGAATTATATACAGTAATAGACAAAGCCCCAGGACCAGATGGCATTCATCCCTGTGTTTTAGGGTAATTATCTACAGTAATAGACAAAGCCCCAGGACCAGATGGCATTCATCCCTGTGTTTTAGGGAAATTATATACAGTAATAGACAAAGCCCCAGGACCGGATGGCATTCATCCCTCTGTTTTAGGGGAATTATATACGGTAATAGACAAAGCCCCAGGACCAGATGGCATTTATCCTTGTGTTTTAGGGGAATTACATACAGTAATAGACAAAGCCCCAGGACCGGATGGCATTCATCCCTGTGTTTTAGGGGAATTATATACAGTAATAGACAAAGCCCCAGGACAAGATGGCATTCATCCCTGTGTTTTAGGGGAATTATATACGGTAATAGACAAAGCCCCAGGACCAGATGGCATTTTTCCTTGTGTTTTAGGGGAATTACATACAGTAATAGACAAAGCCCCAGGACCGGATGGCATTCATCCCTGTGTTTTAGGGGAATTATATACAGTAATAGACAAAGCCCCAGGACAAGATGGCATTCATCCCTGTGTTTTAGGGGAATTATATACGGTAATAGACAAAGCCCCAGGACCAGATGGCATTTATCCCTGTGTTTTAGGGGAATTATATACAGTAATAGACAAAGGCCCAGGACCAGATGGCTTTCATTCCTGTTTTTTATAGGAATTATATACAGTAATAGACAAAGGCCCAGTACCAGATGGCATTCATCCCTGTGTTTTAGGGGAATAATGTACAGTAATAGACAATGCCCCAGGACCAGATGGCATTCATTCCTGTGTTTTAGGGGAATTATATACAGTAATAGACTGTAGTCCATCCTAGAGTAGTCAGGGCGATATCTCGGGGTCCATCCTAGAGCAGTCAGGGCGATATCTCGGGGTCCATCCTAGAGTAGTCATGACATCTCGGGGCCCATCCTAGAGTAGTCAGGGCGATATCTCGGGGTCCATCCTAGAGTAGTCAGGGTAATATCTCGGGGTCCATCCTAGAGCAGTCAGGGTAATATCTCGGGGTCCATCCTAGAGTAGTCAGGGTAATATCTCGGGGTACATCCTAGAGTAGTCAGGGTAATATCTCGGGGTCCATCCTAGAGTAGTCAGGGTAATATCTCGGGGTCCATCCTAGAGTAGTCAGGGTAATATCTCGGGGTACATCCTATAGTAGTCAGGGTAATATCTCGGGGTCCATCCTAGAGCAGTCAGGGCGATATCTCGGGATCCATCCTAGAGTAGTCAGGACAATATCTCAGGGTCCATCCTAGAGCAGTCAGGGCGATATCTCAGGGTCCATCCTAGAGTAGTCACTGCAATATCTCGGGGTCCATTCTAGAGCAGTCAGGGAAATATCTCAGGGGTCCATCCTAGAGTAGTCAGGGCGATATCTTGGGGTCCATCCTAGAGCAGTCAGGGTAATATCTCAAGGTTCATCCTAGAGCAGTCAGGGTAATATCTCAGGATCCATCCTAGAGCAGTCAGGGCAATATCTTAGGGTCCATCCTAGAGTAGTCACGGCAGTATCTCGGGGTCCATCCTAGAGCAGTCAGGGCAATACCTCAGGATCCATCCTAGAGCAGTCAGGGCGATATCTCAGGGTACATCCTAGAGCAGTCAGGGCGATATCTCGGGGTCCATCCTAGAGTAGTCACTGCAATATCTCGGGGTCCATCCTAGAGCAGTCAGGGTAATATCTCAGGATCCATCCTAGAGCAGTCAGGGCAATATCTCGGGGTCCATCCTAGAGTAATCAGGGCGAAATCTCGGGGTCCATCCTAGAAGTGTCAGGGCAATATCTCAGGATCCATCCTAGAGCAGTCAGGGCGATATCTCAGGGTCCATCCTAGAGTAGTCAGGGCGATATCTCGGGGTCCATCCTAGAGTAGTCAGGGTGATATCTCGGGGTCCATCCTAGAGCAGTCAGGGTAATATCTCGGGGTCCATCCTAGAGCAGTCAGGGTAATATCTCGGGGTCCATCCTAGAGCAGTCAGGGCAATATCTCGGGATCCATCCTAGAGCAGTCAGGGTGATATCTCGGGATCCATCCTAGAGTAGTCAGGGCAATATCTCGGGGTCTATTCTAGAGCAGTCAGGGCGATATCTCGGGGTCCATCTTAATGTAGTCAGGGCAATATCTCGGGGTCCATCCTAGAGTAGCCAGGGAAATATCTCGGGGGTCCATTTTAGAGTAGTCAGGGCAATATCTCGGGGTCCATCCTAGAGCAGTCAGGGCAATATATCAGGGTCCATCTTAGAACAGTTAGGGTAATATCTCGGGGTCCATCCTAGAGCAGTCAGGGCAATATCTCGGGGTCCATCCTAGAGTAATCAGGGCGAAATCTCGGGGTCCATCCTAGAAGTGTCAGGGCAATATCTCGGGGTCCATCCTAGAGTAGTTAGGGCGATATCTCGGGATCCATCCTGAGATGCTGCTGGGATATCTGGAGGGTGCTGCTGTGATATCTGGCGGGTGATGCTGGAATATCTGGCTATCTGGCGGGTGCTGCTGGAATATCTCGCTATGTGGCGGGTGCTGCTGGGATATCTAGCTATCTGGCTTCTTCTATGAGGCCCCAGAGGATGATGTCACGTCCTATTTGCATGTCTTTCAGTGGGACCGTTACCGAGCAGAGCAACAAGGATACAGACACTGCAGAAGAGCACGCAATATAGGAATATCAATATGGAAAGTCAGCAGCTCCTCCCATCACAGGGTAAGTAATGGATTTATGTGACTCACTGACCCCATCACCACCCTCCCATATCACCAGTTACACATTATAATGTCCTCTCTGTCTCTCCTCTTTATTCACAGACCCCGAAGACACTAATATAAGAAATGTGAAGACTGAGGAAGAGGAAGAAACATGTGTGAAGAATGAAGAGGTGGACGTTCCTCACCAAGGTGAGTAATAAACCTGAATTAAAAAATGTACGACTATTGCTTCTGTTTAATACAAAGAGAGTAAAACTTACCCCAAAATGTTCTTCTTCTGCATAAACCATAAAAGATACAAACCTGTAAGCGTGGCTCCTGAAAATCAAGGAGGGGGCAACTACAAAGGGGAGTGCAGCCAAACCCAATGTACTAACCATCTTCTTTGCTTTCATAGTCTCACATTCACCTGTCTTACCAAGCAAGAAGTGCAGCACCACAGAAAGCAAATTAATACAGACAAAGCCCCAGGACCAGATGGCATTCATCCCTGTGTTTTAGGGGAATTATATACAGTAATAGACAAAGCTCCAGGACCAGATGGCATTTATCCCTGTGTTTTAGGGGAATTATATACAGTAATAGACAAAGCCCCAGGACCAGATGGCATTTATCCCTGTGTTTTAGGGGAATTATATACGGTAATAGACAAAGCCCCAGGACCAGATGGCATTTATCCCTGTGTTTTAGGGGAATTATATACAGTAATAGACAAAGCCCCAGGACCGGATGGCATTCACCCTGTGTTTTAGGGGAATTACATACAGTAATAGACAAAGCCCCAGGACCGGATGGCATTCATCCCTGTGTTTTAGGGGAATTATATACGGTAATAGACAAAGCCCCAGGACCAGATGGCATTTATCCTTGTGTTTTAGGGGAATTACATACAGTAATAGACAAAGCCCCAGGACCGGATAGCATTCATCCCTGTGTTTTAGGGGAATTATATAAAGTAATAGACAAAGCCCCAGGACAAGATGGCATTCATCCCTGTGTTTTAGGGGAATTATATACGGTAATAGACAAAGCCCCAGGACCAGATGGCATTTATCCCTGTGTTTTAGGGGAATTATATACAGTAATAGACAAAGCCCCAGGACTAGATGGCATTTATCCCTGTGTTTTAGGGGAATTATATACAGTAATAGACAAAGCCCCAGGACCAGATGGCATTCATTCCTGTGTTTTAGGGGAATTATATACAGTAATAGACAAAGGCCCAGGACCAGATGGCATTCATCCCTGTGTTTTAGGGGAATTATATACAGTAATAGACAAAGGCCCAGGACCAGATGGCATTCATCCCTGTGTTTTAGGGGAATAATGTACAGTAATAGACAAAGCCCCAGGACCGGATGGCATTCATCCTTGTGTTTTAGGGGAATTATATACAGTAATAGGCAAAGCCCCAGGACCAGATGGCATTCATTCCTGTGTTTTAGGGGAATTATATACAGTAATAGACAAAGGCCCAGGACCAGATGGCATTCATCCCTGTGTTTTAGGGGAATTATATACAGTAATAGACAAAGGCCCAGGACCAGATGGCATTCATCCCTGTGTTTTAGGGGAATAATGTACAGTAATAGACAAAGCCCCAGGACCGGATGGCATTCATCCTTGTGTTTTAGGGGAATTATATACAGTAATAGGCAAAGCCCCAGGACCAGATGGCATTCATTCCTGTGTTTTAGGGGAATTATATACAGTAATAGACAAAGGCCCAGGACCAGATGGGATTCATCCCTGTATTTAGGGGCATTATATACAGTAATAGGCAAAGTCACAGGACCAGATGGCATTCATCCCTGTGTTTTAGGGGAATAATGTACAGTAATAGACAAAGCCCCAGGACCGGATGGCATTAATCCTTGTGTTTTAGGGGAATTATATACAGTAATAGGCAAAGCCCCAGGACCAGATGGTATTCATCCCTGTGTTTTAAGGGAATTATATACAGTAATAGACAAAGCCCCGGGACCAGATGGCATTCATTCCTGTGTTTTAGGGTAATTATATACAGTAATAGACAAAGCCCCAGAACCAGATGGCATTCATCCCTGTGTTTTAACCCTTTCAGTGCCAAGCCCGTAGTTTCTACGTGCTTGCTTCCACTCCACTTAAGTGCCAAGCACGTAGAAACTACGGGCTTGAATTTCCCCCCTGCTACAGTAAAAGTAAAAAAAAAAAAACACTCACCTGACCCCTTGTTTTATCCGGCCGGGTCTCCTCTTCATCCGGGGGGGCTTCGATCCCCCACCCAAGCCCCCCCGGGTGCAGGGGAGAGCCCGGAATAGCCACCCCCCCCCTTCAGCAGCCGCTGAAATACATGTTAAAAAAAAAAAATATATAAAAATGACATTTACTTACCTTAGTGATCGATTGCTCCCGCCGGGTCTCCTCTTCACCAGGGGGGCCTCCGATCGCCCCCCCTGGCTCTCCAGCTTCAGGAGAGGGCCTGAAAGGCCCTCTCCCTGTCCTGCTCGACGGGCGCCGCCATTTTGCCGATAAGCCCCGCCCCTTTGGGGGCGGGGCTTATGACGTCACACCTCCGGGTGTCGTCCTGGCTCCGGGCTGCGATTCTCACACTTGTCATCGCTGGCCACAGGAGGAGGAAGGCAGGTGATGATCTGATCACCTGCCTCCCTCCTCCACTGGCCAGCGATGACAATAACTGTCATCAGAGCTGCGAGGGACACAGAAGCTGAGGATCAGAGGTGAGTAAAGTAAAAAAAAGTTTTTATTTTTTAATAAAGTTATTTTTTAATCTGTGTGGTGTTTTTTTTTTATTACTGTTAACCCCTTGTGAACTGGTAAGGGGTCCATGACCCCTATACCAGTTCACAAGGCTGGGGGGATGGCAAGCCACCTGCGCTAGCGGGTGGCTTGCCATTAACCCTTGGCACCCCCATTACCTGCCTCCCCAAAGGCCAGGGGGGGCAGAAGAGCCCGGGCCCACATAGGGTATGTGGGCTCGTAGGCTGCAGGGTGGGGGGGCCACATAAGCTGGCCCCCCCACTCTGTGCCTACAAGCCCCCATAGCTGGTCCCGGGCTGGTAATGCTGGGTAAGGGGGACCCCACGTAATTTTTTTTTGATTTTTAAGGGTTTTTAACCCTTAAAAATCAAAAAAAAAATGGGGTCCGCCCCCCCTGGGAGGGGGGACCCTATGTCTTTTTTTTTTTTTTTTTAATTAACCCCTTATGTTCTGTCACCCAGCAGCTATAAAAGGCTTCCATCAGATGAGCAGAAGCCAGTGATTGGGAGGGGAAGATGGATGGGAGGTAAGTATTAAAAAAAAAAAAATAATAATAAATTATTTTTTTCTGCGTCTGTGTGGTGTTTTTTTTTTTACATTTAACCCCTTGTGAACTGGTAAGGGGTCCACAAGACCCCTATATCAGTTCACAAGGCTGGGGGATGGCAAGTCACCTGCACTAGCGGGTGGCTTGCCATTAACCCTTGGCACCCCCATTACCTGCCTCCCCAAAGGCCAGGGGGGGGCAGAAGAGCCCGGGCCCACGGGCTATGCGGGCTTTGTAGCCTGCAGGGCCAGGGGCCACAAAAGCTGGCCCCTGTGCCCTGTTCCTACAAGCCCTGCATAGCTGGTCCCGGGCTGGTTACTTTGGGTAAGGGGGCCCCCATGTCGTTTTTTTTTTGATTTTTAAGGGTTTTTAACCCTTAAAAATCCCCCCAAAAAATGGGGTCCCCCCCCTGGGAGGGGGGACCCTATGTCATTTTTTTCCCCGATTTAACCCTTTGTAGTGTGGATGGTAGTTGTATTTTATTTGTAAATGTTATAAAGTACTTGTTCCAGTTAGGGGGGTCTCCTGGGCAGGAACGGGGGGCTACCGATAAATATGTGGTACCGTTCTAATCTGTAGAAATGGGGCTTTCACATGCAATACGGTTTTCTTTAATAAAATACATTTTTTATTTAAAATAAAGGAGGCAATTTTCTAAAAAAAAAATGTATTTATTTACTTTTTTTTAATATCAATAATATTGTAAAAAAACAGAATAAAATTTACATTTACATGTTAAAGCCTAAACTCTGCTGCAAAAAAAAATATATATATAATTTTCCTGAAAATTCCAGCAAAAATGTCGCAAAACATGGCGCAAAATGGGGAAAAATGACCTGTCAACAGAGGGTGACAAAATCTCAAGTAGGCTGGCAATTAAAAGGATTAAAAGTAGCTATGCATGTTGGGTATTGTTCTGTTCGGGGGACCTTGCGCTTTCAGACTTAGCTTGTTTTTTCTGGTTTGCATATTTATATTTTAGGAAAAGGTGTTTTTTATTCAGCTTTTTTATAAATTTTTTAGGGAAACCCTGCGCAACCAAAGAATCCTTTGAGGGATCAATTCCAGAAAGATGAGCCCACTACAACAAGCTGGGTACGCTTAGAAAGCTTAACATGTGTACTTTTAGGGAATATATGGTTTATGGGGGATATTCCAAATGTAAAGGGTTGTTTTGGTTGAAAAATCGCAAGGTGCGCACTTTGCAGAGCTGAAATTTTCAAGAAAGATTACCGTTATGCGCATGCTTTACTTTGGGGTGTTTGGCAACTCTTCCCTTGACAGTAGCTATGCATGTTGGGTATCGTTCTGTTCGGGGGAGGTTGCTTTTTCAGATTATACTTGTTTTTTCTTGTTTGTATATAGTTTTTTTAGGAAAATGTTGCTTTGATTCTGCTTTTTTATCCTTTTTTTAGGGAAACTCTTTGCAACCAAAGAATACATTGAGGGATTACTTCCAGAAAACTGTGGCCACATCAACAAGCCTGGTACACCTAGAAAGCTTGAGGTGTACTTCCAGAGAATATATAGTTTGTTGGGGGTATTTCAAATGTAAAGGGTTATTTTTCTGGAAAGACTGCAAGGTGCACATAGTGCATATCACAGTTGTATTTTTTTCTGAAAATCTCCTAAAGCGCTGTTTCAGTTTGGGGGAGTCTCCTGGGCAGGAAAGGGTGTCTACCTATACATATGTGGTACCGCTGTAACCGGGAGAAATTGGGGTTTCACACGCAATAAGATTTTATTGACAAACTTACATTTTTTATTACAAAAAAACACTACAAATTGCAAAAAATAGATTTTTTTTATTTTTTTGCACATATTTCACCCAAAAGTATTGAGAATACACAAAAAAAAGGCCAAACAAGACATCGCATGTTGAAGCCCAGACTCTTCTGAAAAAAACAATATATCATTTTCCTGGGAAATCCCTGGAAATCCCTTCAAAAATCACATTTGAACATGGGGAGCGCAAAATAGTTCAAAATGGTCTGGCACCAAGGGTGACAAAAACTCCAGGTAGGCTGGCAGCGAAAGGGTTAAGGGAATTATATACAGTAATAGACAAATCCCCAGGACTGGATGGCAGTAATCCCTGTGTTTTAGGGGAATGATACACAGTAATAAGCAAAGGCCCAGGACCAGATGGCATTCATCCCTTTGTTTTAGGGGAATTATATACAGTAATAGACAAAGCACCAGGACCAGATGGCATTCATCCCTGTGTTTTAGGGGAATTATATACAGTAATAGACAAAGCACCAGGACCAGATGGCATTCATCCCTGTGTTTTAGGGGAATTATATACAGTAATAGACAAAGCCCCAGGACCAGATGGCATTCATCCCTGTGTTCTAGGGGAATTATATACAGTAATAGGCAAAGCCCCAGGACCAGATGGCATTCATCCCTCCTGTGTTTTAGGGGAATTATATACAGTAATAGACAAAGCCACAGGAACAGATGGCGTTTATCCCTGTGTTTTAGGGGAATTATATACAGTAATAGACAAAGCTCCAGGACCAGATGGCATTCATCCCTGTGTTTTCGGGGAATTATATACAGTAATAGACAAAGCCCCAGGACCAGATGGCATACATCCCTGTGTTTTAGGGGATTTATATATAGTAATAGACAAAGCCCCAGGACCAGATGGCATTCATCCCTGTGTTTTAGGGGAATTATATATAATAATAGAGAAAGCCACAGGACCAGATGGCATTCATCCCTGTGTTTTAAGGGAATTATATACAGTAATAGGCAAAGCCCCATGACCAGGACCAGTTGCCATTCATCCCTGTGTTTAGGGGAATTATATACAGTAATAGGCAAAGCCCCAGGACCAGATGGCATTCATCCCTTTGTTTTAGGGGAATTATATACAGTAATAGGCAAAGCCTCAGGACCAGATGGCATTCATCCCTTTGTTTTAGGGCAATTATATACAGTAATAGACAAAGCCCCAGGACCAGATGGCATTCATCCCTGTGTTTTAAGGGAACTATATACAGTAATAGGCAAAGCCCCAGGACCAGATGGCATTCATCCCTTTGTTTTAGGGGAATTATTTACAGTAATAGACAAAGCCCCAGGACCAGATGGCATTCACCCCTGTGTTTTAGGGGAATTATATACAGTAATAGACAAAGCCCCAGGACCAGATGGCATTCATCCCTGTGTTTTAGGGTAATTATCTACAGTAATAGACAAAGCCCCAGGACCAGATGGCATTCATCCCTGTGTTTTAGGGGAATTATATACGGTAATAGACAAAGCCCCAGGACCAGATGGCATTTATCCTTGTGTTTTAGGGGAATTACATACAGTAATAGACAAAGCCCCAGGACCGGATGGCATTCATCCCTGTGTTTTAGGGGAATTACATACAGTAATAGACAAAGCCCCAGGACCGGATGGCATTCATCCCTGTGTTTTAGGGGAATTATATACGGTAATAGACAAAGCCCCAGGACCAGATGGCATTTATCCTTGTGTTTTAGGGGAATTACATACAGTAATAGACAAAGCCCCAGGACCGGATGGCATTCATCCCTGTGTTTTAGGGGAATTATATACAGTAATAGACAAAGCCCCAGGACAAGATGGCATTCATCCCTGTGTTTTAGGGGAATTATATACGGTAATAGACAAAGCCCCAGGACCAGATGGCATTTATCCCTGTGTTTTAGGGGAATTATATACAGTAATAGACAAAGCCCCAGGACTAGATGGCATTTATCCCTGTGTTTTAGGGGAATTATATACAGTAATAGACAAAGGCCCAGGACCAGATGGCATTCATTCCTGTTTTTTATAGGAATTATATACAGTAATAGACAAAGGCCCAGGACCAGATGGCATTCATCCCTGTGTTTTAGGGGAATAATGTACAGTAATAGACAAAGCCCCAGGACCGGATGGCATTCATCCTTGTGTTTTAGGGGAATTATATACAGTAATAGGCAAAGCCCCAGGACCAGATGGCATTCATTCCTGTGTTTTAGGGGAATTATATACAGTAATAGACAAAGGCCCAGGACCAGATGGGATTCATCCCTGTATTTAGGGGCATTATATACAGTAATAGGCAAAGTCACAGGACCAGATGGCATTCATCCCTGTGTTTTAGGGGAATAATGTACAGTAATAGGCAAAGCCCCAGGACCAGATGGTATTCATCCCTGTGTTTTAAGGGAATTATATACAGTAATAGACAAAGCCCCGGGACCAGATGGCATTCATTCCTGTGTTTTAGGGTAATTATATACAGTAATAGACAAAGCCCCAGAACCAGATGGCATTCATCCCTGTGTTTTAAGGGAATTATATACAGTAATAGACAAAACCCCAGGACTGGATGGCAGTAATCCCTGTGTTTTAGGGGAATGATACACAGTAATAAGCAAAGGCCCAGGACCAGATGGCATTCATCCCTTTGTTTTAGGGGAATTATATACAGTAATAGACAAAGGCCCAGGACCAGATGGCATTCATCCCTGTGTTTTAGGGGAATTATATACAGTAATAGACAAAGCACCAGGACCAGATGGCATTCATCCCTGTGTTTTAGGGGAATTATATACAGTAATAGACAAAGCCCCAGGACCAGATGGCATTCATCCCTGTGTTCTAGGGGAATTATATACAGTAATAGGCAAAGCCCCAGGACCAGATGGCATTCATCCCTCCTGTGTTTTAGGGGAATTATATACAGTAATAGACAAAGCCACAGGAACAGATGGCGTTTATCCCTGTGTTTTAGGGGAATTATATACAGTAATAGACAAAGCTCCAGGACCAGATGGCATTCATCCCTGTGTTTTAGGGGAATTATATACAGTAATAGACAAAGCCCCAGGACCAGATGGCATACATCCCTGTGTTTTAGGGGATTTATATATAGTAATAGACAAAGCCCCAGGACCAGATGGCATTCATCCCTGTGTTTTAGGGGAATTATATATAGTAATAGAGAAAGCCACAGGACCAGATGGCATTCATCCCCGTGTTTTAAGGGAATTATATACAGTAATAGGCAAAGCCCCATGACCAGGACCAGTTGCCATTCATCCCTGTGTTTAGGGGAATTATATACAGTAATAGGCAAAGCCCCAGGACCAGATGGCATTCATTTCCTGTGTTTTAGGGGAATTATATACAGTAATAGGCAAAGCCTCAGGACCAGATGGCATTCATCCCTTTGTTTTAGGGGAATTATTTACAGTAATAGGCAAAGCCCCAGGACCAGATGGCATTCATCCCTTTGTTTTAGGGGAATTATATACAGTAATAGGCAAAGCCTGAGGACCAGATGGCATTCATCCCTTTGTTTTAGGGGAATTATATACAGTAATAGACAAAGCCCCAGGAACAGATGGCATTCATCCCTGTGTTTTAAGGGAACTATATACAGTAATAGGCAAAGCCCCAGGACCAGATGGCATTCATCCCTGTGTTTTAGGGGAATTATATACAGTAATAGACAAAGCCCCAGGACCAGATGGCATTCATCCCTGTGTTTTAGGGGAATTATATACAGTAATAGGCAAAGCCTCAGGACCAGATGGCATTCATCCCTTTGTTTTAGGGGAATTATTTACAGTAATAGACAAAGCCCCAGGACCAGATGGCATTCACCCCTGTGTTTTAGGGGAATTATATACAGTAATAGACAAAGCCCCAGGACCAGATGGCATTCATCCCTGTGTTTTAGGGTAATTATCTACAGTAATAGACAAAGCCCCAGGACCAGATGGCATTCATCCCTGTGTTTTAGGGAAATAATATACTGTAATAGGCAAAGCCCCATGACCAGATGGCATTCATCCCTGTGTTTTAGGGGAATTATATACAGTAATAGACAAAGGCCCAGGACCAGATGGCATTCATCCCTGTGTTTTAGGGGAATTATATACAGTAATAGACAAAGCCCCATGACCAGATGGCATTCATCCCTGTGTTTTAGGGGAATTATATACAGTAATAGACAAAGCCCCAGGACCAGATGGTATTCATCCCTGTGTTTAGGGGAATTATATACAGTAATAAATACACAAATAGTATATAGAGTATGGGCTGGAGATACACCCAGCTCTATCACCAATATAAAAGCCGCACTATACCTTTAAGATAAACAGATTAGATCTCCAAACAATATTACAATGAGAATATAAATTCCAGCGCAAGGAGCTGTGACCCGATGGGAATTAAATTCCTTGGAATAGAGACTGTAAAACTTGGTTTGAAAGGAGGAAATACATTGAGGTTCCTTTCTCAGAAGGAATCACAATGGATTTTTAAAATGAAGACCATGATTCCACATGGATTAAATATCGAGTTTGATATAAATTGCTTTATAGGTAAACATTAATTTTTATAAATATATACTAAAAAAATAATTTTTCCTTTTTTCTTTTATTTTAATATGAATTAAATTGCATTTATTGTCTTTATGGATATTTATTTTAATGTTATTATTTGTATTACTTTGTAATTTAGTAGTTATGGGATTTGAGATCATTATACTAATATGATTTTTTAGGTGTTTATTGTTGTTAATACATATGCTTTTTTATTATTGCATTATAAGCTTAGTAGGTTTTGAATAATTTGGGAAAAAGATTTTATATATGTTAAATTGTATGGCAGCATTGCCTTCCAATTCCCCTTAAAATTGGATGATAATGTGATAATCATTCCATTATGAATAAATGGATAGGCCCAGAAAAAGAGCCCATAGGATAGGAAGCAGCGGCTCTCTGATTAAAAAACCTCCTTGAGAGGATAGAGTTAACCCAGGCTTCTACGTCACGAAAGCGAGGTGAATAAATTACTGACGATGTGGTGGGCCCGCAGCCTAATGACAAAGTCTGAATAGACGAAACGCGTTGGACGGGGCCTCACCACATCGTCACGACGCTTCTCTGAGGACAGCTGCGGGCGCCTGAGCTCAGCTGCGCAGCCCACGGCCGGGGCAGTGCGGCGTTCAATACGAGTGAAACTATCAGGAGGAGAATTGTAAGGCAACGCTCCCCTTTTTTACATGAAAGCACACAGATCTGAGGTTGTGACCCATGCTTTTAAGTCTTTTATTTGGTAAGCGCAATAAAAGCCTTTTAAATTTCTTATCCCTAAACGGTGTTACGCTATGTGCGGTTTATTGTTTCTGCTTCTCCCTCATTGATCACATGTTCAAAATTAACTACGGAGTCTATATCGAGGGATGATATGATTATGAAAGGAAGTTGCCCCTTGGGACCCCTTTGAATGTGATATGCTATTTTGAAAGAAGCTTTCTGGTACGTGCATTTGATTGTCTGGTGGCTGGGATACACGCTTTGTGTTTGTGAGCACACCTGGTGAAGTTAATACTTGAAGAGTTGTGTGGAGAAGGAACTTGTGAACAGGCTATCACTGCTGTATCCCGCGGAGTCATACTATATGATTGTATATAGTTTTCTGTTATATATACAGTAATAGACAAAGCCCCAGGACCAGATGGCATTCATCCCTGTGTTTAGGGGAATTATATACAGTAATAGACAAAGCCCCAGGACCAGATGGCATTCATCCCTGTGTTTAGGGGAATTATATACAGTAATAGACTAAGCAATAGATTCAGTAGTAAGAGTAATAGATTAACATTTGTAGATTAAATAATGAGGGGGCTGTTCCTTTGGGTTGGCGCTTAGCAAACTTGGTACCAATCTTGAAAGTGGAACAAATCCTGAGAATTTGACTTTCCTGGGCTTTGTTCCGCGTCCCGCTGTGTGGAAACCCCAGTTTGCTCCTAAAAAAACTTACCTTTCCACGCTGCCAACGGCACATGTGCGGATGCTTGTCCAATGAGAGCCACCTGATGTGACTAAGTTATTCGGCAGACGACTCATTGACTTGATTGGAGAGTACAGGTAGGCTGGGGCAGTAGTGCACGCATGGCAGCAGCGAATGCTCCCCATTCAAAACAATGAGAGGTCGCCTGCTGAATGACGCCAGAGTCATTGGAAGGGGTGAAAGTAGCCTCTCTGATGTCTGAGGCGAACTATAGAAAGGCGCTCCCTCCCCATGTTATGGGCAATCCCTGAGATTTTAAACAGCACAGATTCCCCAATTTGGGATACCTCATACAGGGGTGGTTGATCCTAAAGCGATCCTATAGCCCTGTTTTTGGGCACTGGACTGGGGATAGAAGGTGTTGACATAAACTTAGGATCACTTTAAACTCCCCACATGTTAACCAGTCGAAGACCAGTGGGGAGGAGAAAGGAGGTGAATAGGAATATATATTGTGGTCATCAAATGACATCACCAATCAGCCATGGTGCGTTCAGGGCACCCCCTCCTAACCCACACGTCCCGTCATGGCACCAGCCACGTCACTTCCTCAGGGTGATCTACAGAATAAGTAAAAGTAAAACTTTAGGAATCCAGGCAAATAAAATCAGTTATGGGACAAGATGGCTCAACACTGGAAAAAAGAGACTTTATCCCTAAGTCTCCAATATTTAATACAGAATAATGATGCATCAGTGTCCCTTCATCTGGGGGCAGCCATGTGATCCTTCTGCACGCTCTGCTGTGTCTCGTACATATCAGTACATTGGCATTATCTGTATTCACAGACCCCGGAGACTCTAAAGAGACAGGTGTGAAATCGGAGGAGGAAGAGGGAGGAGTATTTGTAAGTAATAAAGAGGAGGAGTTTCCCCAGCAGATCAGCTCAGGTGAGTAATGAATCTGCTACAGACAAGTTTTCCCGACTCCTCTGTTGTGCCACACGTACATCTCATCTTTATTCACAGACCCCGGACATCCTGGAGGGAGAAATGTGAAAACTGAGGAGGATGGAGAAATATCAGTAAAACATAATGAGGAGGAGATGAGTTTACAGATCAGCCTAGGTGAGTAATATTTTTTCCTATTCCTCGTAGATCTGCACTTTTCTCCCGTATCTTTCCATGACTACCTTCTCTCGACAGCAGGACTCTCTCCTTGTTGGTGTGTTCTCCCCACCGGCTCCTGCCACACGTTCACCTAACTCAAGAAGTCCCAAGTGTGATGGTTGTGATTGGGTGTCAGAATGGTCTCCCATGATCCTCTGGGTGCATTTACAGGTCCTGCTTTCCAGCTTGTGGCAGGAGAACCTCTCCATTACCTAATTTCACCTGGTGGCCTCTCTCATCAAGGCTTATGTTACAAGAAATCTCATATGCAGCCACTGTCTCTCTGCATCTCCAAAACTGGGACCCTTATGCCTATTCCAGTTCCTGAATCCCTGGGGGTCGATTCAGAGCCAGGTGAGAATTCTCACCCCCATTGACTTCCATTGTCTACCTTGGAGCTGATTCAGAGCCAGGTGAGAATTCTCACTTCCATTGACTTTCATTGTCTACCTTGGGGCTGATTCAGCCATTGCCATTGACTTTCAAATTCTCACTTGGCTCTGAATCGAACCCTCTGGCCACCTTATATGCTCTTTGGTTGTCTTCCTAGGGGCAAATTAGGGTTAAAAGCTCACCTGGGATTTAATGCCCCTGCCTAGACACGTGCTGACTTCCTCCCACCATATCCCCCTTGGGAAGTGTGTAAAATGAGCCATTCCAAAGCAGCACAAGATCTCTGATTAAATACCTTGTGTAAATGTAAATACCTTGTGTATTGTATGGTGCAGCTTTGAATCTTCAGCATGCTCTGCTGTGGTACCACTGCGGCTTGCTTTGGATTTTTTCAATGAGCGTTCCAAGGGGAATTTTTAGCTTGGTTCTGGAGGAATGGAGTTGAAAGAAGGGGAAAACTTTGGAGAGCTGCTACAACTGCTACCTGACTCTGCAGGAAATAGAGTCGGGACACATGGGACAGGCATTAGGTGAGCAGCTTGCTGTCTTATTCCGTCTCTTTAACCTGCCAATCTTTTCCATCCCACAGCACGATACACACATCACATTGCACTGTAAGCTGATAACAATAGAAACAATTAGGACAAATGAAGTGCTCCTTAGCTGTAATAATGTAATGGAATTGACCTCTCAGCAAAGAGCTGGCAGGCTTTTCAGAATGATTCATCTTGTTATATTCTCAGCAGGAGAGAGAGAGAGAGAGAGAGAGAACCCATTTCAATATATTAACCTCCCCATCCTAATATATGGTCCTCTGAGCTCTGTCTCAGTAGTATGCATGGCTTCCACTCAGTGTACTGTCTCTTCAGATATTTTATGATCCCAATGCGTCTGATCATCCAGAAGAGAGGAATACCTTGCCCCTGTAATAAAATAGATTATAACAAAGAGATTAAAGAGGGACTTCAGAAGCCATAGAGTTTGAAAGATCCAAGTTCTACTACTTAGGGCATCCCGAATTTGAAAAACCTTTAAGTTTCAAGAACGTTTTTTCCCATCCTTGCTCAGAAACTGACCCCTTTCCCAGGACTAAGAGACCTTTGAGAGCTCCGTCCCTCTGTGAGCTTGGCCAACCACATCAACTTTACACAGTTAATATGGTTGAAAAAAGACATGTCCATCAAGTTTAACCAAGGGTGTTGGGGGGAGGACAAGTTATTTTGTTTTATATATTTTTTTACTGATAACTGCTAATAGTAACTGTTAATGTTATTTTCTTCTAAATAAGCATCGAATCCTGTTTTGAAGCGGTCAGCGGGTGATGCTGTAACAAGCTTCTGTGGGAGGCTATTCCATAGATTTATAGTTGTTATGGTAAAAAAATGATTGTCGCCTCCGGAGAAGGAGGGAGCACACCCCCTTGTCTTTAGAAGGATTTTACCTGAAATAGTGTTTCCCCATATTTTTTGTATTGCCCATTTATATATTTGTACTCAGTTACTCATGTCCCCCCTAAGTCGTCTCCTCTCAAGACTAAACAGATTTAATTATCAGAATCTTTCCTTGGAACTTCGGATCTTTAAATTACTTGGTCCTGATAGCCCCCCACCGCAATGCTGCATACCTTTTGGATGACAGCATCTTCCAGATCGCCATCACCTGACTTTTTTCACCCCTCGGTGTCTTAACTATCTGTGACAAACGCCGGGGGAAATGTTTTAATTATAGATCACACCTTATCAGACATAAAAGACATCATACAGGGGAGAAGCCGTATTCATGTTCTGGATGTGTGAAATGTTTTTCTCAGAAATCAGCCCTTATTAATCATGAAAGAGTTCATACAGGTGAGAAGCCCTATTCATGTTCTGAATGTGGGAATTGTTTTTCCAATAACCTTCAGCTTTCCTTACATGAGAAAGATTGTATAGACCAGAAGTCAAAGAAATTTTAAGTAAGCATTATTCTATTATGTATGTTTCTCTCAGCAGATCAGAGATCAAATGTTTCATCATTTGCACTTTTACTGTTTTGTTTAAAACTATATTTGCCTTTATGGCAGCTGTATATGGAGCTGTAGAAGCCCATTGTCAGTTACAAGCAAACACTTGGAAACATGGACATTAGTGTTTTCAGGGCCTGTTGCCCCCAACCCTATTTTGCCCACATCCAGGAGGGAATTGTTAAAAAGAAAGGCTGACTTAAGGGTATAGTACAGGAGATCCATTTTTTGTCAATTGCTGTTTATAATGTCTGAAATAAAATATTAATACACACAAATTTAATGTTATGCTCTGGCAATTCATTATATTAAATATTCTAAAACATGAACTACGTGAAACTATAAAATAATATTTTTCTTAATGCACAGGTTATAGATTTCTGACATAATGGAGGCTGAATTATTGTTGGCTATTAAGTCCTTGAAAACTTCCAAAACGCCTTGCCCTGGCAGCTTTTCAGACCTTTATTACAGGAAATTCTGAGAGACTCTGGCCCCACACCTTATATGCCAAACAGCCTTAAATCAGGGTCCAACTTAAAGTGGACCAACACCCAGGATTTTGACTATCCTGGGTTTTGGTCCACTTCGGCGGGGCACCCCGATCGGGGGTGCCCCGCTGTGTGAAACCCCCCAGAAACCCCAATAAACTCACCTCTCCCCGCTCCCACGTGACTGCCCGGTCCAATCCCCGCCAACGTCCAGGCGGGGAACAGGAACGTCCAAGCGGCTTCCGCCACCGCCGCCTCCCTCGCGTCACTTTCGGCGCGCGCACCCGTGCCGGCCATTCACAGACGGCCGGCGCGGGGGCGCGCACGCCTAGAGGGGCGCGAGGGAGGCGGCGGCGGCGGAAGATAAGGTAGGTGATTTGGGGTGTTTGGGGGGGTTTCACCCCGCGGGACATCCCGATCTCGGATGTCCCGCGGGGTGGGAGGTGATCGGCCCGGGAATCTTATAGATTTCCGGGCCGATCACCTCTCGGTGTTGGTCCACTTTAAGCGGCCCTTCACTTCTGGCACACATTGCCATGGTTCCTCAACCCGACAAAGATGCCCTAAACATGGAAAATTTCGGGCCTATATCTCTTGAACATTGACATTACATTTTGGCAAGGATACTAGTGGCCTGGACTTGTTAATCCACTGGGACCATGTGGGTTTCCTCTTGTGCAGGCAGTATACAGATAATGTAAGGCAATCCACCTTATACAGATGGGATACATGATGGAGAAGGAGATGGCTCTGGATGTTGAGAAAAGCGCTTGACAGGCTATCTTGGCTATATCTCGATGAAAGTGAAGTCATACATCTAGACAATACATGTATAGGATGTATTAGCTTCGTACAAAAAGAAAGATTCTGGTATGGAAGATTTTGCACATGCTCAACCTATTTGACCAATGTCAATGTCCTTGTCCAGCCCAGTGGGACACTCGCCTTCTAGGTGAGTCCACAACCCCCAATCTCCGCTGCTAGCTTCTTCTATCTAATCTATCTATCTAATCTCATATGCAGCCACTGTCTCTCTGCATCTCCAAAACTGGGACCCTTATGCCTATTCCAGTTCCTGAATCCCTGGGGGTCGATTCAGAGCCAGGTGAGAATTCTCACCCCCATTGACTTCCATTGTCTACCTTGGAGCTGATTCAGAGCCAGGTGAGAATTCTCACTTCCATTGACTTTCATTGTCTACCTTGGGGCTGATTCAGCCATTGCCATTGACTTTCAAATTCTCACTTGGCTCTGAATCGAACCCTCTGGCCACCTTATATGCTCTTTGGTTGTCTTCCTAGGGGCAAATTAGGGTTAAAAGCTCACCTGGGATTTAATGCCCCTGCCTAGACACGTGCTGACTTCCTCCCACCATATCCCCCTTGGGAAGTGTGTAAAATGAGCCATTCCAAAGCAGCACAAGATCTCTGATTAAATACCTTGTGTATTGTATGGTGCAGCTTTGAATCTTCAGCATGCTCTGCTGTGGTACCACTGCGGCTTGCTTTGGATTTTTTCAATGAGCGTTCCAAGGGGAATTTTTAGCTTGGTTCTGGAGGAATGGAGTTGAAAGAAGGGGAAAACTTTGGAGAGCTGCTACAACTGCTACCTGACTCTGCAGGAAATAGAGTCGGGACACATGGGACAGGCATTAGGTGAGCAGCTTGCTGTCTTATTCCGTCTCTTTAACCTGCCAATCTTTTCCATCCCACAGCACGATACACACATCACATTGCACTGTAAGCTGATAACAATAGAAACAATTAGGACAAATGAAGTGCTCCTTAGCTGTAATAATGTAATGCAATTGACCTCTCAGCAAAGAGCTGGCAGGCTTTTCAGAATGATTCATCTTGTTATATTCTCAGCAGGAGAGAGAGAGAGAGAGAGAGAGAACCCATTTCAATATATTAACCTCCCCATCCTAATATATGGTCCTCTGAGCTCTGTCTCAGTAGTATGCATGGCTTCCACTCAGTGTACTGTCTCTTCAGATATTTTATGATCCCAATGCGTCTGATCATCCAGAAGAGAGGAATACCTTGCCCCTGTAATAAAATAGATTATAACAAAGAGATTAAAGAGGGACTTCAGAAGCCATAGAGTTTGAAAGATCCAAGTTCTACTACTTAGGGCATCCCGAATTTGAAAAACCTTTAAGTTTCAAGAACGTTTTTTCCCATCCTTGCTCAGAAACTGACCCCTTTCCCAGGACTAAGAGACCTTTGAGAGCTCCGTCCCTCTGTGAGCTTGGCCAACCACATCAACTTTACACAGTTAATATGGTTGAAAAAAGACATGTCCATCAAGTTTAACCAAGGGTGTTGGGGGGAGGACAAGTTATTTTGTTTTATATATTTTTTTACTGATAACTGCTAATAGTAACTGTTAATGTTATTTTCTTCTAAATAAGCATCGAATCCTGTTTTGAAGCGGTCAGCGGGTGATGCTGTAACAAGCTTCTGTGGGAGGCTATTCCATAGATTTATAGTTGTTATGGTAAAAAAATGATTGTCGCCTCCGGAGAAGGAGGGAGCACACCCCCTTGTCTTTAGAAGGATTTTACCTGAAATAGTGTTTCCCCATATTTTTTGTATTGCCCATTTATATATTTGTACTCAGTTACTCATGTCCCCCCTAAGTCGTCTCCTCTCAAGACTAAACAGATTTAATTATCAGAATCTTTCCTTGGAACTTCGGATCTTTAAATTACTTGGTCCTGATAGCCCCCCACCGCAATGCTGCATACCTTTTGGATGACAGCATCTTCCAGATCGCCATCACCTGACTTTTTTCACCCCTCGGTGTCTTAACTATCTGTGACAAACGCCGGGGGAAATGTTTTAATTATAGATCACACCTTATCAGACATAAAAGACATCATACAGGGGAGAAGCCGTATTCATGTTCTGGATGTGTGAAATGTTTTTCTCAGAAATCAGCCCTTATTAATCATGAAAGAGTTCATACAGGTGAGAAGCCCTATTCATGTTCTGAATGTGGGAATTGTTTTTCCAATAACCTTCAGCTTTCCTTACATGAGAAAGATTGTATAGACCAGAAGTCAAAGAAATTTTAAGTAAGCATTATTCTATTATGTATGTTTCTCTCAGCAGATCAGAGATCAAATGTTTCATCATTTGCACTTTTACTGTTTTGTTTAAAACTATATTTGCCTTTATGGCAGCTGTATATGGAGCTGTAGAAGCCCATTGTCAGTTACAAGCAAACACTTGGAAACATGGACATTAGTGTTTTCAGGGCCTGTTGCCCCCAACCCTATTTTGCCCACATCCAGGAGGGAATTGTTAAAAAGAAAGGCTGACTTAAGGGTATAGTACAGGAGATCCATTTTTTGTCAATTGCTGTTTATAATGTCTGAAATAAAATATTAATACACACAAATTTAATGTTATGCTCTGGCAATTCATTATATTAAATATTCTAAAACATGAACTACGTGAAACTATAAAATAATATTTTTCTTAATGCACAGGTTATAGATTTCTGACATAATGGAGGCTGAATTATTGTTGGCTATTAAGTCCTTGAAAACTTCCAAAACGCCTTGCCCTGGCAGCTTTTCAGACCTTTATTACAGGAAATTCTGAGAGACTCTGGCCCCACACCTTATATGCCAAACAGCCTTAAATCAGGGTCCAACTTAAAGTGGACCAACACCCAGGATTTTGACTATCCTGGGTTTTGGTCCACTTCGGCGGGGCACCCCGATCGGGGGTGCCCCGCTGTGTGAAACCCCCCAGAAACCCCAATAAACTCACCTCTCCCCGCTCCCACGTGACTGCCCGGTCCAATCCCCGCCAACGTCCAGGCGGGGAACAGGAACGTCCAAGCGGCTTCCGCCACCGCCGCCTCCCTCGCGTCACTTTCGGCGCGCGCACCCGTGCCGGCCATTCACAGACGGCCGGCGCGGGGGCGCGCACGCCTAGAGGGGCGCGAGGGAGGCGGCGGCGGCGGAAGATAAGGTAGGTGATTTGGGGTGTTTGGGGGGGTTTCACCCCGCGGGACATCCCGATCTCGGATGTCCCGCGGGGTGGGAGGTGATCGGCCCGGGAATCTTATAGATTTCCGGGCCGATCACCTCTCGGTGTTGGTCCACTTTAAGCGGCCCTTCACTTCTGGCACACATTGCCATGGTTCCTCAACCCGACAAAGATGCCCTAAACATGGAAAATTTCGGGCCTATATCTCTTGAACATTGACATTACATTTTGGCAAGGATACTAGTGGCCTGGACTTGTTAATCCACTGGGACCATGTGGGTTTCCTCTTGTGCAGGCAGTATACAGATAATGTAAGGCAATCCACCTTATACAGATGGGATACATGATGGAGAAGGAGATGGCTCTGGATGTTGAGAAAAGCGCTTGACAGGGTATCTTGGCTATATCTCGATGAAAGTGAAGTCATACATCTAGACAATACATGTATAGGATGTATTAGCTTCGTACAAAAAGAAAGATTCTGGTATGGAAGATTTTGCACATGCTCAACCTATTTGACCAATGTCAATGTCCTTGTCCAGCCCAGTGGGACACTCGCCTTCTAGGTGAGTCCACAACCCCCAATCTCCGCTGCTAGCTTCTTCTATCTAATCTATCTATCTAATCTCATATGCAGCCACTGTCTCTCTGCATCTCCAAAACTGGGACCCTTATGCCTATTCCAGTTCCTGAATCCCTGGGGGTCGATTCAGAGCCAGGTGAGAATTCTCACCCCCATTGACTTCCATTGTCTACCTTGGAGCTGATTCAGAGCCAGGTGAGAATTCTCACTTCCATTGACTTTCATTGTCTACCTTGGGGCTGATTCAGCCATTGCCATTGACTTTCAAATTCTCACTTGGCTCTGAATCGAACCCTCTGGCCACCTTATATGCTCTTTGGTTGTCTTCCTAGGGGCAAATTAGGGTTAAAAGCTCACCTGGGATTTAATGCCCCTGCCTAGACACGTGCTGACTTCCTCCCACCATATCCCCCTTGGGAAGTGTGTAAAATGAGCCATTCCAAAGCAGCACAAGATCTCTGATTAAATACCTTGTGTATTGTATGGTGCAGCTTTGAATCTTCAGCATGCTCTGCTGTGGTACCACTGCGGCTTGCTTTGGATTTTTTCAATGAGCGTTCCAAGGGGAATTTTTAGCTTGGTTCTGGAGGAATGGAGTTGAAAGAAGGGGAAAACTTTGGAGAGCTGCTACAACTGCTACCTGACTCTGCAGGAAATAGAGTCGGGACACATGGGACAGGCATTAGGTGAGCAGCTTGCTGTCTTATTCCGTCTCTTTAACCTGCCAATCTTTTCCATCCCACAGCACGATACACACATCACATTGCACTGTAAGCTGATAACAATAGAAACAATTAGGACAAATGAAGTGCTCCTTAGCTGTAATAATGTAATGCAATTGACCTCTCAGCAAAGAGCTGGCAGGCTTTTCAGAATGATTCATCTTGTTATATTCTCAGCAGGAGAGAGAGAGAGAGAGAGAGAGAACCCATTTCAATATATTAACCTCCCCATCCTAATATATGGTCCTCTGAGCTCTGTCTCAGTAGTATGCATGGCTTCCACTCAGTGTACTGTCTCTTCAGATATTTTATGATCCCAATGCGTCTGATCATCCAGAAGAGAGGAATACCTTGCCCCTGTAATAAAATAGATTATAACAAAGAGATTAAAGAGGGACTTCAGAAGCCATAGAGTTTGAAAGATCCAAGTTCTACTACTTAGGGCATCCCGAATTTGAAAAACCTTTAAGTTTCAAGAACGTTTTTTCCCATCCTTGCTCAGAAACTGACCCCTTTCCCAGGACTAAGAGACCTTTGAGAGCTCCGTCCCTCTGTGAGCTTGGCCAACCACATCAACTTTACACAGTTAATATGGTTGAAAAAAGACATGTCCATCAAGTTTAACCAAGGGTGTTGGGGGGAGGACAAGTTATTTTGTTTTATATATTTTTTTACTGATAACTGCTAATAGTAACTGTTAATGTTATTTTCTTCTAAATAAGCATCGAATCCTGTTTTGAAGCGGTCAGCGGGTGATGCTGTAACAAGCTTCTGTGGGAGGCTATTCCATAGATTTATAGTTGTTATGGTAAAAAAATGATTGTCGCCTCCGGAGAAGGAGGGAGCACACCCCCTTGTCTTTAGAAGGATTTTACCTGAAATAGTGTTTCCCCATATTTTTTGTATTGCCCATTTATATATTTGTACTCAGTTACTCATGTCCCCCCTAAGTCGTCTCCTCTCAAGACTAAACAGATTTAATTATCAGAATCTTTCCTTGGAACTTCGGATCTTTAAATTACTTGGTCCTGATAGCCCCCCACCGCAATGCTGCATACCTTTTGGATGACAGCATCTTCCAGATCGCCATCACCTGACTTTTTTCACCCCTCGGTGTCTTAACTATCTGTGACAAACGCCGGGGGAAATGTTTTAATTATAGATCACACCTTATCAGACATAAAAGACATCATACAGGGGAGAAGCCGTATTCATGTTCTGGATGTGTGAAATGTTTTTCTCAGAAATCAGCCCTTATTAATCATGAAAGAGTTCATACAGGTGAGAAGCCCTATTCATGTTCTGAATGTGGGAATTGTTTTTCCAATAACCTTCAGCTTTCCTTACATGAGAAAGATTGTATAGACCAGAAGTCAAAGAAATTTTAAGTAAGCATTATTCTATTATGTATGTTTCTCTCAGCAGATCAGAGATCAAATGTTTCATCATTTGCACTTTTACTGTTTTGTTTAAAACTATATTTGCCTTTATGGCAGCTGTATATGGAGCTGTAGAAGCCCATTGTCAGTTACAAGCAAACACTTGGAAACATGGACATTAGTGTTTTCAGGGCCTGTTGCCCCCAACCCTATTTTGCCCACATCCAGGAGGGAATTGTTAAAAAGAAAGGCTGACTTAAGGGTATAGTACAGGAGATCCATTTTTTGTCAATTGCTGTTTATAATGTCTGAAATAAAATATTAATACACACAAATTTAATGTTATGCTCTGGCAATTCATTATATTAAATATTCTAAAACATGAACTACGTGAAACTATAAAATAATATTTTTCTTAATGCACAGGTTATAGATTTCTGACATAATGGAGGCTGAATTATTGTTGGCTATTAAGTCCTTGAAAACTTCCAAAACGCCTTGCCCTGGCAGCTTTTCAGACCTTTATTACAGGAAATTCTGAGAGACTCTGGCCCCACACCTTATATGCCAAACAGCCTTAAATCAGGGTCCAACTTAAAGTGGACCAACACCCAGGATTTTGACTATCCTGGGTTTTGGTCCACTTCGGCGGGGCACCCCGATCGGGGGTGCCCCGCTGTGTGAAACCCCCCAGAAACCCCAATAAACTCACCTCTCCCCGCTCCCACGTGACTGCCCGGTCCAATCCCCGCCAACGTCCAGGCGGGGAACAGGAACGTCCAAGCGGCTTCCGCCACCGCCGCCTCCCTCGCGTCACTTTCGGCGCGCGCACCCGTGCCGGCCATTCACAGACGGCCGGCGCGGGGGCGCGCACGCCTAGAGGGGCGCGAGGGAGGCGGCGGCGGCGGAAGATAAGGTAGGTGATTTGGGGTGTTTGGGGGGGTTTCACCCCGCGGGACATCCCGATCTCGGATGTCCCGCGGGGTGGGAGGTGATCGGCCCGGGAATCTTATAGATTTCCGGGCCGATCACCTCTCGGTGTTGGTCCACTTTAAGCGGCCCTTCACTTCTGGCACACATTGCCATGGTTCCTCAACCCGACAAAGATGCCCTAAACATGGAAAATTTCGGGCCTATATCTCTTGAACATTGACATTACATTTTGGCAAGGATACTAGTGGCCTGGACTTGTTAATCCACTGGGACCATGTGGGTTTCCTCTTGTGCAGGCAGTATACAGATAATGTAAGGCAATCCACCTTATACAGATGGGATACATGATGGAGAAGGAGATGGCTCTGGATGTTGAGAAAAGCGCTTGACAGGGTATCTTGGCTATATCTCGATGAAAGTGAAGTCATACATCTAGACAATACATGTATAGGATGTATTAGCTTCGTACAAAAAGAAAGATTCTGGTATGGAAGATTTTGCACATGCTCAACCTATTTGACCAATGTCAATGTCCTTGTCCAGCCCAGTGGGACACTCGCCTTCTAGGTGAGTCCACAACCCCCAATCTCCGCTGCTAGCTTCTTCTATAGCCAAGCCCCCATTTGCCGGGATGCCTTAAAAGCCTCACCAGATACCGTTGGGCATAACTTAGCTGTGCTCGCGCACGATCACGAGGAGTGGAGGAAGCAACCTATCAAGAAGAGACAAACAATGACCGCACCAACAAATTAGATAGCAATAAGTGTGCTGAACTGTGCAGGGTTAAACCAGAAAAAAATCAGTTGAGACCATGAAACAAGGACGGGGGATCCCACGTTACCCCCCTTTTGGACCCTACAAAACCAGAAGCACCACTACCAATAATATAGAAAAGTAATAAAGTTTATTAAAGCATATATCTACATATATACATGAGCCACACTACAAAACACATCTAAAATCCTTTAAAAACATATAAATGACAATACTAACACTGAGGAGGGGGAAAGAAGGGGGGGGGAGACAGTACACTGTCACCGCTGCTCTACGATAATATGAACCATAAATAAATGCAAGATCTGCCCAAACCAGTACCAAAAATCCTATTTCATCAAGTCTATATACAGTGTAAATAAAATACTAAACGTGATAAGCACAAACTATTTACAATTGGAAAAAATCATACAGTGTACCCACAAAAACCCGGACAATATTCTTATACAATATAGATAATAAAGACAGCTTAACCAAGACTGAACATGATCCCACCTACAAATATAGTGAGGACCCACCAGGTAAAGAAGGCAGACCAGCAATAATATAGCAAGATAAACTGACACTCACATAACCAGAGCAGGCTCACATGAACAGGCCCCCCGCACTCCTCACCACCAACGCGTTTCGTGACGTCACTGCGTCACTTTCTCAAGGTGTGTATTTAGGGAGACCCATGAGAATTCTTTCCCAACAGAGCCACCATTGTTTCACACAGTATTCGTGTCTGTAATTCTGGTTATTAAGGCGAATATCTTGTCCCAAAATGTGCGTACTATTGGCAACAAGCACAGAAAGCATCTGGAGGAGGAAACTGGGAAAGCCTTGGCCATTCTAGCTGAGACCATATATTAATGTAACTTGACTTTAAAATTCACTTCCACCAAGCCCATGTTAATAGTAGTTGCTCTCAAAGATAACAAATGCCAGTCTTTTAGGTCTATTGTATTCTCTAGATCCCTGTCCCAGGCCTGTATGGTAATTTTGCTTTCGTCACAAAAAGAGAATTATAAACCAGAATAATTATACCTGCCTTATTCGTAGAAAACAAACAAATCTTCTCAAAAGTGGTCATGTTAATATCAGATGTTTGGCGCGATTTTAATATAAAGACATCTTTGGCCAGACTATAGGGTTGATTCAGAGCCTTCTCAAAACCGTCTTGTTTTTGTCTCGTAATGTGTAATTTTCACTTTTTTCCGTATGTCTACGTGCGTACGCATGTTGCAGAGCCGCCATTGGGAGCGTTCCATTGACTTTTCGTAGCTGCGTACGCCATCGTGAATGGCATTTTCTGGCTCTTGTTGCGTACTCGAGAGGACAAGGTTTTCGTTTACGTTGCTTAGTAATCCTCGTCTACTACCTTTTTCAGCGTTTTTCAATGTAGCTTCCAACGTAGATTTTCAGTGTCCCGCGATATTCAGCTTGCATGTTTCTCTAAATATACGTAGTAACGGAATTTTGTTGTACAAGCTATGTTTGTACGCATGCGCGCAGATTATTAACTCATTCATGTCCCCCATGTCAACTATTCTCTCACTTCTGCTCCCATGCTTACCTTAACTCCCTTGCGGTTTGTTTTTTTATCTCTGTCCCACTCTATTCATGCTTACCTTAACTCCCCTGGCACTGTATGTATTCCTCTCTACCACTCTATTCATGCTTACCTTAACTCCCCTGGCACTGTATGTATTCCTCTCTACCACTCTATTCATGCTTACCTTAACTCCCCTGGCACTGTTTTGTGTTCTCTATCCCCATATTTTCATGCTTACCTTAATTTCCTGGATTCAGTGGTGCTGGTCCGGCATCTGTTCCGCTTCCATGCCGAGCAGCTGATGCCCCTCCTCTGCAGACAGGTCCAGCGGTTGGTCATCCGGACTTGTAGAGGAGGGGGAGGACCTTGGCACTGGACTGCCACCCCCTTACTTCTACCAGATCACTCCAGCACTGGCCGGACTCCTCGCCTCCGGGTGGGTCTGATCCTATAGTTGTATTCACTAACTAGAAGAGAATAGCATTCATAAACACAGGCCTGCCTAAGGGCAGTGTATTTCTAAGATGTAATAGTAAAGTACTTGGGAAATGTTTCAAGAATCTCCTCACCCGGGGCCTCTTCCTGCTTTTAGGTTCGACCAGTGCTGAATGATCTAGTGTATAGGTGAAGGTGGTGTCAGTATCTTCCTGGATTTTGACCACTATTTTCAGTGCCAAGGTCTTCTTCCCATAGCCTCTCGGCAGGTAATCATACCGATTGCTGAGCATCATCTAAAATGTGGAAGAAAAACAGATGTCTTTAATTCAAACATCATACAAATCACAATGTTATTGATGGCAGCTTCATAATTATCATTCCCCCTAACATTTAAAGGCTTTAGCTATCCTTCTATACAACATTTTAGTGTTGCGCACTAACTTTCGCTTACCGCAGCGTTTATAAGCAAATTTGGTCCCAACTTTTTTTTTGCCTGCGCTTCCTAATCGCATATGCATGCATTTCGCCTGCAACCAAACTCCTGCACAAACACTAGCATTATTGTCTCATGTTGCTGGCGGGTAAAGAGTGTGGGGGCCATCTTTATCAGATTTTATAATAAATGTGTTGCGCCCCAGCGATTTCCGGGATGCGCACGGGCGTACGCACAACGTCAATGTCTTACACAGTCATAATTACTTAAAGTGGACCAACACCCAGGATTTTGACTATCCTGGGTCTTGGTCCACTTCGGTGGGGCACCCCCGATCGGGGTGCCCCGCTGTGTGAAACCCCCCCGAACCCCCCGAACAACTCGCCTCTCCCCGCTCCCAGCGCCGACGGACAAGCCGCGGACAAGCGGCTCCTCCGCCGCCGCCTCCCGCGCGTCCCCGCGCCGGCCATTCACAGACGGCCGGCGCGGGCGCGCGCACGTCTAGAGGGGCGCGAGGGAGGCGGCGCCGGCCGGCCGCTGCCGAAGATAAGGTAAGGAGTTTGGGGGGGTTTCACCCCGCGGGACATCCCGATCTCTGATGTCCC
The DNA here is from genome assembly GCA_027917425.1 of Gastrophryne carolinensis. Lineage (NCBI taxonomy): Eukaryota > Metazoa > Chordata > Amphibia > Anura > Microhylidae > Gastrophryne > Gastrophryne carolinensis. The sequence continues at coordinate 3,350,548 of CM051237.1, forward strand.
GCGGGGAGGGAGGTGATCGGCCCGGGAATCTTATAGATTCCCGGGCCGATCACCCGTGGGTGTTGGTCCACTTTAAAGGGTAGCTGTACACACAGCTGTTTGTCTGTACAGATATGAAAATGACTGGCAAGAGAGGTACCCGCAAGACCCCCAAGCTGCATGAACGGCATGATCCCCATGGCCTACGCCTACAGGAAGCAACCACTTCCAGGCAACACAGTGGCAGGTCCACCAAAACCACTGGTGGGAAAGGCCACTCTCAACCTACGAGGGCTTCCAATACGCAAAGGAAGGATCCATTGTGCCAGACTCCAGCACCATCTAAATCTGGCACATCCCGGAAGGCCAAGGAATCTTCCTCCAGGCAGAATGCTCCCCTTCCGCAAACATCCCCAACCTTAGGGAGCACTAGTAAGGGCAAGGGAAGACTAGGACAAGATACCATAGCCCCCCACCAACACCCTCTCCTGCTCGAGGCCACTTTGATTATTCGAATGTAGAGAGCCCCCAGTCACCGTGTAGCTCAACGGCTGCAACTTCTTTCGACAGCCAACCAATGACACCCAGCCCCCAAGCAAGTCCTGCCCAATCCTTCCATAGCGAAAGGTCTAGGTATTTATCTGCAGAAAGTCAGCCTCAGGATGATGCAGCCAGAACATCGGTAGGCAGAAACCTGGGGCATGGGAGCTTGAGTGGGCGCTTTACTGAGGCCCAAAGTATGGCTTTGGCAAGTAGGGTTTCTGACCACTACCATGAATTATATGGTAGAAATTCCAAGGTGGAACAAATCCAAAGAAAATTCTCTGACTTAAAGTATGCCGTTCAGCAGAAGAGAAATAAGCACAAGTTGCATGGGTACAGATGGTTGTTTGGGTTGGGCAGGTTGTTGTTGTGCATGGCCTTATAATGTTTTATCTTTGTTTTAAAGGTTGCAAACAGGAGGTGGCTACCCCTCCAAACTGCAGTTTACCACAGCAGAGGAGCTTGTGTGGGATTGATACACCCTGCTACACTTAAAGGATTGTCAGGGACCATGGACACTGACACTAATTTAATGCCAGTAGGTTAGTATTTAAAGGAATGGTTCTTTTGCTTTTGGTTCTAAAAATGTAGAATAAAGCTTAGGTACACAAGGCATGTGTATGTGTTAACCTTACTTTACTTTAACTTTCCAGCACATCAAACAACAACAAACATTGGGCAACCCCTAAAATCTTTTGCCACTTGCAGTTCGTCGTGGGCAGCCTTCACCAAGATCTCCTATACCTGAAGATCTAGATCTGGTAAGTGTAATGTGCACTAACTGGTGATGCATGTGAAGCAAGATGACTACTTGCCACAGCATATATTTGAGCAACTATCTCAAACATTTATATTCTAAGCATACAGTACGTCCTGCTCCAATATAATACTTACACGTGGGTAATCCTCCGCCAGAAGGCGCTGTTCACTGCAGACATGCAAAAACAGGCTCCTCCCGGCCCTTCGTATACCCAGGGACCTCCCACAAATCCCCAGATTTCTCTGCAGTGCTGACTGCGAAGACATGAAGTATCAACTCTCTCGCAGGTGAGCGGGGCTATTACAGCCTGCGGCCCTGCGGGACTATTTCCACCCGTCCTCTTCGATAAAGATGTGCCTCCCAGCCTGGGCTGCGCTGGTCAGGTGAAGGTAGGCAGCACCTCGTGTGCTCACGGAGCTACGCTCCACCGCAATCCCCCACCATAGGGTAGGCGGTTTAGGCTGATGGTGAGCCTCCATTAGATGCCCCTCCCGCATTGTTGCCCGTGCCCCTCATAGCGATAATCCCTGGGTGCAGGTCCGCTTCTCCCTCGCTTCCTCCCGTAGCTCAGGGGGAAAAGAAAGAGGGGGGGTATGTGTGGCAGTCCCAGTGTAATGTTAACACGTTTAAGGCCTTTGATCTTTTATTTGAACTTGGGTGTCAGTGCCGCGCTCCTTGCTCCACATAAACCTTCTGGTTGCGCGCGTTTGTCCTTTCATTACATTAGTGTGTAGCCCGAGCGGCAGCATCATTCTCTAGTGTGAAAGCAATCTCCTCATTTACAGACTGAATGGCTCATCAGGTAGAGCATTTTAGATATGGTACAGAGGGTCTAAGGTTCGAGCCCAGCTCAGAATTGTATTTTACACTCTCTATGTGTGTCCTATCCGCTACTGTCATGGACGTTGCGCTGGTTACAGCTTCGCGCTCTTTGGGGGAGGCGGGGACTCGGCATGACGCGCCCCTCATCACGGCCAGATTATGCCCGCCCCTCGAGGTTCGCTGGGCGCCATTTTGACGGTCTTCGCGCACGCGCGTGGTTGCGATCCGCCTCCTCCCTTGGTCATGTAAGTGCCCTCCTGGGCGGTTTTTGTTCCTATGAGCTGCGCATGGCACTGACACCCCCCTCTTATCCCCTTTATGTCTTTCAGATGCCAAGATTTCGGTGGCTTCCCCCGGCCTGACATATGTTATAGCGGGTTCACATAAAAAATTCTCCCACATTCCTAGCGGGTCTTGGGGCATCCAGGGTCGCCTATTGCGTAAATCCCTGCGTGCATACTGCTCAGATAATAAATCCCTGCGTGCATACTGCTCAGATAATCACCATATGGAGGCATCTCAGAATTATTTACCCGGGGTCCCTCGGGGACAAGCCCGGACGTGTACAGTGTGTGGCCAGCCCCATGCTGATGCTGACAGAGCACGGGTCTGCGGACCGTGTGCTGAACAGGCACTGACCCTGCAATCAGGTTTGCCAGTGGCTGCACCTCACTTCAATACTCCCATCTCCCCGGACCTAAACCTCACTCCGGATGAGTCTCACTCGAGCAGGGATGACCAGCAAGTCGTGCCGCGCAGGCTGCCTACGGCTGAGCAGGTGCTATCTAGTTTGGCGGAGCGTATGGGCCCTGGAAAGAAGCGGTCCCTGACGTCTCCTGGCTCTCCGGTTCCTAACGAAACCGATGAATCTGCTGCTATGCAGGACCTGGATCCTTCTGATGAAGGTGAGCTATTCTCCGATTCGGGCTCCTCGGATGGGATGCCCTGGAGCCGTGATGATTCTGGCCCCGGTTCTTGGGGCCTGTGTGACACTGATGACCTACTTATAAAGATCTTTGAGGTTTTGTCAATCTCTCCTCCTGGAGAGGCTCCCAAGCCTAAGAGGGAGAGTTTCCACACAGCGACACCGCGCTTGGAATTTCTGGAACAGGAGCATTTCCAGGCTCTTATATCCAAAGAATGGGAATCGCCTTGTAAACTTAAAGGGGTTCCAGGGGTCTGGGATTGGAAGTACCCTTTTCCCCCTGATGTGGTTAACTTTTGGTCAGCACCTCCCGTGGTGGATGCACCAATTATAGGGGTTACTAAACCCCCCTTCATGACTGCCCCTCATTATCGTACCCTTCGGGATGCTGAGGACCGGCGCATTGACAGACTGGCTTCCCACGCCTTTTCGTGTGCAGGGATGGCTCTGCGCCCGGTCTGTGCCGCGGCCATCACTGCGGTGGCCGCCAGGACTCTCATTAGAAAACTACTTGATCACCGACCTGAGGACCTCCCCTGGGAGGTATTTAATGCGCTCTCAGACTGTGATGTGTTTGTGAGGTTTATCCTCTCAGCGCTGGATGACACCATTAAGATGTGTGCTAGAACCTCTGCCCTTGTAGCTATTCGCCGCCTGGTCTGGCTGCGACAGTGGGGTGCTGATGATGATACGAAAAAGGCTCTCACTGGCCTCCCCTTCAGAGGACGGCGTCTATTTGGGGCCCGTTTGGACCTTTTTGGAAAAAAGGGGAAGGCACCCCTACGCAGAGGGCCGTCTCGGCCCCCTCGGGGCAGGGACACCCCTCCCCAGCCCTACGTTAGTGTCAAACACGAACCTGAGGTGTGCTTCCAACTTTTCGGAGTGGATTTCCACCACGGGATGGGCAGGCAACGCCCTGGGCCCTTTGGCAGGGCTAAGTCCAAATCTGCCAAGACTTCCCAAGCATGAAGGGATGCCCTCGCCCTTCTGGGCGAGGGGACTGCCACAACACCTGACTCCTATCTGGGAGCATATCTTCTCCTTCTGGTGGTTCCAGGAGGTAGTTCCCCTGGACACAGGATAGAATTTGCTCGGCGGTCCCTCTCGGAGGTTGTCAGGGTGCTTCTAGCCCCTGTTTTCCCCTCAGAAGTTGGTGCAGGCCGTACTCGGCCTGCAGGGTCTGGGCTTACTTGCAGGTTGCCCTTAACAGAATGGGGCGATGGCCTCTATGTTAACCTTTCTCTTTCCCTCAAAATGATGAGGCAGTCTGGGCCATGCTGGCCTATGGTAGGCTTGGCAATTCTACACTCACAGGTAGTCCCTGTATGATATCTCTGTCTTGGGACACAGGCGCCCTGTGCAAGGGGGGCTTCTGGCCTCCTGTGGCGTTCTAGATCCTGTTAGTTCCTCCTGTGTCTTCTGGACACCAAGACCGTTACTAGTCAGTGTTGCAGGACCAACCCTGCGGATTGGGGCCTTGTTTTTGGCCTCTCTTCCGCCCCCAGGCTACTCGCCATGGCGCGGATGGAGGTGATGTCTCGGACATGCCTGTGGGGCGTCCGCACTAGGACCTACCGGGTCGTCTTTCCTTACTCCCCAATCTCTACGTCAGGCCGAGTGGGTTAGTCGGCCGGCGGTGTCCCCTGGGAGTTACTGGATGGGTGCTCAGTCACCTCAATCCCTCATGGTCCCTTATCCGCTATCTCCATTCCTTGGATTCGGTTCAGGCTTGAGCCTTCTTCCTTGGCAACAAGTGGACTCCTGGTTACGGGGGCTCTGTCCCCCTTTGCTGACATCTTACTTTCACCAGGCAGGATTGCAGCTGGTGGGCCCGTTGGTGGCATATCAGATGATGTCCCTTATATACAGAGCCCTTGGGCTCTTCGGCACAGTAGGTTATTAATCATGGATGGGGTTCCAGCACCGCGGGAGCTAGGTCTGTGCTCATTCCCCTTCGGTACGGTGGTTCCTCTTGAGCTGGTTATATTCAAGGACCCTGTCAGGGGGCACCCCCTTCTTTACTTGCATCTTCCTGTGAATGGTCACCTTGGGTACCAAGTCGCGCAGGTTGGCGGGGGGAGGGGGAATTTCTTCTAAAACCCCCCGTGGTTCCTAGGTAGGGTCCCTTAGAGGGTCCATCTTACCTACTGGCTTTGTTAAAACAATGAGCCTTCAGTTGACTCTATACTGCTGGACTTCTCCTCTTTAGGACCTGTCTATTTGGGGACTCTTGGCCTGTTGGAAGACAATGGCCTGTTCTATTATTGGTCTGGAGCTTGAAGCAGGATGATTCTCCTGGAAGGTTCCTGATCCTGATCTGGGTGGGGGTCTACGCCCCCTGCTCCTCAGTGGTATTCGCTCCAATGGATGTCTTTCAGTGGCAGGTTGTGCTATCCTGGTGTCCCTCTGAGAGCCAACTAGAGTGGCTCTGTTGGGTCTCGCTTATATGACAGCGGCTCTGCCCTTGTTTTTACTGCCCCAGAATATTCTGACTCTGGTCATGGGGGCTTAGTAAATTTATGTCTAGACTTTCTATTTTATATGTCTTCTCTTCATTCACCCTGCTATGTGGGGTTCTGCGCATGGTCGTGCTGATAAAGAGACCCGTGGGATTGATGGCCCCTGGGTGGCCTAGTGAACTGTGGTTCGCAGATGCTTCTGCTGAGGTCAGCGGACCTGTACGCTCTCTCAGGAGTGCGGTTCTGCCCTTGTCAGGCTCCTTCTTATGTCGTCCCAATCTACAGACTCTAGTCTGGGGCTTGACAGCTGATTCATTCACCCCTTCGAGACGGGCTTATCGTCTGGGTGATTTGGTATATGGGGGGCTAGGAGCAAGCTTCCTTGGCTTACTCTTCCTCCGTCTATTGGGGGTTATGGTGTACCCATATTGATTGGCATGAGTCTTGGTCTCTCCCCTGTTGGACGTTCTCGGTTCCCAGGGTTCTAGAGTTGTTACAGCATAGGTTGGGGTTGGCTCCCCATCTAGGTACTCTGAAGGTTCAGGTTCTGTCCTGTCTGCCTTCCTGTAGTAGTCTGGTTCTGTCTTCCTTGTTAGGAGTTCTCTTGGGGATTGCTCAGGGGCATCTCCCAAGTAGTACTATGGTCCCTGTTGGGATAAATTTTCATTCTGTTTGCCCTGCGGATTGTTCCCTTGGGACCTATCCTGGATGCTGTCTGAGCTGTTTTGTAGTTCAAGTAGCCCCTCCGGGGGCTGTTGCTTCAGTCAGACGTGTGCCTGAGAAGGTGGTTCTGATTACTTATATATATATATATATACACACCATGATATGGTGGTATTCCGCCTTATGCCGGACCCTTTTGTCCAAGGTGGTGTTTTATGATCATTATTTAAGTCCTTTTAGTCTGCCTATGGGCCTTATTCTTAGTAATGCTGAAGTAAGGGGGTCTACATTCCCTCAACAGATGTTGAAATTTTCTTGGTTGTTTCTTGTCCCTTAGGGGGACTGATGCCCTTTGGGGTCTGCCTCCATATGTATGCGCCTGATCTCGTTTGCTTCCAGGGCCTATGCGCCCTTTGGACTGATCTTACTTGGATGGTTTGCCTTCCTGGTCCAGTGTAAAGGTTTCAGCTTCTTGCTGATCCTTGTTAGTGAAGGGGTCTGTATCCCCGCCTGTCTTGCGGGAGACCAGTTTTTATTTCCCCGTTGGGGAGCGTTCTAAGTTTTACCGAGGCTTCTGTTGCCTTTGGGCTGGTTAGGCCGTTACACTGGCCTATTCCTTTAAGGGGGAAGAATCTCCCTCTCTCTTTTTATTCCGTTCTATTGGTGTTTGGGTACCTTTGGCCCTTCAGCACCAGGTTTTCTGTTGAATAAGTTGCTAGACCGCTGCTTGTTTCTGTTCAATACCTTTTCAAAGGTTTTGTTATAGGATTGATGTTAGAGCCTTTCCTCATGTTGTACTTGGTAGCAAAGTTTTGCAGGTGACAGCGCCTTTACTGTCTGCTGTGCCTTTTTTGTTGGGGATCCCACCCTACTTTATGGATACTGCTATTGGATGTCCCACGTGTAAGTATTATATTGGAGCAGGACGTACTGTATGCTTAGAATAATACAATTCTGTGAAATACTCACCTGTAGAATTGGTATTATACGCATACAGTACGTCCTGCTCCACCCCACCCTGGTTTTACATTTTCTGGATCCCCTGTATGGTGATTGTTATCATTGCTGTTGTTACCAGTTGGTGGTTGGTTTCTCCCGGCTTCTTTTCTCACTGCTTTTCAATACTGGGGATTTGTGGGAGGTCCCTGGGTATATGAAGGGCTGGGAGGAGCCTGTTTTTGCATGTCTGCAGTGAACAGCGCCCTCTGGCGGAGGATTACCCACGTGTAAGTATTATATTGGAGCAGGACGTACTGTATGCGTATAATACCAATTCTACAGGTGAGTATTTCAGAGAATTGTATTTTTCTGTCTCTACAGACATCACCCATTATGGAATATATCCACCATCTGGAGGAGAACATTTTGCTGCCCCTCCAAATGGAACAACAGCATCATCATCTGTCACTGCGCCAGCAGCAGCTGACCACAAATCCTCTGTAGCAGAGTCAATCATGCCTTCTGCTGGCAGAGCAACAACACCAGCATGGCCAGCAGAACGATGCCCAACCACCAGTCCCATGTGCTAGCTCTGCGGCAGAGGAGTTGGCACCACCATCTGCTACTATTGCTAGTCCTGGACCTCCATCAGCTGCACATGACCAATCTCGGGGAAGAGGAGGATGCCCTCAGCAACGTCACCATATAACCAGGGGAGACATGTGCAGCTGATGGAGTCAGCATGGAGAAATTACAGCCGCTACTTCAGGGAAACTACCCAACGATTAAATGAAGAGATGGCTGCACAATTAAGTAACATCATTACCAGTTTAAACTCCATGCTGGATGAAATGAGGACTAGCAACAGGCAGAGGGAGGCTATGCTGGAGCAGTGGCAGATGATGAATGCCACCCTTGCCCAGTTGGTGGGCATGCAACAAGCTCAACAATATCTATACTATGGACATCCACCATTTCAATATTTTTTTTTTCATTATCTTTAAAATATCATTGTGACACAACAATTTCACTATTATTTCTACATTGCTTTGCTTTTGCCAAAAAATTAAAAATTTAGAAATTATTTGAGATGAAGTTTGAATCACAAAAATTGAACAAAAATCTTTTTCACATAAAACACAGCCAAAAAACAAAACAACTGACTGGCCAGAAGCACTCTGGGTGCCATCATATAATTCATCAGGAATGTCCATAAGTGCTGGAGAGGGGGACACATCTATATATTGGGGAACCTTCTACATAATTGCAAAATTATGCAATACACAGCATGCCATTATAATCTTAATGACCTTGGTTGGGTCATATTGCAGGGCCCCCCCTGTATGGTCCAGACATCTGAAGTGACTCTTGAGAAGCCCAAATGCCCTCTCAACCACAGCTCAGGTCTTGCGATGGGCACGATTATAGCACTCCTGTGGCTGCGCCTGAGTCTCCATAGTTACATTGTATATCATTTAATCAGAGGGGAAGAACATCATATGTTGAGACAGGGCTACCCGTTATTCTTAGTCATACATTGAAACCCAAATTAAGCTATTTTGGAACACCTACCCAGTAGCTAACCACCAGACAAGTTGCCAGATTCAAACCGGCCATAGAGGCTGGAATTCCTGAGGATGTATGCATCGTGGGTGGATCCTGGAAAACCTGCCATGACACTCAGGAACCAAAGGTCAGGACCAACTACTGCTTGCACATTAATCGAGTGTCCCATCTTCCGGTTACTGTAATAGCCCAAAAAACTTTTGCAAATAAAAAAGAAAAAAAAAAAGCATTTTAAGGGACCATTATTATTTCTTATTGGGTGTTAATAAATTAGATATAGCACTAAAACAAGTTATTAGTTGATAATTCTTGATGAAGGTCTACATTAAAATGTTTGATTTACTTCTACATTAAAAGATACAGTGCTACAATGCTTAAATATAAGTAAGGATTTTCAGATAAACCACATACCTATAGATATGTTTGCAGCTGGAGGCACCAGTGCTTTGTGCGTACAGTCAATCGCACCCATGTCATTGGGCATATTGGCTATATCATAAAAGCCCAACTTAACCCCATTCCAGGCTACCATGTTGTCAGGGAAGCATTTTTGACACATGGTAGCCATGCCATCCAGAAAGTTGTTTAGCGTGCGGATCAGCGAAGGCTGGGACATCCCCACGGAGAAAGCACCCAGCCTCTGGAATGAGCCACTCGCTAAAAATTGAAGGCAGTCAACCAATTTGGTCATGCCTGCAAGTGCATGCTCCTTCCTTGTGGGGGCCAACCATGGCTGCAGCTCACTATATAGTTTATGGAGGGAAACAGCTAACTTTCTCTTACAAAATGACCCTGCAAGTTGAATGTAAACTCGTTTTATTGGCCGTGTTCTAGTCAACAATCAAGGCTCTGAATCATGCGCAAGCCCAATAACGTAACTTTCCAGAGATGGCGAACTTTTTACGAAAAATATACCACCATCGAAAGAGTGTATTCGCGTTAACGTAAGCACATATACGCATGAAAAAAGTAACGATAATCCAAAAAAGGCATGGAAAAACTCACAAAACTTACACAAACACATGCGAAAATGCATGTGAAAGAGGCTTTGAATCAGCCCTTATATTTGACTACTGAATGCAATAGAAACATGCCTCCCGAAGCATGCAGGTGATGTCACAAAGAATACAATACAGTGATGTATCTGTGGTGGAAATGTGCGAGATCAAATCATTTTGAGTCAGTGAATAACAGGATAAATAGATGGATCATTATTAACATCAGCTATGATGCTTACATTTGTCTGATGAATGGTACGTTTCCACACCAGCATCTTAAAGGAAACATCTGGTGGTATCAGCATCTATAAAATGCATCCTAAAATGTTAGAAGCTAATAAATCCTCCTATCAACTTTGGGTCTCAAAATTGAACACATTCCTAAAACCCGAGAAATCATTAGGGTTGATTCAGAGCTCCTTTCTCATCATTTTTATGGAGGTCTTGCTACCAAATGAAAAATCATGCAAAAATGAAAACATTTCACACTAAAGTTCTCGCAGAAAAAAGGCTCTGCTGAATCAGACGAGGGGAAAAAATGAACGAGAATGGACATTTTCATGCAATAAAAAAAGGTGAGAAAGGGGCTCTGAATCAACCCCATTGTCTCCAAATATTGAATTTGAAAAAGGCCTTCATGATTTACACATTTTAAATGGCACAAGCAAATGATTCATGGTTCTAACATCAAGTTATTGCTAACTTATAAAGTAGCATTATTACCAATAATGAATCTAACATGAATCCCAACAGCAATCCACCTTGTGAGGGCCCTTAAACTCAGAGAGAAAATAAAATAAGGACCCAGTTGTCTTGTATCTTCTAGGGGAAATGTTGTGGAAAGATATCCTTCATTCTCATTCTGCCTCACTGTAAGGAACTCTTGGCCTAAACCATTTCTCCAGCTATAAGCCGTGCACCTGTGTCCTTGGTGATGATCCTATAGTTTTTTACATGTGATTTTAGTAGCCCCTTGTGATGGCTGGCTTGTGCAATTAAACTCTGCATTTTATCCTTCCCTCCTCTTATATATTGTTTTATTTTTCCTCCAGCTGAAGGATCAATCCAGAATTATGCTGTTATCTATGCAGATGCCGAAGCAGAAAAAAATTTCACAGTGTGGGAGACAGAAGATTCAACTACCTCAGACTCCTATTCAGCACTACATTCTGCACATCTCCCATCTCACACTTCTGCAGAGGAGCAGTGTCAGACTGTCTTCCTTAGCCACCACGTAGCTCATAGATCTAAGAAGCCATATTCATGTTCTGAATGTGGAAAATGTTTTCCTTATAAATCACACCTTATCAGACATGAAAAAGTTCATACAGGGGAGAAGCCATATTCCTGTTCTGAATGTGGAAAATGTTTTCCTCTCAAATCAGTCCTTATCAGACATGAAAAAATTCATACAGGAGAGAAGCCATATTCATGTTCTGAATGTGGGAAATGTTTTCCTCTTAAATCAGTCCTTATAAGACATGAAAAAGTTCATACAGGGGAGAAGCCATATTCTTGTTCAGAATGTGGGAAATGTTTTTCTCAGAAATCACACCTTGTCGCACATGAAAGAGTTCATACAGGAGAGATGCCATATTCCTGTTCTGAATGTGGGAAATGTTTTTCTCATGAAACAAGTTTTAAAAGACACACAAGAGTTCATACAGGGGAGAAGTCATATTCATGTTCTGAATGTGGAAAATGTTTCCCTCATAAATCATACCTTCACAGACATGAAAAAGTTCATACAGGGGAAAAGCCATATTCATGTTCTGAATGTGGAAAATGTTTTCCTCTTAAATCACACCTTATAAGACATGAAAAAGTTCATACAGGGGAGAAGCCATATTCTTGTTCAGAATGTGGGAAATGTTTTTCTCAGAAATCACACCTTGTCACACATGAAAGAGTTCATACAGGAGAGAAGCCATATTCCTGTTCTGAATGTGGGAAACATTTTTCTGATAAATCATATTTTAACAGACACAAAGGAGTTCATATAGCGGAGAAGCCATATTCATGTTCTGAATGTGGAAAATGTTTTCCTCTTAAATCACACCTTATAAGACATGAAAAAGTTCATACAGGGGAGACACCATATTCATGTCCTGAATGTGGAGAATGTTTTTCTCAGAAATCACACCTTGTCACCCATGAAAGTGTTCGTACAGGGGAGAAGCCATATTCTTGTTTAGAATGTGGGAAATGTTTTTCTGAGAAATCCCACCTTGTCACACATGAAAGAGTTCATACAGGGGAGACACCATATTCATGTTCTGAATGTGGTAAAACAATTTCTGATAAATCATTTTAACAGACACAAAAGAGTTCATACAGGGAAGAAGCCATATTCATGTTCTGAATGTGGCGAATGGTTTTATTATAAATCACACCTGAACAGACACATGAGCGTTCATACAAAGCTCAGCTCTTACCTGTCATAAAAAGGTCTTACAGGACAGTAGCTGTATTTATGTTCTGAATGTGGGAAATGGTTTTCTAGTAACTCCCAGATTTCCTTACATGAGACAGTATATACCAGGGGTACTCAACCACTTAAAAGGTCCATTTACAGGCATCTGGTAAAAGCTGAAAGTCCAGGTGGGGGGCTATTGTGGGGGTGGATAGTTAGAAATCAGCACACTTAGAAAAAACATTTTATGGGCCCACAGAACCTACAGCTCTAGTCCATGGCACACTGCATTGTACGTTTCAATACCACTTTCCATCCGTAGGTGCCAGGGAGTCATAATACTGACAGGGAGGACTAAGCACTACATCACCGATCAAGTAAAGGGGGCAGCACTGAGAGCAGCAACACAGAAGCAACTAAGTGCAGGGATGTCCAGAAATCTGGTGCCGAGGTTCGTATTTGGACCCTGGTCCACCAGTTGAGTACTGTTGGAATAGACCAATAGACAAATTAAGGTCATGTCTAATAAAAATCGTTCTACTAGGTATTTTTCTATTAGCAGACATCAGATATTTCATCACTTCCTTTTTTGTCAGTTTGGCTTTTCTGCTCATCATTTCTGAAATGAAATATCCTAATGTACATCTTATGTAACACGATTATAATTTCATTTTCTGTTCACTGATTATATTGATTATTATAATAAAAGAAAACTGAAATTACATTGTTCATAATGTATTTGTTATGAATTTATAATAGATAATCTATTTATGCGCCTTTCTTAATTCAAGCTCATTGATACTCATGTTAGAAAAAGAGGCTAAATGTAACCCCCCACCCTCACCTAATCCTGAGCTCTGTGCTCTTTGCATCAGCACACTCGTCCACTTCAAGTAAATAGGTGCGTGGACGACCGCTTTAATGTGATTTTTCTTTTGTCTACTTACGATTGGATGATACCATGTTGATGTTAGAAACGCTCGTCAGGAGTGGACCACCCTTTACAAAGTTCTGTGTATTTTCACATAGACATCCAGACACCATAATTATTTCTACTAATGTTCGGCAAATCATTTTTCATAAGAGGGTGTGTGAAACTGTTCTACCAATATTCCCAAACATCTGTTTAACCCATTCAGTGCCATCCTACCTAAAGATGTTGTCACCCTCTGTTGCCTGCCCATTTTTCACTCTATATTTACCTCTGATTTTTGAAGGAATGTCCAGGGATCATATTGCGTGAAAAATCCCCATATATCGGTATCACATATGTATCAGTAGACACCTGTCAGAACCGCTGATCTGCCAGCCTTCATCCAAGTCCGCTGCTCTGGCCATTGTGCCGTTTGCTGTGGTATGGTTGCTGTGTGATTGCTGGAGTGGTATGGTTCCTTCCTGGGTCCAAGAGCCGCATTGTTGACCCCACCTGGCATTAATCATATTGAGGTTCCTATAAATGCATGTGCTTGGCCCGTCCCTGTTGTTGGATCATGGCATTGTCTCCGAGGCCTAGCTCTGCTCTCCAATCCCCCTGCATACCTCCGTGTCCTTTTGGGCCTTCAGGTCATCCTTAGTTTATATCTTGTCTATTTTGGGGCACACAACCCTTCAAAGTTTGTGTCTCCATCTGTACTGGGGCTTTCTGCTCTTCATAGTTTCTGTCTTTGTCTGTGCTGGGTCTTGTGGTTCACCACAGTTTCTCCTTGTCTGTATTGGGGGCCTGTGGCCCTCCCGGTGTCTGGTCTTGGGTCTATGGTTTGCATTGGGACTCAGCTAAGACATAGCCTGCACTGGGAACCAGCTCTGCCATAGCCTGCACTGGGATCCAGCTCTGCCATAGCCTGCACTGGGATCCAGCTCCGCCATAGCCTGGACTGAGAACCAGCTTCGCCATAGCCTGCACTAGGATCCAGCTCCGCCGTAACCTGCACTAGGAACCAGCTCCGCCATAGCCTGCACTGGGGCCCAGATCCACCATAGCCTGCAGTAGGAACCAGCTCCGCCATAGCCTGCACTAGGAACCAGCTCCACCATAGCCTGCACTGGGAACCAGCTCCACCATAGCCTGCACTGGGACCTGGCTCCACCATAGCCTGCACTGGGAACCAGCTCCACCATAGCCTGCACTAGGAACCAGCTCCACCATAGCCTGCACAGGCACCCAGTTCTGCCATAGCCTGCACTGGGGCTTAGCTCTGCCACAGCCTGCATTGGGGCCCAGCGCTACCACAGCCTGCATTGGGGCCCAGTTCATTTGTTTGTGTCTTGTGTATGCCTGCCCTGTGCTTCCTCTTCCCAAGTCTGCGTCCACCAAGGGGCTACCCGGGGCCTGTGCAACTCCACCTGCTCCTTCAGCTCTGCTGAAGAACTGGGTGGATAAAGGGTTCTCTGAGTACCGGACCACCCACGCCTCGGGTGGTCAGCAGCTTGCCTCTTTTGTGGCCCAGGCGGGCTGTCCTTTGTCCTTCTGTTCCCAGCACATTTCATTGCCAGCTGTTTGATTTTTGCCCCCAGGCCTCTGATCTTCAGGAGGGGGCCCGGAATAGCCCCCCCCATGCGGCATCTAAAAAAAAATAAATAATGACACAAACTCACCTCGCAGCCCGATCGCTCTCCCCGGGTCTTCTCTTCACCAGGGGGGGGCTCCGATCCCCCCCCCTGGACTTACCACTCTTCGGGTGAGGACCCAGCAACGGGCCCTCACCGTCCTCTCTGTCTGGCGCTGGCCCCGCCCCTAGCCCCGCCCACTTGTGGGAGGAGCTGGGTGACGTCATCCAGCTCCTCTATACCGGCACCCAGGCTCAGACTGTCACTTGTCAGTAGCGATCGGAATAGAGAGGGTGGCAGGCAGGGAGGTTCTGATCTTCCTGCCTCCCACCCTCCCTGCTCCGATCACTACCTACAACTGTCATCTGCAGCGGCGCGGGACACTGGATGGGAGGTAAGTATAAGTAAAAACAAGAATAATAAAGAATTTTGTGTCTGTGTCTTTTTTTACTTTTAACTATTTGTGAACTGGTAAGGGGTCCATGAGACCCCTGGCCCCTTCGCCCATTTTCTACAAGCCCCCATAGCTGGTCCGAGCCGGTAATGCTGGGTTAAGGGGGTCCCTACGTCACTTTTTTGGGGATTTTAAGGGTTTTTAACACTTAAAATTCCAAAAAATAATGAGGTCCCCCCCCCCTGGGAGGGGGGACCCTATGTCATTTTTTTTTAAGTTAACCCCTTACAACTATGCAATCATATTGCATAGTTGTATCCTATCTGAAATCTCCTAAACTGCTGTTTCAGTTTGGGGGAGTTTCCGGGGCAGGAAAGGGTGTATACCAATAAATATGTGGTACTGTTGTAACTGGGAGAAATAGGGCTTTCACACACAATAATATTTTATTAACAAACTTACATTTTTTATCACAAAAAAACACTACAAATTGTAAAAGATTTTTTTTATTTTTTGGCACATATTTCACCCAAAAGTATTGAGAATACACTAAAAAAAGGCCAAACAAGACATTTCATGTTGAAGCCCAAACTGTAAAAAACAATATATAATTTTCCTGGAAAATCCCTGGAAATCCCTTCAAAAATCAAGGTTGAACATGTGTAGCGCAAAAACTTGAAATGTAGTCTGGCAACAGAGTGTGACAAAAAATCTAAGTAGGCTGGCACTTAAAGGGTTAAACTCTTTACCTGCCAGCCTGCTTGAGATTTTGTGACCCTCTATTGCCCGGTCACTTTGTACTGTCTAATTTTTGTAGGAAAAGCTTTCACAATAATTGTAAATAAAATGTAAAAAAAATGTATTTTTATTTCAAGAAAACCATATTGGATGTGTACGCCCCATTTCTTCCTATTACAACTGTACCACATATGTATTGGTAGCCCCCCGTTCATGCCCTGAGACAGTACACACCGCAAACTGAAAATACCAGTAGAATTGTTTTTACAGTGTACAGCACGGCTTGTTTCATTTCTATTCTTTACATGTGGGTAATCCACTGCAGGTGGCACCACCTTGTGGCGGACTACGCGCTCGTATATGGATAACTGGGACAGCCCGGACCAAACACAGGGAAAATATAACTATTATCCTCACTATCAAGGGTTAAATGTAACAAAAATATTGTCGCGGGGGCCCCCCTCCCTAGGACGGGGACACCATGCTTTGTAATAAAAAATGTTAAGGGGTAAACTCTTAAAAATGCTTTTTAAAAACAGCGTGGGGTCCCCCTACCCAGTAAAACCATCCCGGGCACCAGCTATGTGGACTGGTAGACCAAGGAGCAGAAGCTAGTCAGCCCTGAAGGAGGCCAGCCCACATAGTCCTCACGGGTTGTTTTTTTCTGCCCTCCAATCCCACCCCAGGCTTTGGGGAGGCAGGTAATGGGGCTTAATGGCAAGTCACCCATTGGTTAGCAAGTGACTTGCCAGACCCTTGTGCCTTTTAACCTGGTATAACGGTCTCGTGGCCCCCTTACCAGTTAAGAAAGAATGAAATGTAAAAAAAAGAGACACAGCAGAACAAATGTAATTTATTAAAAGTGTTACTTACCACCGATAACTGTCCCGGGCCAATCATCGGCCTGCTGTCACTGACAGATGGTAGTAATCAGCAGAAGCCTGGTGCGAGGGTAGGGAATCTGAGGGCCAGCCTTGACTGCGACACCAGTGAGGTTGTGGCTTCATCCGATTCGGGACTTACAGTGGAGGACAGGAGGGGACAGGGCGACCATATTTGCATGGTCCATGGCTCCGTTCCCCTTCTCCTCACTAGCAGCACGGGGCACTGTCATCTTGTGCGGTGTCCAGAGGTCCTTGCTGCATCTTCAGATCATTGCTTGGCAGCTCTTGCACTGCTTCCTGGTTCTCCTGAGCTGAGGATCGATTCCAGCACGACTGCTGCCCCACAGTTTTCCCTGGTCAGGTAGGGCCCACTGGAGGGCAAAGACTTTAGACTCTTGCGAATTCTTTCTTAATCTAACATTATTCATGTTGTTGCAGGGTGGGGTTCCGGAAGCTACTGCATCCATGGTCGGTGGGTTGGTCTCAGCTGCATGGAGGTGCATTTCGATTAGTGCAGGCAAGTCTGATTAGTAGTCAACAGGCATAAGGGTATTGGGACCAGCGCTCCAGTTCTATTGATTAGCAGTTAGAGCAGGCATTTTACCATGTCAGAGGCATCAGAAGCACCAGGGGGACCCCTGTGTATTGGGTGCGCTACTGTCCCTTGCCGCCTTATGCAGCTGGCATGGTCCACACCTCAGTCGGATCATCCAGTTTCCCCTGTGGCTTCAGGCTCAGACTCATCGGAGCTGGATACCCCCTCAGGGGGGTGCCAGATGCATTTTTGTCCCAGGGTCTGCCCACGGATGGGGTTCCTCCTTCGGACATGGCATACAGGGTGACATGGTCAGTGGCCTTCATCAGCAGGGGCATCCCCAGTCTGCCTCTGTCTGCCCCTGCAAGAAGGCTACTGCCAAGCATGGGCATATTCATAAAACATCTGTGATGGGTGAACAGCTCGACATCGTGGAGTAAACTGATCATGGGAGCCACAAAGTGCCAAATCGACACCTTATTACAAAAATACAATTCTGTGATTACTCACCTTGTAGAATTGGTATTATAAGTATGCAGCACGTCCTGCTCCAGATAATGATTCATAACAGATGGGATTACCTCCGCTAGAGGGCGCTTGACTGCAGAGATGGCAAAAAGAGGCCCCTCCCGGTCCATATATACCTGGGACCTCCCACAAATTCCCCAGTATTGAAAAGCAGTAAGGATAACCAGGAGAAGCCAATGATAATCAACAACGTTAACAAGAATAACAATCACCATATAGAGGATCCAAGATAAAGCAATCAGGGTGGGGTGGAGCAGGACGTGCTGCATACTTATAATACCAATTCTACAAGGTGAGTAATCACAGATTTGCATTATTCTAAGTATGCAACACGTCCTGCTCCAGATAATGATTCATAACAGATGGGACATCCAATAGCAGTGTCCATAACTAGGGTGGGATCCCAGAAGCAACAACGCGCAGTTCAAACCACTGCCGCCTGCACAACCTTGCGGCCAAAAACAGCATCCGCTGAGGCCCGAACATCATCCTTGTAAAACTTGGAAAAGGTATGAACAGAAGACCAAGTAGCAGCCTTACAAACTTGTTCAACAGAAGCCTGGTGCTGGAGGGCCCAGGAGGCCCCAACAGCACGGGTAGAATGAGCAGTAACACGGAAAGGAGGATCCCTTCCCCTCGAAGAATAGGCCCAAAAGATAGCCTGATGAATCCATTTGCTAATAGTAGACTTAGCAGGAGCCAGCCCCTATTTGGGACCCGAAGGAACCACAAACAAGGCATCAGTTTTTCTGAAAGGTGCAGTAGCCATCAAGTAGTACTTCAAGTTTCTGACTACATCCAGGGAATGCAAGGCCCTCTCCTTGGAATTACCAGGATTAGGGCACAAGGAAGGAAGCACAATGTCCTGATTGAGATGGAAGGCAGAGAAAACCGTAGGCAAGAAATTTGGTTTAAAGCGGAAAACCACCTGTCCTGGTGTCTCTCAAAGTAGGGGGCCTGAATAGAAAGGGCCGCCAACTCTGAAACACGCCTGACAGAGGTGATAGCCACCAAAAAGGCAATCTTAAGAGTAAGAATAGACAGAGCAGCCTCATGCACAGGCTCAAATGGAGGACCCTGAAGGGCAGACAAAACCAAATTCAAGTCCCAGACCGGCAACAGAGGTTTGCAGGGAGGACGCACATGAGCGACCCCCTGGAAGAAAGTCTTAACCAGAGGATGTTGAGCGAAAGATCTCTGGAAGAAAACAGCCAAGACAGAAACGTGACCCTTGAGAGTGCTGAGCTGAAGTCCCAGATCCAAACCATGTTGAAAGAACTCCAGAATCCTAGGAATGGAAAACACACAACAGGGAAGGGCCCTAGACTCACACCAGTCAATGTAGGCCCACCAGATCCTATAGTAGATGGTAGAGGAAGATTTCTTCCTAGCCCTGATTAGAGTATTAACAACAGAATCAGAAAGTCCTCCTTCCCTTAAGGTGGAGGTTTCAGCAGCCAGGCCGTCAAAGCCAGCATTTGTAAATTGAGATAACATAGCCGCCCTTGAGTGAGAAGGTCCGGAACCAAGGGCAGAGTGTACTGATCTACTGCCAGCTGCACGACGTCTGTGAACCACACCTGTCTTGGCCACCTGGGGGCCACCAGAATAGCTGGCACCCTTCCTTGCACCAGCTTGCGCAGAACCCTGCCCAGAAGTGGGAACGGAGGAAAGAGATACAGGAGACTGAACCCCTGCCAGGACAGAGTCAGTGCATCCACCGCAAGGGCCAGGGGATCCTAGGACAGAGAGACAAAGACTGGGAGCTTGTGATTGTGGCGAGATGCAAACAGATCCACGTCCGAGCACCCCCCAAACGGTGACATAAGGATAGGAAGACCTCGCTGCTGAGAGACCATTCCCCCAGGCGAGAGGTCCCCCTACTCAGAGAGTCTGCCTCCAGATTCTCCACCCCCGGAATGTATACTGCTGAGACGCAAGGAACATTGTCCTCCGCCCAGGACAGAATCATGGACACCTCCTTGAGGGCACTCTTGCTCCTAGTCCCTCCCTGATGATTGATGTAGGCAACCATCGTCTGGTTGTCTAAGCGAACTTGGATCGGCCGGCCCTGAAGGTGAGGGGTCAACTGGGCAAGTACCAACCGAACCGCCCTCAGTTCCAGGACGTTGATGGGGGCATGGGCCTCCTGAGGGCCCCACAGCCCCTGGAATTGAAGGGTTCTCCAGAAGCCCCCCCAACCTGACAGACTGGCATCCGTATTGACCGTCTCCCAACAGGGGGCCAGAAAGGATCTGCCCCCCAGTAGGTTCCTTGAGTCCAGCCACCACAAGAGGGATCGCCGGGCCAGAGGAGAGAGAACAAAGTCCTGATCCAGAGACAGGGGACTCTTGTCCCAGACTGACAGAAGATGGAGCTGAAGAGGTCTCATGTGGAACTGAGCATAAGGGACTGCCTCGAAGCAGGCCACCATTGGTCGGAAGGACGAGGGCAGGACAGAATGAAATGAACCAGAGCTTGAAGAGAGTCCACCTTCTGCTGAGGAAGAAAAATCCTGGCCTGAACAGTATCCAGATTCATGCACAGGAAGGGGGTAACCCGAGATGGAGAGAGGAAGGATTTGGGGTGATTGATCACCCATCCGAATGTTTCCAGAGCAGTTACCACCCGCTGGGTATCCAATTCTGCCTGCTGGAAAGAATGAGAAGTGATGAGCAGGTCGTCCAAATAAGGTAGAATGCGAATGCCCCGAGCTCTGAGAAGAGCCATGACACCTGCCAGCACCTTGGTGAAGACTCTGGGGGCCGAGGTGAGACCGAAGGGCAGTGCCACAAATTGGTAGTGCTGGTCCTCCAGCGCGAACCTGAGGAATCTCTGATGCCCTGGGAAGACTGGCACATGAAGGTAAGTATCCTTGATGTCTATGGAGGTCATGAAGTCCCCCGGGTGCAATGAGCTAATCGCGTATGGGTGAGGGTGCCCCTTCAAAGGTGGGCTTGGTGACAGATTTGGGTTTGGAACCCCAGGAGGATCCGGGGCGGGCACGTCCTCTGCCCCAGAAATCTCCTCTGTGCCCCGCAAAGGATACCCCTCTCCCAGACCTGGATCCACGAAAGGAGGGGGTAAAGGCCCCCGAGCGGGCCACGCCTGTTTTTTGCATTGGGGCAACTTACCTCCCTTCACAAAAAGGTCCAAGGGATCACCAAAAAGGTGCAACCCCTTAAAGGGGAGCCCTGTAGGGGCCTTCTTAGCAGCATTATCAGCTGCCCACTGACGCAGCCAAACCGAGCGGCGTATGGAAACGACCAAGGCAGATGTCCTACTACACATCCGAATGGTGTCATCCAAGACAGAAAGTATATAAGCAATGAACATCTCACATTGTGACAAGGCCCTGAATTTGGCACTAGAAGTATCATCAGGGGAGCCTTCCAGAAGACCCTTGATGAGAGTCCTAATAACCACAGCAGTAATAGCAGAAGCACAGACAGGACGCAAGGCAGATTCCACACAGGCAAAGGCATGGGAAGCCAGCTGGTCAATACGCCGGTCCTCACTATCCTTCAAGGTAGTGGAATCAGGGGAATGCACCACAGAAGTGTTGGACAACCCCAAGACTGGAGCATCCACTTCAGGGGGGTTGACCAACATTTAACCATATCAGAGGGAAAAGGGTACCTTTTATCCCATCCCTTAGGGATTCCGGGAAGCCGGCTGGGCCGCTCCCATTCTTTGAGAACAAGATAATTGAAATGGGCCTGTTCTGGAAATTCCAAACGTGGCTTAGCAGTACTGAACAATTCCCCCTGTTGCTTGGGAGCCGCAGCAGGAAGGGAAATGGAAAGCACTTCAAAGATCTGAGTCAAAAGTCTATAGGGTTGATTCAGAGCCCCTTTCTCACCTTTTTTTGCATGAATATTTCCATTCTCGTTCATTTTTTCCCCTCGTCTGATTCACCGAAGCCTTTTTTCTGCGAGAACTTGTGTGAAATGTTTTCATTTTTGCATGATTTTTCGTTTGGTAGCAAGACCTCCATAAAAATAATGAGAAAGGGGCTCTGAATCAACCCTTATGGGTGTCATCAGCATCCCAATGATCAGAACCAGCGTCAGTGCCACTGAAATGCTGATCATCAGAGAATAATTCCCCCTCCTCAAGTGGGGTATAGTCAGATAAGTCAAGGAAATCCTCAGTCTCCATAGGAAAGGCAGACGCACCAGGCGCCACATGCCGTCTCTTAGCTGGGGCCTTAAAGGCCGCAGAGCTAGCAATCAATCTCTCAATGTTAGCCAACCTGGAAGACATGTCAGGCTGAGACTCCCCACTAGTATTCAGCTCACTGGGAGTCATAATCAAGCGAGGCGGAGTGGGTGAAGACATAGTGGGCGCAGGTCCAGTAACAGCCCAGAATGCAGCGCAAGCGCCTGCTGGGCGCAGGATACACAAACCCGCACATCATCGCTCACAGGGGATGCCACACACACCACACACAGCCGGGCTTGTCCCGATGGGACCCCAAGCACAATATCCTGTGAAGCCTCCATATGGTGATTACAGTAGCACAACTGGCCAAATAGGAATTACGCTGTACAGCCACCCGGGATGCCCCAAATGTCTGCTAGGGAAGTAGGAGGATTTAACAGCTTAGGCCTCTAATAAAGTTACTGAGAACTAATAGAGGGGACAGGACCGGGAGAAACCTCTTAATATAGTTTTCCTGCCTTCAAGACACAACAAGGACACCCCATAAGTACACAGTAAAGACATATGAATAAAAACCCAAGCCCGCAGGGGCACTCACGGACCACGGAGGGAGCCAGCAATCACACCAAGAGAGGACCAAAATGGCGCTGGAGGACCTCAAGGGGCGGGCCGCAGGAGGAGACGACGCGTAGCACGCCAACCGACAGGCCATGCCCCCTCGAGAAGCACAGGGACAGGCTGAGAGGTCGATGGAAGCCTCCTTCTCACCATCCCTAGCAAACTTATATATAGGATGGTGGGAACTCCATATGATTTTTACGGAAAAGAATCCTTTCCAGAAACATCTGTTCTGGTATGCAAGATATATTGACGACCTGATCTGCATCTGGAGAGGCCCTATTGAAACTGCGAAAGAATTTATGACGTATCTCAATTCTAACGATCTTAACCTGAATTTTACAGGTGACATACAACCAAAAGAGATAGCATATCTAGATTTAGTGTTGCTGGCTACAGACAAAGGAACACACATTGAATAAAGGGGGGGTGGGAGCAGCTCAATCACTATTATTTATACAAAATTATTATTATTATTCAGGGCCTGGGAACTAATTTACCGCCCAGTTTAACCCTCTCATCAACTAAATATCAAGCAACAAACATGTCTAGCTATGTGGAAAGACAGAGACTGGGCGGTAAATTAGTTCCCAGGCCCTGACTAATAATAATAATTTTGTATAAATAATAGTGATTGAGCTGCTCCCACCCCCCTTTATTCATTTGAATTGCCGTGAGAACAAGCAGGGAGGAATTCAGTCAATAGGAATTTCTCCCTGTGAAGTGTTCTAAAGGGAGGCTGGCTGCTTCCCAGGTGAGTAGCTCTCAGATATTTGTCTGCATTGCATGTCCCAAATTTGGGGACTCAGAATTAAGAGTAGGGACCACACTAAACACAGAGTGCCTTGCCGGGGCAGTGTGGCTTCCACATGTATCTGCAGATATATGCAACCAAATCTCTGTCTTTCCACATAGCTAGACATGTTTGTTGCTTGATATTTAGTTGATGAGAGGGTTAAACTGGGCGGTAAATTAGTTCCCAGGCCCTGAATAATAATTTTGTATAAATAATAGTGATTGAGCTGCTCCCACCCCCCTTTATTCATTTAACACACATTGAAACCCGAACCTATCGTAAAGCTACTGCTGAGAACTCAACTCTATTTGCGACCAGTTGCCATTCTTACCACACAAAAAAGGCAATACCCCGTGGGGAGTTCCTTAGAGCCACTAGAAACTGCAGCACAGAGTCATCAAAAAAACATGAGTTCAGGACCATTAAGATGAGACTCCAACAAAGAGGGTATAACCCCACAATGATTGAAAGGTTGGAAACAGAGGTGAATGCTATGGACCGAAAGACCATTTTATTTAAATCTACTGACACGCAGAAAAAGAACAACCATAGGAAAGATGATAAGCCTTTGACGATGGTCACAGCTTTCAGTAAACAGTTTGCAACAATTAGAGAAATCGTGAATTTCAATCTTCCAATATTACGGTTAGACCCTGATTTACAACCACTATTGGATAGGAAAGGAGTGCGGGTTGTAGCTAAACGTGCACCCACCCTAGCGAGCAAATTATCACCTTCTTTACTTCTAGGACATGGCTCACATGCAGAGGTTGCTTTGTATGTGGCCAGAATAGATGTGCATGCTGCAAATACATATCAAAAACTACATACTTAGAATCGAGTGTGACCAGAAAACGATATAACATCTTGAACATTTTAAATTGCAACTTAAACACAGATTCATGGCACACCTGTATCAGTGCAAGTCTGTCCAACCAAGATCTAATGTAGCAAAGCATTGTCAAAAATTGCATTCTGGAGATCCAGCTAGTTTAAAAGTTACAGCTGTTGAAAAAATCACCCCAAGGTGGGGATACTTATAAAAGGCTGTTGAAAACAGAAGTTAAATGGATATTAAGGCTTGTAACCCTTATTCCCGATGGACTGAACGACAGATTAGATCTGTCATTGTTCACAGAT
The DNA here is from genome assembly GCA_027917425.1 of Gastrophryne carolinensis. Classification (NCBI taxonomy): domain Eukaryota; kingdom Metazoa; phylum Chordata; class Amphibia; order Anura; family Microhylidae; genus Gastrophryne; species Gastrophryne carolinensis. The sequence continues at coordinate 3,374,959 of CM051237.1, forward strand.
CTCTAGAAGATATTTTTCCTTATAGAACCAAAAGTTATAAATGCTTTATTCCCGTAAGACCATGCGGATAATACAGAAGACGACAACATTGATTTTAATAACATACGTTTTTATCATCATTTTATATTTTTTCTTTTGGGCACTTTACCATTACGGTCCACATTTAAGCGTATGCTATAGTATATATATATATATATATATATATATATATATATATATATATATATATACCTGGGCTACTCAAATGTTCTTACAAATTTGTACTATACTTTATGTTCTCCATCAGGTTCTATTGGGTTTATAGAGCCCTTTAAGGTACTACTACTAGGACTTACTGGTGTTCCCATTACCTACAAGGCTTTGGCAGATAAATTAATGTATATGTATAGCTGATTTACCTTGCTTAGGTAGCTTTCCTTTCACCCTTTATTAGGGTCCCTTTAAGGGTTTTTAATTATGCCTTACTCCATTATGGCGCGGTAACTTTTAAATAGGTTTAATAGGCGGGAGCTGTGCAATTTTCATAGGGACCAGAGAACAATTGATATACAAAAAAGAAAAACATCTATTTTTTATCATTTACTTTTATTAGTTCAGGCGTTCCCACTACAGTCCTCATACGTCTCATCTGTAATGATAGCCATCTATCTAGTAGCCGCTGGACGTATCTTGTCCTTTGATTGTAATCTCTAACCTAACGCTGCCACATTCCATGCTAATGAATAGCCTAGAGGCGCCCTTATACTATTTACGTAGCAAATGCTGCTAGGTTTTCCTTTTAACTGAATAGTGTAGAGTCATTACTACACAACTACGTAGCACGAGCTGCCTGGCTTCTGATTGGAGTAATTACTAACCAATCATACTAACAACAGCCCCGGAGCTCGGGAAATTACTTCCTGGTCATGGCTGCTCTTTTCTCTATGCCCCGCACAAGAAGTTAAAGTGGACCAACACCCAGGATTTTGACTATCCTGGGTTTTGGTCCACTTCAGCTGTTTAAAACCCCCCAGAAACCCCCAAACTCACCTCACCACGCTCCCACGGACAAGCAGCGGACAAGGCAGCGCGTCCGCCGCCGCCTCCCGTGCGCCCCTCTGACAGTGCGCGCGCCCGCGCCGGCCACTCACAAACGGCCGGCGCGGGCGCGCGCACGGCTAGAGGAGCGCGCGGGAGGCGGCGGCGGCCGCTGCCGATCAGGTGAGTTCTTTTGGGGTTTTGGGGGGGGGTCCCTCACCGCGGGACATCCCGATCTCGGATGTCCCGCGGTGAGGGGGGTGATCGGCCCGGGAATCTTATAGATTCCCGGGCCGATCACCCATGGGTGATGGTCCACTTTAATCATTCAGGCAGGACCCGATAGAAGAGCTGTAACAAATAACGACCTAGGAGCCTTCTAATATAATATAAAGGCAACTTTCTGGTGTGTCATGTATTGTAGTTTTCTTCTCCTGGTGACCTGTGACGTCATGGTGAACATTTCCATTTTTTGGACGGCGTGCTGCCCCGCATTATTGTTTTCACCTGACAAGGTAAGCCCTTTAGTATGGTATATATGTGGACCCTCTGAGTGCCCTATTTTGTGTATGACTAAGAGCTTTTTGGGCTCGAAACGCGTCACACGTGCCAGCTAGCCCTCTTCCCCGGGGAGCTGCCTGTGATCTTTACACTATAGATGCTGCTATTTTGGTGTGATTTTTTAATGTGGAACAATTAAAAGTTACATTTTAACCGTTGATCAGCTGGACACAACATTGAATGCACTGCAGAGAAGATACTGGGGAATTTGTGGGAGGTCCCGGGTATATATGGACCGGAAGGCGCCTCTTTTTGCCATCACTGCAGTCAAGCGCCCTCTAGCGGAGGTAATCCCATCTGTTATGAATTATTAGTATCTGGAGCAGGACGTGCTGCATACTTAGAATATAATCCTTGTTACCGAAAAGACTTGCGAGGACCTACCCTGGGTCATCTCCCCTCTGCTTTAGGATGTGGACTCTGTCAGGGTTCCATCTAACATATATGGTGGGAGTGCCCGGTGGTAAGTCATTTTTGGACAGTGGTTATTGCATTGACTCACAAACTGGTCAATTTTACTATAAGTCTACTGATAACGGAGTTCAAGGAATTTCCATGACCTAAAACAACACCTAAACAAAACATCGTTGGATTTATGCCCAGAACATATCACATGTATATCTATATAACTAAGCTTAACATCAAAGTATAGAATAGAAAATGGAGGAGAGACTTAAAGAACTTAATTTGTACAGTCTGGAGGAAGGAAGGGAGAGGGGGGACATGATTGAGACCTTTAAATATGTGAAAGGATTGAATAAGGTTCAGGAAGGAAGTGTTTTTAAGAAGAAACTTAATGATAGAACAAGGGGGCACAACCTGAAGCTAGTCGGGGGGAAGATCAGGAGCAATGTTAGAAAATATTACTTTACAGAAAGAGTAGTAGATGCTTGGAACAAACTTCCAACAGAGGTAGTTGAAAAATCAACAGTCATTGAATTTAAACATGCCTGGGATAAGCACACATCTATCCTAAGATAAAGAGTACATACAGTATACACATAAGGGCAGACTAGATGGACCGTATGGTCTCCTTCTGCCGTCAACCTTCTATGTTATGTTTCTATGAGTCTTCTTTTTCACATCATTTTACTCTTCAGTCCCCTCTTAGATCATCTTCTACATGATCTTTTTCCTTTCTTTGATCTGGGTAAGCAGTGTAGATGCTAACGGGGCTCTTCTTACAACTAGCAATTAAGTCTGAAGGAAACAAAAAGCATAATAATCACAAAAATGACGAGAACATCGATTGCCATGTCTCTTAATCCTGTTAAAATTCCTTCAAAATTTCTGGAAGGTTACCTAGTTTACCAAAAGGGCTCCATTCTTGGGCAAAATTTCTTACTTTCTGATGGATTCTTTTCACCTCTTCCCTGTGTCCTTTAACCACCTCATAATAATCAGGAATCTCCAGACTAGTGTTGTGGACCCAGATACAACATTCATATTCCTCTGTCATTTTGCATTTGCCTGTTAAGGCAGCGCATATTCTTTCTATGGCTAAATGATGTGAACCTACTTCTGATAGCCTTTACCTCTTCTTTAAGACTATTAATGTCCCCTGAATTATCTGACATTTTTGCTGTATAATTATTTAATCTCTTCATCATATCTATTCCCCAGCCGGACCACGGGGGGAACCATGACCAAGCCATATCCTTCTGGGTTATAATGTCCCTTTTCCATAATAGGGATTTAAGAGGGTTGTGGGGGTATTTGCTAGCTTCAAATAAACTTTCAGCATCCACAGTGCCTACTACTCCCATAGCTGGGATCAGGGAGGCCAAATATCACCATCCCTGGAGCTTTGGAGGGATCCATGTGTAACAGGTTTTTACACAATAAACATATATATTATTTCCCAGAAATATGGGTATCTGGCTAAAAGAACATTGTGTCTCACTGCTTTCAACTGCCATTGGTAATAAAAGTAGTTTAGAGATGGCACTTTGTTTAGGTTTGAAAATGACTTCTCTGGTTATATTTATAAGAGTTCCGACATTATCAGTGTAGGAGATATTCATTTCACTATATCTACACACGTCGCCCCCTCTTGCATTCATTTTTCCCAACAGGAAACACCAATCAGGAAAGTGTGTTCTTGCTATTATGGGGAAGTCTACTGTCTCATTACTGATTCGTGTAACATTTTGGAAAATAGTCTTAGGGGTTCCTGTCAATAAAGAGATAAGATTTACAGGGGCCGCAAAACAAGAGGTATCCTGGCAGAACTAGGATGCATTTTTTTGCAGATCCAACAATTTTCATAACCTGATTTGAATTTCAGCAATAGTGACTCAGGGTGGAAAGTGTTCAATTCATGTCTCTGGATATCATTAGCAGTAGTGGAAGTTGCAGTGGTATTAGGGCCCCTGAGATAACAGACAGCTTCCAGCTGGCCAATCAAATTTTTGACAGTGCAGAAAAACCTATAAGATCAAGCATGTATACATGACTGGCAGTCTTCCACAAGTATGGCTGTGCGTGTCACCGCTATCTGGTCACAGGCCCAAAGGGAGCTCCTGCTTCACAGACACTTGGGCCCCAGCTAGCTATGTACAATTGTCCTGTCTGACTCAGCAATTGTGACCCTGAGTACCAGATCCTATTGATAGGCACGTAAAAATGTAGGCATTTTTATGTAATTATGCACATTATGGTGTCCTGCTGCTCACTAGTGAAGAGCGATGGGGCCATCTCTGTGCTGATGTATGCACCATTTGACGTGTCCCAGGGGTGTCCTGAAGTGTTCAGACCTCGGTGAGTGGGGCATAGGCGGTGATATAGTGGGGGGTTGTTAAGGTGAAGCCGGTTCCGCTGCCGCATATCTATTTTTAATGTCAGAAGTCAGACATGACCAGCAAAAAATGCAGCCACAAGAGCTGCAACCAGCCTCAAGCAGAGCACCCGGGAAACTCTGGCCATGGGTCCCGCCACCGTTCGCCTGCAACCTTATGCCTGCAAACACCATCTAGCAGAGGCAGGCCAGCTAGCAGGCTATGGCAGAGCAGTTTAACCCTCACTGCTCACCCATCCAAGCCCATTATCACCAAGAGTGAGAAGTCAAGTAGAGCAGTGGGATGCTATCTAGTAGGCCTATCACTGCTAACCCCAGACGTAGTGAACATCAAGCCCAGAGCTCCTCCACCAAGCGTGCCAAAGGAGAGCAGAGGCTGGGCTAATACTCGGGAAAGCACTGGGAGCCCCATAGTGCTGGCCCTCGCCAAACATCTTGCAGCAGTGTGAAGAAGAGCAAAAAGGAAGGGTAAAAGAATACACATAAGCCCCCAACCCCCTCTCCCACTGCAGCTCAGCAGGACAGCTCAATTATGGAGAGCCCTGTATCACCATCCCCACCCACTCCTGCTACATCAGGGGCCACCCAGGACAACACATCCAGCCTCCAACCTAGCCCTGTGGAAACTTTGGCAACACCAATCTCCACCCACTCTAATTCATCCCACACCTCAGGGCCACATGTCCCCCATTCCACCTAGCACCCATGGAGATGATTGCCAAAGCTTTGTGGACAGACACCTGCGAAGGAGCACACTATGTGGGAGATTCAGCGATGCCCAATGTCTGGCTTTAACCACAGCTGTTTCAGACCACTATGATGAGCTTTATGGCCAAAGTTCTCGTGCCACATCAAAATCTGTGCGATACCGCATCTGGTAGGCCATCACCCGGCAAGTCAATAGTGCGGGGCCTGAAAGGAAGGATATAGATCAGGTTCAAAGGAAATTTTTGGACATTAAACATGCTGTGCACCAGAAAATCAACAGACGTAAGCAACAGGGGTAACAATGCATTGTGCTGTTGTGGATGTTGATGTTAGCCATGACCTTGGTCTTCCCCTGAAATTCATTTTACACCCGCAGAGGATCTCGTATATGGAATACTGAACCCTGCCACACTCCATGGTTTGCCAGGGACTATTGATTCTGACTGGAATGCTACTGCATTGGGTAAGTAGTTATAATGTTTTTTGCATTTAAATTCTAAGACATATCACTCATTACAATTGGCTAGTTCGTCATGCCATCCTGGCCTAAGTGTTGTTGGTGGGCCATCAAAGGCCAAGATTACAAATGCAATAACATGCCAACTCATACATTTTTTCATGAGTGGAATGTAATGTGTATAATCCAATACATAACTTGAACAACATGGAAGCAGATGGATTAGTCATTACTTATGCACACAAGGTATATGTCTAGATTAACACTAAACAGGACCAACCGGGCCACCCTTGGGCACAACTCACAATAGAGTTTCTTGAGAGAAGCACGTTCAATTCGGGTCAGCTGGAATACCTCATGCATGTGATTAACATCCAGATGCGGCCGATGCATTTCCAAGTCCATAAGATACATGCAGAGTATGGCGCGATGATGCAGACGCTCAATCTCACTCAGAGCGATCCATTCCATTCTCACAAACACCACAAAAGACTGAACCCCTGCTCCTGTGTATGACCCGGCTGCTTCCTGACTATGTCTCATTCTCTGCTTCTATGTATGACCCGGCTGCTTCCTGACTACATGTCATCCGCTGCTCATGTAAATGACCCGGCTGCTTCCTGACTACATCTCTTCCTCTGCTCCTGTGTGTGACCCGGCTGCATCCTGACTACATCTCATTCGCTGTTCCTGTGTATGACCCGGCTGCTTCCTGACATCTCATCTGCTGCTCCTGTGTATGACCCGGCTGCTTCCTGACTACGTCTCATCCGCTGCTCCTATGTTTGACCCTGCTGCTTCCTGACTACTTCGCATCCACTGCTCCTATGTATGACCCGGCTGCTTCCTGACTACGTCTCATCAGCTGCCCCTATGTATGACCCGACTGCTTCCTGACTATGACCCGGCTGCTTCATGACTACGTCTCATCCTCTGCTCCCGTGTATGACCTGGCTGCTTCCTGACTATGTCTCATCCGTTGCTCCTGTGTATGACCCGCCTGCTTCCTGACTACATCTCATCCGCTGCTCCCGTGTATGACCCGGCTGCTTCCTGACTACATCTCATCCTCAGCTCCTGTGTATGACCCGGCTGCTTCCTGACTATGTCTCATCCGTTGCTCCTGTGTATGACCCGGCTGCTTCCTGACTACGTCTCATTCTCTGCTCCTATGTATGACCCGGCTACTTCCTGACTACATGTCATCCGCTGCTCATGTAAATGACCCGGCTGCTTCCTGACTACATCTCTTCCTCTGCTCCTGTGTGTGACCCGGCTGCATCCTGACTACATCTCATTCGCTGTTCCTGTGTATGACCCGGCTGCTTCCTGACTACGTCTCATCCTCTGCTCCTGTGTATGACCCGGCTGCTTCCTGACTACGTCTCATCCGCTGCTCCTGTGTATGACCCGGCTGCTTCCTGACTACATCTCATCCGCTGCTCCTGTGTATGACCCGGCTGCTTCCTGACTACATGTCATCCGCTGCTCATGTAAATGACCCGGCTGCTTCCTGACTACATCTCTTCCTCTGCTCCTGTGTGTGACCCGGCTGCATCCTGACTACATCTCATTCGCTGTTCCTGTGTATGACCCGGCTGCTTCCTGACATCTCATCTGCTGCTCCTGTGTATGACCCGGCTGCTTCCTGACTACGTCTCATCCGCTGCTCCTATGTTTGACCCTGCTGCTTCCTGACTACTTCGCATCCACTGCTCCTATGTATGACCCGGCTGCTTCCTGACTACGTCTCATCAGCTGCCCCTATGTATGACCAGACTGCTTCCTGACTATGACCCGGCTGCTTCATGACTACGTCTCATCCTCTGCTCCCGTGTATGACCTGGCTGTTTCTGACTATGTCTCATCCGTTGCTCCTGTGTATGACCCGCCTGCTTCCTGACTACATCTCATCCGCTGCTCCCGTGTATGACCCGGCTGCTTCCTGACTACATCTCATCCTCTGCTCCTGTGTATGACCTGGCCGCTTCCTGACTATGTCTCATCCTCTGCTCCTGTGTATGACCTGGCTGCTTCCTGACTACGTCTCATCCTCTGCTCCCACGTATGACCTGGCTGCTTCCTGACTACATCTCATCCTCAGCTCCTGTGTATGACCCGGCTGCTTCCTGACTATGTCTCATCCGTTGCTCCTGTGTATGACCCGGCTGCTTCCTGACTACGTCTCATTCTCTGCTCCTATGTATGACCCGGCTACTTCCTGACTACATGTCATCCGCTGCTCATGTAAATGACCCGGCTGCTTCCTGACTACATCTCTTCCTCTGCTCCTGTGTGTGACCCGGCTGCATCCTGACTACATCTCATTCGCTGTTCCTGTGTATGACCCGGCTGCTTCCTGACTACGTCTCATCCTCTGCTCCTGTGTATGACCCGGCTGCTTCCTGACTACGTCTCATCCGCTGCTCCTGTGTATGACCCGGCTGCTTCCTGACTACATCTCATCTGCTGCTCCTGTGTATGACCCGGCTGCTTCCTGACTACGTCTCATCCGCTGCTCCTATGTTTGACCTGGCTGCTTCCTGACTACTTCGCATCCACTGCTCCTATGTATGACCCGGCTGCTTCCTGACTACGTCTCATCAGCTGCCCCTATGTATGACCCGACTGCTTCCTGACTATGACCCGGCTGCTTCATGACTACGTCTCATCCTCTGCTCCCGTGTATGACCCGGCTGCTTCCTGACTACATCTCATCCTCTGCTCCTGTGTATGACCTGGCCACTTCCTGACTATGTCTCATCCTCTGCTCCTGTGTATGACCTGGCTGCTTCCTGACTACATCTCATCCTCTGCTCCTGTGTATGACCTGGCCACTTCCTGACTATGTCTCATCCTCTGCTCCTGTGTATGACCCGGCTGCTTCCTGACTACATCTCATCCTCTGCTCCTGTGTATGACCCGCCTGCTTCCTGACTACATCTCATCCGCTGCTCCTGTGTATGACCCGGCTGCTTCCTGACTACGTCTCATCCGCTGCTCCTATGTTTGACCCTGTTGCTTCCTGACTACTTCGCATCCACTGCTCCTATGTATGACCCGGCAGCTTCCTGACTACATCTCATCCTCTGCTCTTGTGTATGACCGGGCTGCTTCCTGACTACGTCTCATCAGCTGCCCCTATGTATGACCCGACTGCTTCCTGACTATGACCCGGCTGCTTCATGACCATGTCTTATCCTCTGCTCCCGTGTATGACCCAGCTGCTTCCTGACTACATCTCATCCTCTGCTCCTGTGTATGACCTGGCCGCTTCCTGACTATGTCTCATCCGCTGCTCCCGTGTATGACCCAGCTGCTTCCTGACTACATCTCATCCTCTGCTCCTGTGTATGACCTGGCCGCTTCCTGACTATGTCTCATCCTCTGCTCCCGTGTATGACCCGGCTGCTTCCTGACTACATCTCATCCTCAGCTCCTGTGTATGACCCGGCTGCTTCCTGACTATGTCTCATCCGCTGCTCCTGTGTATGACCCACCTGGTTCCTGACTATGTCTCATCCGCCGCTCCTGTGTATGACCCGGCTGCTTCCTGACTACATCTCATCCACTGCTCCTGTATATGACCCGCCTGCTTCCTGACTACGTCTCATCCGCTGCTCCTGTATATGACCCGCCTGCTTCCTGATTATGTCTCATCCTCTGCTCCTGTGTATGACCCGGCTGCTTCCTGACTACGTCTCATCCGCTGCTCCTGTATATGACCCGCCTGCTTCCTGACTATGTCTCATCCGCCGCTCCTGTGTATGACCCGGCTGCTTCCTGACTACGTCTCATCCGCTGCTCCTGTGTATGACCTAGCTGCTTCCTGACTATGTCTCATCCACTGCTCCTGTGTATGACCCGGCTGCTTCCTGACTATGTCTCATCCTCTGCTCCTGTGTATGACCCGGCTGCTTCCTGACTACATCTCATCCTCTCCTGTTTATGACCCAGCTTGCTTCCTGACTATATCTCATCCTCTGCTTCTGTGTATGACCCGGCTGCTTCCTGACTAAATCTCATCCTCTGCTCCTGTGTATGACCCGGCTGCTTCCTGACTACATCTCATCCTCTCCTGTGTATGACCCAGCTTGCTTCCTGACTACGTCTCATCCTCTGCTCCTGTGTATGACCCGGCTGCTTCCTGACTACATCTCATCCTCTCCTGTGTATGACCCAGCTTGCTTCCTGACTACGTCTCATCCTCTGCTCCTGTGTATGACCCAGCAGCTTCCTGACTACATCTCATCCGCTGCTCCTGTGTATGACTCGGCTGCTTCCTATGACTGATCCTCTGCTCCTTTGCCATGCTGGACGGCTAAGAAATCTAACAGACTCCCTATACTAGCCTGCCCTTGGGGGATCCACATTCAGAACATGTATGAAACCCACAGGGTCACAGGCAATATTCCCGTACAAGGCAGCTGTGATGTTGCAGCTTCCAGCTGTCACACTCTGGTTTTCCTGTATCTAAGGGACAGTCCTGCGCCGTTGTGACAGTCTGGGGACAGGAGCACTCTGTCATCTTTAGTGAAACTGGGATGTGGCCAATGAGCAGCTGAGAAAAGAGGAAAAGCTGAGGAGGAGTAATAGGTGAGGGTGGAGCAAAGAGAAGGCGAGAGGCAGAGGATGGGAGAGAGCTGAGAAGGTGAAGAAAACACTAGAAGACAGGTGACAAGAAGAAGTAGAAGAGGTGAGGGTGGACTAACGAGAAGACAAGAGGCAGAGGATGGGACAGAGCTGAGGAGGTGAAGAAAACATTAGAAGACAGGTGACAAGAAGAAGTAGAAGAGGTGAGGGTGGACTAAAGAGAAGGCGAGAGGCAGAGGATGGGAGAGAGCTGAGGAGGTGAAGAAAACACTAGAAGACAGGTGACGAGGAGAAGTAGAAGAGGTGAGGGTGGACTAAAGAGAAGGTGAGAGGCAGAGGATGGGAGAGAGCTGAGGAGGTGAAGAAAACACTAGAAGACAGGTGACAAGAAGAAGTAGAAGAGGTGAGGGTGGACTAAAGAGAAGAAAGAAGAGACGAAAAGGTGGGGAAACAAAACATGGAGCAGAAGAAAGACAAGCAATGAGGGGGGGCCAAAAGAGACTCCGCCCCTTCCTCTGACAGAGCACTGTAACCGGGCAGGCAGGTGACCCCAGTCACCTCCCTGTACACAAGCCCCTCCCCCTTGGCTTCACCTCTGCAGAGCTGCTGCCCTGTGTGGGGCCCCTGCTGTGTCCCAGCTTGTCCATCTTGTTCTGGTCACAGGAGGGGTCCCAGGTTTGTAGCTGAGGGGTCCCGGGTGCACTTGGTGTAGGGCGGCTCCTCCCATGTTCCTGAGGCCGGAGCAGGTGGTAACGCCCCTATTCACCAATCAGAGGCCTCTATTTACTTCACCCCACCCCCTAGAGAGTCACTCCCCTGAGGAGCTGAACACCCCTCCCCCTCTCCTGTGCCTTGTTAATTGCCCCTCCCCCAATCTAATTAACATTCCCCCAGGCTGAGAGGGGGGTGAGTCCGGGATCCATCACCCCCTTTAGGCTCTGGAGAACCATCACCATATAATGACAGAGGAGTAAGAGGAGTATAAATAGACAATATAATATATATTGGGGCCTCTCCTGTGTCAGGATAATAGTAAGTAAAGCTTTATATCACAGCAGGGGGCGGGTGATATTATCAGTAGGGAGATGAGGGACACAATTACCTCACACGCAAGTGATGAGCACCTTGGCTTCACCAAAATGGCCGCCTCTTGCGCTGCTGCTGATAACGCGGGAAAAAGGAAAATGGCCGCCGCAGCTTGTGACGTATCAATTTAAATATATGCGTGTTCATATGCGTACAACAAAATGGCCGCACCTGCCGATGAGGACACTTTACGCTCACAAGGCACGTCAAGGGCTACGAGAAAATGGCCGGCTCGGCGCTTCTTAAACCCCGTCTAACTTGATTGTACAGCAGTGACACAGAAATCTACAATCTGCCTTCCGATCTCCTCCTTCTGTGTGTGCGCGATGAATTCTGGGTAATCTTTTCTCTTATTTGAGGGAGGTTTCGTCTAGACGGTAAATGTCCCCCGTGCAGCGTGGCTGGCGGCCATTTTGCTGTAGCCTGCGGCCATTTTGGTACCGAACAGAGCGACGTTGGAGTAACAGCGGCGTGTGAGCGCTCAGGTATTAAATATTGCTGCTATTTTCTGGTTTGATAGAGGGGGAGGGGCTAATATTCTGCACACTGACCACCGCTGGTCACTATGACAACTGCAGTACCATGTTTTACTATTCTGGGTTCTGGTCCCTGTCCCCGGGGCATCCCGAATCAGAGCCATTGTGTGACCCACCCCCCAGGTCACCCCCTATAACTCACCTCTGGGGAAATCATCAGCCAGATAACTAAACAGCTATACTCACCTTTTCTCCCCAGCTGAAGACATGAGGGCCGTTCCATCCTAGAGCAGTCAGGGTAATATCTCGGGGTCCATCCTAGAGTAGTCAGGGCGATATCTCGAGGTCCATCCTAGAGTAGTCAGGGTAATATCTCGGGGTCCATCCTAGAGTAGTCAGGGCGATATCTCGAGGTCCATCCTAGAGTAGTCAGGGTAATATCTCGGGGTCCATCCTAGAGTAGTCAGGGCGATATCTCGAGGTCCATCCTAGAGCAGTCAGGGTAATATCTCGGGGTCCATCCTAGAGCAGTCAGGGCGATATCTCAGGGTCCATCCTAGAGCAGTCAGGGCGATATCTCAGGGTCCATCCTAGAGTAGTCAGGGTAATATCTCGAGGTCCATCCTAGAGCAGTCAGGGCAATATCTCGGGATCCATCCTAGAGCAGTCAGGGCGATATCTCAGGGTCCATCCTAGAGTAGTCAGGGCGATATCTCGGGGTCCATCCTAGAGTAGTCAGGGCGATATCTCGAGGTCCATCCTAGAGTAGTCAGGGTAATATCTCGGGGTCCATCCTAGAGTAGTCAGGGCGATATCTCGAGGTCCATCCTAGAGCAGTCAGGGTAATATCTCGGGGTCCATCCTAGAGCAGTCAGGGTAATATCTCGGGGTCCATCCTAGAGCAGTCAGGGCGATATCTCGGGGTCCATCCTAGAGCAGTCAGGGCGATATCTCAGGGTCCATCCTAGAGTAGTCAGGGTAATATCTCGAGGTCCATCCTAGAGCAGTCAGGGCGATATCTCGGGATCCATCCTAGAGCAGTCAGGGCGATATCTCAGGGTCCATCCTAGAGTAGTCAGGGCGATATCTCGGGGTCCATCCTAGAGCAGTCAGGGCGATATCTCGGGATCCATCCTAGAGCAGTCAGGGCGATATCTCGGGGTCCATCCTAGAGTAGTCAGGGCGATATCTCGGGATCCATCCTAGAGTAGTCAGGGCGATATCTCTGGGTCCATCCTAGAGCAGTCAGGGCAATATCTCGGGATCCATCCTAGAGCAGTCAGGGCGATATCTCGGGGTCCATCCTAGAGCAGTCAGGGCAATATCTCGGGGTCCATCCTAGAGCAGTCAGGGCAATATCTCGGGATCCATCCTAGAGCAGTCAGGGCAATATCTCGAGGTCCATCCTAGAGTAGTCAGGGCGATATCTCGAGGTCCATCCTAGAGTAGTCAGGGCGATATCTCGGGATCCATCCTAGAGCAGTCAGGGTAATATCTCGGGGTCCATTCTAGAGTAGTCAGGGTGATATCTCAGGGTCCATCCTAGAGTAGTCAGGGCGATATCTCGAGGTCCATCCTAGAGTAGTCAGGGCGATATCTCGGGATCCATCCTAGAGCAGTCAGGGTGATATCTCGGGGTCCATTCTAGAGTAGTCAGGGTGATATCTCAGGGTCCATCCTAGAGTAGTCAGGGTGATATCTCGGGGTCCATCCTAGAGCAGTCAGGGCGATATCTCGGGATCCATCCTAGAGCAGTCAGGGCGATATCTCGAGGTCCATCCTAGAGTAGTCAGGGCGATATCTCGGGGTCCATCCTAGAGTAGTCAGGGCGATATCTCGGGGTCCATCCTAGAGTAGTCAGGGCGATATCTCGGGATCCATCCTAGAGCAGTCAGGGTGATATCTCGGGGTCCATTCTAGAGTAGTCAGGGTGATATCTCGGGGTCCATTCTAGAGTAGCCAGGGCGATATCTCGGGGACCATCCTAGAGTAGTCAGGGCGATATCTCGGGGTCCATCCTAGAGCAGTCTGGGCGATATCTCGGGGCCCATCCTAGAGCAGTCTGGGCGATATCTCGGGTTCCATCCTAGAGTAGTCAGGGCGATATCTCGGGGTCCATCCTTGAGCAGTCAGGGCGATATCTCGGGGTCCATCCTAGAGTAGTCAGGGTAATATCTCGGGGTCCATCCTTGAGCAGTCAGGGCGATATCTCGGGGTCCATCCTAGATTAGTCAGGGTAATATCTCGGGGTCCATCCTAGAGTAGTCAGGGCGATATCTCTGGGTCCATCCTAGAGCAGTCAGGGCGATATCTCGGGATCCATCCTAGAGTAGTCAGGGCAATATCTCGAGGTCCATCCTAGAGTAGTCAGGGCGATATCTCGGGGTCCATCCTAGAGCAGTCAGGGCGATATCTCTGGGTCCATCCTAGACTACTCAGGGCGATATCTCGGGATCCATCCTAGAGCAGTCAGGGCGATATCTCGGGATCCATCCTAGAGCAGTCAGGGCGATATCTCTGGGTCCATCCTAGACTACTCAGGGCGATATCTCGGGATCCATCCTAGAGTAGTCAGGGCAATATCTCGGGGTCCATCCTAGAGTAGTCAGGGCAATATCTCGGGGTCCATCCTAGAGCAGTCAGGGCGATATCTCGGGATCCATCCTAGAGCAGTCAGGGTAATACCTCGGGGTCCATCCTAGAGTAGTCAGGGCGATATCTCGGGGTCCATCCTAGAGCAGTCAGGGCAATATCTCGGGGTCCATCCTAGAGAAGTCAGGGTAATATCTCGGGGGCCATCCTTGAGCAGTCTGGGCAATATCTCGGGGTCCATCCTAGAGCAGTCAGGGCAATATCTCGGGATCCATCCTAGAGTAGTCAGGGTAATATCTCGGGGTCCATCCTAGAGCAGTCAGGGCAATATCTCGGGGTCCATCCTAGAGCAGTCAGGGCAATATCTCGGGGTCCATCCTAGAGCAGTCAGGGCGATATCTCTGGGTCCATCCTAGAGCAGTCAGGGCAATATCTCGGGGTCCATCCTAGAGCAGTCAGGGCAATATCTCGGGGTCCATCCTAGAGTAGTCAGGACGATATCTCGGGGTCCATTCTAGAGTAGTCAGGGCAATATCTCGGGGTCCATCCTAGAGTAGTCAGGGCAATATCTCGGGATCCATCCTAGAGTAGTCTGGGCAATATCTCTGGGTCCATCCTGGAGTAGTCAGGGCAATATCTCGGGGGTCCATCCTAGAGTAGTCAGGGCAATATCTCGGGGGTCCATCCTAGAGTAGTCAGGGTGATATCTCGGGATCCATCCTAGAGTAGTCAGGGCGATATCTCGGGATCCATCCTAGAGTAGTCAGGGTAATATCTCGGGGTCCATCCTAGAGCAGTCAGGGCAATATCTCGGGGTCCATCCTAGAGCAGTCAGGGCAATATCTCGGGATCCATCCTAGAGTAGTCAGGGTAATATCTCGGGGTCCATCCTAGAGCAGTCAGGGCAATATCTCGGGGTCCATCCTAGAGCAGTCAGGGCAATATCTCGGGGTCCATCCTAGAGCAGTCAGGGCAATATCTCTGGGTCCATCCTAGAGCAGTCAGGGCAATATCTCGGGGTCCATCCTAGAGCAGTCAGGGCAATATCTCGGGGTCCATCCTAGAGTAGTCAGGGTAATATCTCGGGGTCCATCCTAGAGCAGTCAGGGCAATATCTCGGGGTCCATCCTAGAGCAGTCAGGGCAATATCTCGGGATCCATCCTAGAGCAGTCAGGGTAATATCTCGGGGTCCATCCTAGAGCAGTCAGGGCAATATCTCGGGGTCCATCCTAGAGCAGTCAGGGCAATATCTCGGGGTCCATCCTAGAGCAGTCAGGGCAATATCTCGGGGTCCATCCTAGAGTAGTCAGGGTAATATCTCGGGGTCCATCCTAGAGCAGTCAGGGCAATATCTCGGGGTCCATCCTAGAGCAGTCAGGGCAATATCTCGGGGTCCATCCTAGAGCAGTCAGGGCAATATCTCGGGGTCCATCCTAGAGTAGTCAGGGTAATATCTCGGGGTCCATCCTAGAGCAGTCAGGGCAATATCTCGGGGTCCATCCTAGAGCAGTCAGGGCAATATCTCGGGGTCCATCCTAGAGTAGTCAGGGCAATATCTCGGGGTTCATCCTAGAGTTGTCAGGAAAATGCCATCTATGGTTGGAGTAATTATGAAGCTTCCTAATTTTGCCTACTGCTCTTTAGGTGCAAATGTCACCCCATCCTTCCAGCTGTGTGTGTGTGCTGCTGGGATTTCTTGCTATGTGGTGGGTGTTGCTGGGATATCTGGCGGGTGCTGCTGGGATTTCTTGCTATGTGGCGGGTGCTGCTGGGATATCTCCTTATCTGGCTTCTTCTCTGAGGCCCCAGAGGGTGATGTCACGTCTTATTTTCATGTCTTCCAGTGGGACCGTTACTGAGCAGACCAACAAGGATACAGACACTGCAGAAGAGGACGCAATATAGGAACATCAATATGGAAAGTCAGCAGCTCCTCCCATCACAGGGTAAGTAATGTGACTCACTGACCCCATCACCACCCTCCCATATCACCAGTTACACATTATAATGTCCTCTCTGTCTCTCCTCTTTATTCACAGACCCCAGAGACACTAATATAAGAAATGTGAAGACTGAGGAAGAGGACGAAATATGTGTGAAGAATGAAGAGGTGGACGTTCCTCTACAGATTAACCAAGGTGAGTAATAAACCTGAAATAGAAAATGTACCACTATTGCTTCTGTTTAATCCAAAGCAAGTAACACTTACCCCAAAGTCTTATTCTGCTACATAAACCATAAAAGATACAAACCTGAAAGTGTGGCCCCTGAAAATCAAGGAGGGGGGAACTACAAAGGGGGGTGCAGCCAAACCCAATGTACTAAATGCCAACCTTGCTTCCATATTGGCAGAGGAATGAGATTTTCCAGATGAAATGCAGAGCAATAACCCAAACTCTATTAAATGTCACATGACTAACCAAGGAGGAAATGGAACACCACAGAAAGGAAATTAAAGCGGACCAACACCCAAGCTGATCGGCCCGGGAATCTATAAGATTCATATCATATCCCTCCCCGCGGGGCATCCGAAATCGGGATTCCCCGCTGTGTGGAATCCCCCAGGACGCCCAGAAACCTTACCTTATCCCCGTTCCAACGGCGCATGCGTGGGCCGCGGGCGCATCTCGCACTTCTCTCTAGAAGGGCGCACATTCGCACCGGACCTTTGTGAATGGCGGGCGAGCTCCCTTTTAGAGGGAAGCGCGAGATGCGGCCTCCAGCATGCTCAGAGACGCTGTGGTTGTCTGTCGCTTGTCCGTACATTCCACAGCGGCTCTGAGCGCTCTGGACGAGTGCTTGCGCATGCGCCGTAAGAGCGGGTTGAGGTGAGTTTTTTACGTTGATCTGGGGGGTTTCACGCAGCGGGGCAACCCCGATCGGGGTACTCCGCGGAAGTGGACCAAAACCCAGGATTGTGAAAATCCTGGGTGTTGGTCCACTTTAAATAGACAAAGCCCCAGGACCAGATGGCATTCATCCCTGGGTTTTAGGGGAAATATATACAGTAATAGACAAAGCCACAGGACCAGATGGCATTCATCCCTGTGTTTAGGGGAATTATATACGGTAATAGATAAAGTCCCAGGACCAGATGGCATTCATCCCTGGGTTTTGGGGGAATGATATACAGTAACAAACAAGCCACTCTTTTATAATGTTTGTAGATTAAATAATGAGGGGGCTGTTCCTTGGGGTTGGCGGGTAGCAGATTTAGTACAAATCTTGAAAGTGGAACTAAACCTCAGAACTTTTCCTTGGTTTTGCTGCGTGCCCCGCTGCGTGGAAACCCCAACGGCTCATGTGCAGATGCTCGTTCAATGAGAGCCACCTGATGTGACGAAGTTATTCCACAGACGACTCTCATTAACTTGATTGGAGAGTGCAGGTAGGCTGGGGCAGGAGCGCACACACGACAGCAGCGAATGCTCCCTGTTTATAACAATGAGAGCCGCCTGCTAAATGACGTCAGGATGAGTCATTGGAAGGGGTGAACGTAGCCTCTCTGGTGAACTAAAGAAAGGCGCCCCCCTCAATGTTCTGGGCAATCACTGAGGTTTTACACAGCACAGACTCCCCAATTCGGGATACCTCATACGGAGGTGGTTGCTCCTAAAGTGATCCTATATCCCTGTTTTGGGGCACTGTACTGGGGATAGAAGGTGCTGACATAAACTTAGGATCACTTTAAACTCCCCACATGTTAACCAGTCGAGGACCAGGGGGGAGGAGAAAGAAGGTGTATAGGAATATATATTTTCCAGGTGTACAGCACGGCCTGTCTCATTTCATCCTTACTTCTGGATATTCCGCCACAAGGTGGCGCAGCTGACTGCAGAAGATTTGTGGCTCCTCTGGGCAGTATAAAAAGCCAGGAATCACCCATAGACCCCCGTGTTTTTCTGCAGTCATACTGCAAAGACAGAAGATGTCTCTCTATGTTTCACAGGTGAGCGGGGCAGCCAAGCCTGCGGCCCTGAAAGCCTATTTCCACCTGCTTCCGGACCCTCTTGCCTCCCAGCCTCGGCTGACAGATCGGGTAGCCGGCCATAGGCTTTTGGTGAGCCTACTAAGAGATGGGAGAGACCCTGCTGATTTGTGTCGCTGTTTTGGGGTGAGTGTTTTACTTGGGGGCTCTATATTGTCCTGGGCTCCCTAGCCTTTTCTCGCCCTTATTCTCCGCCCCTCACTCCGTTAGTCCGCTGCCTTCCCCCCTCTTTGTCCTCTTGCCTCTCCCCCTCTTCACGGCATGGCCGTTGTCGGGGTGGGTGGTGGTCTGTTGACAGTGCGCGCTGTCTTTTCGCCTCTTGCCGCTGCGGGCATGCTACGCGTCAGGAGGCGCCATAACTGTATTTGGGGGCGGCGGCGGTGCGCCCTGTCATGGTGCTTGGCGCCTTTTGTGGAGTGTGGGCCACCGCGGGATGCCGCATATCGCGTCATTCCCCCGTGGCCCGCCCCCCCAAGGTTCCGTACGGTGGCGCCATTTTGCGCTGTGCTGCCAGTGTTGGAACGGTGTGCTTGGCTGCTGGGGACCAGCACGGGGGATGACTTGTTCGTGTGCTGGGCTCTCTCCGTGCCTGCCTGTCACCGCGTGAGCTCTGCGGGGGGTCGCAATCACTTGACATCGGTCCGTGAGTTCTATGTGGGGTTTTTACTTCTGGACATGTGCTGCGGGATGCTGATGATTTTTTCTGCTTATGTCTTAGCAGCTTGTGGCTTCTCCCGGTCCGATACTCTCCCTCTCCCGGTCACCCCCTTTTTTTGTGGCTATCCCTTGGGGGGCATCCCGGGTGGCTACTATTAGCCATTACCCTGTGCCGGCCCACTGTGCCGCTAATAATCACCGTATGGAGGTTTCGGTGGATAGCGAGCTTGGCGGCCCCTCGGGGCAGACTCGGCTGTGTGTCATGTGCGGGGCATCCCCTTTGAGTGGTGGTGGTGTGGTTTGTGTGCCATGCGCCCAAAGTATTATTGCGGACCAGGCTGGGCTGAGCGCTTCTCTTTCCAGTTCTGCGCTTCCTATGGCATCTCCTACTCCTCCGTGCCTGCATTTAGCTCCCAGTGAGGGGGATACTAGCAGGGGGTCGCAATCAGATCTGGCGCTGCGAGTGGCCAGCATTGAGCTACTGCTGGCCTGACTGGTGACGGGCAAGGCCTCTGGCAAGAAGCGGCACCTTGACACCGCAATGTCCCTATTTGCCAAGGAGGATGAGGGCCTTGATGTGTATGGCGGCCATGACTCTCCGGAGGAGGGGGAGCTTTTCCGTGACTCGGACTCCTCTGGACATCGTCAGGACGGTTACGACAGTGACCTAGGGTCCTCCTCTGATGAGGATACCTGGCTCCCGGATGACACCGATAGGCTCTTGTCGACGATTTTCGAGTCATTGCACATCGCCCCCCCCCCCCCTAAGGCGGCAAAGAAGAAGCAGGGCGAGCTTTTCCGTCCTGGCAAGCAACGTTTGAAGTTCCCGGAACAGGGCCATTTCTCCAATATGGTGCTTAAGGAGTGGGAACGTCCTAATAGATTACCCTCGGTGCCTAAGGGCTTGGATAGAAGGTATCCCTTTTCGGCTGATTTGGTTAAGCGCTGGTCTTGCCCTCCTGAGGTGGACGCTCCGGTCTTGGGACTATCTAACACTTCGGCCATGCCGTCCTCCGACACTACTACACTGCGTGATAGCACGGACTGGCGTATGGACCAGTTGGCTTGTCATGCTTTCACCTTTGTGGGGGCAGGCTTGCGTCCGTTCTGCGCCGCGGCCATTACAGCCATTGCCATTAAGTGGAAGGTCAGGCGCCTTGCTGAGGCCGCCAGGTCTGGTAAGAGAAAGGAGGACTATATAGACCTCTTGCTTTGCTCTGATTTTATTGCCTTTGTGTTTGTTGTACAGAGGGACTTCCAAAATTTTAGTCAGGAACTTTGCAAAATAACAGGTTCCATCACCTTTTCTGAAGTTTTGCCAGTATGTAATCAGAGAAAAAAGGCACTCAACATCGCCAATTTCAATTTGTGGTTATGTCAGTGGTGTGAAGACAAAGGCTTTGGATGTATTAGTCATGAAGTTAGAAGGTGGTCGAACAATGAGTTGTTTAAGAGGGATGGCTTGCATCCTTCACAGAAAGGCACAGAAGAACTTGGAGTGGAACTCAGAGCATTTTTTGATTTAAACTAGAGGAAGGGGACAGAGATGTAACTTGTAAGGGTGATTTCTGTCCCCTACCATTTAGGATAAGGCAGGACATTGAAGCAGGAAGCCCGGTCAGTGGTAGGCTAGAGGTGGAAAAGTTCAAGTACACACTAAAATACAATACCAACAACATCCACATGATGTGTACCAATGCTCGCAGCTTGGGCAACAAGCTCTATGAATTAATGGCTATCATATCCAGAGATGAATTGGATCTTGTTGCAATAACAGACTTGGTTCAAGGATCACAATACCTGTTAGCTAGCCATACCCGGTTACACATTGTACAGAAAAGACAGATTGGATAGAAAGGGCAGTGGAGTAGCCATTTATGTCAAGACTACACTTCAATCAACAATAATTCAGCATACACATAATGAACTAGAAACTCTCTGGGTTACGGATGGAGCTGTGGTCAGAATTGGTGTGATATATAGGCCCCCTGGACAATCTGAGGATCTAGATAACCTGTTAATAGATGAAATCAGTGGAATGGCAGAGAAGGGGGACATTGTAATTACAGGTGACTTCAACATGCCTGATGTGGACTGGAATATACCAAGTGCATCGACATGCAAGAGCAGGACTATATTAGAGGCACTTAATGGAGTGTCTTTAAAACAACTTGTGACATTGCCAACTAGAGGAGATAACATTCTGGACTTAGTTCTGACCAATGGGGATCTGGTGTCCGAGGTCAGGGTTGAAGAAAATCTGGGTTCCAGTGACCATCAATGCTTATGCTTCAGAATAAAAACAGACATTGTGCAATCACACACCAGAACCAAAGTGCTAGACTTTAGGAAGACAAACTTCAAGGAAATGGCGGAGTATGTAGAAAGAAAATTAGGTGAGTGGAACAGAGTAGCAGAAGTGAGTGCCCAGTGGTCACTATTAAAAATGGCCATCTTAAAGGCAACTAAGCAATATGTGAAACAAACTAGCGAGAATAAAAGGAAGAAGAAACCATTATAGTTCACTAGGGAAGTCAGCACTATCATAAAAGATAAGAAGTCTGCCTAGAAGAAGTATAAAGCAAGTGGAAGTGTAGCTGACAGAGAGGCGTATAAAATTAAACAGAGGGAAGCAAAACTGATTATAAGGACTGCTAAATGGCAAAAGGAGGAAGAAATGGCCAAATCTATGAAGAGGGGAGATAAAACCTTTTTCCGATATATTGGTGACAGAAAGAAGAAAAACAATGCAGTCTCAAAAATTAGAAATAAGGAAAATAAATATATTGACGGAGATAAGGCTGTGGCTGACCATCTGAATAGCTACTTTTGTTCGGTATTTTCAGATAGTAGCAGGCATGGCCATAGCACAGCATCCAGCTCGGAGGGTACAGCTCCGGAGTTTCTGGAGGCTGATGTCCTATCCGAGCTGGCACATCTAAAGGTAAGTAAGGCGATGGGTCCAGATGGAATCCACCCCAGAGTTCTAAGGGAACTTAGGTTTGTGATTGCAGCCCCTCTAACTGATTTACTTAACCATTCCCTTTCAACTGGTGAGGTTCCAGATGATTGGAGAATGGCCAATGTCGTACCAATCCATAAAAAGGGGAGTAGAGAAGAAGCCAGTAATTACAGGCCAGTTAGTTTAACATCTATAGTGGTCAAATTAATGGAAACACAAACAGATAATTTTCCATCTAAAAATTAATGACCTATTGGACCCAAAACAGCACGGCTTTATTGAGGGCAGATCATGTCAGACCAATCTTATTGATTTCTTTGACAATGTCACTAAAGTGTTAGATGAAGGTGGTGCTGTGGATATCGCCTATCTGGATTTTAGCAAAGCCTTTGACACTGTACCACATAAGGAGCTCATAGATAAGTTATTGAAGGTAGGACTCAATCCCTGGATAGTTCAGTGGATTTCCAGTTGGCTGAGGGATCGGTATCAGAGCGTTGTTGTAAATGGTGTGCAATCTGAACAAAGGCGAGTTACAAGTGGTGTGCCGCAAGGCTCTGTCCTGGGCCCCATTCTTTTTAATATATTTGTAAGTGACATAGGAGAAGGCTTGGTAGGAAAAGTTTGTCTGTTTGCTGATGATACAAAGGTTAGTAATAGGGTGGATATTCCTGGAGGTGTCTGCAACATGGAAAATGATTTAGCTTTACTGGATAGATGGTCAAAACTGTGGAAACTACAGTTTAATGTCTCTAAATGTAAAATCATGCACTTGGGTAGAAGGAATCCCTGCTCTGAGTACCGTATGGGCAGCACTGTGTTAGCCAGGACCTCGGAGAAGAGAGATTTAGGGGTACTGATAGCTGCAAGATGAGTGGACAGTGTAGCCAGGCAGTGGGAAAAGCAAGCAGGATGCTGGGCTGCATAGCTCGAGGCATCACCAGTAGGAAGAGGGAGGTTTGATGCGCTGTATAGAGCCCTGGTGAGGCCACAACTAGAATACTGTGTGCAGTTCTGGAGACCTTATCTGCAAAAAGACATTTTTCAAATAGAACGTGTCCAAAGGCGGGCAACGAAAATGGTGGAAGGACTTAAACTTAAAACTTATCAGGGAGAGACTTAAAGAACTTAATTTGTACAGTCTGGAGGAAAGAAGGGATAGGGGGGGCATGATTGAGACCTTTAAATATGTGAAAGGATTGAATAAGGTTCAGGAGGGAAGTGTTTTTAAGAAGAAGCTTAATGATAGAACAAGGGGGCACAACCTGAAGCTAGAAAATATTATTTTACAGAAAGAGTAGTAGATGCTTGGAACAAACTTCCAGCAGAGGTAGTTGAAAAATCAACAGTCACTGAATTTAAACAAGCCTGGGAAAAGCACACATCTATCCTAAGATAAAGAGTACATACAGTATACACATAAGGGCAGACTAGATGGACCATATGGTCTCCTTCTGCCGTCAACCTTCTATGTTTCGTCCGGCGGTAGGGCCTTGGTGGCTATGCGTCGGTCTGTTTGGTTGCGTCAGTGGGCGGCTGACACTGCCGCTAAGAAGTCTCTCACCGGGCTTCCCTTCACGGGCCTCCAGCTTTTTGGTGAGCATCTGGATGTTCTGGCCAAGGATGGTAGGCTTCCCCAGTGTAGGAAGCAAACTCGGCCCTTTCGGGGATCCTCCCCCTTTCCCCCTTCAAGGGTAGGTCGTGGCCCCCCTTTCTTAGGTAGTCGCAGAGACTCTGGGGGCTGAGGCAGATCCCGTGGTCTCTCCTCAAGCCTAAACCCCCTCCCAAGGCTCCTCGGGCATGACGAGGCGCCTTCACCTGACCAGGTGGGGGGACAGCTTCGGCTTTCTGCTCACGTCTGGAGGCTTCGCGTCTCAGACCGGTGGATTTAGGTGGTGTCCTCCGCTTACAAGATTTGCAGCCTTGCCCCCCCCCCAAGATTCCTCCGATCATGGATAGCTCTTAACCCTGTGTCGGCTCAGGGACTGCATCAGGAGTCTTTTGTCAGGTACTTCGCCTGGAACAGGGTCGGGGGTACTACTCCAATCTGTTCACAGTGCCCAAGAAGGACGGTTCCCTGAGGCCCATCCTGGACTTAAAGGGTCTCAACAAGTTTGTCCGGTTCAAGCACTTTCGCATGGAGACACTACGGGCGACTTCATGACCACGGTGGACATCAAGGATGCGTATCTTCATGTTCTGATCTTCCCAAGTCATCAGAGGTTCCTGAGGTTCGCTCTGGAGGATCAGCATTACCAGTTCGTGGCCTTGCCATTCGGTATCACCTCGGGTTTTCACCAAGGTGCTGGCTGGCGTCATGGCTCTTCTGAGGAATCGGGGTATCCGCATCCTCCCCTACCTGGATGATATTTTGATTGCTGCTCAGTCTCTTCATCAGGCCGAGAGGGATACTCAGGTGGTGACGTCCACTCTCGAGTCTTTAGGCTGGGTGATCAATTATTCCAAGTCTTCACTATCTCCATCTTTGGTGAGGTCCTTCCTGGGCATGACGCTGGACACCTCTCAGGTCAAGGTATTTCTCCCTCAACAGAAGGTGGAGGGCATTCAGATCCAGGCACTGCCCTGCTTTCATGTCCTCATCCCTCCATTCGGCAGGGGATGCAGTTGGTGGGCCTCATGGTGTCCTGCTTCAAAGCGGTTCCCTTTGCTCAGTTTCACATGAGACCTCTTTAGTTGCATCTCTTGTTGGGTTGGGATCGGAACCCGGAGTCCCTGGATCAGGAATTTGTTCTGTCCCCTCTGGCCAGGCAGTCCCTCTCGTGGTGGTTGGACTCGAGGAATCTTCTAGTGGGCAGGTCCTTTCTGCCTCAGCGCTGGGAGATTGTCACCACGGACGCCAGTCTGACCAGCTGGGGGGGGAGTTTGGTGGTCTCTGAAATTCCATGGTCAGTGGGGCCCCCAGGAGGCCTACGCACCCATCAACATCCTAGAACTGCGGGCGATCAGGTTGATTCTCTCCCAGTTGACTCCTCACCTTCGGGGTCGTGCTGTACAGGTTCCTCTCGGACAATCAGATGGCGGTCGCCTACATTAATCATCGGGGGGGGACTCGGAGCAAGCGAGCCCTCAAGGAAGGGTCCCTGATCTTGTCTTGGGCGGAAGAGAGTGTTCCCTGCATCTCGGCGGTTTACATTCCAGGGGTGGAGAACCAGGAGGCGGACTCCCTGAGCAGGGGGACATCTTGGCTGGGGGAATGGTCTCTCAGCAACGAGGTATTTCACGCTTTGTGTCGCCACTGGGGTCAGCCGGATGTGGACCTGTTTGCGACCCGGCACAATCACAAGCTTCCGAGATTTGTCTCTCTGTCAAAGGATCCTCTGGCCTTCGCCACGGACGCGCTAGAAATTCCCTGGACAGAGTTTCGGCTCCTCTATGTATTCTCTCCTTTTCCTCTGCTGGTTCGGGTGCTGCGCAAGATAGCCCTGGAGGGGGTACCGGCCATTCTGGTGGCCCCCCGCTGGCCGAGGAGGATGTGGTTCACGTACGTTGTACAGATGGCAGTGGATCGGTTCGTTCTACCTAACGATCCAGAGCTTCTCACTCAGGGACAGCTGCGCCATCCCAGTTTCCAAACGCTGGCTTTGGCAGATTGGCTGCTGAAACCTCCATCTTGATGGGCAAGGGTTTGCTGGTCCCTGTTGTTGATACCTTGATTCGGGCTTGGAAGAGATCCTCGTCTTTTATCTACTACAGGGTCTGGCATGCTTACATTTCTTGGTGTAAGTCCAAGTTTTTATCTTCTCGGGATTTTTCCATTCCCAGGATTTTGGAGTTTTTACAGCATGGTCTGGATTCGGGTCTTCAACTGAGTACTCTCAAGCGACAGGTTTCGGCTCTGGCAATTTTTTTCCAAAGATCCTTTGCCAATCATAGGCTTGTTAAAACCTTCCAGGGAGTTTCACATGTGCGTCCGCTGCGTAAGCCTCTGCTATCGGTTTGGGACTTAAACTTGGTGTTATCTGCTCTACAGGGTCCTCCCTTCGAGCCTATGCGTGAGGCTGCTTTGCCCATTTTGACTCTTAAGGTAGCCTTTTTGGTGGCTATTACTTCTATATTTTGATGGCTATTACGTTTCTGAGCTGGCGGCGCTTTCCATGAAACCTCCTTATTTTGAGCGGCATCAGGATAAGGTAGTGTTCTGGCTTAAACTGGATTTCTTGCCCAAGGTTGTGTCTGCCTTTCATCTCAATCAGGGCATTGTCTTACCTTCTTTGTGTCCTAACCCTTCTAATTCTAAGGAACGGACCCTTCATTCTCTGGATGTTGTCAGGGCACTGAAAATTTTATCTGGTCGCCACTGAGTCGTTTAGGAAATCTGATGCTCTGTTTGTTCTTTCTGCTGGACCTAGGAAGGGTCTATCAGCAAGTGGATCCATCAGGCGGTGGTGCAAGCTTATTCTGCTAAAGGGAAGGAACCTCCCTTCCGTGTTACTGCTCATTCTACTAGAGCTATTGGTGCCTCTTGGGCTTTTCAGCATCAGGCTTCTGTTGAACAAGTTTGTAAGGCCGCTACTTGGTCTTCTGTTCATACCTTTTCCAAGTTCTACAAGGTTGATGTTAAGGCCTCAGCTGATGCTGCTTTTGGCCGCAAGGTACTTCAGGTGGTAGTGGTTTGAACTGCCTGCCATTACCCTTTGGGGATCCCACCCTATCTTTACGGACACTGCTATTGGATGTCCCAGAAGTAAGGATGAAATGAAACAGGCCGCGCTGTACACTTGGAAAAATTCTGTGCTGTACACAGTAAAAACAATTCTACAGGTGAGTAATCACAGAATTGTATTCATCAAATGACATCAACTAATCAGCCATGGTGCGTTCAGTGCACCCCCTCCTAACGCACGCGTTCTGTGATGGCACCAACCCGTCTCTTCCTCAGGGTGATCTACAGAATAAGTGAAAGTAAAACTTTAGTAATCCAGGCAAATAAAATCAGTTAGGGGACAAGATGGCTCAGCGCTGGAAAAAAGAGACTTTATCCCTAAGTCTCCAATATCGAATACACAATGATGCATCAATGTCCCTTTATCTGGAGGCAGCCATGTGATCCTTCTGCATGCTCTGCTGTGTCTCGTACGTCTCAGTACATTGGTGTTATCTGTATTTACAGACCCTGGAGACTCTAAAGAGACAGTTGTGAAATCGGAGGAGGGAGGAGTATTTGTAGACAATAAAGAAGAGGAGTTTCCCCGGCAGATCAGCTCAGGTGAGTAATGAATCTTCTACAGACAAGTTTTCCCGACTCCTCTGTCCCGTCCCACGTACATCTCGTCTTTATTCACAGACCCCGGACATCCTGGAGGGAGAAATGTGAAAACTGAGGAGGAGGGAGAAATATCAGTAAAACATAATGAGGAGGAGATGAGTCTACAGATCAGCCCAGGTGAGTAATATTTTTTCCTATTCCCCCTCCTCGTACATCTGCACTTTGCTCTCTATAGTCTCGTACAGCTGCACTTTTCTACCATATCTTTCCATGACTACCTGCTCTAGACAGCAGGACCCTCTCCTTGTTGGTGTGTTCACCCCACCGGCTCCTGCCACACGTTCACCTAACTCAAGAAGTCCCAAGTGTGATGGCTGTGATTGGGTGTCAGAATGGTCTCCCATGATCCTCTGGGCGCATTTACGGGACCTGATTTCCAGCTTTCGGGCATCCCATGTAGCAGGAGAACTTCTCCATTACCTCATTTCACCTGGTGGCCTCTCTCATCAAGGCTTATGTTACAAGATGCCTCATATGTAGCCACTGTCTCTCTGCGTCCCCAAAACTGGGACCCTTTTGTCTATTCCACTACTTGGGGGTTGATTCAGAGCCAGGTGAGAATTCTCACGCCCATTGACTTTCATTGTTTACCTTGGGGTCAATTCAGAGCCAGGTGAGAATTCTCACTCCCATTGACTTTCATTGTCTACATTGGAGTCGATTCAGAGCCAGGTGAGAATTCTCACTCCATTGACTTTCATTGTCTTCCTTGGGGTCGATTCAGAGCCAGGTGAGAATTCTCACTCCCATTGACTTTCATTGTCTACCTTGGAGTCGATTCAGAGCCAGGTGAGAATTCTCACTCCATTGACTTTCATTGTCTACCTTGGGGCTGATTCAGGGCCAGGTGAGAACTCTCACTCCTTTTTTTTTTTAGCAGAGAAAACTGCTGTTGACCTTCATTGTCTACCAGATGCAAATCAACTCCAATGAAAACTGCATCGGCAGTTTTCTCTCCCAAAAAAGGAGGATTCTCACCTGGCTCTGAATCGACCCCATGGGTTAGGGTTAAAGGGTTTGGTGTTGATTCAGAGCCATGTAAGAATTCTCACTCCTTTTTTAGGAGAGAAATTGCCAATGCCTTTCATTGTCTATCGGGTGTAAATTTTCACCTGACTCAACCTGAATCTGCCCCAAGCTAGACAATATATGTCAATGGCAGTTTTCCCTCCTAAAAAGGTGTGAGGATTCTCACCTGGCTCTGACTCGACCCCACTGTAACTGTCACCAGGAAGCTGGCGGGCTTTTCAGAATATACTCATCTTGTTTGTTATAGGGGGCTGATTGAGAGCCAGGCGAGAATTCTCATTCCCCTGCCATTGCCTTTCGTTCTCTACCAGGTGCAAATCAACTCCAATGAAAGTAATTGGCAGAATTCTCACCTGGCCCTGAATAGACCCCCCCTGGTCACCTTAGGATGTCTGCCTAGGGGCAAACTAGGGTCAAAAGCTGGCCTGGGATTTAATGCCCCTGCCTAGACATGTGCTGACTTCCTCCCACCGTATCCCTCTTGGGAAATGTGTAAAATGAGCAATTTCATATATGATTAAATGTAAATACCTTGTGTATTGTATGGTGCAGCTTTGAGTCGTCAGCATGCTCTGCTGTTGTCCAGAGATATCTGTGGGACCACTGTGGCTTGCTTTGGATGCTTTTTATTTTTTGCTTGGTTCTGGAGGAATGAAGTTGAAAGAAGGGAAAATTTCGGAGATCTGCTACAACTGCTACCTGGCTCTGCAGGAATTAGAGTGGAGACACATGGGGGCAGTGAGCAGCTTGCTGTCTTATTATATCTCTTTAACCTGCCAATCTTTTCCATCCCACAGTGCGATACACAAATCACATTGCACTGTAAGCTATCTACCTTCCAATACTAGTCTCCTAACTGCTTAAGAAAGTATCACAGCTGATTACAATAGAAACAATTAAGATAAATGAATTGCTCTTTGGCTGTAGTAATGTAATGTAATTGACCTGTCAGCAGGGAGCTGGCAGGCTTTTTAGATTGATTCATCTTGTTATATTCTCAGCAGGAGAGAGAGAGAGCCCATTCAAATATATTAACCCCCATCCTAATATATGGCTCTCTGAGCTCTGTCTCCTCTGTAGTATGAATGGCTTCCACTCAGTGTGCTCAGTGATCAGATATTTTATGATCCCAATGTTTCTGATTATCCAGAATAGAGGAAGAGCTTGCCCCTGTAATAGAATAGATTACAACAGAGATTAAAGAGGCCCTAGAGTTTGAAAGATCCAAGTTCCACACCTTGGGGCATTTTGAATTGGAAAAATGTTAAGTTCCAAGAACGTATTTCGACATCTTTGCTTGGAAACTGACCCCTTTCCCAGGACTAAGAGACCTTTGAGAGCTCCTCCCCACTGTGAGCCTGGTCAACCACATCAACTTTAATTTCAGCCTGTTCAAGACCGCTGAGACCTGTTCCACCTGGAGGGACTACAAAGTTTTAGTGGGCTTGGAGTGAACCTGTATATACTGAACAGCCTTTATCAATGCCACCATTAGACCTAAGACCCATATACATTCATGTAGGAGTGACCCCTCTCTGATGATCAGATACTGAACCTGGTCCATCAGATGGAGATAGAAAAAACTCGGCCTGGCAGGTTTCCATCACCATTTCCATGAACAAAATTGTTGTGGAATGGAATCAAGGAAGATGTCTTCTGGTTAATCAACCATCCAAACTCCTTGAGAGAACTTTTGAAACTGTCTCGTCATAATTATGTCCTAGAACTTTTATCTGTAGATCACCGAAGTACGAAAATGACTGGAATCTGTTTTTGCCTGAAAATGACCATTCCCATAGATAGAACCTTGGTAAATACCCACGGTGCAGTGGCCAGCCCAAAGCGTGATGCCACAAAATGGAAATGTTGGTCCTAGTCAGCAGGGACCTTTGAATTGTGCAATCAGTATGTGCAGATAGGCTTAATATATTTGAATAGAATCAGATACCAGGCGCGGACAAGAAAACTGAACAAACTCTAGAATACGACGACGGATCTTAATGCGACATGTAAGATTTGAGTAGGTTTGTGTGGGTGGTTTGATGCAAAGAATCAAGTGGTAACGTGGTACAGTGAGAAGGAAAACATAGCAAAATTGCAAAGTATACACAACACTGCACTGAAACCTAAGCCTCGTCTGTATCTGAATACTGTATCTGAATACACAGTCTATACAACTAGCTAGGGGTGAGTTATGTAAACTGTCATTTTAAACTTCTAAAGTACTTGGTCCTGATAGCCCCCCACCGCAATGCTGCATACATTTTGGATGACAGAATCTTCCAGATCGCCATCACACGACTGCTTTTTTCCACCCCCCCGACATCTTAACCGTCCGTGACAAATGCCGGGGAGCTTAGCTGTCCTCTGACCTCCTCCCTCTCTGACCTTGCTAGTCGTGCCGAAATTTTGCTGCGTTTCTGACCCACCTGCCTTGGGCCAGCATGCGGACTTCACTGCGCAGGAAGGTTTAGCCCTAGTATCTGAAGCTCTGTGTTAACTGAACAGAGGTGTTTGAAGCTTAATCAGGGCAATGGGCACCTCATTCTGGCCCTATACATGAAAGGGGACTCTCCTTTCAAAGACAGCTCAAACATTTGAAAAGTGGGTAAAAACTCACTTTTTCGATACAAGCCCCCCCCCCAGACCCACATAACTGCCTGCGGCCAATTGCCACCAGCCCAGAAGGGTCTGCAATTGGCTGCTGCCAGTCACATTGGTCAGGTTTTGAAGGCGCACAGAAGATGTAAGTTCCAGAGTCCCAGTTTTTGTGTTTGTGGGTGGCTCTGCGCAGTGGGGAATTCTTGATTGATGACAGGCAGAAGCAGCATCACTGTCCCTGAAAACAGCGATCCCACTTTGTGGGATTGAAGGGTTCAGTGTTAAGGAAGGAGTCAGCGCCAGTTTATGGGGAACGGGAATGCAGGACTTCACAGGACAAGACACATGAATTAAGGTTTTAGAAAAATCCACAGCAGGGAATATAGACCAATAGGAACACAGGAGTAATGCATTGCATGGGTCATCCATGTCTCACCAATGCTACTTCTTTGCATCATTGCTGGCCTGGATATGGGGGCGTTTAGACAGCACAGCCACTGTGAATTTGCCAGGTGTTCCCAATGGGAAGTCCACCCATTAATCTGCACCAGTCTGAAATTTTCTGAAATCTGCATGGTAGCTTTAGGATAATGTCCCCCAACTGTCAGAGACTTATTCCAGTTATTTCTAGAACACATTTTCCAGTCGCATGGGATTCTTGAAAACATTGTTCCGTCAAAGCATTTCATCTCATGTCTCGGTATTGTCATTCGTTCTTCTCATTAGGGGGATTGTCACTTTTCCTCATCGTAAAAAACCTCTGGCTCAGCTTGAGCTGAAACTTTTTCTCCTCTGACTATATGCTGTGTTCCTGTGTCCTTGGTGCTCTTCCTTAACCTTCTCTCTTCTCCTACATTTTTCTTATATTTTCTTCAGGTAGAAGATCCATCCAGAATTGTGGATGAGCATGCTTTTATCCATGCAGATCTTAAAGTAGAAGAAGCTGATTTCACAGCAAATGTGCCAGGAGACCCAACCACCTCATATCCAGCACATCACTCTTCTCACTCCTCTACACAGGAGCAGAATCAGAATTTTTACCTTCATACTGTTGATAGATCTGAGGAGCCATACTTATGTTCTGAATGTGGGAAATGTTTTCTCAGAAATCACACCTTATCAGACATCAAAGATTTCATACAGAAGAGAAGCAATATTCTTGTTCTGAATGTGGAAAATGTTTTTCTCAAAAACAATACCTTAGCAGTCACGAAAGAGTTCATACAGGGGAGAAGCCATTTTCTTGTTCTGAATGTGGGAAATGTTTTTCTCAGAAACCATATCTTAGCAGTCATGAAAGAGTTCATACAGGGGAGAAACCATATTCGTGTTCTGAATGTGGAAAAAGTTTTTCTAAGAAACTATACCTTAACAGTCATGAAATGGTTCATACAGGGGAAAAGCTAAATTCATGTTCTGAATGTAAAAAATGTTTCTCTCAGAAATCAGACCTTATCAGGCACACACAGGAGAGAAGCCATATTCCTGTTCTGATTGTGGAAAGGGTTTTTCTCAAAAATCATATTTTATTAGTCATGAAAAAATTCATACAGGCGAGAAGCCATATTCATGTTCTAAATGTGGGAAATGTTTTTCTGATAAAATAAAGCTCATCAGACATGAAAAAGTTTATACAGAGGAAAAGCTAAATTCATGTTCTGAATGTGGGAAATGCTTTTCTCAGAAATCAGACCTTATCAAACATGAAAGAGTTCATACAGGAGAGAGGCCTTATTCGTGTTCTGAATGTGCAAAGTGTTTTTCTGATATTTCAGCCCTGATCAGTCATAAAAATGTTCATACAGGGAGAAGCCATTTTCTTGTTCAGAATGTGTGAAATGTTATTCTCAGAAATCACATCTTATTAGTCATAAGAGTTCATACAGGAGAGAAGCCATATTCATGTTCTGAATGTGGTAAATGTTTTAATTATAGATCACACCTTATCAGACAAAAGATGCCATACAGAGGAGAAGCCGTATTCATGTTCTGGATGTGGTAAATGTTTCTCTCAGAAATAAGATCTAACCACGTATCAGAGTCCATACAGGAGTAAAGCCATATTCATGTTCTGGATGTGGGAAATGTTTCTCTCAGACAAACAACCTTATCAGACACAAAAAAGTTCATGAAGGGAAGAAGCCCTATTCATGTTCTGAATGTGGGAGTCCTTTTTCCAGTGACCTTCAGCTTTCCTTACATGAGAAGGATTGTATAGACCAGAAGTAAAGTAAGAAGAAGCAAAGTAATTTTAAGTAAGCATTCTTCTATTATGTATGTTTCTCTCAGCAGACAGAATGTTTCATCATATTTAAACCATATTTGCCTTTATGGCAGCTGTATATGGAGCTGTAGAAGTGCATTGCCGGTTACAAGAAAACACTTGGAAACATGGACATTAGTGTTTTCAGGGCCTGCTGTCCCCAACCCCATTTGTAGCCCACATCCAGGAGGTGGTTAAAAAGAAAGACTGACTTAGGGGTATGGTACAGGAGTTCCATTTTTTTGTAAATTGCTGTTTAGAATTTCTGAAATAAAATATTAATACACACAAATCTAATGTTATGCTCTGGCAATTCATTATATTAAATATTCTAATACATGAACTACGTGAAATAATATTTTCCTTAATGCACAGGTTATATATTTCTGACATAATGAAGGCTGAATTATTGTTGGCTATTAAGTTCTTGAAATCTTCCAAAACACCTTGCCCCTGACAGCTTTTCAGACCTTTAGCACAGGAAATTCGGAGAGACTCTGTCCCCACACCTTTTATGCTAAACAGCCTTAAATCCGGGTCCAGCTTAACCAGCCCTTCACTTCTGGCACACATTGCCATGGTTTCTCAACCCGACAAAGATGCCCTAAACATGGAAAATTTGAGGCCTATCTCTTGAACATCAACATTACATTTTGGCAAGGATCCTAGTGGTCTGGACTTGTTAATCCACTGGGACCATGTGGGTTTCCTCTTGTGCAGGCAGTATACAGATAATGTAAGGCAATCCACCTTATACAGATGGGATACATGATGGAGAAGGAGCTGGCTCTGGATGTTGAGGAAAGCACTTGACAGGGTATCTTGGCTATACCTCGATGAAAGTAAAGTCATACATCTACACAATACATGAATAGGATGTATTAGCTTCGTACAAAAAGAAAGATTCTGGTAAGGAAGATTTTGCACATTGTGCTCAACCTATTTGACCAATGTCCTTGTCAGGCCCAGTGGGACACTCGCCTTCTAGGTGAGTCCACAAACCCCAATCTCCGCTGCTAGCATCACCTATAGCCAAGCCCCCATTTGCCGGGATGCCTTAAAAGTCTCACCAGATACCATTGGGCATAACTTAGCTGTGTTCACGCACGATCACGAGGAGTGGAGGAAGCAGCTGGGGAGTGAAAGTGCTCGGCACCACTCGAGCCGATGCTGCCCGAGCCAATGCCCACTGCCGCTGCAACTGCTGGGTGGTGAGGATCCCGGAAAGCCGCCCCAAGCCCGCTCTGCCCGAGTGGTCGATCGAGGATGCCGCAGGACCAGGCAGAAGGTGAGTGCAATGTAACAGTCAGTTCATATAATAGCAATGTATGAGGTCACTCTCTCGTGCCCAACTCCCAAGGAGGTTGGCTGTGTTAGAAGTGAGCAGTTCCTTTCCAAGAGACATCCTTAAAAGTGGACCAACACCCAGGATTTTGACTGGGTTTTGGTCCACTTCGGCGGGGCACCCCGCTGTGTGAAACCCCCCAGAAACCCCCAAAAACTCACCTCTCAACGCTCCCACGTGAACGCCGCAGCCAATCCCCGCCAACGTCCAGGCGGGGATCAGGAACGTCCAACCCGCTTCCGCCGCCGCCGCCTCCCGCGCGTCACTCTCGGCGCGCGCGCGCCCCCGCCAGCCATCCACAGAGGGCCGGCGCGGGCGCGCGCACGTCTGGAGGGGCGCGCGGGAGGCGGCGGCGGCGGAAGCGGCGGCGGATCAGGTAAGATGTTTTTGGGGTTTCTGGGGGGTTTCACCCCGCGGGACATCCCGATCTCGGATGTCCCGCGGGGTGGGAGGTGATCGGCCCGGGAATCTTATAGATTTCCGGGCCGATCACCCCTGGGTGTTGGTCCACTTTAATAAATTTGAAGAGCAACCAACTTTTAAAAAAGAAGAGTAAAAACCAAGAA
Organism: Gastrophryne carolinensis; assembly: GCA_027917425.1. Classification (NCBI taxonomy): domain Eukaryota; kingdom Metazoa; phylum Chordata; class Amphibia; order Anura; family Microhylidae; genus Gastrophryne; species Gastrophryne carolinensis. The sequence continues at coordinate 3,409,945 of CM051237.1, forward strand.
GAAAAAAAAAGCAAAGAAAGTGGAGCGTGACACAATCGGAAGTGCTCATCTCTGATGTTAAGGATTGTTTCCCAGCAGTTTAAGATTCTGAAATCTACTGAAGCTCATGATAATATAGAAGAGTAGTTTTCCCCATATCTAAATTTCAACCATGGTGACCAAGTTTTGTTAAAAGATAATTGTTTGTCGTGAATACTAGAAATCCGTTTCTTTATCCTGATCCTGTCCAGCTTTTTTCTAATACACTATAGTTCTTAGTCTTCTATTAGGATGCTAACACTCTTCTGGCAGCCAGTGAGATAGGAGAGATCAGATTCTGAGTGTATTTAGGGAGACCATGACAGTTTTCCCCAACAGAGCCACCATTGGATCACACAGTATTCGTGTCGGTAATTCTGGTTATTAAGGCGAATATCTTGTCCCAAAATGTGCGTACTATTGGGCAATAACTAACCACCAGGAAAGAAACCTTTAATGCTGCAGCCCAGAAAGCATCTGGAGGAGGAACCTGGGAAAGCCTTGGCCATTCTAGCTGAGACCATATATCAACGTAACTTGACTTTAAAATTCACTTCCACCAAGCCCATGTTAATAGTAGCTGCTCTCAAAGAGAACAAATGCCAGTCTTTTAGGTCTATTGTATTCTCTGGATCCCTCTCCCAGGCCTCCATGTATGGTAATTTTGCTTTTGTCACAAGAAGGGAATTATAAACCAGAATAATTATACCTACCCTTCACTTTTTTCCGTATGTCTACGTGCGTACGCATGATGCAGAGCCGCCATTGGGAGCGTTCCGTTGACTTTTCGTAGCTGCGTACGCCATCGTGAATGGCATTTTCCGGCTCTTGTTGTGTACTCGAGAGGACAAGGTTTTCATTTACGTTGCTTAGTAATCCTTGTCTACATTTTTCAGCGTTTTTCAATGTAGCTTTCAACGTAGATTTTCAGTGTCCCGCGATATTCAGCTTGCATGTTTCTCTAAATTTATGTAGAAACAGAATTTTGTTGTACAAGCTGCTATGTTTGCATGCGCGCAGCTTATTAACTCATTCATGTCCCCCATGTCAACTATTCTCTCACTCACTTCTGCTCCCATGCTTACCTTAACTCCCTTGCAGTTTGTTTGTTTTCTCTGTCCCACTCTATTCATGCTTACCTTAACTCCCCTGGCACTATATGTATTCCTCTCTACCACTCTATTCATGCTTACCTTAACTCCCTTGCGGTTTTTTTCCTCTGTCCCACTCTATTCATGCTTACCTTAACTCCCCTGGCACTATATGTATTCCTCTCTACCACTCTATTCATGCTTACCTTAACTCCCCTGGCAATGTATGTATTCCTCTTTACCACTCTATTCATGCTTACCTTAACTCCCCTGGCACTGTTTTGTGTTCTCTATCCCCATATTTTCATGCTTACCTTAATTTCCTGGATTCTTTAGATATTTTTCATTTCCTTCTTGCTTTTTTATGATATATCTGCATAAGTGAATGTGTGCAAGCATGACATTTATATTAATTTTATAGAAATGAAAGACATACGAAACCTTTTTACGTTTATAAAGATGTATTAAAATTATTTTTTGTATCAAATTTTTTCATTTATTTGAATTTTTTTTTTGTTTTGTTTAAAACTTTAAAACTATTTACATAAAAGTGGCAGGCTCCCAGGATTCTATTCCTCGGTGGTCCCCAGTGAAGCTGCAAGCTCTTCAATGTCGCCCACCAGCCTATGAACAGCAGCTGTAAGAATCTGGATTCGCTGCTTTGTGCTGGCTGTGAAAAGAAAACAAAAATTAAATTCTAGTATATACCTGTTGAATTAAATATTAATAATGTATATCCTATAGATTGGGCCAGAAATTAATCTAATCTTCTAGACTATGCATTGGGAATACCTTTTGATGAAGGCATGTTAACTTAAATCAACTAAGTTGTCTACAAACTTACTAGGCTCTTTATCAGATTTTATAATAAATGTGTTGCACCCCAGCAGTTTCCGGGATGCGCACGGCCGTACGCACGTCAACGTCTTACACAGTCATAACTACTTAAAGGGCAGCTGTACACACAGCTGTGTGTCTGTACAGATATCAAAATGACTGGCAAGAGAGGTACCCGCAAGACCCCCAAGCCGCATGAACGGCATGATCTCCATGGCCTACGCCTACAAGAAGCAACCACTTCCAGGCAACACAGTGGCAGGTCCACCAAAACCACTGGTGGGAAATGCCACTCTCAACCTACGAGGACTTCTAATAGGAAGGATCCATTGTGCCAGACTCCAGCACCATCTAAATCTGGCACATCCCGGAAGGCCAAAGAATCTTCCTCCAGGCAGAATGCTCACCTTCCGCAAACATCCCGAACCCTAGGGAGCACTAGTAGTAAGGACAAGGGGAAGACTAGGGCAAGATACCATAGCCCCCCACCAACAACCTCTGCTGCTCGAGGCCGCTTTGATTATTCGAATGTAGAGAACCCCCTAGTCATTGTGTAGCTCAACGGCTGCAACTTCTTTCGACAGCCAACCAATGACACCCAGCCCCCCAGCAAGTCCTGCCCAATCCTTCCATAGCAAAAGGTCTAGGTATTCATCTGCAGAAAGTCAGCCTCAAATGTCACCCACTATGCCGCCGACCCAGGATGATGCAGCCAGAACATCAGTAAGCAGAAACCTGTGGCGTGGGAGCTTGAGTGGGCGTTTTACTGATGCCCAAAGTATGGCTTTGGCAAGTGGTTCTGACCACTACCATGAATTATATGGTAGAAATTCCAAAGCCATGAGAAAAATAAGAAAAACTAATATGGGAGATCACCAGGCAGGTGAATTGTGCTGGGTCAGAGTGAAAGGATGTGGAACAAATTCAAAGAAAATTCTCTGACTTAAAGTATGCCGTTCGGCAGAAGAGAAATAAGCACAAGTTGCATGGGTACAGATGGTTGTTTGGGTTGGGCAGGTTGTTGTTGTGCATGACCTTATAAGTAATGTTTTATCTTTGTTTTAAAGGTTGCAAACAGGAGGTGGCTACCCCTCCAAACTGCAGTTTACCGCAGCAGAGGAGCTTGTTTTGGGATTGATACACCCTGCTACACTTGAGGGATTGGCGGCGACCATGGACACTGACACTAATTTAATGCCAGTAGGTTAGTATTTAAAGGAATGGTTCTTTTGCTTTTGGTTCTAAAAACGTAGAATAAAGCTTAGGTACCCAAACTATGTGTTAACCTTACTTTACTTTAACTTTCCAGCACATCAAACAACAACAAACATTGGGAAACCCTCACCATCTTTTGCCACTGGCAGTTCAGCGTGGGCAGCCTTTACCAAGATCTCCTATACCGGAAGATCTAGATCTGGTAAGTGTAATGTGCACTAACTGGTGATGCATGTGAAGCAAGATGACTACTTGCCACAGCATATATTTGAGCAACTATCTCAAAACATTTTCTGTCCATACAGACACCACCCATTATGGAAGATATCCACCATCTGGAGGAGGAAAACATTTTGCTGCCCCCCCCCCCCCAAATGGAACAACAGCATCATCATCTGCTACTGTGCCAGCAGCAGCTGACCACAAATCCTATGCAGCAGGGTCAATCACGCCCTCTGCTGGCAGAGCAACAACACCAGCACCAGCATGGCCAGCAGTACGATACACAACCACCAGTCCCATGTGACAACTCTGTTGCAGAGGATTTGGCACCATCTGCTACTGTTGCTAGTCCTGGACCTCCATCAGCTGCACACGACCAATCCCGGAGAAGAGGAGGACGCCCTCAGCAACGTCGCCATATAACCCAGGTGAGACGTGTGCAGCTGATGAAGTCAGCATGGAGAAATGACAGCCGCTACTTCAGGGAAACTACCCAACGATTAAATGAAGAGATGGCTGCACAATTAAGTCTCATCAATACCAGTTTAAACTCCATGCTGGATGAAATGAGAAATAGCAACGGGCAGAGGGAGGCTATGCTGGAGCAGTGGCAGATGATGAATGCCACCCTTGCCCAGTTGGTGGGCATCCAACAAGCTCAACAAAATCTAAATATCTATCTATACAAACTATGGACATCCACCATTTCAATAATTTTTTTTTTACATTCCCCTCGATTCAAAGAGCAAAAGTTAATTGATTTCGTATCGAGAATCGTAAGTTTGGGTGGGTGTTAGTCATTTTTTCCTGTTTTTTTGGCCATTCCCGACTCGCACGAGCCTACGTACGAATGCGTATATGCTCTTACGATCAGCGGCAGTTCGTTCGTAAATTTTAGGATCAAAACGTAAAACTTAGGATCAAATCCTAAAACTTACGATCAAAACGTAAAACTTAGGATAATTGGATGTGTTTAGGTGTGATTCAGAGAAACCTCTAAACGCGTTTTAAAAGAAAGCCACAGCCGACACCTTTTAGCAGCCGGATTGCTGTTCGTGAACAGGTTTTTTGGCTATGTGGAGGAGTCTGCGCGTCTTGTGCTCCAATGAACTGCATGTATCAGCATGGCCGAGGCCATTAATTGTATGGCAATGCATGCCTGATTTAATACATTTCATGTATGCCTTATAAAAGCATTTTAATGTGGACCTTAATTAGTCCTTTGCATGTAAACCTTTATTTTGCAATATATTTGCGTTAATTAAAGAAACTTATGTCCTTTGTTATTTATTTTTAAATTGATGTACTAGAATAATATTTTTAGATAGCATTTATTGGTGTAGTTGTTTACCTTTGCTTTGTTTAATTATTTAAGCACATCTTTGGTCAGATGCATCACACTTACTGAGGAGAGGAGAGCGGGATAAAGTGCAGGATGTGGGTTACTGCTGTATTTTGCCCCCAGAGCTGGGGGCACGGACAGTCACAAGGCCCTTTCTGTTTGCAGGCTGCCCGATAATACCTGAGCCGCCATCTTGGCTGTTTCTAGACTCATAACATGCAGAAGTTGCTGGGTGTTTTTTAATATTTGAGAGCAATCTGTATGTAGAGGGTGTGGGTAACCACACACCAAAAATTTAAGTTGTACCATTTGAAGCCTAAATATTAAAATTAAATCAACAAGTAAAAAATGCAAGTTAACTAAAAATTAAACTAAGTAAGATTTTATTATGCAAATGCATTCATTAATGGTTGGTTTCTACAAAATGAATGAAATAAAGAAAAATAAGACCAAATATTTAGAATGCACTTTAATGAGCTAAGTTTGTAGTGCGCAGCCGCAAGATCAGAAGGATTTACGTCCAGACAAAAAAGGAAAAAGGGCAAAACCAATGTTGCAACCTGAGAAATGAAACGGAAAATTCAGGATGGAAACTGACATAGGTCTGATTCCCGAACTGCCATACGAACGGACGTACATTTTAGGATAGAAACGTATTTGCTTATAGAATCACTCGCAAGTTCATACGAACGCACGAGCGGACGTGAAAAATAGGATGATCGGCACCAAAATCCAAGCTGTTACATGTTTCTTTGAATCAACCCAATTATCTCTAAAATATCATTGTGACACAACAATTTCACTAATATTTCTACATTGCTTTTGCCAAAAAATTAAAAAATAAAAAATTTAGAAATGATTTGAGATTAATGAACTTTGAATCACAAAAATGTAATTGAACAAAAATACTTTTTGTCACGCTCGGGGTAACTCCAGCCCTCTTAATAAGCTCACAACCCCCAATCTCCACAGCCAGCTTCACCTGTAGGAGCCCCCGCTTGCCGGGACGCAAGATATGCCTACCCGGGATCGGTTGCCCCCAGGACTGGCTCAAAGGATGTAAGCTTATATGTGGGAGGACTGGAGAACCAATAGCAAGAGCGTGAGTGACGGAAGTCCAGAGACAGGCAATAGGTCGATAACGGGAAGGCAGAGATCGTAGCGGCACCAGGGATCAGGCAAGACGTAGTCGGGGTTCAGGCAGAGGTCAGCAACTGGGGATCAGGATCTAGAAGCGTCAGTTCAGGCAAAGGTCGGCAACAAGGATTCAGGATTGAGAGGCGTCAATACAGGCAGAGGTCGGCAACAAGGATTCAGGATCGAGAGTGGTCGTACAAACAAATCGGCAACAGGCTAGACTTCACAGGAGTAGGTAACACAGGGTTCTGAGCGCTATCACAGGCAATTCACAACTGAGAGGGAATTGCCTTTATAGGGACAGGTCTGAGGGAAGCAGTGTACTGATTGGAGCACATAGGATTCCAAGGGTAATTGGCTGGCAACAAGGGAGGAGGTAAGGCCAAGATATCAATGGGGCTGATTGGCCTGCAGAGCAGAAGAGGGCGAAGCCCTCAATCCCCTAGGATTCATTAACCCTTTAATTGATCCTCCGGCGGGTGCGCGCAGCACAGCGCCGCCGGAGGGCATAACAGACACGTGCTCGCGGCCGCGCGCGAGCACGTCTACTGGAGGAGGAAGCGGGGGGCGTGGCTGAGCTGGGCGCCGCTCGAGCCGACGCCGCCCGGCGCGGCCGCCGCACAGTGACAGCTGCAGCTGGCCGCCTGGAGACGTCGCTGGAACGGGGATCAGGTAAGCGGTTCCTGACACTTTTCACATAAAACACAGCCAAAGAAAAAAACATAACAAAGCTTAACTAAAATAATTAGAAATTAGGTGCGCCCGGACTGACTGGCCAGAAGCACTCTGGGTGCCATCATATAATTCATCAGGAATGTCCATAAGTGCTGGAGAGGGGGACACATCTATATATTGGGGAACCTTCTACATAATTGCAAAATTATGCAATACACAGCACGCCATTATAATCTTAATGACCTTGGTTGGGTCATATTGCAGGGCCCCCCCTGTATGGTCCAGACATCTGAAGTGACTCTTGAGAAGCCCAAATGCCCTCTCAACCACAGCCCAGGTCTTGCGATGGGCATTATTATAGCACTCCTGTGGCTGCGCCTGAGGCCGCAGGATGGGTATCATAAGCCATGGCAGCAGTGGATAACCCGAATCCCCTTAAAAAAAGGGGGAAGAACATCATATGTTGAGACAGGGCTACGCAACGTTATTCTTAGTCATACATTGAAACCCAAATTAAGCTATTTTGTAACACCCAGTAGCCAACCACCAGACAAGTTGCCAGATTCAAACCGCCGTAGAGGCTGGATTTTATAAATTAAAAAGAAAAAAGAAATAAATCTTAAGGGACCATTATTATTTGTTATTGGGTGTTAATAAATTATATAGCACTAAAACAATTAGTTGATAATTCTTGATGAAGATCTACAATAAAATGTTTGATTTACTTCTACAATAAAAGATACAGTGCTACAATGCTTAAATATAAGTAAGGATTTTCAGATAAACCACATACCTAAAGAGATGTTTGTCTGCAGCTGGAGGCACCAGCGCTACATGCGTACAGTCAATCGCACCCATGACGTTGGGCATATCGGCTATATTATAAAAGCCCAACATAACCGCATTCCAGGCTACCATGTTGTCAGGGAAAAAGATGTATTTTTGACACATAGTAGCCATGCCATCCAGAAACTTGTTTATGGTGCGGCTCAGCGTAGGCTGGGACATCCCCACAGAGAGGGCACCCAGCCCCTGGAACGGGCCGTTGGCCCCCTATGCAGATGCATAGCATGCCGCGTAGCTGCAAACGCTCATACTCTTCAACGTGCTCAGCATACATCATCTCCAATCTCAACAGTTAACTTTCTCCTACAAAACGACCCCATAAGTTAAACGTAAACAAACTTGTTTTATTGGCCATGTTCTAATCAGCAATCAAGGCTCTGAATCATGCGCAAGCCCATACCAATAACGTAACTTTCAGAGATGGCGAACTTTTTACGAAAAATAAACGACCATCAAAAGTGTGTATTTGCGTTAACGTAAACGCATATACGCATGAAACGAAAATCCCAAAAAGGCATGGAAAAACTCACAAAACTTACACAAGCACATGCGCAAGTGCATGTGAAAGAGGCTTTGAATCAGCCCTTATATTTGACTACTGACTACAATAGAAACATGCCTCCCAAAGCATGCGGGTGACATCACAAAGAATACAATACAATGATGCATTTGTGGTGGAAATGTGCGAGATCAAATCATTTTGAGTCAGTGAATAACACAATAAATAGATGGATCATTATTAACATCAGCTATGATGCTTACATTTGTCTGATGAATGGTATGTTTCCACAACAGCATCTTAAAGGAAACATCTGGTGGTATCAGCATCTATAAAATGCATCCTAAAATGTTAGAAGCTAATAAATCCTCCTGTCAACTTTGGGTCTCAAAATTGAACACATTCCTAAAACCCGAGAAATCATTAGGGTTGATTCAGAGCCCCTTTCTCATCATTTTTATGGAGGTCTTGCTACCAAATGAACAATCATGTAAAAATGAAAACATTTCACACTAAAGTTCTCGCAGAAAAAAGGCTCTGCTGAATCAGACGAGGGGAAAAAATAAACAAGAATGGACATTTTCATGCAAAAAAAAAAAGGTGAGAAAGGGCCTCTGAATCAACCCTATTGTCTCCAAATATTGAATTTGAAAAAGGCGTTCATGATATACACATTTTAAATGGCACAAGCAAATGATTCATGGTTCTAACCTTAAGTTATTGCTAACTTATATAATAAAGTAGAATTATTCCCAATAATGAATCTAACATGGATCCCAACAGCAATCCACCTTGTGAGGGCCCTTAAACTCAGAGAGAAAATAAAATAAGGACCCAGTTGTCTTGTATCTTCTAGGGGAAATGTTGTGGAAAAATATCCCGCATTCTCATTCTGCCTCACTGTAAGGAACTCTTGGCCTAAACCATTTCTCCAGCTATAAGCTGTGCACCTGTGTCTTTGGTTCTGATCCTATATAGTTTTTTACATGTGATTTTAGTAACCCCTTGTGATGGCTGGCTTGTGCAATTAAACTGCATTTTATCCTTCCCTCCTCTTATCTATTGTTTTATTTTTCCTCCAGCTGAAGGATCAACCCAGAATTATGTGGATGAACATGCTGTTATCTATGCAGATGGCAAAGCAGAAAAAAATGATTTCACAGTGTGGGAGACAGAAGATTCAACTACCTCAGACTCCTATTCAGCACTACATTCTGCACATCTCCCATCGCACACTTCTGCAGAGGAGCAGTGTCAGACTGTCTTCCTTAGCCACCACGTAGCTCATAGATCTAAGAAGCCATATTCATGTTCTGAATGTGGAAAATGTTTTCCTTATAAATCACACCTTATGAGACATGAAAAAGTTCATACAGGGGAGAAGCCATATTCCTGTTCTGAATGTGGAAAATGTTTTCCTCTCAAATCAGTCCTTATCAGACATGAAAGAGTTCATACAGGGGAGAAGCCATATTCTTGTTCAGAATGTGGGAAATGTTTTTCTGATAAAGCACACCTTGTCACACATGAAAGAGTTCATACAGGGGAGAAGCCATATTCCTGTTGTGAATGTGGGAAATGTTTTTCTGATAAATCACATTTTAACAGACACAAAAGAGTTTGTACAGGGGAGAAGTCATATTCATGTTCTGAATGTGGAAAATGTTTTCCTCTCAAATCACTCCTTATCAGACATGAAAGAGTTCATACAGGAGAGATGCCATATTCCTGTTCTGAATGTGGAAAATGTTTTTCTGATGAATCATATTTTAAAAGACACAAAGGATTTCATACGGGGGAGAAGTCATATTCATGTTCTGAATGTGGAAAATGTTTTCCTCTTAAATCGCACCTTATAAGACATGAAAAAGTTCATACAGGGGAAAAGCCATATTCTTGTTCAGAATGTGGGAAATGTTTTTCTGATAAATCACACCTTGTCACACATGAAAGAATTCATACAGGGGAGAAGCCATATTCCTGTTGTGAGTGTGGGAAATGTTTTTCTGATAAATCACATTTTAACAGACACAAAAGAGTTTGTACAGGGGATAAGTCATATTCATGTTCTGAATGTGGAAAATGTTTTCCTCTCAAATCAGTCCTTATCAGACATGAAAGAGTTCATACAGGAGAGATGCCATATTCCTGTTCTGACTGTGGAAAATGTTTTTCTGATGAATCATATTTTAAAAGACACAAAGGATTTCATACACGGGAGAAGTCATATTCATGTTCTGAATGTGGAAAATGTTTTCCTCTTAAATCACACCTTATAAGACATGAAAAAGTTCATACAGGGGAAAAGCCATATTCTTGTTCAGAATGTGGGAAATGTTTTTCTCAGAAATCAAACCTTGTCGCACATGAAAGAGTTCATACAGGAGAGATGCCATATTCCTGTTCTAAATGTGGGAAATGTTTTTCTCAGAAATCAAACCTTGTCGCACATGAAAGAGTTCATACAGGAGAGATGCCATATTCCTGTTCTGAATGTGGTAAATGTTTCTCTCATGAAACAAATTTTAAAAGACACAAAAGAGTTCATACAGGGGAGAAGTCATATCCATGTTCTGAATTTGGAAAATGTTTTCCTCTTAAATCATACCTTATCAGACATGCAAAAGTTCATACAGAGGAGAAGCCATATTCTTGTTCAGAATGTGGGAAATGTTTTCCTTATAAATCATACCTTATCAGACATGAAAGAGTTCATACAGGGGAGAAGCCATATTCTTGTTCAGAATGTGGGAAATGTTTTTCTCATAAATCACACCTTGTCACACATGAAAGAGTTCATACAGGAGAGAAGCCGTATTCCTGTACTGAATGTGGGAAAGAATTTTCTGATAAATCATATTTTAACAGACACAAAGGAGTTCATACAGAGAAGCCATATTCATGTTCTGAATGTGGAAAATGTTTTCCTCTTAAATCACACCTAATAAGACATGAAAAAATTCATACAGGGGAGACACCATATTCATGTCCTGAATGTGGAGACTGTTTTTCTTATAAATCACACCTAATCAGACATGAAAAAGTTCACACGGGGGAGAAACCATATTCGTGTCCTGAATGTGGAGAATGTTTTTCTCAGAAATCACACCTTGTCACACATAAAAGGGTTCATACAGGGGAGAAGCCATATTCTTGTTTAGAATGTGGGAAATGCTTTTCTGAGAAATCCCACCTTGTCACACATGAAAGAGTTCATACAGGGGAGACACCATATTCATGTTCTGAATGTGGGAAAACATTTTCTGATAAATCATATTTTAACAGACACAAAAGAGTTCATACAGGGAAGAAGCCATATTCATGTTCTAAATGTGGCGAATGGTTTTCTTATAGATCACACCTGAACAGACACATGAGCGTTCATACAAAGCTTGGCTCTTACCTGTCATAAAAAGGTCAGTAGCTGTATTTATGTTCTGAATGTGGGAAATGGTTTTCTAGTAACTCCCAGATTTTCTTATGAGACAGTATAGACCAGGGGTACTCAACCACTTAAAAGGTCCATTTACAGGCATCTGGTAAAAGCTGAAAGTCCAGGTGGGGGGCTATTGTGGGGGGTGGATAGTTAGAAATCAGCACACTTAGAAAAAACATTTTTTGGCCCCACAGAACCTATAGCTCAGGCCCATGGCATACTGCTTTTACTTCCTCCCCCGTGCATTCTGTGCAGGCCATGTACAGGGGTTACTGGCAATAAGGTCTGGTAACAAGGATGGATTGATATGGCTCGGGGGAGAGGAGTGAGTGGGGGACGGGCTGTAAAGAAGAGGGAAGGATAGACAGAACAGGAAGGGCAGAGAGGGATTGAGAGAGGTGGGCAGAACTAGAAGGACAGGAATGAATGGGCAGAGCTGGGGGTAGATGGCCAGAGCTGGAAGAAAGAGCAATGAATTGGCAAAGCTGGGAGGCCAGGGATGGGATAGATGGGGCGAAACTGGGGGGGCAGGAATGGATGGGGCTGAGCAGTCAGAACACGGATGGGGCAGAGATGGTGGGACCGGAATGGATGGGGCAGAGATGGGGGGATAAAATGGTGGGACAAGGGTGGATGGGGCTGAGCTGGGGGGACAGGATTGGATGGGAAAAAGAGACTGAGAAGCAAAGTTTGTGTGTATCTTGCAATACCACTTTCCATCCGTAGGTGCCAGGGAGTCATAATACTGACAAGGAGACTAAGCACTACATCACCGATCAAGTAAAGGGGGCAGCACTGAGCGCGGCAACACAGAAGCAACTAAGTGCAGGGATGTCCAGAAATCTGGTGCCGAGGTTCGTATTCGGACCCTGGTCCACCAGTTGAGTACTGTTGGAATAGACCAATAGACAAATTAAGGTTATGTGTAGTAAAAATCGTTCTACTAGGTATTTTTCTATTAGCAGATATGAGATATTTCGTCACTTCCTTTTTTGTCAGTTTGGCTTTTCTGCTCATCATTTCTGAAATGAAATATCCAAATGTACATCTTTTGTAACACGATTATAATTTCATCTTCTGTTCAATGATTATATTGATTATTCTAATAAAAGAAAACTGAAATGACATTGTTCATAATGTATTTGTTATGAATTTCTAATCGATAATCTATATATTTGCCTTTCTTTATACAAGCTCCTTGATACTCATGTTAGAAAAAGAAGCTAAATGTAACCCCCCACCCTCACCTAATGCTGAGCTCTGTGCTCTTTGCATCAGCACACACGCCCACTTCAAGTAAATGGGTGCGCGGATGACCGCTTTAATGTGATTTTTCTTTTGTCTACTTACGATTGGACGATACCATGTTGATGTTAGAAATGCTCATCAGGACCACCGTTTACAAAGTTCTGTGTATTTTCACATAGACATCCAGACACCATAATCATTTCCACTAATGTTTGGCAAATAATTTTTTATGGGACATTGATCTATTGTTTTGTGAAGAGGGTGTGTGAAACAGTTCTGCCAATATTCCCAAAAATATGTATTCTAAGTATACAGTACATCCTGCTCCAGATATAATACTTACACTTGGGTAATCCTCCGCCAGAGGGCGCTGTGCACTGCAGACATGCAAAAACAGGCTCCTCCCGGCCCTTCATATACCCGGGGACCTCCCACAAATCCCCTAGATTTCTCTGCAGTGCTGACTGCGAAGACATGAAGTATCACTCTCTCGCAGGTGAGCAGGGCTATTACAGCCTGCGGCCCTGTTGGGCTATTTCCACCCGTCCTCCCTGTGATGTGCCTCCCTGCCTGGGCTGCGCTGGTCGGGTGAAGGTAGGCAGCACCATGCGTGCTTATGGAGCCATGCTCCACCGCAGTCCCCCACCAAAGGGTAGGCGGTTTAGGCTGATGGTGAGCCTCTAGTGGATGTCCCACCCGCATTATTGCCCCATACCCCGTGTAGCGGTGGACCCTGTGCAAAGGGTCGCCATCCTCCCTCGTTTCCCCCCGTATTCGGAGGAAAAGAATGGGGGTGTCTGTGTTTGTTTGGCGGTCTCAGTGTAATGTATTGTCACGCTTATGGCCGTAGTTTTGCCCTTGACTGGCAAATGGGTGTCAGAGCCGCGCTGCTTGCTCTTCGCCGCCGTCTTCGCCTTCTCATTTTTTATTAAAATTTACTGTGTTGGGTGGCGGTGTAGTCAGACTTTACGAGTATCCATTAGCAGATGCTTTTACTAGCATATCCTATACCTGGCTTGTCAAGCCTGGACGGCTGCCTCAGAGCTTCGTGCTCTTTGGGGGAGGCGGGGACCTGGCGTTGCGCACTCCGCATCACGGCCAGATTGGGCCCACCCTTCGAGGTTCGGTTGGCGCCATTTTGTTGAACTTCGACCCGCGTGCGTGTTTGCGGTCCTCCTCCTCCCCAGGTCTGTAAGTGCCCTCGCGGGCAATTTCATCATTAGTATTGTTTTCTGCTGCGCATGGCCCTGACACCTTTTATTCCCTTTCTGTCTTTCAGACGTCAAAGACTCCGGTGGCTTCTCCCGGCCTAACATAAATTTTGCGGGCTTACAAAAAATTCTCCCACATTCCTAGCGGGTCTTTGGGACATCCAGGGTTGCCTATTGCATAAATCCCTGCTGGCATGTTTGCATTGATAATCACCATATGGAGCCATCTCAGAATTATGTGACCGGGGTCCCTCCGGGACAAGACCGGCTGTGTACAGCGTGTGGACAGCCCCATGCTGATGCGGACAGAGCACGGGTCTGCGGACCCTGTGCTGAACAAGTACTGGCCCTGCAGTCAGGGTTGCCAGTGGCTGCGCCTCGTTTCAATACACCTGTCTCCCCGTGCTTAAATCTCACTCCTGATGAGTCGCACTCAAGCGGGAATGAACAGCAAGTCGTGCCGCGCAGACTGCCTACGGCTGATCAGGTTATTTCGAGGTTGGCAGAGCGCTTGGGCCCTGGTAAGATGCGGTCCCTGACGCCTCCGGTTTCGCTCACTCCTTCGGGAACTGAGGAGTTCACTACTCAGCGGGGTTTTGCTCTTTCTGATGAAGGTGAGCTGTTCTCTGACTCAGGCTCTTCTGACGAGGGGCCGAGGAGTCATGATGATACTGGCCCTGGTTCCTGGGGCCTGTGTGACACTGATGAATTACTGATAAAGATCTTCAAGGTCTTGTCTATCTCTCTCCCTGGTGAGGCTCCCAGGCCTAGAAGGGAGAGTTTCCATACAGCGACGCCGCGCTTGGAATTTCTGGAGCAGGATCACTTCCAGGCTCTTGTACTCAAAGAATGGGAATGCCCTAGTAAACTTCCAGGGGTTCCAGGGGACTGGGATTGGAAATACCCTTTTCCCCCTGATGTGGTTAACTGTTGGTCATCACCTCCCGTGGTGGATGCACTGATCATTGGGGTTCTTAACCCCCCCTTTATTGCTGCCCCTACTTATCGTACCCTTCGGGATGCTGAGGACCGGCGCATTGATAGACTGGTTTCCCACGCCTTTTCTTGTGCAGGGACGGCTCTGCGCCCGGTCTGTGCCGAGGCCATCGCTGCAGTGGCCGCTAAGACCCTCATCAGAAAGATGATTGATCATCAACCTGAGGATTTCCCCTGGAAGGTGTTTAATGCACTGTCCAGTTGTGAGGTTTATCTTTTTAGCGCTGGATGACACCATTAGGATGTGTGCAAGAACTTCTGCCCTTGTGGTAGCTATACGCCGCTTGGTCTGGCTGCGACAGTGGGGTGTTGACGATGCTACAAAAAAGACTCTTACTGGGCTTCCCTTTTGAGGGCGACGCCTATTTGGGGCCCGTCTGGACCTGTTTGGGAAAAAGGGCAAAACACCACTTCGCAGAAGGCTGTCTCGGCCTCCTCGGCCGCCTCCTATGTTAGTGTCAAACCCGAACCAGGGGTGTCCTTCCAGCTTTTTGGTGTAGATTTCTGCCCCAGGAGTGGCAGACAACGCCCTGGCCCCTCCGGCAGGACTAAGTTCAAATCTTTCACCAAAACCCCCCAAGCATGATCGGATGCCCTAGCCCGTCTGGGCGAGGGGATGGCTGCAGCACCTTGCTCCTATCAGGAGGCGTCATGCCTCGTTCTGGTGGATTCAGGAGGTAGTTTCCTCTGGATGCAGGATAGTGTTTGCTGGGCGGCCCCTTCCCGAGATAGTCAGGATGCTTCTGGTCCCTCTCTCTTCAAGTGTTGGCGCAGGCCACGCACGGCCTGCGAGGTCTGGGGTCACTTGCAGGTTGTTAGAACTATAAATAGAAGCACACCTTTACAACTCAGTTGGATGCTCAAAATAACAAAGTAATTTATTATGTACAATAATATATACAGCAGTGAGCTAAGGTTCAGGTCCACTTGAGGATAATGTGGACTAAGATTAAAGCAAGACACAAATAGCTTAACCAATCAATATACTATATACACTATATACAATGTAAGGAGAATGCCGAATACCAAAGTAATAGCAGTTGATACAAATGATTCCTCACAGACAGGTGGTATTCGGGAGAAGAATGATTGTCAAAACTGCTATGTCAGCTGAATGATTCTCAAGAAGTAGTGAAGTGGTTGCCATGCAGAAATAGAGACAATGTTCTTGTATAAAAGTCTTGTCAAAAGATTGCTATACCTGGCAGGTTTACGCTGAGGCACTCCTGCTGAACAAGAAGGCTGATACCAAAGCTGAATGGTCCGCACTGAAATCAATGATCAAGGTGGAGAGGCATAGGATATTCTGTAGCAAGCTCCGCTGACACGTGTTTCAGGATTGAATCCTTTCCTCAGAGCGTAAGTTTTGCTGAAGGTTTGCTGGTGCGGTATTGCAGGACGATGCGGTGCCTAACCTATGCTGTCATGACAGCTGTTTAAATGCGCTCCTGGAGCGCGCGAATCCCCCCCGGGCCGGCCCGTGTGACGTGGGCGTGGCGCGAGCGTCGCGAGCGTCAGCGCGCGTCACATCCGGTGACGCGCGTCCCGACCCGGCGCCAACCATCTATGCTGGCTGTAATGACAGCCACAAGATGGCGGCGCGCAGGCGCACGGGGCGCGCGACACTCGGAGCAGACAGAAGGAACGCTGCAAGGTGAGTATACACCTGTGGAAGGGGGGAACAGTTTGCAGGGGAATTCGCCTGTAATAAAGAAAGAAGAAAGACAATATATGAGATCATTAAAATAACAACAGTGGTATCATTATACATACAGAAAGAAAAGATGAATGCAATCTTTACCAAATAGGAACTACTTGGAAGTTATTGATATATATATATAAGAGTATAACACCTTATACTCGTGTGGGACAGTATTATGAAAAAACATCATATGATACTATGAAATGATGGACAGGAGAGGAGGAACTCATAGATTTATAGATTAGTACTAGTAGAACTATATTAGAAGGGAATGCTATGGAACAAATCGGGCACCATTCAAGAAATCATATATTGTATGTTCATATACCAAGGGTATGTACGAACCCATATCCTGATATGCTAACTAAGCCCTCCGTAGAGTATCTAACTCCTTTAGAGGGAGCCTATTATACTGACAAGTGGGATAAGTCAAGAAGACGAATTTTACCTTAAAGTGGGGCAGTGATGTCATTTAATTGTTGTTGTGGCAATCTGTGGTATTCTTAGAGTGGTGTAATGGCTAGTAGAGCAAAGTAAAGAGAAGGTTAATGAAATGCATTGATAGTCCAATTTAATTCAATTGATAGAGTACCTGTATATGCTAAGGCATGCTAATTAGAAAAAGGGAGATAAGTCACATTCCTCATTCATCCCCATAGGGATTTTTGCATTTAGCTCATATATCCAATATAGCTCGCGCCTAGAGAGAGTCTATTTGCGATATCACCCCCTCTTTTGTGTGGTGAGACTTTTTCAATCACCAGGAACCTCAACTGCGATACCTGGTGGTTAGCTTCAGCAAAATGCCTTGCCACAGGAGAAACAAAGTCATATCTGCGAATGCAGCTGCGATGTTCACTAATTCTCGTTTTAACCATCCTCTGTGTTTGGCCTACATAGCCCTTTCCGCAAGGACATTTGAGTAGATAGATTACATTACTTGAGTTACAGTTATAAAAGTCCCGCAAGGTGTAGCGCCTACCCGTAGACGGGTGGTTAAATGTCTCCCCTCTAATCACAGAATTACACTGGGCACAGCTACCACAAGGGAACATGCCATTTGGTTTAGGAAGTGAACTAAGCCAGTTGCGGTCCTCTTTCTGCTGAAACTTGTGGGATGTGTCTGCCTGTATAAGTGTGTCTTTCAAATTTTTTGATCTTTTAAAGGTAAACATAGGGCGACTAGAAAAAGTGTCCTGCAGCTTTTCATCACATGTTAAAGTGTGCCAATGTTTATTAATTATAGAGCGTACAGAGTTGCTTTGTCTGTTATAGGTCAGAATGCATGGGATGCGTTTAGAAGTCATTTTGGGTTTATATTGTAGCAGAGCTTGTCTAGATAAGGTGGTCGCCTTTTGTAGAGATGTTGTTATGTTACCAGGGGAGTAGCCCCGTGCCTGAAAGTCTTTGCTCATCTTGTCAGCCCTTTCGTGGAATGTTTCGTCATTATCTACTATTCGTCTCAGTCGGACAAATTGACTGTAGGGAAGTCCATCTTTTAATTTTTTTGGATGGAAGCTGCTTGCGTGTAGATATGTATTTCGGTCCGTGGGTTTGGTGTATAAGTCAGTCTGTAGGGTATTGTCCTGAAGTTTCACCCAGACATCTAAAAAATGTACCTGTGATTTATCCGCTTCAATACTGAAAGAGATGGTGGGCCAGGCCTGGTCCAAATCTTTTTTAAAAGTCATGAGGCTGGTGAAGTCACCTGTCCATAGAAAGAAAATGTCATCTATAAATCTATACCATACAAGTGCATGGTTAAGGTATAGTGGATGCTGATAGACAATAGATCGTTCAAATTCTGCCATAAACAGATTGGCGTAGGCCGGTGCTACGTTGGAGCCCATGGCCGTTCCTTGTTTTTGCAGGTAGAAGGAGTTATTGTATTTGAAGTAATTGTGGGTAAGGATAATGGTCAGTAATTCTATGCAAAATGATCTATATGCCGGGGTAAGGGGCATTGTCTCCAGTGTTTTATGAATAATAGCAATGCCCTCCTTATGCGGAATGGACGTGTATAGGCTGTCAACGTCCATACTGCATAGGAGGGTGTCTGATGGAATCGGGCCCAGGGCTGCTAATTTAGATAGGAAGTCACCCGTGTCTAGTAAAAAAGATGGAATTTTCAGAACTTGAGTTTGTAAAATTTTATCCAGAAATATGGCCAGGGGTTGAAATATGGAATTGGTCCCAGCAACAATTGGGCGACCTGGTGGTCTAACGGCGTCTTTATGAATTTTAGGAAGGATGTAAAATAGTGGTGTCATTGGAAAGGCTGGTTTTAGATAGTCCTGTAGTTTATGGTCTATCAGCGATTGTGCATAGGCATTATCTACTGTTGCATTGATTATTGACTGAATTTCTGGGAGGGGGTCACCCGCTAAGCATTCGTATACCTGCGTGTCCATTAGTTGAGCGAGTACAGTTTGATTGTAATATGTGGCATCAAGAATTACGGTGGCACCTCCTTTGTCAGCAGATTTTAAGACTATAGAGTCATCTTCCATCAGATTTTTCAAAGCTAGCCGTTCAGATTTAGGCATATTGTTATTGTAATTTTGACCTTGGGGGTGCCACTTCAATTGAGATACGTCTTTCTGCACTAACTTGATAAATGTCTCTACGCTATGTGTGGTGGTAGGGGGTAGCCACTTACTTTGTGGGCGACATTTGGATAAGTCAACCCCCAGTGGGGTGAGTTCCGTGGTAGGTGTTGAATAAGACATAGGTGTTGTGTCGAAATAAGCTCGTAACCTAATGGACCGAAAAAACCTGTGTAAATCAATGTCTACCTCAAGGGGGTTCCCCCAATGTGTAGGGACGTAGCCTAGACCTTTTTGTAGTACCTTAATTTCGATGTCGGTGAGTCGTCTGGATGATAGGTTGACAATCAGCGAGGAGGATGGGTCTGACTCCGCAATACTCGTTGGCTGTCGCTCGGTCCTGGGGCGTGTCTTCCCCCTCCTCGTCTTCTTTGTGGTGGACCTTGTGATGCCTGAGTATGTCCTAAAAAAGGCCGCTGGTCCTGGTCCTCTGAGGACCTACTTGAATCAGTATCACTCTGACTATCTCTCGGTAAATCACGTCTATGTGGGTATCTTGGTCTCCTAAATTCTCTCCAAGAATATACACGATTTTCCTCGTAATCGAGGGTATCGCGGCGGTATTTGTTTAATTTAGTCGTAAGAGTCTCTTTTCTATATTGCTCGATAGAGGTGTCTAAAGATTCCAGGTATACTTGAAGATCCTGAGTGTTTAGGGCATTGGATAGTTTCTCTTTGGTGGCGTTAATTGATTGTTGTAAGCCACTCAACTGATCTTGTATACCCTGGATAGTTAGAGCTATCAGGTCAAGGCTACACTTGTTGAGAATTTGGTTCCATTGAGTGCAAAATTTTGGGTCCTCTCGACAAAAAGAGGGTTTCAGATTGATCCTAAGGCCTCTCGGTATCCTTTTATTCCTCAAATACTCAACCAGTGTAGCCGAATGTAATTGGAATTGAATTAGGCGTTTCTTTTGGGTCTCAAAATGACGTTTCAACAAAATACTGTCCTTATTTAAGGGGCTGGAAGTGTCACCATACTGTGACACTATTGCATCTAGTTCAGTTTGGCTAAAGGTAAAAGTGTCAGCTTTCTTTGAGGTGAGTGAGTTAACATCCTCAAATGACATAATCAGGGTTCTCAAAGTTACACCTTCAGAATGTAGCAAGTTCAGAGGTGCTTAAACCTAGAAAACAGAACATAGAGTTTAAATATAATTAGGTAAGCACACTCAGAGGAAGAATTAATAGCATAGTGGGTGCATTCATATATAAAGGGGTGGTATACCCCTAACATACCATTAGAACTATAAATAGAAGCACACCTTTACAACTCAGTTGGATGCTCAAAATAACAAAGTAATTTATTATGTACAATAATATATACAGCAGTGAGCTAAGGTTCAGGTCCACTTGAGAATAATGTGGACTAAGATTAAAGCAAGACACAAATAGCTTAACCAATCAATATACTATATACACTATATACAATGTAAGGAGAATGCCGAATACCAAAGTAATAGCAGTTGATACAAATGATTCCTCACAGACAGGTGGTATTCGGGAGAAGAATGATTGTCAAAACTGCTATGTCAGCTGAATGATTCTCAAGAAGTAGTGAAGTGGTTGCCATGCAGAAATAGAGACAATGTTCTTGTATAAAAGTCTTGTCAAAAGATTGCTATACCTGGCAGGTTTACGCTGAGGCACTCCTGCTGAACAAGAAGGCTGATACCAAAGCTGAATGGTCCGCACTGAAATCAATGATCAAGGTGGAGAGGCATAGGATATTCTGTAGCAAGCTCCGCTGACACGTGTTTCAGGATTGAATCCTTTCCTCAGAGCGTAAGTTTTGCTGAAGGTTTGCTGGTGCGGTATTGCAGGATGATGCGGTGCCTAACCTATGCTGTCATGACAGCTGTTTAAATGCGCTCCTGGAGCGCGCGAATCCCCCCCGGGCCGGCCCGTGTGACGTGGGCGTGGCGCGAGCGTCGGTGACATCCGGTGACGGTCACATCCGGTGACGCGCGTCCCGACCCGGCGCCAACCATCTATGCTGGCTGTAATGACAGCCACAAGATGGCGGCGCGCAGGCGCACGGGGCGCGCGACACTCGGAGCAGACAGAAAAGAGACTCTTACGACTAAATTAAACAAATACCGCCGCGATACCCTCGATTACGAGGAAAATCGTGTATATTCTTGGAGAGAATTTAGGAGACCAAGATACCCACATAGACGTGATTTACCGAGAGATAGTCAGAGTGATACTGATTCAAGTAGGTCCTCAGAGGACCAGGACCAGCGGCCTTTTTTAGGACATACTCAGGCATCACAAGGTCCACCACAAAGAAGACGAGGAGGGGGAAGACACGCCCCAGGACCGAGCGACAGCCAACGAGTATTGCGGAGTCAGACCCATCCTCCTCGCTGATTGTCAACCTATCATCCAGACGACTCACCGACATCGAAATTAAGGTACTACAAAAAGGTCTAGGCTACGTCCCTACACATTGGGGGAACCCCCTTGAGGTAGACATTGATTTACACAGGTTTTTTCGGTCCATTAGGTTACGAGCTTATTTCGACACAACACCTATGTCTTATTCAACACCTACCACGGAACTCACCCCACTGGGGGTTGACTTATCCAAATGTCGCCCACAAAGTAAGTGGCTACCCCCTACCACCACACATAGTGTAGAGACATTTATCAAGTTAGTGCAGAAAGACGTATCTCAATTGAAGTGGCACCCCCAAGGTCAAAATTACAATAACAATATGCCTAAATCTGAACGGCTAGCTTTGAAAAATCTGATGGAAGATGACTCTATAGTCTTAAAATCTGCTGACAAAGGAGGTGCCACCGTAATTCTTGATGCCACATATTACAATCAAACTGTACTCGCTCAACTAATGGACACGCAGGTATACGAATGCTTAGCGGGTGACCCCCTCCCAGAAATTCAGTCAATAATCAATGCAACAGTAGATAATGCCTATGCACAATCGCTGATAGACCATAAACTACAGGACTATCTAAAACCAGCCTTTCCAATGACACCACTATTTTACATCCTTCCTAAAATTCATAAAGACGCCGTTAGACCACCAGGTCGCCCAATTGTTGCTGGGACCAATTCCATATTTCAACCCCTGGCCATATTTCTGGATAAAATTTTACAAACTCAAGTTCTGAAAATTCCATCTTTTTTACTAGACACGGGTGACTTCCTATCTAAATTAGCAGCCCTGGGCCCGATTCCATCAGACACCCTCCTATGCAGTATGGACGTTGACAGCCTATACACGTCCATTCCGCATAAGGAGGGCATTGCTATTATTCATAAAACACTGGAGACAATGCCCCTTACCCCGGCATATAGATCATTTTGCATAGAATTACTGACCATTATCCTTACCCACAATTACTTCAAATACAATAACTCCTTCTACCTGCAAAAACAAGGAACGGCCATGGGCTCCAACGTAGCACCGGCCTACGCCAATCTGTTTATGGCAGAATTTGAACGATCTATTGTCTATCAGCATCCACTATACCTTAACCATGCACTTGTATGGTATAGATTTATAGATGACATTTTCTTTCTATGGACAGGTGACTTCACCAGCCTCATGACTTTTAAAAAAGATTTGGACCAGGCCTGGCCCACCATCTCTTTCAGTATTGAAGCGGATAAATCACAGGTACATTTTTTAGATGTCTGGGTGAAACTTCAGGACAATACCCTACAGACTGACTTATACACCAAACCCACGGACCGAAATACATATCTACACGCAAGCAGCTTCCATCCAAAAAAATTAAAAGATGGACTTCCCTACAGTCAATTTGTCCGACTGAGACGAATAGTAGATAATGACGAAACATTCCACGAAAGGGCTGACAAGATGAGCAAAGACTTTCAGGCACGGGGCTACTCCCCTGGTAACATAACAACATCTCTACAAAAGGCGACCACCTTATCTAGACAAGCTCTGCTACAATATAAACCCAAAATGACTTCTAAACGCATCCCATGCATTCTGACCTATAACAGACAAAGCAACTCTGTACGCTCTATAATTAATAAACATTGGCACACTTTAACATGTGATGAAAAGCTGCAGGACACTTTTTCTAGTCGCCCTATGTTTACCTTTAAAAGATCAAAAAATTTGAAAGACACACTTATACAGGCAGACACATCCCACAAGTTTCAGCAGAAAGAGGACCGCAACTGGCTTAGTTCACTTCCTAAACCAAATGGCATGTTCCCTTGTGGTAGCTGTGCCCAGTGTAATTCTGTGATTAGAGGGGAGACATTTAACCACCCGTCTACGGGTAGGCGCTACACCTTGCGGGACTTTTATAACTGTAACTCAAGTAATGTAATCTATCTACTCAAATGTCCTTGCGGAAAGGGCTATGTAGGCCAAACACAGAGGATGGTTAAAACGAGAATTAGTGAACATCGCAGCTGCATTCGCAGATATGACTTTGTTTCTCCTGTGGCAAGGCATTTTGCTGAAGCTAACCACCAGGTATCGCAGTTGAGGTTCCTGGTGATTGAAAAAGTCTCACCACACAAAAGAGGGGGTGATATCGCAAATAGACTCTCTCTAGGCGCGAGCTATATTGGATATATGAGCTAAATGCAAAAATCCCTATGGGGATGAATGAGGAATGTGACTTATCTCCCTTTTTCTAATTAGCATGCCTTAGCATATACAGGTACTCTATCAATTGAATTAAATTGGACTATCAATGCATTTCATTAACCTTCTCTTTACTTTGCTCTACTAGCCATTACACCACTCTAAGAATACCACAGATTGCCACAACAACAATTAAATGACATCACTGCCCCACTTTAAGGTAAAATTCGTCTTCTTGACTTATCCCACTTGTCAGTATAATAGGCTCCCTCTAAAGGAGTTAGATACTCTACGGAGGGCTTAGTTAGCATATCAGGATATGGGTTCGTACATACCCTTGGTATATGAACATACAATATATGATTTCTTGAATGGTGCCCGATTTGTTCCATAGCATTCCCTTCTAATATAGTTCTACTAGTACTAATCTATAAATCTATGAGTTCCTCCTCTCCTGTCCATCATTTCATAGTATCATATGATGTTTTTTCATAATACTGTCCCACACGAGTATAAGGTGTTATACTCTTATATATATATATCAATAACTTCCAAGTAGTTCCTATTTGGTAAAGATTGCATTCATCTTTTCTTTCTGTATGTATAATGATACCACTGTTGTTATTTTAATGATCTCATATATTGTCTTTCTTCTTTCTTTATTACAGACGAATTCCCCTGCAAACTGTTCCCCCCTTCCACAGGTGTATACTCACCTTGCAGCGTTCCTTCTGTCTGCTCCGAGTGTCGCGCGCCCCGTGCGCCTGCGCGCCGCCATCTTGTGGCTGTCATTACAGCCAGCATAGATGGTTGGCGCCGGGTCGGGACGCGCGTCACCGGATGTGACGCGCGCTGACGCGAGCGACGCTCGCGCCACGCCCACGTCACACGGGCCGGCCCGGGGGGATTCGCGCGCTCCAGGAGCGCATTTAAACAGCTGTCATGACAGCATAGGTTAGGCACCGCATCGTCCTGCAATACCGCACCAGCAAACCTTCAGCAAAACTTACGCTCTGAGGAAAGGATTCAATCCTGAAACACGTGTCAGCGGAGCTTGTTACAGAATATCCTATGCCTCTCCACCTTGATCATTGATTTCAGTGCGGACCATTCAGCTTTGGTATCAGCCTTCTTGTTCAGCAGGAGTGCCTCAGCGTAAACCTGCCAGGTATAGCAATCTTTTGACAAGACTTTTATACAAGAACATTGTCTCTATTTCTGCATGGCAACCACTTCACTACTTCTTGAGAATCATTCAGCTGACATAGCAGTTTTGACAATCATTCTTCTCCCGAATACCACCTGTCTGTGAGGAATCATTTGTATCAACTGCTATTACTTTGGTATTCGGCATTCTCCTTACATTGTATATAGTGTATATAGTATATTGATTGGTTAAGCTATTTGTGTCTTGCTTTAATCTTAGTCCACATTATCCTCAAGTGGACCTGAACCTTAGCTCACTGCTGTATATATTATTGTACATAATAAATTACTTTGTTATTTTGAGCATCCAACTGAGTTGTAAAGGTGTGCTTCTATTTATAGTTCTAATGGTATGTTGGGGTATACCACCCCTTTATATATGAATGCACCCACTATGCTATTAATTCTTCCTCTGAGTGTGCTTACCTAATTATATTTAAACTATATGTCACTTGCAGGTTGCCCTTAACAGGCAGAGGCAGGGGCCTCTACACCAACCTTTCCCCCAAAAGGATGAGGCACTCTGGCCCATTTTGGCCTTCCTTAGGTGCGGCAATTTACATTCACAGGCGGTTTCTGCATGGTTTCTCTGAGTTGGGCCGCCAGCGCCCTGTGTCCAGGGACCTCTTGCCGTCTGTTGAGATCTAAGATGCTTATTTCATGGCCACTGTGTCTTCTGGACACCGAGGATCTTACGGGTTAGTGTTGGAGGTCCAACACTGCTGATCTTGCTGGCCTTGTTATCTGGCCTCTCTTCTGCTCCCAGAGTGATGACGGGGGTCATATTGATTGGTGTGAGTCTTGGTCTCTCCCCTGTTGGGCGCTCTCTGTTCCCAGGGTTCTAGAGTTATTACAGCATGGGTTGGAGTTGGCTCTCCTACTCGGTTCTCTGGAGGTTCAGGTTCTGCCCTGTCCGCCTCCTTGTAGAAGTCCTTGCTTAGTTTTTTGCCTTGGTTAAGCATTCTTTTGGGGATTGCTCAGGTGCATCCCACACGTAGTTCTAGGGTCCCTGTTGGGATTTGAATTTTATTCTGTTTGCCTTGCGGGGTGTTTCCCCTTGGACCTATTCCGGATGCTGTCTGACTGTTCTTATCCACAAAGTTGTCCTTCCGGGGGCTGTTACTTCAGCCAGACGTGTGCCTGAGCGGGCGGCTCTGTTTAGCTAGCCCTCGTTCTTTCATATATACACCAAGATGAGGTGGTGTTCCGCTTTACGCCGGATCTTCTGCCTAAGGTGGTGTCTTAGGCTCATGTATTCAAGACATTTGTCTTTCTTCTGTGCTTTATTCCTAGTAACGCTGAGGCAAGGGGATCTACTTTCCCTCAACAGGTGCTGGAATTTTTTCCCTGGATTGTCTCTTGTCCCTTAGGGGGACTGATGCCCCTCTGGGTTTGTGGGCACCTACATCTGTATGTGCCTGATCTCGTCTGCTTCCAGGGGTTAAGCGGCCTTTGGCCTAGCCTTTACTTGGATGACTGTCCCTTCTGGTCCTAGGGAAGGTTTGGCTTCTTCCTGGGCTACTGTTAGCGTTTGACCTTGTCAGGCTGTTACTCAGGCCTATTCCTTTAAGGGGAAGAATTTTCTTCTCACTTTATTTCTGATTCTACTGGTGCCTTGGTATCTTTGGGCCTTTCAGCACCAGGTTTTGTTGCACAAGTTTGCTAGACCGCTACTTGTTTTTTTGTTCGTACCTTTTCAAAGGTTTTTTTCTGATGTTGACGTTAGAGCCTTTGCTCATGTTGCTCTTGGTAGCAAGGTTTGCAGGTGACAGTGCTTTTCCTGTCTGCTGTGCCTTTTTTGTTGGGGATCCCACCCTACTTTATGGACACTGCTATTGGATGTCCCAAGTGTAAGTATTATATCTGGAGCAGGCCCTACTGTATACTTAGAATAATACAATTCTGTGAAATACTCACCTGTAGAATTGGTATTATACGTATACAGTACGTCCTGCTCCACCCCACCCTGTTTTTTTTGCATTGTTCTGGATCCCCTGTATGGTGATTGTTACATTGTTGTTATTACCAGTTTTTGGTGGTTGGATTCTCCTGGCTTCTTTTTCAATGCTGGGGATTTGTGGGAGGTCCCCGGGTATATGAAGGGCCGGGAGGAGCCTGTTTTTTGCATGTCTGCAGTGCACAGCGCCCTCTGGTGGAGGATTACCCAAGTGTAAGTATTATATCTGGAGCAGGACGTACTGTATACGTATAATACCAATTCTACAGGTGAGTATTTCACAGAATTGTATTTTAACCCATTCAGTGCCATCCTACCTAAAGATGTTGTCATCCTCTGTTGCCCGTCTATTTTTCACTCTGTATGTTTACCTGTGATTTTTGAAGGATGGTCCAGGGATCATATTGCGTGAAAAATCCCCATATATCGGTATCACATAAGTATCGGTAGACACCTGTCAGGACTGACATAGACGGGGTCTTGAACCGCTGATTTGCCAGCCTTTATCCAAGTCCGCTGCTCTGGCCATTGTGCTGTCTGCTGTGGTATGGTTGCTGGAGTGGTATGGTTCCTTCCTGGGTCCTAAAGCTGCATTGTTTGACCCCACCTAGCATTAATCATGTTGAAGTTCCTATAAATGCATGTGCTTGGCCTGCCCCTGTTGTGATCATGGCATTGTCTCTTCGAAGCCTAGCTGTGCTCTCCAACCCCCCCTGCATACCTCTGTGTCCTTGTGGTCCTTCAGGCCTTCCTTAGTTTATATCTTGTGTATGTTGGGGCTCACAGCCCTTCCTAAAGAGAAACTTTATTTTACCTATGATACTACAGACCTGATTTTTCAACCACCTCTGCTCTTTCTGTAACATATTTCTCATCTCTTGCATTCCAGGGCACCACCAGTAGCAATGCCATGTAAGAAAAAAAATAGCTCCTGCCATCCTATATGTGGCAGGCTGTGCGCTCCAGCTGTATTGGTTAGCAGTTAGAGCATCCATTTTACCATGTCAGAGGCATCAGAGGCACGGGGGGGGGCCGGGTGTTGTTGGTCGCACTACTGTCCCTTGCTGCCTTATGCAGCTGGCATGTTCCACGCCTCAGCTGGATCATCCAGTTTCCCCTGTGGCTTCAGGCTCAGACTCATCGGAGCAGGATACTCCCTCAAGGGGTGCCATGTCCATTTTTGCCCCGAAGCCTGCCCATGGATGGGTTCTTCCTTCGGACATGGTGGACAGGGTGACATGGTCAGTGGCCTTCACCAGCAGGGGAATCCCCGGTCTGCCTCTGTCTGCCAAGGCAGAAAAGCTACTGCCAAGCGTAGGCATATTCAGAAAACATTTGAGGGCATCACCTGGTGGAGTAAACTGATCATGGGAGCCACAAAGAGCCTAATCAACACCTTATTACAAAAATACAATTCTGTGATTACTCACCTGTAGAATTGTTTTTGTCCGTGTCCTGTTCAGGTCGCTCCACTTCTTACATGTGGGTAATCCGCCACAAGGTGGCGCAGTGACTGCAAGATCAGAAAATTGTAGCTCCTCCTGGCCCAATATAAGGCATATGTCTCCCAAAAATCCCCAGTGGTTCAAAAGCAGTAAGGAAGAGACAGGCTGGGAGGCCAAGAAACCATGTTACTTCACATAGCTTCAAAATGTACTCCCTCAACAAGAAAAACCCAAGGACAAGGTCCAAATAAAAACTGTAATCACCATAACAGGCAAACAGGAGATAACAAGAGCAAGGGTGGGGTGGAGCGACCTGAACAGGACACGGACAAAAACAATTCTACAGGTGAGTAATCACAGAATTGTACTTTTCCCAGTGTCCTGTTCAGGTCGCTCCACTTCTTACATGTGGGACATCCAAAAGCAGTGTCCAGAAAAGGTGGGATCCCCAATGAGCAACAGCATGTAGTCCATGACACTACCACCTGAAGCACCTTACGGCCAAAGACAGCATCAGCTGAGGCCCTAACGTCAACCTTGTAAAACTTCGTAAAGGTACTAACAGAAAACCAAGTAGCGGCCTTACAAACTTGTTCAACAGAGGCCTGGTGCTGAAAAGCCCAGGAGGCACCAATAGCTCTAGTAAAATGAGCAGTAACACGAAAGGGGTTCCTTCCCCTTGACAGAATACGCTTGCACTACCGTCTGTCTAATCCACTTACTAAGAGTGGATTTGGCTGGAGGCAGACCCTTCCTAGGGCTGTCAGTGAGAACAAATAGGGAATCCGATTTCCTGAAGGACTCCGTTGCAACCAGGTAGTACTTGATGGCCCTGACCACATCCAAGGAATGGAGGGTCCTTTCCTTAGAATTAGGTGTGGGACACAAGGAAGGCAACACAATGTCCTCATTAAGGTCAAACGAAGAATCAACCTTAGGTAAAAAATAGTTTTTAAGGCGAAATACCACCTTATCCTGATGCCGCTCAAAGTAAGGAGGCTTAATACAAAGCACAGCCAGCTCTGAAACGCAACGCACCAAGGTGATAGCTACCAAAAAGATCACTTTCAGAGTCAGAATGGATAGTGCACAAGGGCTCAAAGGGAGGACCCGCAAACCAACTCCTTCTTGGCCAGCGAGGAGCCACCAAGATGGTTGGAACCCCCTCCTGGGCTATTTTGCGCAGCACTCGACCCAGGAGTGGAAATGGAGGAAATGCGTAAAGAAGCCTGAACTCTGTGGCAAGGTCAGCGGATCCCTTGATAGGGAGACGAACCTCGGAGGCTTGTGATTGTGCCTGGACGCGAAAAGGTTTACATCCAGCTGACCCCAGCGGCGACACAGAGCGTGAAAGATCTTGTTGCTGAGAGGCTATTCCCCCAGACGAGAGGCCCCCCTTCTCAGGGAGTCTGCCTCCTGGTTCTCCACCCCGGGGATGTAAACTGCCGAGATGCAGGGAACATTCTCCTCTGCCCGGATCTGGGTCACCTCCCTGAGGGCTCGCTTGCTCCGAGTCCTGGCCTGGTGATTGATGTAAGCAACAGTCATCTGATTGTCTGAGCAGGCCTGGACCGCACGACCACGTAGATGGGGAGTCAAATGAAACAGGACCAACCGGATTGCTCTCAGCTCCAGGAGATTGATGGGCAAGTGGGCCTCCTGTGGCCCCCACTGGCCCACCAGCTTCATCCCCAGACTGATCGATGGCCGCTGGCAAGACAGTAAGGCCTGCGTCTGCGACTGGAGACCCTACACCTTCTGCTGGGGGAGGAATACCTTGACCTGAGAGGTGTCCAACGTCATGCCCAGGAAGGACCTCACCATTGAGGGAATGATAGAAGACTTGGGATAATTGATCACCCAACCGAAATCCTCGAGAGTGGACAACACCGTCCGGGTATCGCTCTCGGCCTGCTGAAGAGATTGAGCCGCAATCAGCAAGTCATCCAGATAAGGAAGAACACGAATGCCCCGGTTCCTCAGAAGGGCCATAATGCCCGCCAGCACCTTGGTGAACACCTGGGGGGCTGAGGATATCTCGAATGGCAGCGCCACAAACTGGTAATGCTGATCCTCCAGTGCAAACCTCAGGTAAGCATCCCTGATGTCCACTGTGATCATGAAGTCGCCGGACTAAAGCAAGCTCACCGCGGACCGTAAGGACCCCATGCGAAAATGCCTGAATCTGACAAACTTGTTGAGACCCTTCAGGTCCAGGATAGGCCTCAGAGTACCGTCTTTCTTGGGCACAGTGAACAGATTGGAATAGAACCCTCAACCTCGTTGCTGGTGCGGGCCCAGGACAAATCACCCCGGACAGTAGAAGGCGTTGAACAGCCATTCTTAGGCCCTGTGCCATCAATGGGTTCTGGGATATTCGTGACTGAAGATATCTCGGGGGCGCCCAAGCTGCCAGCTCTATTTTGTACCAGGAGGAAACCACCTCCTGAATCCACCGATCCGAGACATGCAGTCTCCAGATGTGAGCAAAAAGCAGAAGCCGTCCCCCCACCGAACAGGTGAGGGCACCCCCTCATGCCTGAGAGGACTTTGCAGGGGGCTTGGATTTAGTTCCCCAGGAGGGATTGGGTCGCCCGCGAGACCTACCTCGTCCCCAGGAATCTCTGCGGCCACCTGAAAAGAAAGAGCCTCTTCCTCCTCAAAAGGAGCGATAGGCAGATGAACCCCGAAAGGGCCGCGCAGGCTTACGTCGCTGTGGGAGTCTCCCATCCTTTGTCAGGAGGTCCAGATGCTCCCCGAATAACCGAAGCCCCAAGAAGGGGATACCAGTGAGTGATTTCTTGCCAGCAGCATCAGCTGACCACTGCCGCAGCCAGATAGAGCGACAAATCTCAACCAGCAGGGCCGAAGCCCTGCCGCCAAGCCGGACGCTATTGTCCATAGCCTAGGCTACAAATGCAATAAAGTCCACGCAAGCTAGGAGGTCCTTATACTCCTCCGCTCACTTGCGAGATCTGGCAAGATCAACAAGACGTCTCACCTTCTTCCTGATGGCTAAGGAGACAATGGCCGCGGCACAGACAGGACGAAGGCCAGCACTCACAAAGGTGAAAGCATGACAAGCCAGCTGATCCATGCGCTGGTCAGCAATGTCGCGCAAGGAAGCAGTATCGGGGGAAGGCATAACCGTGGTATTGGAGAGCCCCAACACAGGGGCATCCACCTCTGGGGGATGGGACCAGGGGCGAATCAACTCCTCAGAGAAAGGGTACCGTCTGTCCAGGCCCTTAGGCACAGATGGCAGTTTATTCCTTTATATCCTTTCCCATTCCTTAAAAACCATTTTGGAAAAGTGACCCTGTTCAGGAAAGACAAGCCGCTGTCTCTCAGGCTGAAATAAATCCCCTTGCTTCTTTTTGGCCGCCTTTGGAGGTACAATGTGCAAGGTCTCAAACACAGAAGATAGCAACTTCTCTGTGTCATCAGGGAGCCACGTATCCTCGTCCAAGGAAGACCCAGGATCGCTGTCATAGCAACCAGGCTGATCCCCTGAGGAGGCGGAGTCCTGAAACAACTGACTCTCCCCCATAGAGTCATGACCACAAAAAAAAATCATAATCATCATCAGCAAAGAGCGAGCAACCCGGCTCAATATGCTGTTTCTTACTCGTGGCCTTGCCGGTAGCCGTGCAAGATAACTGTCTCTCCAGGCTGGCCACCTGAAGCGCCAAATCTGTTTGTGACCCCCTGCTGGCTTCCCCCTCACTGGGGGCTAAATGCAGGCGCGGGGGTGTAGGCAAGGCCGCAGGTAAAGTAGGGTTGGGGGCGGAGACGCCCGCCCTATCCTGTTCCAAAAGTACGCTCCTGGCGCAAGGGACACAAACTGCGCTGAGTCCGCTCAGAGGACTGGTACCACACATGAGGCAGAGCTTTACCCGCCCAGAGGGGGCCCCTAGCTCACTATCCCCAGAAGCCTCCATTATGGTGATTATAGCAAAAATAAACCAGGTTGCAAGGTGCTAACGGCCCAAACCCCAATTTAGTCCCTCTTAAAAAATGAGGGTGCAGAGGGGGGGTGGTAGGAGACCGGGAGGAACCACAACCCTGAGTTGCAAAAGATGGGACCCCTGGAAGACACAATATAAACACCAATAAGGATCCCACAGCACATGCACAAGGAAAAAGGCGAAAAAATGCAAAGGACTCACGGACCACCAGCGGGAGCAGGATCCGGATGAAGCGTCCCCTCCTAAGGCAAGCAGAGGAGAGAAGAATGCGACTGGCCGCAGAGGAGCTGGGCACACTCAGGCCGCGATGCGGATAATGGTGCCGGCAGGAGAGCCACGAGCACCTCGAGGGGCGGGCCGCGCAGTGATGAAGCGGAACGCATCATAGCACGACCCCGCCCCCTGCTGCAGGACGAATCCAGGGTGTCTGAGGGAAATGGCGCCCAGACAGCCAGGGGGAAGAAAGGCCCAGAGGAAAAGGCCCCTCCCCGCTGCAGAGCGCCGCTCGCGCCAGCACAAGCACCGCAGCGGCTGCACAGAATGGTGGCCCCGCAATTCTCGCTGGGGATTCCCGGCCC
Source organism: Gastrophryne carolinensis (assembly GCA_027917425.1). Classification (NCBI taxonomy): domain Eukaryota; kingdom Metazoa; phylum Chordata; class Amphibia; order Anura; family Microhylidae; genus Gastrophryne; species Gastrophryne carolinensis. The sequence continues at coordinate 3,442,778 of CM051237.1, forward strand.
CTCTTCCCTCACAGAGCCCTGTCAGCTGGAGGGGAGAGGAGAAGGAGACAAGGAACGAGGGAGGTGAGTACAAGAAGTAGGTAAAAACACACACACACAATAAAAAATAAAGCTTGTGGGATACATGTGGTAATAAAATGGGCCTAGGTGGTTCCTCCCCCCCATATAGGCTCACCATTGCCTATGGCTGGCTACCCTTTGGAAGAGGGTCTGCGGCCCAGAGCCTAGCTCTGTGAACGCCTGACCCTCGGGGTTCTCCCTACCTTCACCCATTCCATAGCCAAGGCTGGGAGGCAGAATGGGTCCACGGAAAAAAGTGGGAATAGGGGTGCAGTGGCCGACAGGCTTAAAATGCCCCGCTCGCCTGCAATATCCAGAGAGAGTAGAAAAAACGATCCTCGCAGTGAGACTGCAAGATGAATTCTGGGGATTTTTGGGAGACATCTGCCTTATATTTGGCCTAGAGGAGCTACAATTTTCTGATCTTGCAGTCACTGCGCCACCTTGTGGCGGATTACCCACATGTAAAAGTGGAGCGACCTGAACTGGACACGGGGAAAATAATCCTTGGTATCGACAAGACTTGCAAGGACATACCCTGGGTCGTCTCCCCTCTGCTTCAGGGATGTGGACTCTGCTAAGGGTTCTAACATATAGGGTGATAGTGCCTGGTGGTAATTGATTTTTAGACAGAGGTTATTGCATGGACTCACAGACTGGTCAATTTTACTATAAGTCTACTGATAACGGAGTTCAAAGACATTTCCATGACCTACATCTAGATAAATCACTGAGAGAAGGACATTCCTAGACACTAAAACGTCTGTTGGATTTATGCCCAGAACTTAACATATCACATGTATATTAACCCTTTAAGTGCCAGCCTACCTGGAGTTTTTGTCACCCTTTGTTGCCAGCCCATTTTGCACTATTTTGCGCTCCCCATGTTCAAATTTGATTTTTGAAGGGATTTCCAGGGATTTCCCAGGAAAATTATATATTGTTTGTGAGTATTGTTTTTGAGTCTGGGCTTTAACGTGAACATGTCTTGTTTGTCATTTTTCAGGTGTTTTCTCAATATTTTTGGGTGAAATATGTGCAAAAATATATATATATATATATATATATATTTTTTTTTTACAATTTGTAGTTTTTTTTGTAATAAAAAATGTAAGTTTGTCAATAAAATCTTATTGCGTGTGAAATCCCAATTTCTCCCGGTTACAGCGATACCACATATGTATAGGTAGACACCCTTTCCTGCCCAGGAGACTCCCCCAAACTGAAACAGCCCCTTAGGGGATTTTCAGATAAAATACTACTATGCTATGCAATATGCGCACCTTGAAGTTTTTCCAGAAAAACAACCCTTTACATTTGAAATACCCCCAACAAACTATAGATTCTCTGGAAGTACACACCTCAAGCTTTCTAGGTGTACCAGGCTTGTTGATGTGGCCATAGTTTTCTGGAAGTAATCCCTCAATGGATTCTTTGGTTGCAAAGAGTTTCCCTAAAAAAAGGATAAAAAAGCAGAATCAAAGCCCCATTTTCCTAAAAAAAACTATATACAAACAAGAAAAAACAAGTTTAATCTGAAAAAGCAACATCCTCCGAACAGAACGATACCCAACATGCATTGCTACTGTCAGTGGAAGAGTTGCCAAACACCCCAAAGTAAAGCATGTGCGTAACGGTAATTTTGCTTTAAAATTTCAGCTCTGCAGACAAAGTGCGCACCTTGCGATTTTTCAACCAAAACAACCCTTTACATTTGGAATATCCCCCATAAACCATATATTCCCTGAAAGTACACATGTTAAGCTTTTTAAGCGTACCCAGCTTGTTCTAGTGGGCTCATCTTTCTGGAATTATTCCCTCAAAGAATTCTTTGGTTGCGCAGGGTTTCCCTAAAAAATTGATAAAAAAGCTGAATAAAAAACACCTTTTCCTAAAATATAAATATGCAAACCAGAAAAAACAAGCTAAATCTAAAAGCACAAGCACAATACCCAACATGCATAGCTACTTTTAACCCTTTTAATTGCCAGCCTACTTGAGATTTTGTCACCCTCTGTTGACAGGTAATTTTTCCCAATTTTGCGCCATTTTTGCTGGAACTTTCAGGAAAATTATATATATATTTTTTTGCAGCAGAGTTTAGGCTTTAACATGAAATGTCCTGTTTGTACATTTTATTTTAGAAAATTGACTCCTTTATTTTAAATAAAAAATGTATTTTATTAAGGAAAACCATATTGCATGTGTGAGCCCCATTTCTACCGATTAGAACGGTACCACATATTTATCGGTAGCCCCCGTTCCTGCCCAGGAGACACCCTAACTGAAACAAGTACTTTATAACATTCACAAATAAAATACAAATACCATCCACACTACATTTTTTGGGGGGATTTTTAAGGGTTAAAAACCCTTCAAAATCCCCCCAAAAATTGACATGGGGTCCCCCTTACCCAAAGTAACCAGCCCGGGACCAGATATGCAGGGCTTGTAAAAACAGGGCACAGGGGCCAGCTTTTGTGGTCCCTGGCCCTGCATGCTACAAGCCCGCAAAGCCCGTGGGCCCGGGCTCCTCTGCCCCCCCGGGCTTTGGGGAGGCAGGTAATGGGGGTGCCGGGGGTAAATGGCAAGTCACCCGCTAGTCGCAGGTGACTTGCCATCCCCCCAGCCTTGTGAACTGGTATAGGGGTCATGGAACCCTTACCAGTTCACAAGGGGTTAAATGTAAAAAAAACACACACAGAGAAAAAAATATTTTATTAATTTTTTTTTTTTTTATACTTACCTCCCGTCCATCCTGGAGCACTGTGTCCCTCGGCGATCACTGGCCTCTGCTCACCTGCTGGAAGCCTTTTATAGCTGCTGGGTGACAGAACGTAAAGGGTTAATTAAAAAAAAATTACATAGGGTCCCCCCTCCCGGGGGGGGAACCCCATTTTTTTTTTATTTTTTAGGGTTAAAAACCCTTAAAAATCAAAAATAAAAATGACGTTGGGTCCCCCTTACCCAAAGTAACCAGCCCTGGACCAGCTATGCAGGGCTTGTAGGAACAGCTTTTGTGGCCCCTGGCCCTGCAGGTTACAAGCCTGCATAGCCCGTGGGCCCAGGCTCTTCTGCCCCCCCTGGCCTTTGGGGAGGCAGGTAATGGGGGTGCCGGGGGTTAATGGCAAGCCACTTACAGTCGCAGGTGACTTGCCATGGCCCCAGCCTTGTGAACTGGTATAGGGGTCATGGACCCCTTGCCAGTTCACAAGGGGTTAAATGTGTAAAAAAAAACCACTGACACATAATAAAAAAAAATCTTTATTATTATTTTTTTTTTGTTTTACTTTACTCACCTCCGATCCTGGGTCCCACATCGCTGTCCCACGCCGCTCACTCAGATAGATGCCGATAGTGATCGGCGCAGGGCGGAAGAGAGGAGGCTCTGATCGGAGCCTCCTCTCCTCTCATCCTCCCTGCACCGATCACCACCGGCATCTGACAGATGCCGCTGCTCGGGGTAGTATAGGAGGAGCGGGATGACGTCATCCCGCTCCTCCCACAATGGGGGTGCCTGGGGGCGGCGGCCGCCGCCATTACAAGAGGTGAGGACCCTGAAGCCTGCGCAGCCCAGGGGGGGATCGGACCCCCCCGGTGAAGAGGAGACCCAGACAGAAGGCTCGGCCGTGGAGGTGAGTAAATGACAGTTTTTTTTTTTACAGCGGCGATGTGTCAGCGCTGGAAATGGGGGGGGGCGGCTGGTTTCGGGCCCCCTCCTGAAGACGGAGGATGACGGGGGGATCGGATGCCTCCCCCAGGAAGAGGGGACCCCAAGCTTCATGTGGATACCAGAGGTAAGTGGGGTTTTTTTTTCTATTTTTTAACTGTTAGGGGGAAATGCCAGGCACGTAGTTTCTACGAGCTTGGCACTTAACGGTAGGAGAAGCAACCACGTAGAAACGACGTGCTTGGCATTTAAAGGGTTAAACTAAGCTTAATATCAAATTATAGAATACAAAATGGAGTCTTCTTTTTAACATGGTGGCCAAGCATTTTACCCTTCAGTCCCCTCTTAGATCATCTTCTGAATGATCTTTACAATGCAATTTCCTTTCTCTGAGCCAGGTAAGCAGTGTAGATACTAGCTGGGCTCATCTTACAACTAGCAATTAAGCACATAATAAGTCTGAAGGAAATAAAAAGCAAATAATCACAAAAATGACAAGAACATTTATGGCCATATCTCTTAACCATGTTAAGTTACCTAGTTTACTAAAAGGGCTCCATTCTTGGGCAAAATTCCTTACTTTCTCCTAGATTCTTTTTACCTCTTCCCTGTGTCTTTTTATCACCTCATAATAATCAGGAATCTCCAGACTAGTATTGTGGACCTAGGTACAACATTCATATTCCTCTGTCATTTCACATATGCTTGTTAAGGCAGCGCTCATGCTTTCTATGGCTAAATGATGTAAACCTACTTCTGAGAGCCTGATACCTCTTCTTTAAGACTGTTAATGTCCTCTGAATTATCTGCCATTATTGCTGTAGAATTATTTAATATCTTCATCATATCTATTCCCCAGCCTGTCCACGAGGGAAACCATGACCAAGCCATACCCTTCTGGGTGAAAATGTCTCTTTTCCATACTAGGGATTTAAAAGGGTTGGGGGGTATTGGCTAGCTTCACATAAACTTTCACCATCCACAGTGTCTGCTACACCCATAGATGGGATCAGGGAGGCCAAATATCATCATCCCTGGAGCTTTGGAGGGATCCATGTGTAACAGGTTTTCCCACAATAAACATATTATTACCCAGAAATATGAGTTCCTGGCTAAAAGAAGTCTTGCTGCTTTCATCGGACATAAAAGGTACAAACATGAGGGTGTGGGCCCCCTGAAAAGCAAGGAGGGGACACCTATAGAGAGAAACGAGGAGAAAGCAAATTTACTAAACAACTTCTTTGCTTCTATATTCACAAAAGAATGTGACATGCCGATTGAAATGCAGGGGAATAACCGAAACCCTCCATTAAATGTCACTGGTCTAACCAAGGAAGAAGTCCAGCACTGTCTCAAGCAGATAAAAATTGATAAATCACTGGGACCAGATGACATACATCCTCGTGTTTTAAGGGAGTTATGTACAGTAATAGACAAGCCGTTATTTCTAATATTTGTGGATTCCATAACTACAGGGTCTGTTCCGAGGGATTGGCGCTTGGCAAATGTGGTGCCAATATTCAAAATGGGATCTAGGGGGAACCTGGGAACTACAGACCGGTAAGCTTAACATCTGTGGTGGGCAAACTGTTTGAAGGTTTCTTAAGGGATACTATCCTGGAGCACCTTGGGGAAAATGACCTTATTACTCCATATCAGCATGGATTTATGAGGAATCGCTCCTGCCAGACAAACCTAATCAGCTTTTATGAGGAGGTAAGTTCAAGATTAGATCAGGGGGAGTCATTGGATATCATATATCTTGACTTTTCTAAAGCATTTGATACTGTGCCACATAAAAGGCTGGTACAAAAGATGAGAATGCTTGGACTGGGGGAAAACATGTGCAGATGGGTGGGAAATTGGCTTAATGATCGGAAGCAGAGGGTGGTTATCAATGGTACACACTCAGATTGGGTCACTGTTACTAGTGGAGTACCACAAGGGTTAGTACTGGGACCAATTCTCTTCAATATATATATAAATGACATTGGGTATGGATTAAACAGTAAATGATCAATCTTTGCAGATGACACTAAGCTGAGTAAAGTAATTAAAACAAAAGAGGACAGCAGGCAGCTACAAACAGATTTAGATAAATTGGAAGCATGAGCAGTTAAATGGCAAATTAAGTTTAACACAGATAAATGTAAGGTTATGCACATGGGAAGGAGAAATCTGTGTCATGATTACACACTAAATAAAGAAACACTTGGTAAAACAACAATGGAAAAGGACCTAGGGGTTTTAGTTGACAATAAGCTCAACTGTAGTAATCAATGCCAGGCAGCTGCTTCCAAAGCAAATAGGATCATGGGGTGCATCAGGAGGGGCATAGGTGTTCATGACCAGAGCATCATTTTACCCCTGTACAAGTCACTGGTCAGACCCCATATGGAGTACTGTGTACAGTTCTGGGCACCTGCGCTTAAGAAGGATATATCAGAACTGGAGCGCGTTCAAAGAAGGGCAACAAAGTTAATAAAAGGAGTGCGGGGACTAGAGTACCCTGAAAGATTGTCCAAGTTAGGTTTATTTAGTTTAGAAAAAAGACGATTGAGGGGTGATCTAATAACTATGTATAAATATATTCGGGGTGAATACAAAGATCTGTCCCACAATCTATTTATACCCCGGAGTGCAACCATCACCCGAGGGCATCCACTAAGGTTAGAGGAAAGGTGCTTTCTCCATCGACATAGGAGGGGATTCTTTTCTGTAAGGGCAGTGAGACTATGGAACTCGCTGCCAGAGCAGGTAGTAATGATGGATACAGTAAAAACGTTCAAAAGTGGCCTTGATGCCTTCCTGGCATGTAATAACATTTCCAGCTATGGCTACTAGACCACTGGAAGGAGTTAAACAGGCTGAACTGGATGGACTAAAGTCTTTATTCAGCCTTACATACTATGTTACTATGTATTGGTAATACAGTAAGTAGTTTAGAGATGGCACTTTGTTTAGGTGTTCCTGCACTGTAAATTTGTAAATGACTTCTCTGGTTATATTTCTAAGAGTTCCGACATTATCAGTGTAGGGGATATTTCAATTCACTATATCTACACACTTCACCCCCTCAGGAAAGTGTGTTCTATGGTCTCATTAATAATTTGTAATAAATTTTGGAAAACAATCCTAGAAGTTTCTGCCAATATAGACATAAGATTTACAGGGGCCGCAACAAGAGGTATCCTGGCAGAACTAGGAAGCAATTTTCTGCAAATCCAACATTTTTCATAACCTGATTTGTGAGTGTAAGCATATTTGAAAAAAGTGACTTGGTGTAAAGTGTTCAGTTCATGTCTCTGGATATCATTAGCGGTAGTGGAAGTTGCAGTGGTATTAGGGCTCCTGGGATAACAGACAGCTTCCAGGGGGCCCATCAAATGTCTATTATAGTGCAGAAACAGAAAAACCTATAAGATCAAGAACGTCACTGCTGCCACACCCATGATCTTCCACAAATGTCCAGAACTCAGCAACCACATCATTGGCCAGCCTGCTTCATGCTTGTCCTCAGGCACCTTTTTCACTCGCGATGTGTGTATATACAAGTGGCAGTCTTCCACATGTTTGGCTGTGCACGACACCGCTATCACTCTGGTCACTGGCCCAAACGGGAACTCCTGCTTCTCAAACACTTGGGCTCCAGCAAGCAACGTACGATCGGCCTGTCTGACTCAGCAATTGCTGCCCTGGGTACCAAATGCTATTGCTAGGCACGTGAAAATATAGGCATTTTTGCATACTTATGCGCATTATGGTGTCCTGCTGCTTGCGGGTGAAGAGTGAAGGTGCCATCTCTGTGCTGATCTATGCACCATCTGATGCTCCCCAGGGGTTTCCTGAAGTGTTCAGACCTTGGTGCGTGGGCATACGCTGTGATGTAGTGGGGAGGTATATAAGTTGTTAAGGTGGAGCCGGTGCCGCTGCCACACATCTATTTTTAATGTCCGAAGTCAGACAAAGCAGAGCAGTGGGAGGCTATCTAGTAGGCCGATCACTGCTAACCCCAGACGTAGTGAACATCAAGCCCAGAGCTCCTCCACCAAGAGTGCCAAAGCAAAGGAGAGCAGAGGCCGACCTAATATTCGGGCAAGAACTGGTAGCCCCATAGTGCTGGCCCTAGCCAAACATCTTGCAGGAGTGTGAAGAAAAGCAAAAGGAAGGGCAAGGGGAACACATAAGCCCCCCAACAACCCCCTCTCCCACTGCAGCTCAGCAGGACAACTCCTGCTACATCAGGGGACACCCAGGACAACACACCCAGCCCCCAACCTAGCTGTCAGACCCCGAGAATACCTGTCTTCATTGTGAGCCTGCAACCCCCAATCTCCACAACCAGCTTCACCATTAGACAAGCCCCCGTTTGCCGGGACGTCATACATGCCTCGCCGGGACTTGATGGCTCAAAGATTGTAGACTCATGGGGAGTGAGGACAGGTAGACTGAAGGTCAGACTGGGTGAAGTAGGTAAGTACTGGAACAGTTCGGGTGCTCTGGAACAGGTAAGTACTGGAACAGTTCGGGTGCTCTGGAGAAATCAAGTGAAGTTGGACATCAAGCCGAGGGTCACACCAGAAGGTCACAGAGCTGCACAGTACAAAGGGATGAGACAGAGACGTAGTTGAGATTCAAGCAATTGGTCAATAACGATATCTACAGGAAATCACAGGCAAAATCACAAAGCCAGCTAGACGCTATCACGGGCCCTGACACACTGAAGTCCCTTTATACGACTGAACCCGACCATATTGGACAGGGAGGCAGTGACTGTGATTGGTGCACTTCGTATCTGTGGGTTGATTCGTGTACTTGGAGGCCTCTGGGCTGATTGCCCCATCTGAACTTTAAAGATGTACCGCCCAGAACTGGACCTCCTAGTTTTGGCTTCTTTTACCAGCCTCTGGCGGCCGCGCTGTGTGCAGCTCCGCCAGAGAACATAAGCTGACTGAGCTTTGCACACGGACTGAAGGTTAATCATTCATGACACTAGCCCTGTGGAGTCTTTGGCAACACCAATCTCCACCTACTCCGATTCATCCAACACACCTCAGGGCCACATGTCCCCCACTTCGCCGCTGGCTGTTTCAGACCACTATGATGAGCTTTATGGCCAAAGCTCTCATGCCACATTAAAATCTGTATGATACTGCATCTGGGAGGCCATCCCCCAGCAGGCCAATACTGCGGGGTCTGAAATGGAGGATGCAGATCAGGTCCAAAGGAAATTTTTTCTTATTAAATATGCTGTGCGCCAGAAAATCAACAGACGTAGACAAGAGGGGCAACGATGCATTGTGCTGTTGTGGATGTTGATGTCGGCCATGACCTTGGTCTTCCCTTATAATTCATTTTCACACCTGCAAAGGATCTCGTATATGGACTACTGAACCCTACCACACGCCATGGTTTGCCAGGGACTATTGATTCTGACTGGAATGCTGCTGAATCGGGTAAGTAGTTAATACCATTTTGTGATTACTCACCTTTAAAATGGGTATTATAAGTATGTCACACACCCCGCTTCCACTATTCATGACATATGGGTTATGGTCCAGTAGAGGGCGAACTTCTGCAGAGATGAAAGCAAAAAAGAAGCCCCTCCCGGTCCATAAATACCTGGGACCTCCCACACATTCCCCAGTATATGACAGCAGTAAGGGGACCAGGAAGAACTAATAAAACAATCTTAACAATAAAAGGCTCACCATATAAAGGATCCAGAATACTAAAGGGCGGGATGAAGCGGGGTGTGTGACATACTTATAATACCCATTTTAAAGGTGAGTAATCACAAAATGGTATTATTCCAAGTATGTCACACACCCCGCTTCCACTATTCATGACATATGGGACATCCAATAGCAGTGTCCATCATGGGCGGGGATCCAAATACAGCAAAAAAAAAAAATGCACCAATTTAAACCACTGCAGCTTGCAGAACCTTGCGGCCAAAAACAGCTTTCACCGAGGCCTGCACATCAACCTTATAAAACTTTGAAAAAGTATGAACGGAAGAAGAAGTAGCAGCCTTACAAACTTGTTCAACAGAAGCCTGGTGCTGAAAAGCCCAGGAAGCCCCAACAGCACGAGTAGAATGAGCAGTGATCTTAAAAGGAGGAACCCTCCCCTTAGCAGAATAGGACCCAACAATGGCCTGGTGTATCCATTTACTAATGGTAGACTTGGCGGGCGCCAAACCTTTTCTGGGCCCAGAAGGTACCACGAACAAGGCGTCCGTCTTACGAAAAGGAGAAGTAGCAACCAAATAGTACTTCACACAACAAACCACATCCAAAGAGTGCAAAACCCTCTCCTTGTCATTGCTAGGCCTAGGACACAAGGAAGGGAGAACAATATCCTGATTGAGATGGAAGGCAGAAACCACCTTAGGATGGAAATCTGGTTTAAAGCAAAAAAACACCTTATCCTGGTGTCTCTCAAAGTAAGGGGCCTGAATAGTCAGAGCCGCCAACTCAGATACATACACCGAACAGAGGTAATAGCCACCAAAAAGGCAACCTTTTGAGTGAGCACAGAAAGAGCCACATCCTGCATCGGTTCAAAGGGAGGCCCCGAGAGGGCCGAAAGAACCAAATTTAGGTCCCAAACGGGAACCAAAGGCTTTCTAGGGGGCCGAATATGAGCAACCCCTTGGAAAAAAGTCTTGACCAGATGATGCAAAGCAAAAGACCTTTGAAAAAAGACAACCAGGGCAGAAACCTGGCCCTTCAAAGTACTGAGCTGGAACCCCAGATCCAGACCGTGTTGTAGAAACTCCAAAATCCTAGGAATCGAAAACACCCTGCAAGGTAAGGCCCTAGCCTCACACCAGTCAATATAGGACCGCCAAGCGCTATAGTAAATGATAGAGGAGGACCTCTTCCTAGCTCTAATCAAGGTTTGAATAACCGCCTCAGACAAACCTTCCTCCCTCAGGATGAAGGTTTCAAAAGCCACGCCGTCAAAGCAAGCATTTGTAAATTGGGGTAACGTAGTTGACCCTGAGAGATCAGATCCGGAGACAGGGGCAGCCTGTACTGATCTACTGCCAATCTTATGACATCTGCGAACCAAACCTGTCTTGGCCACCTTGGGGCCACCAGAATTGCTGGTGCCCCCTCTAGAGCCAGCTTGCGCACTACCTTGCCCACCATGGAGAAGGGGGGAAACAGGTACAGAAACCCCAGATCCCTCCAGGCAAGGGACAAGGCATCCACTGCCAGGGCCAGAGGATCCTCTGAGCTCCAAGACATTGGTGGGGTTGTGAGCCTCCTGAGGACCCCACAACCCCTGGAACTGATGATCTTTCCAGAAACCTCCCCAGCCCGACAGGCTGGCATCCTTGGTAACCGTCTCCCAACGAGGGGCCAGGAACGATCTGCCCCTCATCAGATTGCTTGATTCCAGCCACCACTGAAGGAACTGCCGAACCCTGGGAGACATCAGAAATGACTGATCCAAGGACTGTGGACATCTGTTCCATTTTAGCAATAGATGGAGTTGTAGCGACCTCATGTGGAATTGAGCAAAGGGGACTGCCTCGAAGGAGGCCACCATCAAACCCACCAGAGTTATCCCTAGCCAAATGGAAGGACGAGGGTTGGTCAGGAGAACACGTATCAGATCCTGAACCGTCTGAACCTTTGGCTGAGGTAGGAACACTCTGGCCTGACTGGTATCCAGATTCATGCCCAGAAAGGAAATCTCCCTTGATGGGGAGAGAGAAGACTTGGGGTGGTTGATCACCCATCCGAACCCCTCCAGCGTCGTCACCACCGTCCTGGTGTCCAGCTCCGCCTGGCAGAGGGAGGAAGCTGTAATGAGCAGGTCGTCCAGATATGGCACAATGCGAATGCCCTGGGCTCTGAGCAGCGCCATAATGCCCGCCAGAACCTTGGTAAACACCCTCGGTGCTGAGGTCAGCCCGAACTGGAGGGCCACAAACTGAAAATGCTGATCTCCGACCACAAACCTGAGAAATCTCTGGTGTGCTGGGAAAATTGGTACATGAAGGTAGGCATCCTTGATGTCTATGGATGTCAAGAAATCCCCCTGACGAAGGGAACTGATGGCTGAGCGCAGTCTCCATGCAGAACCTCTTGGTTCTGATGAACCTGTTGAGAAGCTTCAAATCCAGAATGGAGCCATCCCTTTTGGGAACCGTGAAAAGGTTGGAATGATAGCCCCGACCTCTCTCTGAAAGAGGCACTGGGCATATGACCGCCATGTCCAGGAGGTTCTTTACAGCTGACAGGAGCCCCTGCGCCACCCGAGGATCCGAAGGCACCCGAGACCTTAGGAATCTGGGAGGAGGCCGGTGCTCGAACTCCAGTTTGTACCCAGACGAGACCACTTCCAATATCCACTTGTCTGTGACTTCCTGGGCCCAGACCTGGAAGAAGAGCTGCAGCCGTCCCCCCACCCGCAAGGGTGAGGGCGCCTCCTCATTGTTGAACTGGCTTGGCAGCGGGCTTGGGTCTGGAACCCCAGATAGAGGCTGGACGGGCACGTCCTCTACCTCTGTTCCAGGAATCACCTCTAAATCCAGAGTAGGCAAGGCCTCTGCCCCCTCTGGCACCGCAAAAGGAAGGATTAAAGTAGCTTGCCCCCCGAAAGGAGCGACACAGCTTCTCACGCTGAGGTAGCTTCCCACCCTTCGCCACAGAATCCAATTTGTCTCCAAACAGCCGCGTTCCCAAGAACGGCAAAGCTGTAAGTGACTTCTTGGCCGCAATGTCAGCTGCCCACTGGCACAGACCCAGACCGATCGGCGCATGGCCACCAACAGAGCCGAAGTTCTACTACACATGGTAATAGTGTCGTCCATAGCCGACAAAACAAAATTCATGAACAATTCACACCTCTTAAGGGTTGTGAATTCAACGCTGTCCAGTTTGAGCTGGGACCCATTTAACATGTCCCTAATCTCAGACCTGGTAGCCACAGCCACGATTGCTGATGCACGGACAGGCTGCAAGGCTGAACCCACACTGGCAAAAGCATGACATGTCATCTGATCAATGCGCTTGTCCTCGCCATCCTTAAGGGTAGTGGCGTCAGGAGTATGTACAACAGAGGTGTTGGACAATCCTAAGATGGGTGCATCGACCTCAGGAGGGGAAGACCAGCGCTTCACCGAGTCAACCGGAAAGGGATACTTCCTATCCCATCCCTGAGGAACACCGTGAAGCCGACTCGGCTTCTCCCATTCTCTAAAAATCATGCTGTCAAAATGATCCTGATTTGGGAACTCCAAGCGGGGCTTAGAGAACCCAAAGAATTCCCCCTTCTTCGGAGGGGCCTCCGCTGGTGGGGAAATATCCAGAACCTCTAAGAGATGGGCCAGGACCTTGGGGGTATCCACAGCATCCCCCAGCGCCTGCCCGGCATCAGAATCAAAGAACTGCAATTCCTCAGTCTCAGATTCCTCAAACAATTCCCCCTCCTCAAGCGGGGAATAATCAGCCCAGTCAGGGGAGTCATAATCATCAAAATCAATTACCGGCGTAGCCGGTGACAGATGCCTTTTCCTAGCAGTGGCCTTTCTGCCCACTGAGCTAGAAATAATTTTCTCGAGGTTGGCCAGCCTAGCACATACCTCCGAGTGTGACTCCCCACTAATGACAGTGTCACTTGGGGTACGGATGATGCGGGGTGGGGTAGGTGAGGCAGGCGGCACTGACCCAGACGCCTGGGGTCCCGACTGCTGCGTTATGGCCTGTTGCGTACATGGTATGCAAATAATTCTCCCCCGTAAGGGGTACCCCACAACCCACGCATAGCCGGGATTGTCCCGAAGGGAGCCCGAGCCCGGTATCCTGTGGAGCCTCCATATGGTGATTTTAAGGTAGTCGCAAGGACCCGAGGGAATTATGCTGGTAAGCAACCCGGGATGCCCCTTAAGTCCCAAGTGGGAGGATTTATAAGTGCCCCAAATTTATGCCAGGGACCCTAGGACCGGGAGAACCCCCTTTTAAGCAAGGCACAGGGAGTCCTCCTGAAAGACACAAAGGAGTGGCCATAAGCACATGCACACACACATATATATACATGTATATATAATATATATATCATCATAAATCAAAGAAAAAATTTAAAGGGACTAGCGCTGTCCCCAGTCAGAATGGGGCACATGGTTAAGTCAGGTACACAAAGGGGGAGCCCGGGAGGGCACTCACGTGTCTTGTACAATGGCTGCCACCGCTCAGCAGCTCAGAGAAGGAGAGTGAGAAAGGGAGAAGGGGCAGGCCAGCGAGGATCGTGCGCCGCACCTGGCCCCGCCCCCTATTCTCACAACCAGCAGCGCGGTTCCCAGCCGTAGGCTGGGCTCCGCAATTGGCTCCAAAACAGAAGGGGGACAGGCCGTGGCAGCGCGGGAGCGCCCGGCCCCGCCCCCTAAACACTGCAGCCTGAGAGGAAGAAGCTTCCCTCAGCAGAGCAAAAAACGGCGTCCAGCCTGTAATGTGAAGCACCAAGCATACATACACACACACACATTCATATCTGAATGACAGGTAGGAAAAAGGAAAAGTCCGCCCCCGACCACTGGGGGGTTAACAGAGGGACCCGGAAGGGGGATAATCCCGCACCAAGTATGGTGTAAGGGATATAATACCATTTTGTGATTACTCACCTGTAAAATGGGTATTATAAGTTTGTCTCACACCCTGCTTTGGAAATAGTCATTACACTTGGGTTATGTCCAGTAGAGGGCGAACTTCTGCAGAGATGAATAGAAAAAAAGAAGCCCCTCCCGGCCCATAAATACCTGGGACCTCCCACACATCTCCCAGTATAAGAAAGCAGTAAGGGAACCAGGAAGAGCAAATAAATCTATGAGAAAAACAATATCACCAAACAGAGGATCCAAAATACAACTCAGGGTGGGGCGAAGCAGGGTGTGAGACATACTTATAATACCCATTTTACAGGTGAGTAATCACAAAATGGTATTATTCTAAGTATGTCTCACACCCTGATTCGGAAATAGTCATTACACTTGGGACATCCAATAGCAGTGTCCAAAAAGGGTGGGGATCCCAACAGGGAAAAGTGCACAAATGAAACCCCTGCCGCTTGTAGAACTTTGCGGCCAAAAACAGCAGCCGCTAAGGCCCGCACATCAACCTTATAAAAACTTGGAAAAAGCCTGAATAGCAGACCAAGTAGCAGCCGTACAAACTTGTACAACAGAAGCCTGGTGCTAAGAAGCCCAGGAAGCCTCAACAGTATGAGTAGAAAGAGCAGTAATCTGAAAGGGGAACCCTCCCCTTGGCAATATAGGCCCCAACAATGACCAGACATATTCATCTACTAATGGTAGACTTCACACAACAAACAATCATCCAAAAAGAGTGCAGGGCCCTTTCCTTGTCATTGCTAGGCTTAGGACACAAGGAAGAAAGAACCACATCCTGAATAAGATGGAAAGCAGAGACCACTTTAGGTAGGAAATCCGGCTTAGTGCGGAAGACCACCTTGTCCTGGTGTCTCTCAAAGTAAGAGGCCTGAATATACAGAGCCTCCAACCCAGAAACACATTGAACAGAGGTAATAGCCACCAAAAGGGCAATCTTTGGTGTAAGCAAAGAAAATGCAAAATTCAAAACCCAGACATGCACAAGGCTATCGAGGGGCTGCACATGAGTGACCCCCTGGAAAAAAACTTTAACCAAAGGACGAAGAACAAAGGACCTTAGAAGAAAACCACCAGGGCAGACCTGTCCTTTCAAGGTACTAAGCTGGAGCCCCAGGCCCAGACCGTGTTGAAGAAAGTCCAAAATCCTAGGGATCGACAACACCCTGCAAGGCAAGGCCCTAGCCTCACACCAATCAATATAAGACCTCCACATCCTGTAGAAGATGTTAGAGGAAGATCACTTCCCAGCCCTAACAAGCCTCTGAATCAGAGCATCAGACAAAGTATCTTCTATTAAGATGGAGGAGATTTCAGCAGCCACACCGTCAAAGCCAGCATTTGTAAATTGTGGTACGAACCAAACCTGTCTTGGCCACCCTGGGGCCACCAGAATTGCTGGCCCACCCTCTAGAGCCAGCTTGCGCACCACCTTGCCCACCATGGAGAAGGGGAAAAAAATACAACTCTGTGAAGTACTCACCTGTAGAGTTGGTATTATACGCATACAGCACGTCCTGCTCCAGTAGTAGTAATAACATGTGGGTAGTCCTCCGCCTCCGGCGCCGTGCACTGCAGACATGTAGAAAACAAGCTCCTCCCTGCCCTTCATATACCGAGGGACCTCCCACAAATCCCCAGCACTGAAAAGCAGTGAGAAATAGAGACCAGGAGAAAGCAACCACCCAAAACTGGCAAAAATATCAAAGATAACAATCACCAACAAGGGATCCAGAACAAGGTGAAACAGGGTGGGGTGGAGCAGGACGTGCTGTATGCGTATAATACCAACTCTACAGGTGAGTACTTCACAGAGTTGTATTATTCTAAGCATACAGCACGTCCTGCTCCAGTAGTAGTAATAACATTTGGGACATCCAATAGCAGTGTCCATAAAGAAGGGTGGGATCCCCAACAGAAGGCAGCAGCAAGCAGTCTAAACCACTGCTGCCTGCAGAACCTTGCGGCCAAATACAGCGTCAGCTGAGGCCCGAACATCAACCTTGTAAAACTTAGTAAAGGTATGTACAGAAGACCAAGTAGCGGCCTTGCAAACTTGTTCAACAGAGGCCTGGTGCTGAAAAGGCCAAGAAGCCCCAACAGCTCTAGTAGAGTGAGCAGTAAGACGAAAGGGGGGAGTCTTCCCCTTGGCAGTGTAGGCTTGAACAATAGCCTGACGAATCCATTTACTGATAGTAGACTTGGCGGGAGCCAAACCCTTCCTAGGCCCATGAGGCACAACGAAGAGAGCATCCGTCTTCCTAAAGGCCTGCGTGGTAACCAAGTAAGACTTGACACACCTGACCACATCCAAGGAATGCAAAACCCTTTCCTTAGGGTTACTAGGATTAGGGCGCAAGGAAGGAAGTATAATATCTTGATTCAAATGAAATGCAGACACAACCTTAGGCAGGAAGTCTGGCTTGAAGCGAAACACCACCTTGTCCCGGTGTCTCTTAAAGTAGGGAGGCTGAATAGACAAAGCAGCCAACTCAGACACACGTCTGACCAAAATAATGGCTACTAGGAAGACAACCTTGATCGTGAGCACAGCTAGGGCGGCCTTATGGATAGGCTCAAAAGGAGCCCCCTGCAGGGCCGACAACACCAAGTTCAGGTCCCAAACAGGAACCATAGGTTTCCGAGGGGGGCGCACATGAGTGACCCCCCGAAAGAAGGTCTTGATAAGAGAGTGATGGGCAAAGGTCTTCTGAAAGAAGATGGACAGGGCCAAAACCTGGCCCTTCAAGGTACTGAGCTTGAGACCTAAGTCTAGGCCATGTTGTAAGAACTCCAGCACCCTGGATACTAAGAATTCCCGGCAGGGAAGAGACCTGGATTCACACCAGTCAATGTAAGCCCGCCACACTCTATAGTAGATGGCAGCAGAAGTCTTCTTCCTGGCTTGGACCATGGTAGACACCACAGATGCCGACAAACCTTTTTCCCTCAAGATGGCGGTTTCAATAGCCAGGCCGTCAAAGCCAGCGTTAGTAAATTGGGATGGCGTAGAGACCCTTGGGTCAGAAGGTCTGGTGACCTTGGCAGATCGCACTGATCTACTGCCATTTGAACCACGTCCGCAAACCACACTCTTCTTGGCCACCTTGGGGCCACCAGAATCGCAGGTACCCCTTCCAGAGCGATCTTGCGCAGCACTCTGCCCAGAAGGGGAATTGGTGGAAACACATACAGGAGCCGAAACTCCTTCCAAGACATTGACAGGGCATCCATGGCCAGAGCCAGAGGATCCTGAGACAGGGATACAAAGCTCGGGAGCTTGTGATTGTGACGTGACGCAAAGAGATCCACGTCCGGCACACCCCAACGGTGACAAAGTGACTGAAATACCCTGTCGCAGAGGGACCATTCCCCCTGACGGGACGACCCCCTGCTCAGAGCATCTGCTAGCAGATTCTCCGTCCCCGGAATGTAGACAGCCGATATGCATTGTACATTGGTCTCTGCCCAAGTCAGAATCAGAGACACCTCCTGGAGAGCACCCTTGCTCCGGGTCCCTCCCTGATGATTGATGTAGGCTACGGCCGTCCTGTAGTCTGAGCGTACCTGAACCGCCAGACCCTTCAGGTGCTGGGTCAATAGTTCCAACAGTACCAACCTGACCGCCCTGAGTTCCAGGACATTGATAGGAAGATGGGCCTTCTGAGGACCCCACCTCCCCTGGAAGCGCAGGGACTTCCAGAAACCCCCCCCCAGCCCGAAAGACTGGCATCCGTCGTGACCATCTCCCAGGAGGGAGCCAGGAAGGATCTGCCCCTTGTCAAATTCCTGTGGTCCAACCACCACGCAAGGGATTGTTTGACCGAGGGGGGAATCACCCAGCTGTCGTCCAGAGAAACTGGGTCCTTGTTCCATACTGACAGAAGGTGAAGCTGCAGAGTTCTCAGATGAAACTGGGCAAAGGGCACCGCCTCGAAGCTTTCCACCATCGAGCCCACCAACTGCATTCCCTGCCGGATGGAGGGATGAGGGTTCGCGAGCAGGGATCTCGCCTGGGTTGTCAGAGCTTCCACCTTCTGCGGAGGAAGGAATATCCTTGACTGAACCGAGTCCAGAATCATCCCTAGAAACGGGGTCACTGAGGAGGGGGACAGAGAGGACTTTGGGTAATTGATCACCCAGCCGAAGGACTCCAGGGTGGATATCACCAACCGAGTGTCCAGCTCTGCCTGCCGAAGAGACTGAGAGGTGATGAGAATATCGTCCAGGTAAGGCAACACACGTATGCTCTTTAGTCTTAAGAGAGACATCACCCCTGCCAGCACCTTGGTGAAGACCCTGGGGGCAGACGTGAGGCTGAAAGGGAGGGCCACGAACTGATAGTGCTGATCCAACAGCGCAAATCTGAGGAACCTTTGGTGCCCAGAGAACACCGGCACGTGCAGGTAAGCGTCCTTGATGTCCACAGATGTCATAAAGTCCCCTGGACGCAGCGAGGCAATGGCTGAGCGCAGAGTTTCCATACGAAAATGCCTGCTTCTGACAAACTTGTTTAGGATTTTCAAATCCAGAATGGGCCTGACTGACCCGTCCTTTTTGGGCACCGTGAACAGGTTGGAATAAAACCCCATGCCCCTGTCTCTTGAGGGGACCTTGCAGATGACCCCGAGCTCCAGAAGGTCCTGCACCGCCAGCATCAAGACCCAAGCTGAGGCAGGATCCTACGGGATCTGAGACCCGACGAACCTGGTAGGGGGCAGCACTGCAAATTCTATCTTGTAACCAAAGGAGACTACCTCCTGAATCCACCGGTCTGGGACGAGGCGTCTCCAGACATGCTCGAAGTGCTGTAGACGTCCCCCCACCCTGACGGGCGAGGGCGCCCCTTCATGCTTGGCCCCCCTTGGCAAAGATATCTAATCTTTCTCCAAACAGGCGCAGTCCTTTGAACGGAAGCCCCGTAAGGGCCTTCTTGGCGACATTGTCAGCAGCCCACTGGCGTAACCAGACCGTGCGGTGTATGGCTACCACCAGAGCAGAGGATTTAGCACTCAGCTTAATAGCATCGTCCGATGCAGATAGGATATAATTCACAAAGGTCTCACAGCTGGCCAGAGCATTGGCGGTATCAGAGGGCAAGTCATCCGCCCCTTCCAGAGCAGTCTTAACCACAGTCCTGAGCGCCACTGCCATGATGGCTAAGGCGCAAACCGGGCGGAGCGACGAATGCAAAGGCGTGACATGCCAATTGATCAACTCGCCGATCCTCTAGATCCCGCAGCGTAGTAGTGTCAGGGGAATGCATAATAGAGGTATTGGACAGACTCAGAATCGGGGCATCGACCTCGGGCGGCGATGTCCAGCACTTAACCAGATCGGCAGGGAATGGATACTTCTTATCCACAGCCTTGGGAATCCCCTGGAGTTTACTGGGATGTTCCCATTCTTTCAGCACTAGGTTATTAAAATACCATTTTGTGAATACTCACCTGTAAAATGGGTATTATAAGTATGTCACACACCCCACTTCAAACATTAATAATTACACTAGGGTTAACGCACCGCTAGGTGGCAGCATTGCAGAGAACTCTCCAAAAACTTCAACAGGCCCCTCCCGGTCTATACATACCTGGTACCTCCCAAGAACCTCCCAGTATTAGAACAGCAGTAAGACAAGGTACCAGAACCAAACAATGTAACCCTCAACGTAAAGAGCCAAACTTCACCAAATAGAGAGCCAGGATACCGAAAAGGGCGGGTGAAGTGGGGTGTGTGACATACTTATAATACCCATTTTACAGGTGAGTATTCACAAAATGGTATTATTCTAAGTATGTCACACACCCCACTTCAAACATTAATAATTACACTAGGGACATCCAACAGCAGTGTCCAGAAAAGGGTGGGTATCCGAATCAGGCAATAACGCAGAAAAAACTCAGACCACTGCAGCCTGCAAAACCTTGCGGCCAAAAACAGCATCCGCTGAAGCCCGCACATCAACCTTATAGAACTTAGAAAAAGTATGAACAGAAGACCAAGTTGCAGCCTTACATACTTGTTCAACCGAAGCCTGGTGCTGAAAAGCCCAGGACGCACCAACCGCACGAGTAGAATGAGCAGTAACTCGGAAAGGAGGAGCCTTCCCCTTAGCCGAATAAGCACCAACAATGGCCTGACGAATCCATTTGCTGATGGAGGACTTGGCCGGAGCCAAACCCTTCCTAGGCCCACAGGGCACAACGAAAAAGGCATCAGTCTTACGAAAAGAAGACGTAGCACGTAGATAGTACCTGACACAACGAACAACATCCAAGCAGTGCAAAGCACTCTCCTTGGCATTCTGAGGCTTAGGACACAAAGAAGGAAGAACAATGTCCTGGGTAAGATGAAACGCAGAGACCACTTTAGGGAGAAAATCTGACTTGTAACGAAAAACCACTTTGTCCTGATGATCCTCAAAATAAGGAGCCTGAATAGACAAGGCTGCCAACTCTGAAACACGCCGAACCGAAGTGATGGCAACCAGAAAGGCAACCTTCTGAGTAAGAATGGACAAAGCAATATCCCGCAAAGGCTCAAAAGGAGGAGCCTTAACCCTTCTAGTGCCAGCTACGTGACTCTCACGTAGCTGCCTCTCCAACCGTTGTACCCTGACTTTAGAGGCCCATAAAACAAAAAGTAAAAAACATACAGACTTACCTTACCCCTCATTTGAAAGGGCCAGCGATTCTGTACAAGGATCCGCTGTTAGATTTCTGCCCCCCCCCCGCCGGCGCCGACATCTGAAAAAAAAAAAAAAAAGTAAATGACATTTACTCACCTGGCAGCGCGATGGCTCTCCCCGGGTCTTCTCTTCACCAGGGGGGGCTCCGACCCCCCCCTGGGCTTTCCACGCTGCTTGTGAGGGCCCAGAAACGGGCCATCACCATCCTCTTCGGCCGACGCTGGCCCCGCCCCTAGCCCCGCCCCTAACTCCGCCCACTTGATGACGTCATCCCGCTCCTCGGGTTACTGGCACCCAAGCTCCGATCTGTCAGTTGTCAGCAGCGATCGGAGCAGGGAGGGTGGCAGGCAGGGTGGCTCTGATCTCCCTGCCTGCCACCCTCCCTGCTCTGATCACTACCGACAACTGTCATCTGCAGCAGCGTGGGACACTGGATGGGAGGTAAGTATAAGTGAAAAAAGAATAATAAAGAACTTGTCTGGTGTCTTTTTTTTAACTTAACCCTTTGTGAACTGGTAAGGGGTCCATGAGACCCCTTATACCAGTTCACAAGGCTCTGGGTATGGCAGGTCACCTGCGGCAAGCGGGTGACTTGCCATAACCCCCAGCCCCCCATTACCTGCCTCCCCAACGGCCAGGGGGGGGCAGAAGGGCCCGGGCCACGTGGCTATGTGGGCTAGTAGCCTGCAGGGCCAGGGGCCACCAACGCTGGCCCCTGCGCCCTGTTCTACAAGCCCCCATAGCTGGTCCGGGTCAGTAATGCTGGGTAAGGGGGACCCTATGTCATTTTTTTGGGGGGATTTTAAGGGTTTTTAACCCTTAGAATTCCAAAAAAGAAATGAGGTCCCCCCCCTGGGAGGGGGAACCCTATGTCATTTTTTTTTTTTTATTAACCCCTTACAACTATGCAATCATATTGCATAGTTGTATCCTATCTGGAATCCCCTAAACTGCTGTTTCAGGAAAAGGGGTATACCTATACATATGTGGTACCATTGTAACCGGGAGAAATAGGGCTTTCACACGCAATAATATTTTATTAACAAACTTACATTTTTTATTACAAAAAAAACACTACAAATTGTAAAAAATTGGTTTTTTTCATTTTTTTGCACATATTTCACCCAAAAGTATTGAGAATACACTAAAAAAAGGCCAAACAAGACATTTCATGTTGAAGCCCAGACTCTGCTGAAAAAAACAATATATAATTTTCATCGAAATCCCTGGAAATCCCTTCAAAAATCAAGGTTGCACACGTGTAGCGCAAAAACGTGAAAAGTCGTCTGGCAACAGATTGTGACAAAAAAATCTCGGTAGGCCGGCACTCAAAGGGTTAAGAGCAGAAAGAACCAAATTCAAATCCCACACTGGGAGCAAAGGCTTCCTGGGAGGCCGCACATGCGAAACCCCCTGAAAAAAAGTCTTGACCAAGGAATGACTAGCAAAAGATTTCTGGAAAAAAATAGACAAAGCAGAAACCTGCCCCTTCAAGGTACTCAGCTGAAGACCAGAGTCCAGCCCCGACTGAAGAAACTCCAAAATCTTAGACACAGAAAAGACCCGGCAAGGCAAAGACCTAGCCTCACACCAATCAATATAAGATCTCCAATACCTGTAATAGATGGAAGAAGAAGATCTCTTCCTGGCACTAATAAGAGTCTGAATGACCGCATCCGAAAGACCCTCCTCTTTTAAGATGGAGGTTTCAGCAGCCAAGCCGTCAAAGCCAGCGTTTGTAAACTGGGGTAACAAAGTTGACCCTGAGTGAGAAGATCTGGCCGAAGAGGCAGATCGAACTGATCTACGGCCAGACGAACGATGTCTGCGAACCACACCCGCCTTGGCCACCTTGGAGCCACGAGAATGGCGGGAACTCCCTCCAGAACCAACTTTCGCAGAACCCTGCCTAGCATGGGAATTGGAGGAAACAGATAAAGAAACCCCAGGGCCCTCCAGCTCAGGGTCATGGCATCCACCGCCAGAGCCAAAGGGTCCCGGGACAGGGACACAAAGGACGGAAGCTTGTGATTGTGACGAGAGGCAAACAGATCCACCTCCGGCGTCCCCCACCAGAGACAAAGTAACCGAAACACCTGGGGATGGAGAGACCACTCCCCCCGATGGGACGCACACCGGCTCAGAAAGTCCGCCTCTGTGTTTTCCACACCCGGAATGTAAACTGCCGAGATGCAAGGGACATGAGTCTCCGCCCAGACCAAAATCAGAGACACCTCCCTGTGGGCACCCAGACTGCGAGTCCCTCCTTGGTGATTGATGTAAGCAACCGCCGTCTGATTGTCTGAGCGAACCTGAACTGGCAGACCTTGTAAATGATGCGTCAAGTGAGACAGAACCAACCTGATGGCTCGCAATTCCAGAACATTGATGGGCAAGTGGGCCTCCTGAGGGTCCCACTGCCCCTGAAACCGAAGATCCTTCCAATAACCTCCCCAGCCTGACAAACTGGCATCCGTGGTGACAGTTTCCCAAAGAGGAGTCAGAAACGACCTGCCCTTCAGAAGGTTGTCCGAGACCAACCACCACAGAAGGGACTGCCGAACCCGCGGGGACAACCGGAAGGATCGATCCAACGACCCCGGACACCGGTTCCAAGACGCCAAAAGATGAAGTTGAAGAGTCCTCGTATGAAACTGAGCAAAGGGAACTGCCTCGAACGAGGCCACCATCAACCCCACCAGTCTCATCCCCAGACGAATGGACGGATGAGGATGGGAGAGGAGCAGCTGGACCAATTCCTGAATCATCAGAACCTTGGCCTGAGGAAGAAACACTCTGTGCTGGCAGGAGTCCAACGACATCCCCAGAAAAGTCACCACCCTGGCCGGAACCAGCGAGGACTTGGGGTAATTGATCACCCAGCCGAACCTCTCCAACATAGACACCACCGTGCTGGTGTCCCCCTCTGCTTGACTGAAGGAAGGTGCCATGATGAGAAGATCGTCCAGGTAAGGCACAATGCGAATCCCCTGAGCTCTGAGCAGGGCCATCACCCCCGCCAACACCTTGGTGAACACTCTCGGAGCAGAGGTGAGACCGAATGGAAGAGCCACAAACTGAAAATGCCGATCCCCCACCACAAAACGGAGGAACCGCTGATGAGCAGGAAAGATCGGCACGTGCAGGTACGCATCCTTGATGTCTATGGACGTCATGAAGTCCCCCTGCCGAAGCGAACCGATCGCAGACCGCAGGGTTTCCATGCGAAACTTCCGAGGACGAATAAACCTGTTGAGAAACTTCAAATCCAGAATAGGACGGAAGGACCCGTCCTTTTTGGGGACCGTGAAGAGATTGGAGTAAAACCCGCGCCCCACCTCTGAAGGAGGAACCGGGCAAATGACAGCTAAATCTAGAAGATTCCTTACTGCCGCCAGGAGCCCCTGCGCGGCCAAAGGATCCAAAGACACCCGAGACCTGAAGAACCTTGGAGGAGGACGGGACTCGAACTCCAACTTGTAACCGGCCGAAACCACCTCCCGGATCCATCTGTCCGGGACCTCCTGGTCCCACACCCGGGAGAAAAGTTGCAACCGTCCCCCCACCCGAACGGGTGAGGGCGCCCCCTCATTGCTGGGTGGGCTTGGCAGCCGGCTTGGGCTTGGCACCCCAGATGCGAGAGGGGCGGCCACGGCCTCTGCCCCTATTCCAACTGGCGCCCCTGGGGGCCGAGGAGCCCGCACCTCTACCGGCGCCGACTCCCCGAAAGGACGGATTGAATGAGACCATCCCCCGAAAGGAACGGCGAAATTTCTTGCGCTGAAGTAATTTACCTCCCTTGGCTCTCACCAAAAAGCCTCAAACCCAAAAAGGGCAGAGCCGTGAGCGATCTTTTAGAATTAAAATCGGCCGTCCACTGTCTCAACCACACACAGCGCCGAATAGCCACCAGCAAGGCAGTAGCCCTGCCACACATCAACATGGCATCCTCCTGAGCGGCCAGGATAAAGGACAAGAAAGCATCGCAGCGCTTAAGCCCAAGGGACTCATCACTGGTGGGCTCAAGATCCACCCCCAAGTCCCTGACAATAGACCTGACAGCAAAAGTCAAAAGAGCCGAGGCACAGACAGGCCTTAACACCGAACCCGCACATACAAAACCATGCTGGGCAAGCTGATCAACCCTGCGATCCTCGCCGTCCCTGAGCGAAGTAGTGTCAGGGGAATGCACGACCGCCGTGTTGGACAGTCCCAGGACCGGAGTATCTACCTCAGGGGGAACAGACCAACGCTTCAACAATTCCGCCGGAAAGGGATACTTCCTATCCCAGCTAGACGGCACACCAACAAGACGTGTAGGTTGCTCCCATTGCTTGAAAACAATTTCTTCAAAATGCTGTTGGCTGGGAAACTCCAAACGCTGCTTGGACACCCCAAAAAGCTGACCCTTAGGCCTAGGAGCAACAACCGGAGGCTCCAAATCCAAAACCTCAAACATCTGGCTCAGAATGGTAGAGGAATCGAGAGGGAGGCCATCATCCTGATCCCCCTCAGAACCCAGCAACTGCTGAACATCAGAATCTTCTTCCTCAATGAGCTCACCTTCTTCAACGGGGACGATCCGACCAATCCAGATCTCCCACCACTTCCTCATCTGAATCCGGCGGAGGCGGAGACAGATGCTTCCGCTTAGCTGAAACCTTCTGAGCGGCTATAGCAGAAAACCGCTTCTCAAGGCTGAACAAGCGGGCACATACATCAGACTGCGAATCCCCGCCCAGGACAACGTCACACGGGGTCCGGAATAAGCGAGGGGGAGAGGGAGATGGCGCGGCCGAAGAAGTGCTAGGCACCGGAGTACTGGACTGCCGTGCAATGTTCTGCTGTGCACAAGGGATACACAAAATGACATCATCTCCCTGGAGCGGAGTCCCACAACCCCCGCACACCTTGGATTGTCCCGAAGAACCATTCCCGGTATCTGTGGCAGCCTCCATGTGGTGAATTTTATGGTATTCGCAGAACCCAGGGATTTATGCGGTACGTGACCCGGGATGCCCCTTAATAACCTAACACTTGTCTAAGGATAGTCACAAGATCCTGACCCAGGGGAATAGCATAAGACCCTTATAAAAATATATAAAGATATAAATATAAATATATATATATATATATATTGCAATGAAAAAACACCCCCCACGAGCCAGGTATATATGACCGGGAGAGCCCTGCCAGACGGGATCCCAGGATCTGAAAGACACAAAGGGAGAGGGACAGGCGTCAATCCAGCACCAAATCCAAAATCCACATAACATACAAAAAACCCCCCTTACACCACCCCCCCCTCATTAACCAGAGACAAAGGAAATGGTTAATACCAACCAGCACCATAAGGAAGCGCCGGAGCGAGGAGGAAGGAGGAGGAGGAGGAGAGGACGCAATCCGAGGGGCCATCGCAAGAAACTAAAAACGCCTACCTGAGAGGGAGAGAGAAAACCGCGCAGCCAGGCACCGCAGAAGATGGCGGCCCGCACACAGCGCTGTGAGGGAGGAAGAGACAAGCTCCGGGAGCCGAGCAGGCCCCGCCCCTCCGGGACATCCAATCCGTGCGTGGCCCGCGCGCGCGCGCGACCCCGCCCCCTGGCAGCGTCAGCGTCTGCCGGCAGGGATCGCGCTCAGACCTCAAGGACGGGACCGGCGGAGCAACCCGCCGGTTCCCAGTGCGCAACACAGACCCACACACTGATAACCAGTTCCCCCCCCCCCCAGAGCAGACCGGACAAGCAGGCTGCAAGCGCCGGGCACGGCGCTCAGCCACAGGCGGGACCGCGGCGCGCCCCGCCCCCCGGGCTCCTGAGGGGAGAGAACAGACACAAGACAGGGGGGACAGAGGCAGGCAAAACTTACAATAAAGTTAGTCAAAGTAAAAATCACGAAAGGCCTCACAATGTAGAGCGCAGCAGCCACACTCACACAGCACGTCACCGGCACAGCATGTCACCGTCCCAAGCGCGCCCCACACCCCGGAAAGTGACATAACAATATCCCAGGGCTAGGCACATCCTGACCGCTAACCTCCTATTAAATGGGGCATCCCACATCCGGATCACCACTCCGGGAATCCCGCTATGCCCCGCAATGAAGGGTCGAGCGGAGGAGCTAATCTCCTAGGCACCAATGGTGCCGGCTACCTATTTGCCCGGCCTACAGCCGAAGCTGGGAGGCTGCCATTAAATAGTAAACTCTCAAACAAGAGCCGGGCAGAAATAGACCACAGGGGGGAGGGGGCGGGGGGATACCCCGGCTACCTGCAAGCAGGAGACTTCTTTCTTCTGTCTTGTCGCCACCTTGCAGAGAACAACACTGGGAGGTTCTTGGGAGGTACCAGGTATGTATAGACCGGGAGGGGCCTGTTGAAGTTTTTGGAGAGTTCTCTGCAATGCTGCCACCTAGCGGTGCGTTAACCCTAGTGTAATTATTAATGTTTGAAGTGGGGTGTGTGACATACTTAGAATAGTGAGTTTGTTCGGGAAACTCCAACCGCGCCCTAGCGGTATGAAACAGATCGCCCCGCTGCCGAGGTGCCACGGGAGGGGGAAAGAGGGATAAGACATCAAAGATCTGAGACAACAGTCTGTCAATGTCGTCCTGGGACCAAAGATCAGAGCCAGACCCATGAATTGTCACTGCTGCTAGGTGAAACCCCACAAGCTGCACACAGACGGGCTTGTCCCAGGGGGACCCCGTTCGCAATGTTCTGGGATGCCTCCATATGGTGATTATTAACTTCAATGTGCCAGTAGGGATTGACGCTTTAAGCAACCCTGGATGCCCCTATGACCCACTGGGAAGTGGGAGTAAAATCTGAAAAATGGTCTGGACCGGGCGCTACGTCGGACTGGGGAAAGCCACCGGTGACCGCTGTCTGAAAGACACAAGGGGAAACAGGGATGTCAGAGCCGAGCGCAAGGAAACAAGCTAGAAAAAGGGATCGCCCACGAGGGCACTTACAGTCTGCGAGGGGAGGACCGTCTTCACCACGAGCATGCGAGGAGGAAATGGCGCCCAGCGAACCTCGAAGGGCGGGCAATAGCGGTCGATGACGCGGAACGCGCCAGGCCGAACCACGCCTCCCCCCCCCCGGAGCGTGCGAAGTTAGAAGGCGCGCAGCCAATCAGGAGAGAATGTAGCTACGTCAGCATCCCTTCGGAGAAGAGGTCTGACGAAGTGAGCAAGGGAAATTGAAAAACGTGCTGCTGCGTGCACATAAGGCACAGTAAAACGCTGCGATCAGTTTAATATTAAGCAAGTGAAGCGCACTCTGACACCCAGTAGCGGTAAGAGTCTAAAGTGTACTTAGGGCAAGGAGTAGGCCATCAACACACAGCCCCCCCCCCTCTTTTTTCCCCCACTAACGGGGGAATCTGGGAAGGAAGGTGACCCAATAGAGGGTTCATCGTTAGATGGGGCACGGGGGCACTAGTGCGGGAGGGGCATCCACTGAAGACTCACTATTCGCCTTTAACCGCCTACCCTATGGAGGGGGATTGCGGTGGAGACTAGCTCCGTAAGCACACTAGGTGCTGCCTACCTTCACCCGACCAACACAGCCCAGGCTGGGAGGCATATTCTTAACAAGAAGGGCGGGTGGAAATAGTCCCGCAGGGCCTCGGGCTGTCAAGCCCCGCTCGCCTGCGAGAGCGTGATACTTCATGTCTTCGCAGTTCCA
Source organism: Gastrophryne carolinensis (assembly GCA_027917425.1). Classification (NCBI taxonomy): domain Eukaryota; kingdom Metazoa; phylum Chordata; class Amphibia; order Anura; family Microhylidae; genus Gastrophryne; species Gastrophryne carolinensis. The sequence goes on from CM051237.1 coordinate 3,471,528, forward strand.
GCACTGCAGAGAAATCTGGGGATTTGTGGGAGGTCCCTCGGTATATGAAGGGCCGGGAGCAGCTTGTTTTCTATATGTCTGCAGTGCACGGCGCCGGAGGCGGAGGACTACCCACATGTTATTACTACTACTGGAGCAGGACGTGCTGTATGCTTAGAATAACTGGTACAGAAAACCCCCAATTCCTCCAGGCAAGAGACATGGAGTGCACTGCCAGAGCCAGAGGATCCTGAGACAGAGACACAAACGTTGGAAGTTGTGATTGCGACGTGAGGCAAAGAGATCCACCTCCGGAGTCCCCCACTTGCGACAGAGGGACCGGAATATCTTGTGGTTGAGATATCATTCCCCCCGGCGAGAGGATCCCCTGCTCGGGGAGTCCGCCTCCGTGTTTTCCACTCCCGGAGGGAATACCGCTGAGATGCATGGAACATTGCTCTCCGCCCATGCGAGAATCAGAAAAACTTCCCTGAGGGCACTCCTGCTGCGAGTCCCTCCTTGGCGATTGATGTAAGCGACCGCAGTTCAATTGTCTGATCTAACTGAACCGGTAAGCCCTGTAAGTGATGCGTCAAGCATGACAGAACCAACCGAACAGCTCTGAGCTCCAAGACATTGATGGGGGTGTGAACCTCCTGAGGACCCCGAAAATCCGTCCAGAGACCTCCCCAGCCCAACAGGCTGGCATCCGTGGTAACCGTCTCCCAACAAGGGGCCAGAAAGATCTGCCCCTCATCAGATCGCTTGGTTCCAGCCCCCCACTGAAAGGACTGCCGAACCCTGGGAGACATCAGAAAGGACTGATCCAAGGACATCAGTCCCAGATCAGCAATAGATGGAGTTGGAAAGACCTCATGTGGAACTGAGCAATGGGGACTGCCTTGAAGGAAGCCACCAGCAATCCTACCAGTTTCATCCGTAGCCGGATAGAGGAGCGAGGATTGGCCAGGAGAACACGTATCAGATCTTGAACCCTCTGCACCTTTGGGTGAGGTAGGAACACTCTGGCCTGACTGGTATGCAGATTCATGCCCAGGAATGAGATCTCCCTTGATGGGGAGAGAGAAGACTTGGGGTGGTTGATCACCCATCCAAACCTTACCAGCGTCGTCACCACCCTGGTGTCCAGCTCCACCTGACATAGTGAAGAAGCTGTAATAAGCAGGTCGTCCAGATACGGCACAATGCGAATGCCCTGGGCTCTGAGAAGGGCCATTATGCCTGCCAGCACCTTGGTGACCACCCTTGGTACCAAAGTCAACCCGAAAGGGAGGGCCACAACTGAAAACACTGATCCCCCACCACAACCTGATAACTCTCTGGTGTGATGGGTAGAATGGTACATGAAGGTAAACATCTTTGAAGTCCATAGATGTCACGAAATCCCCCTGACGAAGGGAATAGATAACTGAACGCAGAGTCTCCCTGCGTAACTTCTTGGTTCAGATGAACCTGTGGAGAAGCTACAAATCCAGAATGGGTCCGATGGCTCCATCCTTTTTGGGAACCGTGAAGAGGATGGAATAATAGCCCTGGCCTCTCCCTGAGAAAAGCACCGGGCATATGACCTCCATGTCCAGAAGATTTTGCACTGCCAACAGGAGCCCCGGCGCAGCCCGGGGGACCGAGGGGACCCGAGAACCGAAGAATCTGGGAGGAGGCCGGCACTCGAACTCCAGCTTGTACCCGGAAGAGACCACTTCCAAGATTCATTTGTCTATGGCCTCCTGGGCCCAGACCAGGAAGAAGTGCCACAGCCACCCCCCCACCAGCAAGGGTGAGAGCGTCCCCTCATTGTTGAGCTGTCTTGGCAGCAGGCTTGGGCCTGGAACCCCAGTTAAGGCCTGGACGAGCGTGTCCTCTGCCTCTGTTCCAGGAATACCCTCTGAAATTAGAGTAGGCAAAACCTTTGCCTACTCTGGCACTGCGAAAGGAAGGATTGAAGGAGCCTGCCCACCCGAAAGGGGCGACGCTGCTTCTTACGCTGAGGTAACTTTCCACCTTTCGCCACTGAATCCAATTTATCTCCGAACAGCCTCATACCCAGGAAGGGTAGCGCTGTGAGTGATATCTTAGCCGCAATGTCAGCCGCCCACTGGCGTAGCCAGACCTATCGGCGAATAGCCACCAGCAATGCCGAGGTTCTACTACACATAATAATCGCGTCATTCATAGCAGATAAAACGAAGGTCACAAATAATTTACACCGCTTAAGGGCTGTGAATTCATCACTGGCAGGGTTACGCTGGGAACCACTCAACAGGTCCCTAACCCCAGACCTGGTAGCCACAGTCACGAGCGCCAAGTCACAAACAGGCCGCAAGACTGAACCCACACTGGCAAAGGCATGGCATGCCATCTGATCAAAGCGTTTGTCCTCACCATCATTAAGGGTGGCGGCATCTGGAGAATGTACAACGGAGGTGTTGGACAATCCCAGAATGGATGCATCGACCTCGGGAGGGGACGACCAGCGCTTCACCGCGTCCACCAGGAAGGGATACTTCCTATCCCATCCCTGAGGAACACCGGGGAGCCAGCTAGGCCTCTCCCATTCCTAAAGAATCATGCAATCAAAATGATTCTGATTTGGGAACTCCAAGCGGGGCTTAGAAGTCCCAAAAAAATTCCCCCTTCTGCGGGGGGGGGGGGGGGGTCTCCGCTGGCGGAGAAATATCCAGTACCTCAATAGATGGGCCAGGATCTTGGGGGTGTCCAAGGCATCCCCCAGCGCCTGCCCAGTATTGGTATCAAAAAACGGCTGATCCTCAGCATCAGATTCCTCAAACAATTCCCCCTCCTCGAGTGGGGAATAATCAGACCAGTCAAGGGAATAATAGTCATCAAAATCCAGTACTGTCGCGGCCGGCGACAGATGCCTTCTCTTAGCTGGGGCCTTTCTGGCCGCAGAGCTAGAAATCAACTTTTCAATGTTGGCCAGCCTAGCACAAACATCAGCTTGCGACTCCCCGCTAATGACAGTGTCACTTGGGGTACGGATAAGGTGGGGTGGGGTAGGTGATGAGGCCCGCGGCACGGACCCAGACGCCTGGGACCCCGACTGCCGCGGTATCACGGGAGCCCGAGCCCGGTATCCTGGGAAGCCTCCATATGGTGATTTTTTATGGTAGTCGCAATGACCAGTGGGAATTACGGCAGTAAGCTACCCGGGATGCCCCTTAATGTCCGTTAGTGGGAGGAATTGTAAACCCAAGGGACCCCAGGACACATAACAGAATGGTGGCCCCCGTAAGTAAGGTACACCAAGACAAGCACTCATACATGCAGAAAGTAAAAAGAATGTGTCAAAACATATAAAATAAATATATATATATATATATATATATATATGTATATATAACATAGTATATAACATTGAAAATAATATAGTATTGTATATAATAATAATATGGCATACTTATTTCTTCATGTAGTAATAAACAGAATGTATGCGCAAGTAGTACACTAATGACAAAAATTGTGGTTGATTTAAATCAGACCCAGAAACCGCAAGATGGGACAATACGATTCCACAGTGTTCTAGGCCACCGCGCTGGATAAGGCGCCTCAAGCAACAGTGAACAACAAGCAAAGCCCCGCACGGCACTCACCGCACAGCGAAAGGCGATCCCCAGCCTGATGGCAGAAGGAAGGAGAAGAAGAAGGGCGGGCCGGCGCGGATCACGCACCGCGCCTGGCCCCGCCCCCTCCCCATCCTCACCCAGCAAGCAATTCCAGTAACCGGGCGCTGCCGAAGGCGCAAGAGAGAGTGGGGCGGGCCACCGCCCGCGCGCCCGGCCCCGCCCCCTCTCCTCACAGCAAGGAGAGGGAGAAGCTCCCCTTAGCCTCCTCACCCAGCGACGCCATGACAGGGCGGCCGGCTCTAAAAGGGCTGCCTCATGTATAAACTAATGTTAAAATCCCACACACACACTCATACACCAGTTGATTGAGGGATTACTTCCCGATGCTCCACATCAACTGGACAAGGGAGAAATCACAGGCCCCCCCTCCCATAGTGAATAAGGGGAATAAAGGAAAGGGAGGGAGGGATCCCCAACTACAATAGTAGAACATGGGGAAACGGGCAAGGCATCCCAAACCAGGGTCATCAACCTGGTAGCCGCCTACCCCTTGTAATGGGGCCTCATGGAGGAGCGTGGCTCCTATCAGTACACCTGTTAAGGTGAATCCTACCGTCACCCGGACCTACAGCCAAGGCTGGGAGGCATTAGGGGACTTAATCATAACTAGGTCCAGGCAGAAATAGGGATAAAAATGGCCAGGTGTGAACCCGGCTTACCTGCAAGGAGGAGACTTCATCTTCTGACTTGCTCGCCGTCTGCAGAGACGATTACTGGGAGATGTGTGGGAGGTCCCAGGTATTTATAGGCCGGGAGGGGCTTCCTTTTTTTCTATTCATCTCTGCAGAAGTTCGCCCTCTACTGGACATAACCCAAGTGTAATGACTATTTCCGAAGCAGGGTGTGAGACACACTTAGAATATATATATATATACTGTATATATATATATATATATATATATATATATATATATATATATGCAATTAGAGACAGGGCATCCCAAACCGGGATCACCAACCCGGATTCTGCCTACCCCTTTATATGGGGTCTCACGGGGGAGCATGGTTCCCTGAACATCTATTAAGGTGATTCCTACCCTCACCCGGACCTGCAGCCAAGGCTGGGAGGCTAATATTGGGCTTAATGTATAAAGGTCCGGGCAGAAATAGGGCAAAAAATGGCCGGGCGTAAGCCCGGCTAACCTGCGAGGAAGAGAAGCAGACATCTTCTGACTTGCTCGCCGTCCTGCAGAGAAGGAACTGGGGAATGTGTGGGAAGTCCCAGGTATTTATGGACTGGGAGGGGCTTCTTTTTTGCTTTCATCTCTGCAGAAGTTCGCCCTCTACTGGACCATAACCCATATGTCATGAATAGTGGACGCGGGGTGTGTGACATACTTGGAATATAATGTTTTTTGCCTTCATATCCTAAGACATATGACTCATTACAATTGGCTAGTTAGTCATGCCGTCAAGGCCTAAGTGTTGTTGGGCCAACAAAGGCCAAAATTACAAATGCAATAACATGCCAACTGGAAGCAGATGGATTAGTCATTGCTTATGCACACAAGGTATATGTCTAGATTAACATTAAACCGGACCACAGCCCGTTTTACTTTAACGGGTGTTGCTCCCGCTGTCTGGTGATTGTAAGAAGCTTGGGGGGGCATCCAGAATACTGGAGCCCCCCTCATAGCAAACTGCATACAAAGCTTGTAATACCTTCATTACGAGTTCCACGATTGACCACCCGGCGGCCAATCTCCAGACAGTGGGACCAACACCCGTTAAAGTAAAAGTACGGTTTATGTCCTCTTATTATTGCAGAAAAACAACATTCATACATGAGCACCCAGGAATGCCAACTACCGTGTACTGGTGCAAGTACCTCAATAACTGCCTATTAAAGGAGTGCAGCAAATGAATATTTTGATATGGTAAGTGTAATGTGGCAGACTGCTGATGCATGCTAAAACATGTATATTTAAATAGAAGATTGAATATGTAGCTCTAATAACTATCTAATGGATGTGTCTGGCCCTACAGACACCCCACTACTGGTTGCCATACAAGATCTTGAGGAGGATGAGCCACTCCATCAGCCTCAAAAACAAAATCAGCGTCAACAGTCTATGCAGCATCAGTTGCCACTGCAGAAGCCACTACAGCAGCAGCAACAACAGATGGCAATGCTACAGCACCATCATGTGCCAATGCTGCAGCAACTACATATGCTGCATCATCATCTACATATGCCGCTGCAGCAGCAGCAGCTACATATGCCACTGCAGCAGCCTCTACCACTCTATGAGCATCAGCAGCTGTATCCACAGCTCCAGCATGAACAGCAGGTGGAGCGTGAGGAGCAGATGCAACCCTCACCTCCATGGGGCAGCTCTGTTGTAGAAGATTTCGGCTCACCCTCAACAAGCAATACCCATGTTGAAAGGCAAACTCACACTCCATCAGCAAGTGCCCCTACCCAGGGAAGAGGACGACGGGCTCAGGCATATCGCCACTTTCCCCTGCTGAGGCGGGTGCAGATGATGGAAGCTGATTGGAGAGGTGAGAGTCAAGCCTACAGGCAAATTGATGTTGAGTTCAGGCAAACCATAGGCCGAAATTTAAGCAGAATCCATGAAGATATCCATTTGTTGGTGTTCGCTATTAATAATCAGAGGTAAACACTGTTAGGGCAGTTGCAGATGCTCAATGACAACCTGTACCAGCAGGTGGCGCTACAACAATCCAGCCAACATGCATACTTTGCTGGCCAACCATCCTACCAATGAAAGAGGTGAGGGTTCAGAAAATACTAGAAGACAGGTGATGAGGAGAAGAAGTAGAAGAGGTGAGGGTGGAGCAAAGAGAAGGCGAGAGGCAAAGGGTGGGAGAGAGCTGAGGAGGTGAAGAAAACACTAAAAGACAGGTGACAAGGAGAAGTAGAAGAGGTGAGGGTGGACTAAAGAGAAGGCGAGAGGCCGGGGTGAAAGAGAGCTGAGGAGGTGAAGAAAACACTAAAAGACAGGTGATGAGGGGAAGTAGAAGAGGTGAGGGTGGACTAAAGAGAAGACAAGAGGCAGAGGATGGGAGAGAGCAGTGGAGGTGAAGAAAGCACTAGAAGACAGGTAACGAGGAGAAGTAGAAGAGGTGAGGGTGGACTAAAGAGAAGGCGAGAGGCCGGGGTGGAAGAGAGCTGAGGAGGTGAAGAAAACACTAGAAGACAGGTGATGAAGAGAAGGAGAAGAGGTGAGGGTGGACTAAAGAGAAGGCGAGAGGCAGAGGATTGGAGAGAGCTGAGGAGGTGAAGAAAACACTAGAAGACAGGTGACAGGAAGACACTAGAAGACAGGTGACGAGAAGTAGAAGAGGTGAGGGTGGACTAAAGAGAAGGCGAGAGGCAAAGGATGAGAGAGAGCTGAGAGGTGAAGAAAACATTGGAAGACAAGTGACGAGGAGAAGAAGTAGAAGAGGTGAGGGTGGACTAAAGAGAAGGCGAGAGATAGAGGATGGGAAAGAGCTGAGGAGGTGAAGAAAACACTAGAAGACAGGTGACGAGGAGAAGTAGAAGAGGTGAGGGTGGACTAAAGAGAAGGCGAGTGTCACAAAATCGATCGTTCAACACCTGTTTGATCGATCGATCTGCGACGTGAGTGTGGGCTGCTTCCAGCACAGAGAGCAATCACACCAAACACACCCCACACACCAATTACAACAAGCTGCCACCACCAAAGTAACTACACTTCAAACGATTAAATTGGGCCGGTGGAACCCTCCTCAATCACCATCCGATCAAACTCTGCTGGCGAGTGATCGAGACAGTCACCACACACACTTACACACCCCTCTCCACATACAAGCTGGGCACAGGCAATCCACACTGATTCCGTCCCACACTTACCCCGTGGAGAGTCTGATCAGTTCTGCTGTCGAACAATCAGATACAATCAGCTTGCAATCTGCTGGCTCACACACAGTCACCATGCAGCACTCTAAGCTAATTGTGAGGCATTCAACCTTGTAATACTATATGATTAGTTACACTTTCCCAATCATACAATGGATTAGTTACAATCGATCTTACATTCCCTCTTGTTACACTATATGATTAGTTACACTTTCCCAATCATACAATGGATTCGTTACAATCGATCTTACAGTCTATGGGTTAATACACATTTACGAGCGGTCATACAATCTTCAGAAACCAGGGTAGTTTTTAGAGCTCCAAGGAAACCAGGTTAGAGGATTTCTAATTGCCAAAAAGGTAGGCCCGTGCAAAATGGAAATTTTAAAATTTTAATAAAAAAAAAAAAATAGAAAGAAAAAAATACAAATAATGAACAAAAAAAAGACAATATACAAATGTATATACAATATACAATTTTATGCCCAGCGCCGGGTTACTTGCCCGTGGGGTTAGGACCGGCTTACTGAGGCAGGAGATGGATTGACTGTGCCAGAGGCGCTGCTTTGTGGGGGGTGGGGGGGGGGGGGGGGAGGAGGTGACGTCCGCTTTGACAGCGGATGACTGTGCTAATCCATCTGCCACCATCAGGCAGAGCGCAGTCACTGACGCGGCCGGGGGGGGGGGCGTGGCGGTTGTGCGCTCGCCTCTCTCAGCTGTGCTCGTGTCTTTCCTTCCCCCCCCCCCCACCCCCCATAGCCCTCCCTTTGTGCCCGCCTGCCCCGCCTGAACTATGTGACGGAGTCAGATGCCAAATGCGCGCCTTCCGGTTATAGCACGTGGTTATTCACGGGCGGCGCAGTGACGCCATAAGAAGTGGACCAGGAAGTAGATTACACATCTCCCGGCACCCAGCACGAGTCCAGATACGAGTGGCGCAGGGACGCCATCGGGGGCGGCTGGGGAGTGGAGTGACGAACGGAGGGCTATATTGGTCCCGCGTTCAACGCCACTGTACCTCCTGAACTTGGAGAGGGAGTGGCGACCGACGGCGGGCAGAAGTGTGGCGGCGGGCCCACGGGGGTGGGCAGTAGACGAGCAGCTTGTCCTCCCAAGCACAGCCACCACATTTATAAGTAAGTACACCCCTTTTGAACTAAGCAGTATGAGGGGACCATGGCGTGGCATATGGGATTGATTGTGATATCTCATGTACTTTGTCATAGGACCAGAATTTAGTCCAGAGCTGGGAACAGGAGGTTTTCCTGGGCAGAAGTGCCCTAAACCGCGGGCGGAGCTGTATGGGAGAGTGGTCTCCCTGTTATTATTCAGGTACCTATCTATATCAATATCCATGTTGTAGTTAGCCATTGCACTTGACACATCATAGTCCTCACAGTGGTTTGTGTTCTTTCTGTGTGTGCACTAGCTTCTGATTCGAGTCCCACGCATGGTATTTCAGATAGGTGGAATCAGCATTATGGACTACAGGAATATAAGAAGTGGAAGGGTGCTGATGAAGCCCCGCTCATTGGGGAGAAACTAGTTCACCGTTACCACATAGTGGATTTATTGTCAACATACAGTTATTAAATATGAGTGTTTTATCAAACGAAATATTATATATTACTGTCTGGGTGAATACCAGCTACAATGTCTGTTTCCAACAATGTGTATACTAATATTGCTAGCCTTTGTATTTAGTAATTTTGGATGTATAAGTTTGTCAATTATCATCAATGGGGATATTCCCTTTGGTAATACAGAGATGAAGGGCTCAATTGTGGCCATGAGTATCATACTCTGTATACCCTAATATGTCAATTTTAAATTGTAAAACGAATAAAGTAATTTGCATTTTTTTATATACAGGCACTGTTTGTGTTTTTGGGGCGGGGTCACCCTGGAAGTTTTCCATATAGTACCGGGACGGTTCATACCCGGTCTTTCTCCTTTTGTTCCAATATACAAATGTGCAGAAAAACAGTTAGAAAATAAAAGGGTAGAAAACACAGAAATTCCTATACCTCATAAATGGATAAAGTCGTCTGCTTCCGAGGGCTGGGGGAGCAATGGGACACACCACGATCAAAGATCGGACCCTCTGTATGTGACCCACAAAACCATTTCTCCCCTGGATTCATCCTGATTCCAAGGGGCTGGAAGACAGATGCCACCCCCCCCCCCCCCCGGTGGGGGCTGGGGGACAAATTGTAAATCTCTTCTCCAAGCTGCGCTCCCCCCACAGCAGTGGTGCTTTCTGTTGCTAGATAAGGATTTATTGCCCCTGTGTGCAGGAAGAATTTGAAGAACTGTTTATTTTTGTTATAGGATGTCTGTAGAAATGCTGAGGATGAGGCAGAGGGGGAATCATGACATAGAATCAGAACATTGGATGTCACAGCGAGAGGCAGAGGATGGGAGAGAGCAGTGGAGGTGAAGAAAACACTAGAAGACAGGTGACGAGAAGAAGTATAAGGGGTGAGGGTGGACTAAAGAGAAGGCGAGAGGCCGGGGTGGGAGAGAGCTGAGGAGGTGAAGAAAACACTAGAAGACAGGTGACGAGAAGTAGAAAAGGCGGGAGTGGACTAAAGAGAAGGCGAGAGTCAGAGGATGGGAGAGAGCAGTGGAGGTGAAGAAAACACTAAAAGACAGGTGAGGAGGAGAAGTAGAAGAGGTGAGGGTGGACTAAAGAGTAGGCGAGAGGCCGGGGGTGGGAGAGAGCTGAGGAGGTGAAGAAAACACTAGAAGGCATGTGACGAGGAGAAGTAGAAGAGGTGAGGGTGGACTAAAGAGAAGGCGAGAGGCAGAGGATGGGAGAGAGCTGAAGAGGTGAAGAAAACACTAGAAGACAGGTGAGGAGGAGAAGTAGAAGAGGTGAGGGTGGACAAACGAGAAGGCATGAGGCCGAGGATGGGAGAGAGCTGAGGAGTTGAAGAAAACACTAGAAGACAGGTGACGAGGAGAAGTAGAAGAGGTGAGGGTGGACTAAAGAGAAGGCGAGAGGCAGAGGATGGGGGAGAGCTGAGGAGGTGAAGAAAACATTAGAAGACAGGTGATGAGAAGAAGAAGTAGAAGAGGTGAGGGTGGACTAAATCGAAGGTGAGAGGCAGAGGATGGGAGAGAGCTGAGGAGGTAAAGAAAACACTAGAAGACAGGTGATGAGAAGGAGTAGAAGAGGTGAGGGTGGACTAAAGAGAAGGCGAGAGGCAGAGGATGAGAGAGAGCTGAGGAGGTGAAGAAAACACTAGAAGAAAGGTGATGAGAAGTAGAAGAGGTGAGGGTGAACTAAAGAGAAGGCGAGAGGCAGAGGATGGGAGAGAGCTGAGGAGGTGAGGGTGGACTAAAGAGTAGGCGAGAGGCCGGGGGTGGGAGAGAGCTGAGGAAGTGAAGAAAACACTAGAAGACAGGTGACGAGAAATAGAAGAGGCAAGGGTGGACTAAAGAGAAGGCGAGAGTCCGGGGGTGGGAGAGAGCTGAGGAAGTGAAGAAAACACTAGAAGACAGGTGATGAGGAGAAGTAGAAGAGGTGAAGGTGGACTAAAGTGAAGGCGAGAGGCAGAGGATGGGACAGAGCTGAGGAGGTGAGGAAAAAACTAGAAGACAGGTGATGAGGAGAAGTAGAAGAGGTGAGGGTGGACTAAAGGGAAGGCGACAGGCAGAGGATGGGAGAGAGCTGAGGAGGTGAAGAAAACACTAGAAGACAGGTGATGAGGAGAAGTAAAATAGGTGAGGGTGGGCTAAAGGAAAGGCGAGAGCTAGAGGATGGTAGAGAGCTGAGGAGGTGAAGAAAACACTAGAAGACCGGTGATGAGAAGAAGTAAAAGAGGTGAGGGTGGACTAAAGAGAAGGCGAGAGGCGGAGAATGGGAGAGAGCTGAGGAGGTGAAGAAAATACTAGAAGACAGGTGATCAGAAGTTGAAGAGGTGAGGGTGGACTAAAGAGAAGGTGAGAGGCAGAGGATGGGACAGAGCTGAGGAGGTGAGGAAAACACTAGAAGAGAGGTGATGAGGAGAAGTAGAAAAGGTGAGGGTGGACTAAAGAGAAGGTGAGAGGCAGAGGATGGGAGAGAGCAGTGAAGGCCAAGAAAACACTAGAAGACAGGTGATGAGAAGTAGAAGAGGTGAGGGTGGGCTAAAGAGAAGGCGAGAGGCAGAGGATGGTAGAGAGCTGAGGAGGTGAAGAAAACACTAGAAGACAGGTGATGAGGAGAAGTAGAAGAGGTGAGGGTGGACTAAAGAGAAAGCGAGAGGCAGAGGATGAGAGAGAGCTGAGGAGGTGAAGAAAACATTAGAAGACAGGTGATGAGGAGAAGAAGTAGAAGAGGTGAGGGTGGACTAAAGAGAAGACAAGAGGAAGAGGATGGGAGAGAGCTGAGGAGGTGAAGAAAACACTAGAAGGCAGGTGACTAAGAAAAGTAGAAGTGAAGATGGACTAAAGAAAAGGCGCGAGGCAGAGGATGGGAGAGAGCTGAGGAGGTGAGCAAAACACTAGAAGAGAGGTGATGAGGAGAAGAAGTAGAAGAGGTGAAAGTGGACTAAAGAGAAGGCGAGATGCAGAGGATGGGAGAGAGCAGTGGAGGTCAAGAAAACACTAGAAGACAGGTGACGAGGAGAAGTAGAAGAGGTGAGGGTGGACTAAAGAGAAGACAAGAGGCAGAGGATGGGAGAGAGGAGATGAGGTGAAGAAAGCAATAGAAGGCAGGTGACAAGGAGAAGTAGAAGAGGTGAGGGTGGGCTAAAGAGAAGGCGAGAGGCGGAGAATGGGACAGAGCTGAGGAGGTGAGGGTGGACTAAAGAGAAGGCGAGAGGCCGGGGGTGGGAGAGAGCTGAGGAGGTGAAGAAAACACTAGAAGACAGGTGACAAGGAGAAGTAGAAGAGGTGAGGGTGGACTAAAGAGAAAGCGAGAGGCAAAGGATGAGAGAGAGCTGAGGAGGTGAAGAAAACACTAGAAGACAGGTGACAAGGAGGAGAAGTAGAAGAGGTGAGGGTGGACTAAAGAGAAGACAAGAGGCAGAGGATGGGAGAGTGGTGAGGAGGTGAAGAAAGCACTAGAAGGCAGGTGACAAGGAGAAGTAGAAGAGGTGAGGGTGGGCTAAAGAGAAGGCGAGAGGCGGAGAATGGGACAGAGCTGAGGAGGTGAGGAAAACACTAGAAGACAGGTGATGAGGAGAAGAAGTGAGGGTGGACTAAAGAAAAGGCGAGAAGCAGGGGATGGGAGAGAACAGTGGAGGTCAAGAAAACACTAGAAGACAGGTGATGAGAAGTAGAAGAAGTGAAGATGGACTAAAGAGAAGGCGAGAGGCAGAGGATGGGACAGAGCTGAGGAGGTGAGCAAAACACTAGAAGAGAGGTGATGAGGAGAAGAAGTAGAAGAGGTGAGGGTGGACTAAAGAGAAGAAAAAGGAAAAGCAAAGGTGGGGAAAAAAACATGGAAAAGAAGAGAGACAAGGGGGGGGGGGAGACAAGCAATGAGAAGAGGCCACCAGAGACCCCGCCCTTCCTCTGATAGAGCACTGTAAACAGGCAGGCAGGTAGGTGACCTCAGCCACCTCCCTGTACACAAGCTCCTCCCCTTTGGCTCCACCTCCACAGAGCTGCTGCCCTGTGTGGGGCCCCTGCTGTGTCTCAGCTCCTCCATCTTGTTCTGATCACAGGAGGGGTCCCGGGTGCACTTGGCATAGGGCCGCTCCTCCCATGTTCCTGAGGCCGGAGCAGGTGGTAACGCCCTATTCACCAATCAGAGGCCTCTATTTACTTCACCCCACCCCCTAGAGAGTCACTCCCCTGAGGAGCTGAACACCCCTCCCCCTCTCCTGTGCCTTAATTGCCCCTCCCCCATATCTAATTAACATTCCCCCAGGCTGGGAGGGGGGTGAGTCAGGGAGTCCATCACCCCCTTTAGGCTCCAGAGAACCACCACCATATAATGACAGAGGAGTAAGATGGAAGTATAGTATATATTGGGGCCTCTCCTGTGTCACAGTATAAATACACAACATAATATATATTAGGGAATCTCCTGTGTCAGGATAATAGTAAGTAAAGCTTTATATCACAGCAGGGGGCGGGCGATATTATCAGTTGGGTATATGAAGGCCACAACTACCTCAGACGCTGATGACGAGCACAGTGGCTTCACTAAAATGGCCGCCACATTCGCTAAAGCAGAAAACGCGGGCTAAAGGAAAATGGCCGCCGCAAATAGTGACGTCTCAATTGTTCCACATGCGCCTTGCGGCTACAACAAAATGGCCGCGCCTGCCGATGACGACAATTTACGCTCACAAGGAACGTCAAGGGCTACTAGAAAATGGCCGGATTAGCGCGGTTTAAACTTCGCCTCAGCTTATTGCACATCAGTGACATAAAAAATCCACAATCCGCCTCCCGATCTCCTCTTCCTGTGTGTGTGCGAGGAATTCTGGGTAATCTTTTCTCCTACTAAAGGGAGGTTTCGTCTAGGTTGTAAACTGTACCCCCTGTAGCGTGGCTGGCGGCCATTTTACTGTAGCCTGCGGCCATTTTGGTACCAAGCAGTGCGACGTTGGAGTAACAGCGGCGTGTGAGCGCTCAGGTGACTAATAATTATTGTTATTTTCTGGTTTGATACATGGGGGGGGGTACTATTCTGCTCACTGACCACCGCTGGGTCACCATGACAACCGCAGTGCCATGTTTTGTCTATTCTGGGTTCTGATCCCTGTCCCTGGGGCATCCCGAATCAGAGCCGTTGTGTGACTCACCCCCAGGTCACCCCCTATAACTCACCTCCGGGGGACATCATTAGTCAGATAAATAAGCTACACTCACTCTCCCCAGCTGAAGACGTGAGGGCAACTCCATCCTAGAGTAGTCAGGGTAATATCTCGGGGTCCATCCTAGAGTAGTCAGGGTAATATCTTGGGATCCATCCTAGAGTAGTCAGGGTAATATCTCCGGATCCATCCTAGAGCAGTCAGGGCGATATCTCGGGGTCCATCCTAGAGCAGTCAGGGAGATATCTCGGGATCCATCCTAGAGTAGTCAGGGTAATATCTCGGGGTCCATCCTAGAGCAGTCAGGGCGATATCTCGGGGTCCATCCTAGAGCAGTCAGGGAGATATCTCGGGATCCATCCTAGAGTAGTCAGGGTAATATCTCGGGGTCCATCCTAGAGTAGTCAGGGTAATATCTCCGGATCCATCCTAGAGCAGTCAGGGCGATATCTCGGGGTCCATCCTAGAGAAGTCAGGGCAATATCTCTGGGTCCATCCTAGAGCAGTCAGGGTGATATCTCGGGATCCATCCTAGAGCAGTCAGGGCGATATCTCGGGGTCCATCCTAGAGAAGTCAGGGCAATATCTCGGGGTCCATCCTAGAGCAGTCAGGGCAATATCTCGGGATCCATCCTAGAGTAGTCAGGGCAATATCTCGGGATCCATCCTAGAGCAGTCAGGACAATATCTCAGGGTCCATCTTAGAGCAGTCAGGACAATATCTCGGGATCCATCCTAGAGCAGTCAGGACAATATCTCGGGGCCCATCCTAGAGCAGTCAGGGTAATATCTCAGGGCCCATCCTAGAGTAGTCAGGGCGATATCTCGGGGTCCATCTTAGAGCAGTCAGGACAATATCTCGGGATCCATCCTAGAGCAGTCAGGACAATATCTCGGGGCCCATCCTAGAGTAGTTAGGGCGATATCTCGGGGTCCATCCTTGAGTAGTCAGGGCAATATCTCTGGGTCCATCCTAGAGTAGTCAGGGCAATATCTCGGGGTCCATCCTAGAGTAGTCAGGGCAATATCTCGGGGTCCATCCTAGAGTAGTCAGGGCAATATCTCGGGGTCCATCCTAGAGTAGTCAGGGCAATATCTCGCGGTCCATCCTAGAGCAGTCAGGGCAATATCTCGGGGTCCATCCTAGAGTAGTCAGGGCAATATCTCGGGGTCCATCCTAGAGTAGTCAGGGCAATATCTCGGGGTCCATCCTAGAGTAGTCAGGGTAATATCTCGGGGTCCATCCTAGAGTAGTCAGAGTAATATCTCTGGGTCCATCCTAGAGTAGTCAGGGCAATATCTCGAGGTCCATCCTAGAGTAGTCAGAGAAACACCATCTTTGGTTGGAGTAATTCTGAGGCTTTCTAATTTTGCCTGAAATTAAGGTGCAAATATCACCTCGATCCTCCAGCTGTGTGCATATGCTGCTGGGATATCTGGCGGGTGCTGCTGGGATATCTGGCTATCTGGTGGGTGCTGCTGGGATATATATCTCTGAGGGTGATGTCACGTCTTATTTGCATGTCTTCCAGTGGGACCGTTACCAAGCAGACCAACAAGGATACAGACACTGCAGAAGAGGACACAATATAGGAACATTAATATGGAAAGTCAGCAGCTCCTCCCATCACAGGGTAAGTAATGTCTTTATGTGACTCACTGACCCCATCACCACCCTCCCATATCACCCATCACACATTATAATGTCCTCTCTGTCTCTCCTCTTTATTCACAGACCCCGGAGACACTAATATAAGAAATGTGAGGACTGAGGATGAGGAAGAAACATGTGTGAAGATTGAGGAGGTGGACGTTCCTTTACAGATTAACCAAGGTGAGTAATAAACCTGAAATAGAAAATGTACCACTATTGCTCCTGTTTAATACAAAGAGAGTAAAACTTACCCCAAAGTCTTCTTTTGCTGCATAAACCATAAAAGATACTAACCTGTAAGTGTGGCCCCTGAAAAGCAAGGAGGGGACAACTACAAAGGGGGGTGCAGCCAAACCCAATGTACTAAACATCTTCTTTGCTTCCATAGTCACAGAGGAATGAGATTTTCCAGGTGAAATGCGGAGCAATAACCCAAACTCTATTAAATGTCACATGACTAACCAAGGAGGAAGTGCAGCACCACAGAAAGCAAATTAAATAGACAAAGCCCCAGGACCAGATGGCATTCATCCCTGTGTTTAGGGGAATTATATACAGTAATAGACAAAGCCCCAGGACCAGATGGCATTCATCCCTGTGTTTAGGGGAATTATATACAGTAATAGACAAAGCCCCAGGACCAGATGGCATTCATCCCTGTGTTTTAGGGGAATTATATACAGTAATAGACAAAGCCCCGGGACCAGATGGCATTCATCCCTGTGTTTTAGGGGAATTATATACAGTAATAGACAAAGCCCCGGGACCGGATGGCATTCATCCCTGTGTTTTAGGGGAATTATATACAGTAATAGACAAAGCCCCAGGAGCAGATGGCATTCATCCCTGTGTTTTAGGGGAATTATATACAGTAATAGACAAAGCCCCAGGACCAGATGGCATTCATCCCTGTGTTTTAGGGGAATTATATACAGTAATAGACAAAGCCCCAGGACCGGATGGCATTCATCCCTATGTTTTAGGGGAATTATATACAGTAATAGACAAAGCCCCAGGAGCAGATGGCATTCACCCCTGTGTTTTAGGAGAATTATGTACACTAATAGACAAAGCCCCAGGACCAGATGGCATTCATCCCTGTGTTTTAGGGGAATTATATATAGTAATAGACAAAGCCCCAGGACCAGATGGCATTCATCCTTGTGTTTAGGGGAATTATATACAGTAATAGACAAAGCCCTAGGACCAGATGGCATTTATCCCTGTGTTTTAGGGGAATTATATACAGTAATAGACAAAGCCCCAGGACCAGATGGCATTCATCTCCGTGTTTTTGGGGTATTATATACAGTAATAGGCAAAGCCCCAGGACCAGATGGCATTTATCCCCGTGTTTAGGTGAATTATATACAGTAATAGACAAAGCCCCAGGACCAGATGGCATTCATCCCTGTGTTTAGGGGAATTATATACAGTAATAGAC
The DNA here is from genome assembly GCA_027917425.1 of Gastrophryne carolinensis. Lineage (NCBI taxonomy): Eukaryota > Metazoa > Chordata > Amphibia > Anura > Microhylidae > Gastrophryne > Gastrophryne carolinensis. The sequence goes on from CM051237.1 coordinate 3,488,875, forward strand.
AAAGCCCCAGGATCAGATGGCATTCACCCCTGTGTTTTAGGGGAATTATATAAAGTAATAGACAAAGCCCCAGGAGCAGATGGCATTCACCCCTGTGTTTTAGGGGAATTACATACACTAATAGACAAAGCCCCAGGACCAGATGGCATTCATCCCTGTGTTTTAGGGGAATTATATACAGTAATAGAAAAAGCCCCAGGACCAGATGGCATTCATCCCTGTGTTTTAGGGGAATTATATACAGTAATAGACAAAGCCCCAGGACCAGATGGCATTCATCCTTGTGTTTAGGGGAATTATATACAGTAATAGACAAAGCCCTAGGACCAGATGGCATTTATCCCTGTGTTTTAGGGGAATTATTTACAGTAATAGACAAAGCCCCAGGACCAGATGGCATTCATCTCCGTGTTTTAGGGGTATTATATACAGTAATAGGCAAAGCCCCAGGACCAGATGGCATTTATCCCTGTGTTTAGGGGAATTATATACAGTAATAGAGAAAGCCCCGGGACCAGATGGCATTCATCCCTGTTTTTAGGGGAATTATATACAGTAATAGACAAAGCCCCAGGACCAGATGGCATTCATCCCTGTGTTTAGGGGAATTATATACAGTAATAGACAAAGCCCCGGGACCAGATGGCATTCATCCCTGTGTTTTAGGGGAATTATATACACTAATAGACAAAGCCCAAGGACCAGATGGTATTCATCCCTGTGTTTTAGGGGAATTATATACAGTAATAGACAAAGCCCCAAGACCAGATGGCATTCATCCCTGTGTTTTAGGGGAATTATATACAGTAATAGACAAAGCCCTAGTACCAGATGGCATTTATCCCTGTGTTTTAGGGGAATTATATACAGTAATAGGCAAAGCCCCAGGACCAAATGGCATTCATCCCTGTGTTTTAGGGGAATTATATACAGTAATAGGCAAAGCCCCAGGACCAGATGGCATTCATCCCTGTGTTTAGGGTAATTATATACAATAATAGACAAAGCCCCATGACCAGATGGGATTCATTCCTGTATTTAGGGGAATTATTTACAGTAATAGACAAAGCTTCAGGATCAGATGGGATTCCTCCCTGTGTTTAGGGGAATTATATGCAGTAATAGACAAAGCCCCAGGACCAGATGGCATTCATCCATGTGTTTTAGGTGAATTATATACAGTAATAGACAAAGCCCCAGGACCAGATGGCATTCTTCCCTGTGTTTTAGGTGAATTATATACAGTAATAGACAAAGCCCCAGGACCAGATGGCATTCATCCCTGTGTTTTAGGGGAATTATATACAGTAATAGACAAAGCCCCAGGACCAGATGGCATTCATCCTTGTGTTTAGGGGAATTATATACAGTAATAGACAAAGCCCTAGGACCAGATGGCATTTATCCCTGTGTTTTAGGGGAATTATTTACAGTAATAGACAAAGCCCCAGGACCAGATGGCATTCATCTCCGTGTTTTAGGGGTATTATATACAGTAATAGGCAAAGCCCCAGGACCAGATGGCATTTATCCCTGTGTTTAGGGGAATTATATACAGTAATAGAGAAAGCCCCGGGACCAGATGGCATTCATCCCTGTTTTTAGGGGAATTATATACAGTAATAGACAAAGCCCCAGGACCAGATGGCATTCATCCCTGTGTTTAGGGGAATTATATACAGTAATAGACAAAGCCCCGGGACCAGATGGCATTCATCCCTGTGTTTTAGGGGAATTATATACACTAATAGACAAAGCCCAAGGACCAGATGGTATTCATCCCTGTGTTTTAGGGGAATTATATACAGTAATAGACAAAGCCCCAAGACCAGATGGCATTCATCCCTGTGTTTTAGGGGAATTATATACAGTAATAGACAAAGCCCTAGGACCAGATGGCATTTATCCCTGTGTTTTAGGGGAATTATATACAGTAATAGGCAAAGCCCCAGGACCAAATGGCATTCATCCCTGTGTTTTAGGGGAATTATATACAGTAATAGGCAAAGCCCCAGGACCAGATGGCATTCATCCCTGTGTTTAGGGTAATTATATACAATAATAGACAAAGCCCCATGACCAGATGGGATTCATTCCTGTATTTAGTGGAATTATTTACAGTAATAGACAAAGCTTCAGGATCAGATGGGATTCCTCCCTGTGTTTAGGGGAATTATATGCAGTAATAGACAAAGCCCCAGGACCAGATGGCATTCATCCATGTGTTTTAGGTGAATTATATACAGTAATAGACAAAGCCCCAGGACCAGATGGCATTCTTCCCTGTGTTTTAGGTGAATTATATACAGTAATAGACAAAGCCCCAGGACCAGATGGCATTCTTCCCTGTGTTTTAGGTGAATTATCTACAGTAATAGACAAAGCACCAGGACCAAATGGCATTCATTCCTATGTTCATTCCTATGTTTTATATACAGTAATAGACAAAGCCCCAGGACCAGATGGCATTCTTCCCTGTGTTTTTGGTGAATTATATACAGTAATAGACAACGCCCCAGGATTCATCCCTGTGTTTTTGGTGAATTATATACAGTAATAGACAACGCCCCAGGATTCATCCCTGTGTTTTAGGTGAATTATCTACAGTAATAGACAAAGCCCCAGGACCAGATGGCATTCATCCCTGTGTTTTAGGGGAATTATATACAGTAATAGACAAAGCCGCAGGACCAGATGGCATTTATCCCTATGTTTTAGGGGAATTATATAGAGTAATAGACAAAGCCCCAGGACTAGATGGCATTCATCCCTGTGTTTTAGGGGAATTATGTACAGTAATAGGCAATGCCCCAGGACCAGATGGAATTCATCCCTGTGTTTTGGGGGGATTATATACAGTAATAGACAACGCCCCAGGACCAGATGGCATTCATCCCTGTGTTTTAGGGGAATTATATACATTAATAGACAAAGACCCAGGACCGGATGGCATTCATCCCTGTGTTTTAGGGGAATTATATACAGTAATAGGCAATGCCCCAGGACCAGATGGCATTCATCCCTGTGTTTTAGGGGAATTATATACAGTAATAGACAAAGCCCCAGGGCCAGATGGCATTCACCCCTGTGTTTTAGGGGAATTATATACATTAATAGACAAAGACCCAGGACCGGATGGCATTCATCCCTGTGTTTAGGGGTATTATACACAGTAATAGACAAAGCCCCAGGACCAGATGGCATTCATCCCTGTGTTTTAGGGGTATTATACACAGTAATAGACAAAGCCCCAGGACCAGATGGCATTCATCCCTGTGTTTTAGGGGAATTATATACAATAATAGGCAAAGCCCCAGGACCAGATGGAATTCATCCCTGTGTTTAGGGGAATTATATACAGTAATAGGCAAAGCCCCAGGACCAGGTGGCATTCATCCCTGTGTTTTAGGGGAATTATATACAGTAATAGACAAAGCCCCAGGACCAGGTGGCATTCATCCCTGTGTTTTAGGGGAATTATATACAGTAATAGACAAAGCCCCAGGACCAGATGCCATTCATCCCTGTGTTTTAGGGGAATTATATACAATAATAGGCAAAGCCCCAGGACCGGATGGCATTCATCCCTGTGTTTTAGGGGAGTTATATAGAGTAATAGACACAGCCCCAGGACTAGATGGCATTCATCCCTGTGTTTTAAAGGAATTATATACAGTAATAGACAAAGCCCCAGGACCAGATGGCATTCATCCCTGTGTTTTACACTCTTTTTTTAAAATATTTGTAGATTCAATAATGATGGGGGTTGTTCCTCGGGTACGCACTTATCAAATTTGGTATTAATCTTTAAATTGGAACGCAACATGGGAATTCGTCTTTCCTGGGTTATGTTCCATGCCCCGCTGTGTGAAACCCCCCGTTTGCCCCTTAAAAAAATAATCTTTCCACACTCCCAACGGCACATGTGCAGGCTCTCATCCAACCTGATGTGACTATGTTATTCGGCAGATAACTCTCATTGACTTGAATCGGAAGCACAGATGGGCTGGGACTGGAGCACATGAATGGCCGGGGATGCAGCAGCACATACTAATAGACAAAGCCCCAGGACTAGATGGCATTCATCCCTGTGTTTTAGGGGAATTATATACTGTAATAGGCAATGCCCCAGGACCAGATGGAATTCATCCCTGTGTTTTGGGGGAATTATATACAGTAATAGACAAAGCCCCAGGACCAGATGGCATTCATCCCTGTGTTTTAGGGGAATTATATACATTAATAGACAAAGACCCAGGACCGGATGGCATTCATCCCTGTGTTTAGGGGTATTATACACAGTAATAGACAAAGCCCCAGGACCAGATGGCATTCATCCCTGTGTTTTAGGGGTATTATACACAGTAATAGACAAAGCCCCAGGACCAGATGGCATTCATCCCTGTGTTTTAGGGGAATTATATACAATAATAGGCAAAGCCCCAGGACCAGATGGAATTCATCCCTGTGTTTAGGGGAATTATATACAGTAATAGGCAAAGCCCCAGGACCAGGTGGCATTCATCCCTGTGTTTTAGGGGAATTATATACAGTAATAGACAAAGCCCCAGGACCAGATGCCATTCATCCCTGTGTTTTAGGGGAATTATATACAATAATAGGCAAAGCCCCAGGACCGGATGGCATTCATCCCTGTGATTTAGGGGAGTTATATAGAGTAATAGACACAGCCCTAGGACTAGATGGCATTCATCCCTGTGTTTTAAAGGAATTATATACAGTAATAGACAAAGCCCCAGGACCAGATGGCATTCATCCCTGTGTTTTACACTCTTTTTTTTAAATATTTGTAGATTCAATAATGATGGGGGTTGTTCCTCGGGTACGCGCTTATCAAATTTGGTATTAATCTTTAAAGTGGACCAACACCCAGGATTTTGACTATCCTGGGTTTTGGTCCACTTCGGCGGGGCACCCCGATTGGGGGTGCCCCGCTGTGTGAAACCCCCCAGAAACCCCAATAAACTCACCTCTCCCCGCTCCCACGTGACTGCCCGGTCCAATCCCCGCCAACGTCCAGGCGGGGAACAGGAACGTCCAAGCGGCTTCCGCCGCCGCCGCCTCCCTCGCGTCACTTTCGGCGCGCGCGCGCCCGTGCCGGCCATTCACAGACGGCCGGTGCGGGGGCGCGCACGCCTAGAGGGGCGCGAGGGATGCAGCAGCGGCGGAAGATAAGGTAGGTGATTTGGGGTGTTTGGGGGGGTTTCACCCCGCGGGACATCCCGATGATTTCCGGGCCGATCACCTCTCGGTGTTGGTCCACTTTAAATTGGAACGCAACATGGGAATTCGTCTTTCCTGGGTTATGTTCCATGCCCCGCTGTGTGAAACCCCCGGTTTGCCCCTTAAAAAAATAATCTTTCCACGCTCCCAACGGCACATGTGCAGGCTCTCATCCAACCTGATGTGACTATGTTATTCGGCAGATAACTCTCATTGACTTGAATCGGGAGCACAGATGGGCTGGGACTGGAGCACATGAATGGCCGGGGATGCAGCAGCACATACTTCCCATTCAAAACAATGACAGCCACCTGCCGAATGGCGTAGTCACAGCAGGTGGCTATCATTGGACTGCAAGTGTACTGCAATGTGTGCCACCATTTTAATGGATATAAAAGGGCTCCTGGGGACATAATCTGAAGGTTCCATGTTTCTGGTAAGTTTATAAATGCGGAAGTTAGCCTAATATAGATGGCACCGTTTAAATGGTTTGATAGGCATCAGAAATGAAGCGCTACCTTCGCAGAACCCATCCACCTAGTGTTTTCTTATTTAATTGATAGATTCTAGCGCTTACAATTTTATACTTCATTATGGAATATGTGGAATATGTTTTGATTACTTTTTTATATATTATGTTTGTATCTTATCTGTTCAGTTATCTGGGGGACTGAACTTATTAATGTTCTTTTTTTTTATGTATTAGTGTGTTTGTGGAATAGATGGTCATGGAGTTAGGACCTGTCAAGTGGATTATGAAACAAGTGGAAAAAATAATTCAAAGAATAAAAAAATGGAATAAAAAAAACCTAATACGGGAAGAGGAAGGGGATATTTTATTGTATGTATATGGAGTTACTTAAGAAATGTGACATACCTGGAGTGTCCGACTTACACACCCAAGAGCTGGTCCTGGAGGCTCAATAATTAGCTGCTGGAAGACCAGAAAGTGGTGGCGGACACCCAGGAACAGCCCAGGAACTTCTTCGGGATTTCTCCTGTGGTGTATGGGAGGCGCATAAGTGCTATATCAGGGGCTCATTCATTAAACAGGGAGCCAGAATTAAGAGGGAGAAAGTGAAACGCGCCCTGGAGCTCCTGGGGGAGATTGGTAAACTGAAGACCCTCCTCAAAAAGTAATTGTCTGCCATTCATCTGGCCACCCTGACCTCATTAAAGTGGACCAACACCCACGGGTGATCGGCCCGGGAATCTATAAGATTCCCGGGCCGATCACCCCCCACCCCGCGGGACATCCGAGATTGGGATGTCCCGCGGGGTGAAACCCCCCCCAAACACCCCAACTCACCTACCTTATCTTCGGCGGCGGCCGGCCGCCGCCGCCTCCCTCGCGCCCCTGTAGGCGTGCGCGCCTCCGCGCCGGCCGTCTGCGAATGGCCGGCGCGGGGGCGCGCGCGTTCAAAGTGACGCGAGGGAGGCGGCGGCGGCCGCCGCCGCTTAGACGTTCAAGATCTTACCTTGTACGTCGGCGCTGGGAGCGGGGAGAGGTGAGTTGTTCGGGGGGTTCGGGGGGGTTTCACACAGCGGGGCACCCCGATCGGGGGTGCCCCACCGAAGTGGACCAAGACCCAGGATAGTCAAAATCCTGGGTGTTGGTCCACTTTAAGGTAAAAACTGAAAACAATTAGTTGTGACAAAATTAAGGACCAAATGTTTAAATGCCACAGGGCATTCTTTGAGTCCGAGGACAAGTGCGGCAGGCTGCTGGCCAGGGCACTACAGACCAAAAGGGCTTCCCAAGATTGTAGACCCCGAGGTGCAGGTATTCAACCTTATAAAAGACATTGCGGAAGCTTTTCACAGATTCTATGAGGGCCTGTATAACCTCCCAGGGTTGCAGGACGACCCCCAGGGGCAAGGAATGGGATCTCACAGAGTACGAGGAGTTGTGTCTAAGTGGAATCCCAGAGAAACACACCCTCTCGAGGATGTACAAGATGCTGCTAACCCCCTTGTGTTTGGATGACCCCCCTTCCTGGCTAAGTGGGAAAGGGTCCTAAACGTTACCTGGACGCCCAAGCACCGCAAGAAGATCCTATCCCTACCGCACAAAACTTGAATCTGTACTAGATACCAAGAATGCAGCTATAAGCTGCCCACCCTGTGGTACAGGGTACCAGCGGCTCTTCACAAATGGTTCCCGAGTGTTTTGGCGGAGTCTTGGAGGTGCGGGGATGAGAGACCTGCTACATATGTTCTGGTCTTGTAGAAAACTTAAGGCGTTCTGTGACACTATCGGGGAGGTGGCGGGGAGGGTCTCAGGCTCGGCCATAACTGCGGACCCGGGAATGTATTTTTTACACATCGGGAACTCTGTTAAAAAGATACTGCAATGCAGCCAAAGCGTGTATACCGCATGGAAGAGTGCAGAGCCGCCTCCTATAGCCTTGTGGTTCCAGAGGGTCAACTAAATAATGAGATTTGAAAATGTCATGCTCTCTAGGGACAATAGATTTGAGAAATTTACATTACAGCCACCTGGTACAGCTGGATGGAATTACGGACGGTTTGGGATGTGCTAGCGGCAAGGTGTTTTCCTTATCCCTCCCCCTGCCCCACTCCCTGTTTGGTTCTCTGTCCATGTGTTTGTTTTTACCTTACGTTGGGCCGAGACTTGTAGACGGCGTGCCCTGATTCGCTGTGATATTTCCCCGGGGGCCCCTGGGTTGTGGGGTATGCTCCTGGGGCCCCTAGGTGGGGGCAGTGTGCTTAGCCACTAGCCCGCAAACAGGGACAGGTATGAACACACTCGTACGGCTGTGTTGCTACTTTATGTGTCATCTGTACTATGTTATCTGTATTGCAATGGGTGTTGCTTTATTAAAATTGTTTGTACACCTGTATGTAAAACTTCAATAAATAAAGAATGCATAGAAAAAAAATAGAAATGGGACATAGCTACACATGTCATTTAATCGGGGGGGGAGTTAAGGCTTTTAGCGTGGAGATCTATTTGGTCTCACGTTGTAATGTCTTTTTCCATATATCGCCTCCTCTTGGATGTTGGTGCACCCTGTAAAGTACCTGAAAGTATATATACCTTTCAGGGATACTGCGTGATTTAAGGTCCATTGTTTCCCTACAGAGGTTAATAGGTTTCTGTTTTTATGTCCTCTGTGTGCTCATAGATCTGGCCCTAACCCTAATATATATAACTAATGATTATCAAATGACTTAACCAATCAGCCATGGTCAGTTCAGAGCACCCCCTCCTAATCCACTCGTTCCGTGATGGCACCAACCCCGTCACTTCCTCAGGGTAATCTACAGAATGAGTTAAAATAAAACTTTAGGAATCCAGGCAAATTAGTTATGGGCCAAAATGGCTCAACGCTGGAAAAAATAGACTTTATCCCTAATTCTCCAATAACTAATACAACACAATGATGCATCAATGTCCCTTTATCTGGGGGTAGCCATGTGATCCTTCTGCATACTCTGCTGTGTTTCGTACTTCTCAGTACATTGGCGTCACTCTCTCATCTGTATTCACAGACCCCGGAGACTCTATGGAGACAGGTGTGAAATCGGAGCAGGAAGGAGTATTTGTAGATAATGAAGAAGAGGAACTTCCTCTGCAGATGAACCGAGGTAATAAGCCTGATGTAGAGAATATACCACTAGTCCTGTTCTGTCACTCACGCACTCTCTGTTGTGTCTCGTACGTCTCCATACAGGGGCGTCACTCTCTCATCTGTATTCACAGACCTCAAAGACTCTATAGTGACAAATGTGAAATCGGAGGAGGAGGGAGGAGTATTTGTAGATAATAAAGAGGAGGAGTTTCCATGGCAGATCAGCTCAGGTGAGTAATGAATCTTCTACAGACAAGTTTCCCCGACTCCTCTGTTGTGCCACACGTACATCTCATCTTTATTCACAGACCCCGGACATCCTAAAAGGAGAAATGTGAAAACTGAGGAGGAGGGAGAAATATCAGTAAAACATAATGAGGAGGAGGAGATGAGTCTACAGATCAGCCCAGGTGAGTAATATATTTTCCTATTCCCTCTCCTCATACATCTGCACTTTGCTTCTGTATCTTTCCATGGCTGCCGTTCACTGAACTCAAGAAGTCCCAAGTGTGATGGCTGTGATTGGGTGACACAATGGTCTCCCATGATCCAATGGGTGCATTTACAGGACCTGCTTTCCAGCTTTCGGGCATCCATGTGGATTAAAAGAAAACTCATATGTAGCCACTGTCTCTCTGCGTCTCCAAAACTGGGACGCTTTTTGTCTATCCCAGTTCCTGAATCCCTGGGGGTCAATTCAGAGCCAGGTGAGAATTCTCACTCCCCTTTTCTAGGAGAGAAATCTGCCATTGCCTTTCGTTGTCTACCGGGTGCAAATCAACTCCAATGAAAGTCATTGGCAGTTTTCTCGCCAAAGAAAGGAGTGAGAATTCTCACCTGGCCCTGAATCGACCCCCCCCCGGTCACATTTGATGTTCTTAGGATGTCTGCCTAGGGGCAAACTAGGGTCAAAAGCTGGCCTGGGATTCATTGCCCCTGCCTAGACACGTGCTGACTTCCTCCCACCGTATCTCCCTTGGGAAGTGTGTAACATAAGCCATTTGAAAGCAGCACAAGATCTCTGATTATATGTAAATACCTTGTGTATTGTATGGTGCAGCTTTGAATCTTCAGCAAGCTCTGCTTTGGTTGGAGACAGCTGTGGGACCACTGCGGCTTGCTTTGGATGCTTTCAATGAGCATTCCAAGGGAAATTTTTGGCTTGGCTCTGGCGGAATGGAGTTGAAAGAAGGGAAAACTTTGGATATCTGCTACAAATGCTACCTGGCTCTGCAGGAAATAGTCAGGACACATGGGAGAGGCATTAGGTAAGCAGCTCACTGTCTTATTCCGTCTCTATCTACCTTCCAATACTAGTCTCCTAACTGCTTTAGAAAGTATCGCAGCTGATTACAATAGAAACAATTAAGATAAATGAATTGCTCCTTGACTGCAATAATGCAATTGACCTCTCAGCAGAGAGCTGGCAGGCTTTTCAGAATGTTTCATCTTATGAGCAGGAGAGAGAGATAGCCCATCCCAATATATAAACCTCCCCATCCTAATATATGGCCCTCTGAGCTCTGTCACCTCTGTAGTATGCATGGCTTCCTCTCCGTGTGCTCAGTGATCAGATATTTTATTATCCCAATGCTTCTGATCATCCAGAAGAGAGGAAGACCTTGCCCCTGTAATAAAATAGATTATAACAAAGAGATTAAAGAGGGACTTCAGAAGCCCTAGAATCTGAAAGAATTCAAAACCATCCAAGTTCCACTCCTTGGGGCATCCCAAATTGGGAAAACACTTAAGTTCCAAGAACGTATTTCAACATCTTTGCTCGGAAACCGATCCCTTTACCAGGACTAAGAGACCTTTGAGAGCTCTGCCCCACTGTGAGCTTGGTCAACCACATCAACTTTAATTTCAGCATGTTGAAGACCGCTGAGACCTGTTCCACCTGGAGAGAATACAAAGTTGTAGTGGGCTTGGAGTGAACCTGTGTGTACTGAACAGCTTTTATCAATGCCACCATTAGACCTAAGACCCATATACGTTGATGTAGGAGTGACCCCTTTCTGATGATCAGATACTGAACCTGGTCCATCAGATGGAGATGTTAGAAAAACCCCGGCCTGGCAGGTTTCCATCTCCATTCCCAGGAACAAAATTGTTGTGGAACGGAAACAAGGACGTCTTCTGGTTAAACAACCATCCAAACTCCTTGAGAGAACTTTTTAAACTCTGTCTTATAATTATGTCCTAGAACTTCCTTTTATCTGTAGATCACTGAAGTACTGGAATCCCTTTTTGCCTGAAAATTTCTATTATAATAGCTAGAACCTTGGTAAATACCCACAGTGCAGTGGCCAGCCCGAAGGGTGTTGCCACAAACTGGAAATGTTGGTACTAGTCAGCAGGAAACTTTGATGAAGGGTGCATCAGTATGTGCAGGTAGACTTTAAGTCTATTGTGGCTAAATATTCTCTGTGTAAAAGGGAAGCCAGAACTGATCTCCAGACTCCACCCGAATATGGCCGTAGGCAGGTTGAGGTCTAATATGTGTCTGCAGGAACCATCCTTAATATATTTGGATAGAATCAAATACCAGGCGTGGACAAGAAAACTGTAGAAAACTCTAGAATGCGACGACATATCTTAATGCGACATATAAGATTTGAGTAGGATTCTGTGGGCGGTTTGATGCAAAGAATCAAGTGGTAACATGTGGTACAATGAGAAGGACAACATACACAACATTGCACTGAAACCTAAGCCTCGTCTGTATCTGAATACACAGTCTATACAACTAGCTAGGGGTGAGCTATGTAAACTGGCATTTTAAAGAGGAACTTCGGACTTCTAAATTACTTGGTCCTGATAGCCCCCTACCTCAATGCTGCATACCTTTTGGATGATAGACTCTTCCAGATTGCCATCACTTGTTTCCACCCCCATGACTACTTAACCGTCCGTGACAAATGCCGGGGAGCTTAACCATCCTCTGACGTCCTCCGCCTCTGCCCTCGCTAGTCATGCCAAAATTTTGCTGCGTTTCTGACCCTCCTGCCTTGGGCCAGCATGCGGACTTCACTGCGCAGGCGCAAGATCTTGGTGGTGCATGGTGCAAATAAATTCTGTTTAGCCCAGTATCTGAAGCTCTATGTTACAACTGAACAGAGGTGTTTGAAGCTTAATCAGGGCAATGGGCACCTCATTCTGGCCCTGTACATGAAAGGGGACTCTCCTTTCAAAGACAGCTCAAACTCACTTTTTCTACGCAAGCCCCCACCAGACCCACATAACTGCCTGTGACCAATCGCTTCCAGCCCAGAAGGGTCTGAAATTGGCTGACGGCAGTCACATTGGTCAGATTTTGAAGCAGCACAGAAGAGGTAAGTTCCAGAGTCCCAGTTTTTGTGTTTGTGGGAGGCTGTGCGCAACGCGGAATTCTTGATTGATGACAGGCAGAAGCAGCATCGCTGTCCCTGAAAAAAGGGATCCCACTTTGTGGGATTGAAGGGTTCAGTGTTAAGGAAGAAGCCACCGCCAGTTTAAGAGAAACGGGAATGCAGGACTTCACAGGACAGGACACATTAATCAAGGTTTTAGAAAAATCCACAGCAGGGAATATAGACCAATAGGAACACAGGAGTAATGCACTGCATGGGTCATCCATGTCTCACCAATGCTACTTCTTTGTATCATTGCTGGCCTGGATATGGGGCGTTTAAGCAGCACAGCCACTGTGAAATTGCCAGGTGTTCCCAATGAGCAGTCCACCCGTTAATCTGCACCGGTCTGAAATGTTCTGAAATTTTCATGGTAGCTTTAGAATAATGTCCCCCCAACTGCCAGAGACTTATTCCAGTTATTTCTAGAACACATTTACCAGTTGCATGGGATTCCTGAAAACATTGTTCGGTCAAAGGATTTCATCTCATGTCTCGGTATTGTCATTCTTCTCATTAGGGGCATTGTCAATTTTCCTCATCGTAAAAAAACCCTTGGCTCAGCTGGAGCTGAAACCTTTTCTCATCTGACTATATTCTGTGCTCCTATGTCCTTGGTGCTGATCCTATATGGTTTCTTTACATGTGGTTTTAGCAGCTTGTGCAATTTAACTTTTCCTTAACCTTCTTTCTTCTCCTACATCTTTTTTATATTTTCTCCAGGTAGAAGATCCATCCAGAATTATGTGGATGAGCATGCTTTTATCCATGCAGATCCTAGGGTAGAAGAAGCTGATTTCACAGCAAATATGCCAGGAGACCCAGCCACCTCATATCCAGCACTACATTCTGCACATCACTCATCTCACTCCTCTACACAGGAGCAGAATCAGAATTTTTACCTTCATACTGTTGATAGATCTGAGGAGCCATACTTATGCTCTGAATGTGGGAAATGTTTTTCTCAGAAATCATACCTTATTAGACATCAAAGAGTTCATACAGGGGCGAAGCCGTATTTCTGTTCTAAATGTGAGAAATGTTTTTCTCAGAAATTGTATCTTATCAGACATGAAAGAGTTCATACAGAAAAGAAGCCATTTTCTTGTTCTGAATGGGGGAAATGTTTTTCTCAGAAACCATATCTTAGCAGTCATGAAAGAGTTCATACAGGGGAGAAACCATATTCGTGTTCTGAATGTGGGAAATGTTTTTCTAAGAAACTATACCTTAACAGTCATGAAATGGTTCATACAGGGGAAAAGCTAAATTCATGTTCTGAATGTGGAAAATGTTTCTCTCAGAAATCAGACCTTATCAGACATAAAAGGGTTCATACAGGAGAGAAGCCATATTCCTGTTCTGATTGTGGAAAGGCTTTTTCTCAGAAATCATACCTTATTAGTCATGAAAAAATTTATTCAGGAGAGAAGCCATATATTCATGTTCTAAATGTGGGGAATGTTTTTCTGATAAAATAAAACTTATCAGACATGGAAAAGTTCATACAGGGGAAAAGCTAAATTCATGTTCTGAATGTGGGGAATGCTTTTCTCAGAAATCAGACCTTATCAAACATAAAAGAGTTCATACAGGAGAGAAGCCATATTTCTGTTCTGAATGTAGGAAGTGTTTTTCTGATATATCAGCCCTTATCAGTCATAAAAAAGGTTCATACAGGGGAGAAGCTATTTTCTTTTTCCAAATGTGGGAAAATACCATTCTGTGATTACTCACCTGTAGAATGGATATTATAAGTATGCATCACGCCCTGCTTCGGTAATGAATAATAACTTACGGGTTATAGTCCACAAGAGGGCGAACTTCTGCAGAGATGGCAAAAAAAGAAGCCCTTCCCGGTCCATAAATACCTGGGACCTCCCACACATTCCCCAGTATATGAAAGCAGTAAGGGGACCAGGAAAAGCCAATAACAAAATAAACAAGGAAAAAAATCACCATATAGAGGATCCAAGATACAACTCAGGGCGGGACGAAGTAGGGTGTGATGCATACTTATAATATCCATTCTACAGGTGAGTAATCACAGAATGGTATTATTCCAAGTATGCATCACACCCTGCTTCGGTAATGAATAATAACTTACGGGACATCCAGTAGCAGTGTCCAACAATGGGTGGGGATCCCAAAAGGCAAAACAAAAGCACAAATCAAACCACTGCAGCTTGCAGAACTTTGTGGCCAAAAACAGCATCTGCTGAGGCCCGAACATCAACCTTGTAAAACTTGGAAAAGGTATGAACAGAAGACCAAGTAGCAGCGTTACAAACTTGTTCAACAGAGGCCTGGTGCTGAGAATTTTTAAGTCCAAAATGGGTCTCATGGAGCCGTCCTTCTTGAGCACCGTAAAGAGGTTGGAATAGTAGCCCTGACCTCTCTCTATGGGGGGAACCGGACGAACGACCCCCATATCCCAAAGATTTTGCACCGCCAGAAACAGACCCTGCGCCGCCCATGGGTCCGTAGGAACCCGTGACCTGAGGAGTCTGTGAGTAGGCCGGTCTGCGAACTCCAGCTTGTACCCTGAGACCACCTCCAGGATCCATTTGTTCATAACCTGTTGAGCCCAGACCTGAGCGAAGAGCCGCAGCTGTCCCCCCACCCGCAAGGGTGAGGGCGCCCCCTCATTGCTGAGCGGGCTTGGCAGCGGATTTGGGTTTGGCACCCCAGGAGGACCCGGGTCGGGCACGACCTCTGCCCCACCCCAGGAATCTCCTCTGGGTGCAACGAAGGATACCCCCCTGCCCGTCCGAGGGCCACAAAAGGAGGGGTTGAAGGAGCCCGAGCCCCGAAAAGGCCGACGCTGCTTTTTGCGCTGAGGTAACTTACCTCCCTTGGCCACAGAATCTAGGCGATCACCTAACAGGTGCAATCCCGAGAAAGGAAGCCCTGTGAGAGCCTTCTTTGCAGCGTTGTCTGCCGCCCACTGGCGCAACCAGACCAATCGGCATATAGCAACCACCAATGCCGAGGTCCTGCTACACATACGGATGGTATCATCTGGCTGATAAAACAAAGGTGATGAACATCTCACATTGCGTCAGAGCTCTAAACTCCTCACTAGATGGATTCAATTGGGATCTGTCCA
The DNA here is from genome assembly GCA_027917425.1 of Gastrophryne carolinensis. NCBI lineage: Eukaryota > Metazoa > Chordata > Amphibia > Anura > Microhylidae > Gastrophryne > Gastrophryne carolinensis. The sequence continues at coordinate 3,504,216 of CM051237.1, forward strand.
AGAAGCTTCTGATTAAGGTTCTAGTAGCCACGGCCGTGAGTGCGGAAGCACACACCGGGCGCAAGGCCGAACCCACACAAGCAAAGGCATGCGAAGCCAGTTGGTCGAGACGACGGTCCTCACTATCCTTCAAGGTAGTAGAGTCCGGAGAATGCACAACTGATGTATTGGACAATCCCAGAACGGGAGCGTCGACCTCAGGGGGCGTAGACCAGCGCTTAACCACATCAACAGGGAAGGGATACTTCCTATCCCACCCTTAAGGATCAGATTGTTAAAGTGTTTCTGATCCGCGAACTCCAAACGAGGTTTGGCTGTACCAAAAAAATTCCCCCTGTTGCGGAGGGACCTCCGCAGGAGGGGAATTGGCAAGCACTTCAAAAATCTGAGTAAGGAGCATATGGGTATCAACAGTATCCCCACGCTCTGTACCGACATCAGCGCCAAGGTACTGCTGATCATCGGATAAATCAGAATCTGAAAACAATTCCCCTTCCTCTAGCGGGGAATAATCAGACCATTCAAAAAGGTCATAATCGTCATAGTCAAGGGCCGGCGCTGCGGATACCAAGTGCCATCTCTTAGCTGGGGCCTTCCTGGCCGCAGAGCTGGCAACCATTCTTTCAATGTTGTCCAGTCTGGCACAGACATCAGATTGCGACTCTCCGCTAGTGACAATGTCACTTGGGGTCATAACCAGGTGCGGGGGTGTAGTGATGAGGCCAGCGGGCTGACCCGGCCGAACGGGGCCCGCATTGCCGCGCAATCGCCTGCTGTGCACATGGTACACAAATCTGTACATTGTCGCCCATAAGGGATACCCCACATACCACACACTGCCGGTGTTGCCCCGAAGGGACCCCGAGCCTGGTAGCCTGGGAAGCCTCCATATGGTAATTTTAAGGTAGTTGCAATGACCAATGGGAATTACGCTATGAAGCTACCCGGGATGCCCCTTAAAGTCCGTTAGTGGGAGGATTTTAGTAAGGATAAAACAAGGGAACCCCAATTTGAACAAGGGACCTAGGACCAGGAGAAACCCCTAAATGCCTTAGTTGTCCCACCTGAAAGACACAATGGGAGCCCCATTAGCAAAAAACATGCATACAATGTCATGCCATAAAATGCATATACAATTACAGAAGATTTATATATATTTAGAAATATATATATATATATATATATATATATATATATATAGTGAAAATAAAGAGCAAAAACATATGTGTAAATGTAACAAGAAAACCCGCGTGGGGCACTCGCAACCGCCGAAAGAGGATCGTGGCCCTGTCGGAAGATGGCACACAGAGGAAGAAGGAAGAGGGAGGCGGGCAGAAGCGGAGTGTGCCTGGCGCATGGCCCCGCCCCCCTCCGGCGCGGGAAACCACAAAGCCGCGCTCCCAGCCAATAGGGCTGGGAGCCGGCCGACGCGCCAAAGAAGGGGCGGCCCGCTACAGGCGCGAGAAGTGCCAGGCCCCGCCCCCCACCTGAGGACGAACAGTGGGCCGCGCTCCCCGGCAATATGCTGCGGAGCCGGCCATAGAGAAACCGGAGCGCCGCTGTCCGAGAGCGAGCGTGTGGGCCGCAACGAATAAAACATAAAAAAATAAAGCATAAAACACACTCACACACACCCACCCACACACTGGCAGTAGCCAGTGCGAATAACCAAGTAATGCACCAAGCACACTGACGCACACATACATATATAAAAGCGATTTACACAATGGAGGGGCAGCCACCCCCCCCCCCCCCCCACTAACCAGGAACAGGGAGTAAAGGGGGGAAGGCTTACTAACATTATTAAAAGGGGTCCAGGTGGAAATAGGAAAAATGGGGGCCGGGTCTGCACCCGGCTTACCTGAAATGGAGAGAGATAGCTATCGTCTTGACTGTCGTCGCCTTCTGCAGAGACTAACTGGGGAATGTGTGGGAGGTCCCAGGTATTTATGGCCTGGGAGGGGGCTTTTTTTTTGCCATCTCTGCAGAAGTTTGCCCTCTTGTGGACTATAACCTGTAAGTTATTATTCATTACCGAAGCAGGGTGTGATGCATACTTGGAATAGGGTTTTCTCAGAAATCACACATAATTTGTCATAAAAGAGTTCATACAGGAGAGACACCATATTCATGCTCTGAATGTGACAAATGTTTTAATTATAAAGCACATCTTATTAGACATAAAAGACTTCATACGGGGGAGAAACCATATTCATGTTCTGGATGTGGGAAATCTTTTTCTCAGAAAGCGACCCTTATTGATCATGAAAGAGTTCATACAGGTGAGAAGCCATATTCCTGTTTTGAATGTGGGAAATGTTTCTCTCAGAAAACCAACCTTATCAGACACAAGAAAGTTCACGAAGGGAAGAAGACCTATTCATGTTCTGAATGTGGGAATTCTTTTTCCTGTGACCTTCAGCTTTCCTTACATGAGAGATTGTAAAGACCAGAAGTCAAAGTAATTTGAAGTAAGCTTTCTTCTGTTATGTATGCTTCTCTCAGCAGATCAGACATCAAATGTTTCATCAGTTGTACTTTTACTGTTTTTCTTTAAACCTCATTTGCCTTTATGGCAGCTGTATATGGAGCTGTAAAAGCCCATTGTCAGTTACAAGCAAACACTTGGAAACATGGATATTAGTGTTTTCAGGGCCTGTTGCCCCCAACCCAAGTTTTAGCCCACATCCAGGAGGGAATTTTTAAAAAGAAAGGTTGACTTAAGGGTATAGTACAGGAGATCCATTTTTTGTCAATTGATGTTTAGAATTTCTGAAATAAAATAATCTACACACAAATTTAATGTTATGCTCTGGCAATTCATTATATTAAATATTCTAAAACATGAACTACGTGAAACTATAAAATAATATTTTTCTTAATGCACACGTTATAGATTTCTGACATAATGGAGGCTGAATTATTATTGGCTATTAAGTCCTTGAAAACTTCCAAAACACCTTGCCCTGGCAGCTTTTCAGACCTTTATTACAGGAAATTCTGAGAGACTCTGGCTCCACACCTTATATGCCAAACAGCCTTAAATCAGGGTCCAGCTTAAGCAGCCCTTCACTTCTGGCACACATTGCCATGGTTTCTCAACCCGACAAAGATGCCCTAAACATGGAAAATTTCAGACCTATATCCTTTGAACATCGCCATTACATTTTGGCAAGGATCCTAGTGGCCCAGACTTGTTAATCCACTGGGACCCAGTGGGTTTCCTCTTGTGCAGGCAGTATACAGATAATGTAGGGCAATCCACCTTATACAGATGGGATACATGAGGGAGAAGGCGCTGGCTCTGGATGCTGAAAAAAGAGGGTATCTTGGCTATACCTGATGAAAGTAAAGTCATACATCTAGACAATACACGAATAGGATGTCATAGCTTCGTACAAAAAGAAACATTCTGATATGGAAGATGTTGCCCATTGTGCTCAACCTATTTGACAAAATTCAATGTCCTTGTCAGGCCCAGTGGCACACACGCCTTCTAGGTGAGTCCAAAACCCCCAATCTCCGCTGCTAGCTTCACCTATAGCCAAGCCCCCATTTGCTGGGATGCTTTAAAAGCCTCACCGGCTACCGTTGGGCATAACGTAGCTGTGCTCGCGCGGGAGCGCGATCATGATCAGAGGAGTGGAGGACACAGCTGGGGGAGTGGAAGTGCTCGGCACCACTCGAGCCGACGCTGCCCGAGCCAATGCCACTGCCAATGCAACGCAATCTGCCCCAAGCCCGCGCCGCCCGAGTGGTCGATCCTTGCCGCAGGACCAGAAGTTGATTGCATCATAACAGTCAGTTCATACAATAGCAATGTATGTGTCAGGGATCCCCGGACACCAACAATCCCCAATCTCCACCGCCTTTTGTGCCTATAGTCAAGCCCCTGCTCGCTGGAGACACGGGTTATGCCTCTCCAGACTCGGTTGCCCCCAGGACTTACTGGCGCAAAGATTGCTGGCTTATGGTAAAGAGTGAACTGCGGGGTATCCCAAATCAGGAGTTCAAGCGAACAGAGTCCGAAACGTCAATACAAGGGGTTAGGCACAGAATGGTCGAGACAGGCAGGGGTCAAAGCCGGGAGGTCACTGAAGCGCGGTATCCAAGGGGTAGGCAGAAGCAAGGTCGGACAGGCAGAAGGTCGGTGCGGGCAGCGGACAGGAGTGGTCAAAGACAAAGCCGGATCAAACACACGAAACACAATTCCAACAGCACACCCAAGCTAATAATGGCTATAACGGGCACTGGTGGTCAGGTCAAGGACATATTTAAAGGGGAACTGGCCAATGGGAAAGGGGAATGTAATGATTGGTGTAACTTTGACAAGTGATTGGTGCAACTAGGATCACAGTGCTAATTGGAGAAGCCCCAGGGACTGGACCACCCTGACCAGTCAGGCTGTCCAGTCCCTGGGTTCATCATTGCGGGAACCCAGGACCCTGATTGGAGCCTGGACAAGCCCAGTCGGAATTGACCACATAAGGCCGAGTTGTTCCATCGAGAGAGTCCACAGCCCACCGACGGAACTCGGAACAATATCCCTCAGCCCAGGACCTTATTGGAGCCTTTAACTCTGCCCCCAGCGAATGCTCTGGGAGCAGCGCCGAGCACATCACACCAAGCCGGGCGCGCCCCCCGAGAGGGAAGGCGCCGAAGAGGCGGAGGAGCTGCCCGGGACGCCGGGGACCCCAGCTGATGCCGAGGAGGCAGCGGAGGCCAAAGCCCAGGCAGATGAGGAGGAGGCGGCCGCCTGAAGACTGGAGCCGGCCGAGACCGCTCCGAGGCGCCGCGGGAACGGGCCCCAGGTAAGTTTCTTACAGTATGTTTGGTCACTCCGCTCTCTCGTGTCCAACTCCCGAGGAGGTTGGCTGTGTTAGGAGAGAGCGGTTCCTTTCCAAGATACATACTTAATAAATTTGAAGAGCGACCAACTTTCAAAAAAGAAGAGTAAAAACCAAGAAGAAGAAAAAAGAAAAGAAAGTGGAGCGTGACACAATCGGAAGTGCTCATCTCCGATGTTAAGGATTGTTTCCTAGCAGTATAAGCTTCTGAAATCTAGTGAAGCTCATGATAATATAGAAGAGTAGTTTTCCGCATATCTAAATTTCAACCATGGTGACTAAGTTTTGTTGAAAGATAATTGTTTGTCGTGAACAATACTCGAAATCTGTTTCTTTATTCTGATCCAGTCCAGTTTTTTTTTAATATACTATGTGCGTACTATTGGGCAACAACCACCAGGCAAGAAACCTGCCACCTTTAATGCCGCAGCCCAGAAAGCAACTGGAGGAGGAACCTGGGAAAGCCTTGGCCATTCTAGCTGAGACCATATATCAACGTAACTTGACTTTAAAATTCACTTCCACCAAGGCCATGTTGATAGTAGCTGCTCTCAAAGAGAACAAATGCCAGTCTTTCAGGTCTATTGTACTCTCTAGATCCCTCTCCAAGGCCTCCATGTATGGTAATTTTGCTTTTGTCACAAAAAGAGAATTATAAACCAGCATAATAATACCTGCCTTATTCGTAGAAAACAAACAAATCTTTCAAAAGTGGTCATGTTAATATCAGATGTTTGGCGCAATTTTAATATAAAGAAATCTTTGGCCAGACTATATTTGACTACTGACTACAATAGAAACATGCCTCTCGAAGCATGCTGGTGATGCCACAAAGAATACAATACAGTCATGCATCTGTGGTGGAAATGCGCAAGATCAAATCATTTTGAAGTGAGTGAACAACATGATAAATAGATGGATCAATATTAACATATACACAGCTATAATGCTTACATTTGTCTGATAAATGGTACGTTTCCACACCAGCATCTTAAAGGAAACATCTGGTGGTATCAGCATCTATAAAATGCATCCTAAAATGTTGGAAGGTAATAAATCCTCCTTTGGGTCTCAATTTAGGAAACACATTCCTAAATCCCGAGAAATCGTCTCCAAATATTGAATTTGAAAAAAAGGCTTTCATGATTTACACATTTTAAATGGCACAAGCAAATGATTAATGGCTCTAACCTCAAGTTATTGCTAACTTATATAATAAAGTAGCATTATTCCCAATAATGAATCTACCATGGATCCCAACAGCAATCCTCCTTGTGAGGGCCTTTAAACTCAGAGACAAAGTAAAATAAGGATCCAGTTGTCTTGTATCTTCTAGGGGAAATGTTGTGGAAAGATATCCTGCATTCTCATTCTGCCTCACTGTAAGGAACTCTTGAAACCATTTCTCCAGCTATAAGCCGTGCACCTGTGTCTTTGGTGCTGATCCTATATAGTTTTTTACATGTGATTTTAGTAGCCCCTTGTGATGGCTGGCTTGTGCAATTAAACTGCATTTTATCCTTACCTCCTCTTATCTATTGTTTTATTTTTCCTCCAGCTGAAGGATCAACCCAGAATTATGTGGATGAACATGCTGTTATCTATGCAGATGGGGAAGCAGAAAAAAATGATTTCACAGTGTGGGAGACAGAAGATTCAACTACCTCAGACTCCTATTCAGCACTACATTCTGCACATCTCCCATCTCACACTTCTACAGAGGAGCAGTGTCAGACTGTCTCCCTAAGCCACCACGTAGCTCATAGATCTAAGAAGCCATATTCATGTTCTGAATGTGGAAAATGTTTTCCTCTTAAATCAGTCCTTACCAGACATGAAAAAATTCATACAGGGGAGAAGCCATATTCTTGTTCTGAATGTGGGAAATGCTTTTCTCAGAAATCAGACCTTATCAAACATGAAAGAGTTCATACAGGGGAGAAGCCATATCCTTGTTCTGAATGTGGGAAATGTTTTTTGAAGAAATCAAACCTTATCAGTCATGAAAGAGTTCATACAGGGGAGAAGCCATATCCTTGTTCTGAATGTGGGAAATGCTTTTCTCAGAAATCAAACCTTATCAGTCATGAAAGACTTCATACAGGGGAGAAGCCATATTCATATTTTGAATGTAGGAATTTGTTTTCTGATAAATCATATTTTAAAAGACACAAAGGAGTTCATACAGGGGAGAAACCATATTCATGTTCTGAATGTGGAAAATGTTTTTCTCGGAAAACACTCCTTATCAGTCATGATAGAGTTCATACAGGAGAGAAGCCATATTCTTGTTCAGAATGTGGGAAATGTTTTTCTCAGAAATCACGACTTATCACACATAAAAGAGTTCATACAGGAGAGATGCCATATTCATGTTCTGACTGTGGGAAATTTTTTTCTGATAAATCATATTTTAACAGACACAAAAGAGTTCATACAGGGGAGACACCATATTCATGTTCTGAATGTGGGAAATGTTTTTCTCAGAAATCACACCTTATCAGACATGAAAAAGTTCATACAGGAGAGAAACCATATTCATGTTCTGACTGTGGGAAATCTTTTTCTGATAAATCATATTTTTACAAACACAAAAGAGTTCATACAGAGGAGAAGCCATATTCATGTTCTGAATGTGGGAAATGTTTTTCTCAGAAATCATACCTTATCACACATGAAAGAATTCATACAGGAGACATACCATATTCATGTTCTGACTGCGGAAAATCTTTCTCTGATAAATCATATTTTAATAGACACAAAAGAGTTCATACAGGGGAGAAGCCATATTCATGTTCTGAATGTGGTAAATGTTATACTCAGAAATCACACCTTATCATACATGAAAGAGTTCATACAGGAGAGAAGCCATATTCATGTTCTGACTGTGGGAAATGTTTTTCTGATAAATCATGTTTTAACAGACACAAAAGAGTTCATACGCCGAAGAAGCCATATTCATGTTCTGAATGTGGCAAATGCTTTTCTTATAAATCACACCTGAACAGACACATGAGTGTTCATACAAAGCTTGGCTCTTACCTGCCATAAAAAAGTTCATACAGGGCAGTAGCTGTATTTATGTTCTGAATGTAGGAGATGGTTTTCTAGTAACTCCCAGATTTCCTTACATGAGACAAATAGTCTCATGTAACCACATAAAAGGTCCATTTTCAGGCATCTGGTAAAAGGTAAAATCCAGATGGGGGGCTATTGCGGGGGGTGGAGTTTTTTTTATTTTTGCCCCACATAACCTACAGCTCTGGCCCATGGCACACTGCTTTTACCTCCTCCCCCGTGCATTCTCTGCACGCCGTGTACAGGGGTGGACTCATGACCAAAATGTTACTGGCAATAAGGTCTGGTAGATATGGCTCGGGGGGGAAAGGGATGAATGGGAGACGGACTGTAAAGAGGGATGGATAGACAGAACAGGAAGGGCAGAGAGGGTGGGAGATGGGATGGGTAGAACTAGAAGGACAGGAATGAATGGGCAGAGCTGTGGGGGGGGGGGCTAGATGGCCAGAGCTGGAAGCAAGAGCAATGAATTGGCAAAGCTGGGAGGCCAGGGATGGGATAGATGGGGCGAAATTGGGGGGACAGGAATGGATGGGGCTAAGCAGTCAGAACACGGATGGGGCAGAGATGGTGGGACAGGAATGGATGGGGCAGAGATGGGGGGATAAGATGGTGGGACAAGGGTATATGGGGCTGAGCTGGGGGGACAGGATTGGATGGGAAAAAGAGACTGAGAAGCAAAGTTTGTGTGTATTTTGCAATGCCACTTTCCATCCGTAGGTGGGGAGTCATAATACTGACAAGGAGACTAAGCGCTACATCACCAATTAAGTAATGGGGCAGCACTGAGTGCAGCAACACAGAAGTAACTAAGTGCAGGGCTGTCCAGAAATCTGGCGCAGAGGTTCGCATTTGGACCCTGGTCCACCAGTTGAGTAGCGCTGGTATAGACCAATAGGCAAATTAAGTAAAAATTGTTCTACTAGTTATTTTTCTATTAGCAGACACATCAGGTATTTCATCATTTCCTTTTATGTCAGTTTGGCTTTTCTGCTCATCATTTCTGAAATGAAATATCCTAATGTACATCTTTTGTAACATGATTATAATTTCATCTTCTGTTCACTGATTATATTGATTATTCTAATAAAAGAAAACTGAAATTACATTTTTCATAATGTAATTGTTATGAATTTCTAATTGATAATCTATATGTGTGTCTTTATTTATTCAAGCTCATTGATAATCACGTTAGGAAAAGAGGCTAAATGTAACCCCCCACCCTCACCTAATGCTGAGCTATGTGCTCTTTCCATCAGCACACATGCTCCACTTTAAGTAAATGGGTGCGTGGACGACCGCTTTAATGTGATTTTTATTTTGTCTACTTATGATTGGATGATACCATGTTGATTCTAGAAACGCTCGTCAGAACCACCCTTTTAAGTTCTGTGGATTTTCACAGACATCCAGACACCTCCAGACCACCCACGCCCCGGGTGGTCAGCAGCTTGCCTCTTTGGTAGCCCAGGCGGGTTGTCTGTCCTTTGTCCATCTGTTCCCAGTCCGCTTCCTTCGTCCCCAGACAATAAACCAGGAATTTTCCACACACACCTTGAATGCCTGGCAAAGTTATACTCCTTGGCGTGACAACACCCTTCCCTGCCCAGGACACAGTGCAAACAGAAACAGCATTTGCATATAAAATACAACTACCATGCACACCTTGCAGTTTTCCCCTTTACATACTCAAGCTACACACCTTAAGCTTTCTAGGTGTACCAGGCTTGCTGTCTTGGGTGCAGTTGTTTGCACGCAATGCCTTAATGAATTCATTGGTTGCACAAGGTTTCTCTTAAAGATCAATATAAAAGCAGAATACAAACCACATTTTCCTAAAATATGCAAACAAGAAAAAAACAAGCAAGTTCCCCCGAACAGGACAATACCCAACATCCATAGGTACTTTAAAAACTCTTTAACTGCCAGCCTGCTTGAGATTTTGTGACCCTCTATTACCCAGCCACTTTGTACTGTCTGATTTTTGTAGGAAAAGCTTTCATAATAATTTTGGGTAAAAAATTTGTATTTTTATTTCAAGAAAACCATATTGCATGTGTACGCACCATTTCTCCCGATTACAACGGTACCACATATGTATTAGTAGCCCCCATTCATGCCCAGAAGATAGTAGACACCGCAAACTGAAAATGGTTATGGGCCAGTAGGCCCCCTTTTTGTATATAATGGCTGTTCACTGCCTGTTCTGGTTGTATGTGGTTGGTCCTGAGGAAGGGGGCCACAGTGCACCCTGAAACGTCGACCAGAAACCAATCCTTGTTTTGCACGATTTATGGTGTTTGGATTACAAATATAAGCTCATTTACTTTTACCTTTACATTGGAGTGCTGGTTCTTTACAAAATTCTTGGACTTTGGCGGTGTCTCCGCGGACCGCGCACCCCCGACATGGGATACATATGAGTAAGAGTGCGACAGCCACTAGAAAATTTACCGCAAACTGAAAAGAACGCTTTATGACATAAAGCATAACCTAAAATATAACTACTATCCTCACTATCAAGGGTTAAATGTGACAAAAATATTGGTGTGGGGTCCCCCCTCCCTGGGACAGGGACGCCATGCTTTGTAATAAAAAATGTTAAGGGTTAAACTCTTAAAAATGCTTTTTAAAAACAGTGTGGGGTCCCCCTTCCCAGTGGACTGGTAGACCAAGGAGCAGAAGCCAGTCAGCCCTGAAGGTGGCCAGCCCACATAGTCCTCACAGGTTGTTTTTTTCTGCCCTCTGCTCCCACCCCAGGCTTTGGGGAGGCAGGTAATGGGGCCGGGGGTTAATGGCAAGTCACCCATTGGTTGGCAAGTGACTTGTCAGCCCCTTGTGCCTTGTAACCTGGTATAGCAGTCTCGTGGACCCCTTACCAGTTAAGAAAGAGGGAAATGTAAAGAAAAGAGACACAGCAGAACAAATGTAATTTATTAAAAGTGTTACTTACCACCGATAACTGCCCGGACCAATCACCGGCCCGCTAGGGTATAGAAGACCATCTCCCTAGTCAAGTAAGGAAATACGGAGCTCATTAGGAATTAACCTCGCCTCAATAAACCAGTGATTATCATTAATACATTAAAATAACTTTTATTATTTCTATATAAGTTTCTACATAAAAACGTGTTACACTCAGTGCAAAGACCAAGTGTATGTTACATCAAATAGTACAAAAAGTTCAATCCATATGATCACATAAAAGGTATACACTGTTTTAGCACAAGATTACACAGTATGACACATGACAAACTGCTTTGACCTTTTCCTGCAGAACAGACTAGTTTCGCTGTGAAAAGCTTCATCAGTGTCTGCTAGGAACTCAATCAGTTTCAATTTCACTGCATCTGAAAAGGTACAACATAGCATGCAGAGACATGTTTATGGGCAACTATAACATAAGACACCAATGTAAGCAAAATGTTATACCTGTAAGTGCAGGGCAGCGACTTCAAGTCATTGGACAGTTTTAGACCATCTTATGGATCACAGCCTTATTGGCAAGGTGTAGATTAAGCAGTTGGGGCAGGCGGGAGTGTCGCCTTTCGGTGGACTTTTCACCAAAGTATGCTGGAAAAATTATTAGATTAAATAAGTAGGAATAGCTACTCCAGCCATCCGGTTAGTGACTTCCACCAGATTCCCCTCGGTGCCACTCCCAGGTGGATTCTGCTATTAGGGCTAGGTGCAGTGTGGTGCCCGGAAATTCATAAAAGATATATATAAGCAGTATCCTCATTGTTGACATTTTATAAAAAGCTACGACAGTAGTGCCAAGCTGAATGAAGGTAAAGATAAGGAGTTAAAGGTAATCGTAGAGCTGTGCCCATCCCATATACATTGGTAGAAATTTGCTCAATGGTTCTGCCATATAGGAGGATACCTGGTATGCAGTACTTCAAGATGCCATCTCTGGTCCTGCACCTCCGGGTGCCAAAGGGTGCGCTCGCGTGCCCCCTCCGCAGATGACAGAAAGTGCGGAATCAATCGCACCAGCAGAAGAAAAATTGCGCGCTAGTCCACCACGTGATAGCGTCCCCTGTCCCTCCCCGCCGCCGCTTGAGTACAGTTGTGAAGGCCGGGAGGAGACGTAAATAGGACACCGTCAATTCCAGCGGCTAGGGCGCACAGTGCGGAGGGCACTGGGCCAGAACGCATATGACGTGGCACCCGGCCGCTTGTATGCCTCAATAGCACAGCTGTGGTCACCATCTTTGTGAAGACCACTACTCGTGATTGTGTTCTAAATGCAAACAGAGAGACAAACCTAGAGGAGTGAGGGGCCCAAGGTTAATAACTATATAACACTTGATTATATTAAAATACCATGACAGGATAAGTGGACCCTCTCGGTTTCATGCCTCTGATATTGGAAAAATACAAGTATGTCTGAATGTGGCCATATAAAAAGAAGGGACGACTGTGCAGAGCATATTGCGGTATAGCCCATATAGCAATAGAATCCAAGCTGGATCACCAGAGAACCGGGGACTATATAATTTTTTCTAGAATATGGTAAGTGGTAATAGGATAATCAGCCCAATATTAAAGCTTAAGCGTTTTTTGATTGTCCCCTTGCATTAGGGGTAATGGAAAACTCCCATAATAAAACATGACTCTCTATAGGAAGCAGGTGCCCTGCACTGAAGCAAAGACAATGGGAACAGGGGATACATGGAAGTAACACATGCATTTGACAAAGCTAAAAAACACACATGCTTAACAGTACAGGATAATCACATGATGTTAAAGATAATTACATGTCAGAAGAGGAGAGACTGATTAAAGCAGACTACATCTATGAAAAGGGTACAAAGCTTATGGACTCATTAAGACCCGAGGGGTGGTGGGCTTTAAAGTGATGATACCACTTTGTTTCCCTCTGGAGGTTGATCTTTTCAATGTCCCAACCCTCTGATGTTTGTATGAATAAGGTCTAATCCCACTATCCTAATCCCCTCCGGGTTTTGATTGTGATGAACCTGAAAATTTCTGCCTATGGGCGTTTTGATGTTACCTGTGCGTATATCGTAAGTATGTTCATATATACGCTTCCTTAATTGTCGGTTGGTTTTTCCAATGTAAAATTGGTTACATGGACAAATCAAAACATATATGATGTGCATTGATTTGCAATTGACATAATGTCTCAGTTTTAAAGGTGGTCTATCACCTATAGTCAATGTTTTGGTGGTGTATAAAAATTTACACATGGTACAGCTTTGCCACTGATATGTGCCAACTGTGGTACAGCACGATTTTTTAGGAATGTCTGTGAAGTGACTATGAACGAAATAGTCCTTCAAATTCTTTGCTCGTCTGTATGTGAAAGTGGGGTACTTTGGAATCAGGGGTGCAAGGGTTTGATCGTTGGTGAGAATATGCCAGTATCGGGAAAAGATTGCCCTAATTTCAGCATGATGTTCTGTCACAGATCATCGATAGTGGAGTTTTGCTGCTGTGAGGTTTGGGTTTGTATAGTAATTCCTGTCAGGGTTTAGCAAGTGCCCTCTTGTAGGCTTTCCTAAGAGTACGGGATTTGAATTCTTCCGAAATCTGTCCTAGTTGAGGGAAGAGTCTGATCCGTAGACCTTTGGGTACTAGATCATTTTCTATGTATTCTTCTAGGTAGTGAATGTCCCACCACAATTTCGACTTCTTAAACAATAAATTGTGTAAGAAATTGAAGGTGGATTGGTTACACTCTTCATGTTCTATCATTGTTTTGCTTTCAAGTCTACACTGTGTCAGGTCCTGGATCATGGTTTGCCAGTTGGTGCTAGTAAGGTCCGTCATGATTGGTTCCAATAGGTAATGATGCCCCCCTCAACTAGGACAGATTTCGGAAGAATTCAAAACAAAATGGGAGGACACATTACAAGCTTGTTCCCTAGCATTGATGAAATTACTCCTGGATCATCACAAATCACAAATTCAGGTCCTAGAGCACTCTATCCAAATTATGATAGAGGACTTAAACAAACTCAAAAAAGATGACTATAAGAGCATCAAAGAATCCATAAAGGGAATAAATAAAGATCTAATACAGAATAAGGAACATAAATTACAGAGAGACAAAATTGCATATAAAAACAGACATGCATACATTTGGCTAACCAACAATCCCAGACCGACTAGGAGGGATCAGGGACCGAGGACATACTCATCCTCGGAATCCTTATCCTCTAGGGAACGAATCAACAATAAATCTTTTTGAATAAACAGCCCTATTCACGACCGAATAGGATTCCGAAACCAAAAGGTCCTTTAACGCGAGGGACAGTCTCAGACAGAGAGGACAGAGTCACTAGATCTAAATCACGACAAAGGGAGGCCGAGGTCCCAATGAGAGAAGTGACCAATGAGAATCCACGGACAGAAAGGGATTTTTTAGGCTCAATTGGAACCGCAAAAGGAACTATAGGAGACGTCACAATCGCCTCAACAAAACACCTCACTTGACGAATATCCCAAGAAAAGCACAAGACACAAGATCGACATTAGTGTCATCTGATAGAGACTCGGAAGTTGACGTCCTTAATTTGTCAAAATACACTCTGACGGAAAAACAAAAAGATCTACTAAAACTGGGCTTAAATTTTTGCCCAACAAGTCGCACCGATATTTTCAGTGTTATTACAGATCTACACCTGTTTGCTCGGAAAATTATCTGTCGACAACAATTCCAGAAACAACCGGACGTACACACCTTCACTGACATTGCCAAACCACCAGACGATGAGGAAATAGCACAGGTCCTTATAGACCTGGCTGCAGAAGCGACAGGCATAACCCCTATGACTAACCCCAAAAACACTGTGTTCAACAAAAGGTCCACATATTTCCCCCTTTTGACCACAAATGCTCATTTGGCAACTTTCGTGGATATAGTTTCCACGGAAATTGAAAAACTTAAACACAAGAAAACCACGAATGTATCCTTGGAACTTCAAGTAGCACTTGAAGAATTAGAAAAGAAACACGATGTGATAGTCAAACCGGCAGATAAAGGGGGGAATATAGTGGTCATGGACAGCAAATTCTACGTGAACATGTGTATGAATATCCTGAGTAATGGGGAATGGTATGTCAGGGCCCCCATGTCCAGGGTGCGGGAGGACACCGGAGACTACCATCGATTGATCAGGGAGGCGGAGGAGAGAGGGGTGATCAACGGGGCAACTGATTTCCTACCTGGAGGTCCCATGCCCGACCATACCAACTTTTTATGCCCTACCTAAGGTGCATAAGTCTGCCACGGCACCCCCTGGCAGACCGATAGTGTCGGGCATGGGATTGCTAACCGACGGGGCCAGTCGTTAAGTCAATCACCACCTCCAACCTTTGGTCCACCAACTCCCTTCGTATCTGAAGGATACAGGACATCTTTTACATATCCTCGATGGTATGTTCCTGGCTCCCGGGTCCCTCCTTGTAACCCTGGCCGTGGAGGCCCTTTATTCGAGCATTCCCCATGACAAGGGACTTGAGATGACCCGTATGTTTCTCAATGAATTAGAAATAGAACAACACAACCATAATGTTTTTCTGTTACGACTATTACACTTCATCCTCACCCACAACCTCTTTCTCTTCGACCAACAGCTTTACCACCAGATACAGGGCACTGCGATGGGGACCACGTGTGCCCCCTCCTATGCAAACCTGTATCTGGGTGGTTGGGAGAGGAGGTTGTGGAGTGAGGATGACCTCTCAGAGTACCTGTGGCTACGTGGCACAGGTACATTGATGATGTGTTCATCATATGGACGGGCCCCGAAGAGGACCTATTACAATTTGTCTCAAAATTGAACATTAACACTTTCAATTTAAAATTTACTTGTGATTATAGTCCAAAGACAGTTACTTTCTTGGACCATTCGATCACCATTGATGATTCAGGACAAATCATAACTGACTTTTTCCGTAAAAAAACTGCAGCAAACACCATTTACTTACCATATTCTAGAAAAAATTATATAGTCCCCGGTTCTCTGGTGATCCAGCTTGGATTCTATTGCTATATGGGCTATACCGCAATATGCTCTGCACAGTCGTCCCTTCTTTTTATATGGCCACATTCAGACATACTTGTATTTTTCCAATATCAGAGGCATGAAACCGAGAGCGTCCCTTTTACACTTATCCTGTCATGGTATTTTAATATAATCAAGTGTTATATAGTTATTAACCTTGGTCCCCTCACTCCTCTAGGTTTGTCTCTCTGTTTGCATTTAGAACACAATCACGAGTAGTGGTCTTCACAAAGATGGTGACCACAGCTGTGCTATTGAGGCATACAAGAGGCCGGGTGCCACGTCACTTCCGCCCGGCTGGGGCGCATATGTGTTCTGGCCCAGTGCCCTCCGCACTGTGCGCCCCAGCCGCCAGAAGTGACATTGGCGTCCTATTTACGTCTCCTCCCGGCCTTCACAACCGCACTCTAGTGGCGGGAGGGACAGGGGACGCTATCACGTGGTGGACTAGCGTGCAATTTTGCTTCTGCGTCCTATTTTGCTTCTGGCGTCCTATTTACGTCTCCTCCCGGCCTTCACAACCGCACTCTAGTGGCGGCGGGGAGGGACAGGGGACGCTATCACGTGGTGGACTAGCGTGCAATTTTGCTTCTGCTGGTGCAATTGATTCCGCACTTTCTGTCATCTGCTGAGGTGGCACACGAGCGCACCCTTTGGCACCCGGAGGTGCAGGACCAGGGATGGCATCTTGAAGTACTGCATACCAGGTATCCTCCTATACGGCAGAACCATTGAGCAAATTTCTACCAATGTATATGGGATGGGCACAGCCCTACGATTACCTTTAACTCCTTATCTTTACCTTCATTCAGCTTGGCACTATTATTAATATTGTTTATTTATATAGAGCCATCATCTTCCGTAGCGTTTTACAAAGTAGTAGTTACAAACAGGGTAGAAACATACAGTACATATACTAATTCAAATGCAGTTTTACAGATTTGACAGTGGATATTCTGAGTACAAGATACAATAGGGGAGAGAGCCCTGCCCTTGCGAGCTTACAGTCTAAAGGAAGAGGGGTGAGAACGAGGGGGAAGGATCACAAACAGTCCGTATTGAGCTTTGTGGCGTATGCCCTTTAGAAGATTGGTTAGGCCAGATTGTATACTTGTCTGAATAAGTGAGTTTTAAGGGCACCTTTGAAGGTTTTGAGGGTTGTGGAGTGGCGGATCGGGTGCAGGAGGGCATTCCAGAAGATTGGAGTTGAACGTGAGAAGTCCTGGAGGCGGGCGTGAGAGGAGGTGACCAGGGTGGAGGACAGGAGAAAGTCGGCAGCAGAGCGGAGGCTGCGTCTGGGTTGATATTGTTGGATTAGAGATGAGATGTAGGGAGGGGCCTGGTTAGAGAGAGCTTTGTATGCGACAGTTAGAGTTTTGAACAGAATTCGCTGTGGGACTGGCAGCCAGTGTAGGGATTGGCAGAGAGGTGCAGAACTGGAGTAGCGAGAGGAGAGATGGATGCGGCGAGCAGCAGAGTTCAGGATAGATTGGAGGGATGGAGGAGCAGAGCTGGAGGAGCGAGAGGAGAGATGGATGAGGCGAGCAGCAGAGTTCAGGATAGATTGGAGGGGTGCCAGTCTGTTAGTTGGTAAGCCACAAAGAAGGAGGTTGCAGTAATCCAGTCGGGATATGACCAGGGCATGCACTAGCATTTTAGTGGTGTCAGGTGAGAGGAAGGGATGGATGCGTGAGATGTTTTTAAGTTGGAGGCGACAGGAGGTGGCCAGGGAGTGAATATGTGGTTTGAAAGAGAGGGCAGAGTCCAGAATGACTCCCAGGCACCGAGCTTGGGGAGTTGCTGTTATTGTGTAATTGTTGACAGAAATAGACGTGTTAGAGAGGGGAGGGGAGTTAGAGGGTGGGAAAATGACCAGCTCAGTCTTGTCCATGTTTAGCTTGAGGTAGCGAGATGACATGAATGAAGAAATAGCTGAGAGGCAGTTGGGGAGGTGAGATAGGAGAGAGGAGAGATTGGGGCCTGAGAGATATATCTGAGTGTCGTCCGCATAGAAGTGGTATTGGAAGCCTAGTGAAGTTATAAGTTTGCCAAGGCCATAGCTGTAGACTGAGAAAAGTAGGGGGCCTAGGACTGGACCTTGTGGCACACTAACAGAAAGGGAACGTGAGGATGAGGCTGTGTTAGAATAGGATACACTGAATGATCTGTCAGAGAGGTAGGAGGTGAGCCAGGAGAGTGCAAGACCTTGAACCCCAAGAGAGGAGAGAATATCAAGAAGCAGAGAGTGGTCGACAGTGTCAAAGGCTGAGGAGAGGTCAAGAAGGATGAGGATGGAGTAGTGACCTTTGCTTTTGGCAGTGAGCCGTTGGTGACTTTGGTGAGGGCAGTTTCAGTGGAGTGGTTACGACGGAATCCTGATTGTAAGGGGTCAAATAAGTTGTTAGTGGATAAGTATTGTGCCAGCAAATTTTCTAGTGGCTGTCGCACTCTTACTCATATGTATCCCATGTCGGGTGGGTGCTCAGTCCGCGGAGACACCGCCAAAGTCCAAGAATTTTGTAAAAGAACCAGCACTAGTGCTGGTTCTTTTACAAAATTCTTAAGTATTGTGCCAGTTCTGAGTGGACATGTTGTTCAAGAAGTTTGGAGGAGAAAGGGAGTGGTGAGATGGGGCGGTAGCTGGAGAGGGCAGAGGGGTCGAGAGAGGGTTTCTTGATTATCGGAGTAATAACTGCATGTTTGTAGGAAGAAGGAGAGGTACCAGTGGAGAGAGAAAGGTTGAACATGGAGGTTAAGGCTGGAGTGAGTGATGGAGACAGTTGAGGAATAAGGTGGGATGGAATATGATCGAGGGAGCAGGTAGTCAGGTGGGCCCTAGAAATGAGAGAGGTTAGTCCAAGCTCAGTTATAGGAGGGAAGAAAGTAAGAGAGTAAGGCAGGGGGGATAGTTTGAAGTGGTGAGGGATTCTGAGGGGCGAAGCCAATTGGAATGTTGTCAATTTTTTCTTTGAAGAATGTAGAAAATTCTTCTGCTGTTATTTGGGAGGTTGGAGGAGGAGGTGGTGGGAGGAGTAAGGAACTGAAAGTGTTGAAGAGTTGTTTGGGATTCCGGGCTTGTGCAGAAATCAGTGAAGAGAAATATGCTTGCTTAGCAGATGAAAGGGCCGTCCTGAGTTCCTGAAGGGCTTGTTTATAGAATAGAAAGTCATGATTGGCTTTGGTTTGCCTCCATCGCCGTTCAGCAGCTCGAGACAGCTGTTTCAATCTGGTTGTGCTTGCGTTTAGCCACGGTTGGGGGTTTTTGGTGCGGGGACGGCTATAGG
Organism: Gastrophryne carolinensis; assembly: GCA_027917425.1. Taxonomy (NCBI): domain Eukaryota; kingdom Metazoa; phylum Chordata; class Amphibia; order Anura; family Microhylidae; genus Gastrophryne; species Gastrophryne carolinensis. Next base: position 3,523,464 of record CM051237.1, read on the forward strand.
TGAGGGGGGCGACAGAGTCCAGAGCTGAGGAGAGTGTATTATGGTAATGTGATGATGCAGCGTCTATGTGCGTGAATGAGGTCAAGGTGTGAAGAGGTTGAAGTGAGGCAGAAATTGAAGATCTAGGTTTCTTAAGTTCCTGCGTTGAGTTGTGGGTTTGTGTGGAGGGGGGTTAGCAGGCATTGGAGAGAGGGTCATAGTCAGCAGATTATGGTCAGAGAGGGGGAGCAAAGAGGATGAGAGGTTTGATAGAGAGCAGAGGTTAGAAAAGAGGAGGTCAATTGTGTGGCCGTCTTTGTGGGTGGGTGCAGTAGACCATTGCTTGAGTCCGAAAGATGAGGTTAGTGACAGTAGTCTGGTGGCAGCAGGGTTGCTAGTGTCAACAGATATGTTGAAGTCACCCATGATGATTGCAGGGATGTCTGAGGACAGAAACTGAAGGAACCAGGTAGAAAAGTGGTCAAAGAAAAGAGTAGTAGTTCCAGGAGGGCGGTAGATGACTGCGATTTTCAGGTTACAGGGAGAATATAAACGGACGCAGTGAACTTCAAAAGATGAGAAGGATAGAGATGGCAAGGCAGGGAGTGGGTTAAAGGAGCAGAGTTTGGATAGAAGGATGCCCACACCCCTACCCTGTTTGTTGTTGGATCTGGGGGTGTGGCTGAGATGTAGTCCCCCATGTGAGAGGGCAGCGGGTGAAGCTGTGTCTGATGGGGTAAGCCATGTTTCTGTGAACCCCATGAAGGTAAAAGAGTTAGAGAGAAACAGGTCATGAAAACAGGTCACTACTGTTGTAGCTTTTTATAAAATGTCAACAATGAGGATACTGCTTATATATAACTTTTATGAATTTCCGGGCACCACACTGCACCTAGCCCTAAGAGCAGAATCCACCTGGGAGTGGCACCGGGGGAATCTGGTGGAAGTCACTAACCGGATGGCTGGAGTAGCTATTCCTACTTTTTTCATCTAATAATTATTCCAGCATACTTTGGTGAAAAGTCCACCGAAGAGCGACACTCCCGCCTGCCCCAACTGCTTAATCTAAACCTTGCCAATAAGGCTGTGATCCATAAGATGGTCTAAAACTGTCCAATGACTTGCTGCCCTGCACTTACAGGTATAGCATTTTGCTTACATTGGTGTCTTATGTTATAGTTGCCCATAAACATGTCTCTGCATGCTATGTTGTACCTTTTCAGATGCAGTGAAATTGAAACTGATTGAGTTCCTAGCAGACACTGATGAAGCTTTTCACAGCGAAACTAGTCTGTTCTGCAGGAAAAGGTCAAAGCAGTTTGTCATGGGTCATACTGTGTAATCTTGTGCTAAAACAGTGTATACCTTTTATGTGATCATATGGATTGAACTTTTTGTACTATTTGATGTAACATACACTTGGTCTTTGCACTGAGTGTAACACGTTTTTATGTAGAAACTTACATAGAAATAATAAAAGTTATTTTAATGTATTAATGATAATCACTGGTTTATTGAGGCGAGGTTAATTCCTAATGAGCCCCGTATTTCCTTACTTGACTAGGGAGATGGTCTTCCATACCCTAGCATTAATTTTTGGTATCGGCAATGCTACAGCACCAACATGTGCCAACGCTGCAGCAACTACATATGCCGCATCATCATCTACATATGCCGCTGCAGCAGCAGCTACATATGCCACTGCAGCAGCATATGCCACCACTCTCTGAGCATCAGCAGCTGGATCCACAGCTCCAGCATGAACAACAGGTGGAGCGTGAGGAGCAGATGCAACCCTCACCTCCATGGGGCAGCTCTGTTGTAGAAGATTTCGGCTCACCCTCAACAAGCAATACTCATGTTGAAAGGCAAACTCACACTCCATCAGCAAGTGCCCCTACCCAGGGAAGAGGACGACGGGCTCAGGCATATCGCCACTTTCCCCTGCTGAGGCGGGTGCAGATGATGGAAGATGATTGGAGAGGTGAGAGTCGAGCCTACAGGCAAATTGATGTTGAGTTCAGGCAAACCAAAGGCCGAAATTTAAGCAGAATCCATGAAGATATCCATTCGTTGGTGGAGGCTACTAATAATCAGAGGGAAACACAGTTGCAGATGCTCAATGACAACCTGTCCCAGCAGGTGGCGCCACAACAATCCAGGCAACATGCATACTTTGCTGGCCAACCATCCCACCAATGATTACACATACTTTGTGTTTGATTTCTCGAGAGTCACTGCACAGGGCTAGGTTGTGTGCTGGGTGTGTTGTCCTGGGTGGCCCCTGATGTGGCAGGAGTGGATGGGAATGGTGATACAGGCTCTCCATAATTGAGCTGTCCTGCTGAGCTGCAGTGGGTGAGGGGGTTGATGGGTGGCTAAGGTGTTTTCTCTTACCCTTCCCTTTGCTCTTCTTCACACTCCTGCAAGATGTTTGGCTAGGCCCAGCAATATGTCTGCAGTGTTTTATACTACTTTATACATACTTTAGACATTACGTTGGGAGGAACGGGGAGAGCGGGAAGTGAACCAATGAGAAAAAGCTGAGGAGGAGAAAGAGGTGAGGGTGAGCCAAAGAGAAGGCGAGAGGCAGAGGATGGGAGCTGAGGAGGTGAAGAAAACACTAGAAGACAGGTGACGAGGAGAAGAAGTATAAGAGGTGAGGGTGGACTAAAGAGAAGGCGAGAGGCCGAGGATGCGAGAGAGCTGAGGAGGTGCAGAAAATACTAGGAGACAGGTGATGAGAAGAAGACGTAGAAGAGGTGAGGGTGGAGCAAAGAGAAGGTGAGAGGCAGAGGATGGGAGAGAGCTGAGGAGGTGAAGAAAACACTAGAAGACAGGTGATGAGAAGAAAACGTAGAAGAGGTAAGGGTGGACTAAAGAGAAGGCGAGAGGCAGCGGATGGGAGAGAGCAGTGGAGGTGAAGAAAACACTAGAAGACAGGTGATGAGGAGAAGTAGAAGAGGCGAGGGTGGACTAAAGAGAAAGCGAGAGGCAGAGGATGGGACAGCGCTGAGGAGGTGAGGAAAACACTAGAAGAGAGGTGATGAGGAGAAGAAGTAGAAGAGGTGAGGGTGGACTAAAGACAAGGGAAGAGGCAGAGGATGGGAGAGAGCAGTGGAGGTGAAGAAAACACTAGAAGACAGGTGATGAGGAGAAGTAGAAGAGATGAGGGTGGGCTAAAGAGAAGGTGAGAGGCAGATGATGGGACAGGGCTGAGGAGGTAAGGAAAACACTAGAAGAGAGGTGACAAGGAGAAGTAGAAGAGGTGAGGGTGGACTAAAGAGAAGGCGAGAGGCCGGGGGTGGGAGAGAGATGAGGAGGTGAAGAAAACACTAGAAGACAGGTGATGAGGAGAAGTAGAAGAGGTGAGGGTGGACTAAAGAGAAGACGAGAGGCAGAGGATGGGAGAGAGCAGTGGAGGCAAAGAAAGCACTAGAAGACAGGTAACGAGAAGTAGAAGAGGTGAGGGTGGACTAAAGAGAAGGTGAGAGGCAGAGGATGGGAGAGAGCAGTGGAGGTGAAGAAAACACTAGAAGACAGGTGATGAGGAGAAGTAGAAGAAGTGAGGGTGGACTAAAGAGAAGGCGAGAGGCGGAGGATGGGAGAGAGCTGAGGAGCTGAAGAAAACACTAGAAGACAGGTGATGAGAAGGAGAAGTAGAAGAGGTGAGGGTGGACTAAAGAGAAGAAAAAGGAAAAGCAAAGGTGGGGGAAAAAACAGAGACAAGGGGGGAGAGACAAGCAATGAGGAGGGGCTTCTATTTACCTCACCCCACCCCCTAGAGAGTCACTCCTTGAGGAGCTGAACACCCCTCCCCCTCTCATGTGCCTTGTTATTTGCCCCTCCCCCAATTACATACCTCCCAACTTCTGAAAATGTGAAAGCGGGACAAGCCACGCCCCCGACCACACCCATGCCACGCCCTGGCCACACCCCTGCCACGCCCTCCAGCTCCGATCCTCCGGCAATGTCGGCTGCCTTCACCCCTGCATGCCAGCCTGTGTAAGTTTTTTTTTTTTTATCCCCAACCCAGCCCCCCGCGCGCCGCCCCCCTGCACGCTCATCCGCAAGCCAGGAAGTCAGAAACTTCTGCGCAGGCTAGTGTTTATACAGAAGACGCCGGCATCGTTGCGGCCCTTGGCACACCACCACAGCGCAGGGCGTCCCGGGACATTTGCTAACGGTCCGGGACCGCAGGATTTTGTGGAAAAATCGGGACAATCCCGGGAAAATCGGGACAGTTGGGAGGTATGCAATTATAATATATATTAGGGAGTCTCCTGTGTCATGATAATAGTAAGTAAAGCTTTATATCACAGCAGGGGGCGGGTGATATTATCAGTAGGGAGATGAGGGACACAATTACCTCACACGCAGATGAAGAGCACATTGGCTTCACCAAAATGGCCGACTCTCACACTGCTGCTGATAACGCGGGCTAAAGGAAAATGGCCGCCTTGCTAGTGACGACATCAATTTCACCTCATGCGTTTTGCGGCCACACCAACATGGCCGCCTTTACCGCCGGGGACAGCTTTCATTAATAAGGCATTCAATGGGCTACGAGAAAATGACCGGCATAAGTTATTTAAACCCCGCCTAACTTTATTGTTTAGTAGTGACATAATAAAGCCACAATCCGCCTTCCGATCTCCTCCTCCTTTGTGTGCGTGGAATTCTAGGTAATCCTTTCTCTTATTAAAGGGAGGTTTCGTCTAGGCGGTAAAGTGTCCCCTGTGCAGCGTGGCTGGCGGCCATTTTGCTGTAGCCTGCGGCCATTTTATTACCGAGCAATGCGACGTTGAAGTAACAGCGGCGTGTGAGCGCTCGGGTGACTATTAATTATTATTATTATCTAGTTTGATAGATAGAGGGGAAGGGGCTAATATTCTGCTCACTGACCACCGCTGGGTCACCAGGACAAGTGCAGCGCCATGTTTTATCTATTCTGGGTTCTGGTCCCTGTCCCCGGGGCATCCCGAATCAGAGCCGTTGTGTGACCCCCCCCCCCAGGTCACCCCCTATAACTCACCTCTGGGGACATCATCAGCCAGATAACTAAACAGCTATACTCACCTTTTCTCCCCAGCTGAAGACATGAGGGCCACTCCATCCTAGAGTAGTCAGGGTAATATCTCGGGGTCCATCCTAGAGCAGTCAGGACAATATCTTGGGGTCCATCCTAGAGCAGTCAGGGCGATATCTCGGGGTCCATCCTAGAGCAGTCAGGGCGATATCTTGGGGTCCATCCTAGAGCAGTCAGGGCGATATCTTGGGGTCCATCCTAGAGCAGTCAGGGCGATATCTTGGGGTCCATCCTAGAGCAGTCAGGGCGATATCTCGGGGTCCATCCTAGAGCAGTCAGGGCGATATCTCGGGGTCCATCCTAGAGCAGTCAGGGTAATATCTCGGGGTCCATCCTAGAGCAGTCAGGTTAATATCTCGGGGTCCATCCTAGAGTAGTCAGGGTAATATCTCGGGGTCCATCCTAGAGTAGTCAGGGTAATATCTCGGGGTCCATCCTAGAGTAGTCAGGTTAATATCTCGGGGTCCATCCTAGAGTAGTCAGGGTAATATCTCGGGGTCCATCCTAGAGTAGTCAGGGTAATATCTCGGGGTCCATCCTAGAGTAGTCAGGGTAATATCTCGGGGTCCATCCTAGAGTAGTCAGGTTAATATCTCGGGGTTCATCCTAGAGTAGTCAGGGCAATATCTCGGGGTCCATCCTAGAGTAGTCAGGGTAATATCTCGGGGTCCATCCTAGAACCGTCAGGGTCATATCTTGGTGTCCATCCTAGAGCAGTCAGGTTAATATCTCGGGGTCCATCCTAGAGCAGTCAGGTTAATATCTCGGGGTTCATCCTAGAGTAGTCAGGGTAATATCTCTGGGTCCATCCTAGAGTAGTCAGGGCGATATCTCGGGGTCCATCCTAGAGTAGTCAGGGCAATATCTCGGGATCCATCCTAGAGTAGTCAGGGCGATATCTCGGGGTCCATCCTAGAGTAGTCAGGGCAATATCTCGGGATCCATCCTAGAGTAGTCAGGGTGATATCTCGGGGTCCATCCTAGAGTAGTCAGGGCGATATCTCGGGGTCCATCCTAGAGTAGTCAGGGTAATATCTCGGGATCCATCCTAGAGTAGTCAGGGTAATATCTCCGGGTCCATCCTAGAGTAGTCAGGGCGATATCTCGGGGTCCATCCTAGAGCAGTCAGGGCGATATCTTGGGGTCCATCCTAGAGCAGTCAGGGTAATATCTCGGGGTCCATCCTAGAGCAGTCAGGTTAATATCTCGGGGTCCATCCTAGAGAAGTCAGGGTAATATCTCGGGATCCATCCTAGAGTAGTCAGGGTAATATCTCTGGGTCCATCCTAGAGCAGTCAGGTTAATATCTCGGGGTCCATCCTAGAGTAGTCAGGGTAATATCTCGGGGTCCATCCTAGAGCAGTCAGGGTAATATCTCGGGGTCCATCCTAGAGCAGTCAGGTTAATATCTCGGGGTCCATCCTAGAGTAGTCAGGGTAATATCTCGGGGTCCATCCTAGAGTAGTCAGGGCGATATCTCGGGGTCCATCCTAGAGTAGTCAGGGCGATATCTCGGGGTCCATCCTAGAGTAGTCAGGGCGATATCTCGGGGTCCATCCTAGAGTAGTCAGGGCGATATCTCGGGGTCCATCCTAGAGCAGTCAGGGTAATATCTCGGGGTCCATCCTAGAGTAGTCAGGGTAATATCTCGGGGTCCATCCTAGAGTAGTCAGGGCGATATCTCGGGGTCCATCCTAGGGCAGTCAGGGCGATATCTCGGGATCCATCCTAGAGTAGTCAGGGTAATATCTCGGGGTCCATCCTAGAGTAGTCAGGGCGATATCTCGGGGTCCATCCTAGAGCAGTCAGGGCGATATCTCGGGATCCATCCTAGAGCAGTCAGGGTAATATCTCGGGGTCCATCCTAGAGTAGTCAGGGTAATATCTCGGGGTCCATCCTAGAGCAGTCATGGCGATATCTCGGGGTCCATCCTAGAGTAGTCAGGGTAATATCTCGGGGTCCATCCTAGAGCAGTTAGGGCGAAATCTCGGGGTCCATCCTAGAGCAGTCAGGGTGATATCTCGGGGTCCATCCTAGAGCAGTCAGGGCAATATCTCGGGATCCATCCTAGAGCAGTCAGGGTAATATCTCGGGGTCCATCCTAGAGCAGTCAGGGTAAAAACTCGGGGTCCATCCTAGAGCAGTCAGGGTAATATCTGGGGGTCCATCCTAGAGCAGTCAGGGTGATATCTCGGGGTCCATCCTAGGGCAGTCAGGGTAATATCTCGGGGTTCATCCTAGAGTAGTCAGGGTAATATCTCGGGGTCCATCCTAGAGCCGTCAGGGTAATATCTTGGTGTCCATCCTAGAGCAGTCAGGTTAATATCTCGGGGGCCATCCTAGAGCAGTCAGGTTAATATCTCAGGGTTCATCCTAGAGTAGTCAGGGTAATATCTCGGGGTCCATCCTAGAGTAGTCAGGGTAATATCTCGGGATCCATCCTAGAGCAGTCAGGGCAATATCTCGGGGTCCATCCTAGAGTAGTCAGGTTAATATCTCGGGGTTCATCCTAGAGTAGTCAGGGCAATATCTCGGGGTCCATCCTAGAGTAGTCAGGGTAATATCTCGGGGTCCATCCTAGAGTAGTCAGGGTAATATCTCGGGGTCCATCCTAGAGCAGTCAGGGCAATATCTCGGGATCCATCCTAGAGCAGTCAGGGTAATATCTCGGGGTCCATCCTAGAGCAGTCAGGGTAAAAACTCGGTGTCCATCCTAGAGCAGTCAGGGTAATATCTGGGGGTCCATCCTAGAGCAGTCAGGGTAATATCTTGGGGTCCATCCTAGGGCAGTCAGGGTAATATCTTGGGGTCCATCCTAGGGCAGTCAGGGCAATATCTCGGGGTCCATCCTAGAGTAGTCAGGGTAATATCTTGGGGTCCATCTTAGAGCAGTCAGGGTAATATCTCGGGGTCCATCCTAGAGCAGTCAGGGTAATATCTCAGGGTCCATCCCAGAGCAGTCAGGTTAATATCTCGGGGTCCATCCTAGGGCAGTCAGGGCGATATCTCGGGGTCCATCCTAGAGTAGTCAGGGCGATATTTCGGGGTCCATCTTAGAGTAGTCAGGGCGATATCTCGGGGTCCATGTTAGAGCAGTCAGGGCGATATCTGGCGGGTGCTGCTGGGATATCTGGTGGGTGCTGCTGGGATATCTGGCTATCTGGCGGGTGCTGCTGGGATATCTGGTGGGTGCTGCTGGGATATCTGGCGGGTGCTGCTGGGATGTCTTGCTATCTGGCGGGTGCTGCTGGGATATCTGGTGGGTGCTGCTGGGATATCTGGCTATCTGGCTGGTGCTGCCGGGATATCTGGCTATGTGGCGGGTGCTGCTGGCTATGTGGCTTCTTCTCTGAGGCCCCAGCGTGTGATGTCACGTCCTATTTTCATGTCTTTCAGTGGGACCGTTACCGAGCAGACCAACAAGGATACAGACACTGCAGAAGAGGACGCAATATAGGAACATCAATATGGAAAGTCAGCAGCTCCTCCCATCACAGGGTAAGTAATGTGACTCACTGACCCCATCACCACCCTCCCATATCACGAGTCACACATTATAATATCCTCTCTGTCTCTCCTCTTTATTCACAGACCCCGGAGACACTAATATAAAAAATGTGAAGACTGAGGAAGAGGAAGAAACATGTGTGAAGAATGAAGAGGTGGACATTCCTCTACAGATTAACCAAGGTGAGTAATAAACCTGAAATAGAAAATGTACCACTATTGCTCTTGTTTAATTCAAAGAGAGTAAAACTTACCCCAAAATGTTCTTCTGCTGCATAAACCGTAAAAAAATACAAACCTGTAAGTGTGGCCCCTGAAAAGCAAGGAGGGGGCAACTACAAAGGGGGGTGCAGCCAAACCCAATAGACAAAGCCCCAGGACCAGATGGCCTTCATCCCTGTGTTTTAGGGGAATTATATACAGTAATAGACAAAGCCCCAGGACCAGATGGCATGCATCCCTGTGTTTTAGGGGAATTATATACAGTAATAGACAAAGCCCCAGGACCAGATGGCATTCATCCCTGTGTTTTAGGGGAATTATATACAGTAATAGACAAAACCCCAGGACCAGATGGCATTCATCCCTGTGTTTTAGGGGAATTATATACAGTAATAGACAAAGCGCCAGGACCGGATAGCATTCATCCCTGTGTTTTAGGGGAATTATTTACAGTAATAGGCAAAGCCCCAGGACCAGATGGTATTCATCCATGTGTTTTAGGGGAATTATATACAGTAATAGACAAAGCCCCAGGACCAGATGGCATTCATCTCTGTGTTTTAGGGGAATTATATACAGTAATAGACAGGCCACTCTTTTATTATATTTGTAGATTCAATAATAATGGGGGTTGTTCCTCGGGTTTGGTGCTTAGCAAACTTGGTACCAATTTTGAAAGTGGAACAAAACCTGAGAATTCTACTGGGTTTTGTTCTGTGCCCCACTGCGTGGAAACCCCAAGTTCGCTCCTACAAAACTTAAGTTTCCACACTGCCAACGGCACATGCTCGTCCAATGAGAGCCACCTGATGTGACTGATGCCACCTGAGGCGACTCTCATTGACTTGAATGGAGAGTACAGGTAAGCTGGGGCAGGAGCGCACACACGGCAGCAGGGAATTGCCCCCCATTTATAGCAATGAGAGCTGCCTGCCGAATTACTTCAGTGTGAGTCATTGGAATGGGTGAACGTAGCCTCTCTGCGGCCTGAGGTGAGCTATAGAAAGGTGCCCCCCCCCCATGTTCTGGGCAATCCCTGAGATTTTACACAGCATAGACTCCCCAATTTGGGATACCTCATACAGAGGTGGTTGCTCCTAAAGTGATTTTATACCCTTGTTTTGGGGCACTGAATTGGGGATAGAAGGTGTTGACATAAACTTAGGATCACTTTAAACTCCCCACATGTTAACCAATCGAGGACCAGAGGGGAGGAGAAAGAAGGTGAATAGGAATATATATTATGGTCATCAAATGACATCACCAATCAGCCATGGTCTGTTCAGGGCACCCCCTCCTAACCCACACGTTCCATGATGGCACCAACCCTGTCACTTCCTCAGGGTGATCTACAGAATAAGTAAAAAAAAAAAACTTTAGGAATCCAGGCAAATAAAATCAGTTATGTATCAAGATGGTTCAACACTGGAAAAAAGAGACTTTATCCCTAATTCTCCAATAACTAATCCATGTGATCCTTCTGCACACTCTGCTGTGTCTCATACGTTTCAGTACATTGGCTTCACTCTCTCATCTTTATTCACAGACCCCGGAGACTCTATAGAGACAGGTGTGAAATCCGAGGAAGAGGGAGGAGTATTTGTAGATAATGAAGAGGAGGAACTTCCTCTGCAAATGAACCGAGGTAAGTAATAAACCAGATGTAGAGAATATCCTTCTAGTCCTGTTCAGTCACTCCGCACACTCTGCTGTGTCTCGTACATCTCCATACAGGGGTGTCACTCTCTCATCTGTATTCACAGACCCCCGAGACTCTATAGTGACAAATGTGAAATCGGAGGAGGAGGGAGGAGTATTGGGAGAAAATAAAGAGGAGGAGTTTCCCCGACAGATCAGCTCAGGTGAGTAGTGAATCTTCTACAGATTCCCCGACTCCTCTGTTGCGCCACACGTACATCTCATTTATTCATTCACAGACCCCGGGCATCCTGGAGGGAGAAATGTGAAAACTGAGGAGGAGGGAGAAATATCAGTAAAACATAATGAGGAGGAGGAGATGAGTCTACAGATCAGCCCAGGTGAGTAATATCTTTTCCTATTCCCTTCTCCTTGGCGTCTCTGCATATGCTCCCTATCATCTCGTACATCTGCTGGCAGGGAACTGTGAGACAGAGAGACTATGAATATGCAGCAAACTGTGTTTAATTGTGATAACCAGTGAACAATCAATCAGGCTGCTGTACATATATAAACATGTGAAGTCAGAGTGCATACATACAAGATATAGGTTCAGATTCAGGTTCAGAAGTCCAAGAAAGAGTCAGGGTAGACATTTCAGAAGACAGATTCAATGCTGATCCACTGAGGCCATGTGTGAATCAGCTTATATAGGCCAGGTAATGTCACAGGTGCAAGCTAATTTCCAGGAACTCTACAGAACAGCGCCATCTGCTGGTCTAGCTGCATATGGCAGAGAAAAGTCCCAGAAAGCAGCAGCTGAAAGCTAAGGAGGAACTCCAGGCATGACATTACCCCCCCTTACCAGGTTGGCACCGAACACCTTTAAACAACTGCTCCGCTGGACAAGTAAGACTGGTAGAAATCCAGGCAGGGGCATAGCAGGCAGTAATCCAGGCAGGGACAACACAGGAGGCTCGCACTCGGGGAGCTGGGAGACGGGGATATGGCCTGAAGCAGGCGAAGACTTGGCAGACATGGAAGTCCCTCCAGGGTAAAAGTCTAAGAAACAATGGCCAAGGGAACCGGGACCTTCAAAGCAGCGCCCAGGAGGACCGGGACCTTCAAGGCAGCGCCCAAAGCCACTGAATCCTTTACAATCAGAGTCTAGGTAACCAGAATCGGACCTTACTGCAACTCTATGAAACCCCTCAAGGCCTCCTAGAGCCAGCGGGAAGAAATCACCATGTGCGAGTTGAGGTGGTTTTAAACCTCGGGCACATAAGGGATCTTCAAGGCATTCTTTAGGAATACCAGAGGCACAGTGATCAGGATCGGGCTCGGCAGGGCAGCCAGATTTGGCAGGGCGATCGGCAGACTCGACAGAAAAATCGGACTCAACAAAAGGTTTGGGCTGACAAACAGCCATTAAAGCAGGCTCACAAATAGGTACAGGGTCACAGACAGACATTGAGCCAGATATTGAGTCAGGCTCACAGACTGGCCTTGGATCAGGCTCACAGACTGGCCTTGGATCAGGCTCACAGACTGGCCTTGGTCCACTTTAAGATAAATGAATTGCTCCTTGGCTGAAATAATGTAGCACAATTGATCTCTCAGCAGAGAGCTGGCAGGCTTTTCAGAATGATTCATCTTGTTATTTTCTCAGCAGGAGAGAGAGATAGTCCATCCCAATATATTAACCTCCCCATCCTAATATATGGCCCTCTGAGCTGTGTCACCTCTGTAGTATGCATGGCTTCTTCTCAGTGTACTGTCTCTTCAGATATTTTACGATCCCAGTGCTTCAGATGTAATAAATATAACAAAGAGATTAAAGAGTTACTTCAGAAGCCCTAGACTCTGAAATAATTCAGGACCATCCGAGTTCCACTCCTTGGGGCATCCCGGATTGGGGAACCTTAAGCTTCAGGAATTTTTTTCGAAATCTTTGCTCGGAAACTGAACACTTTCCCAGGACTAAGAGATCTTTGAGAGCTCTGCCCCACTGTGGGCTTGGTCAACCACATCAACTTTAATTTCAGCCTGTTCAAGACCGCTGAGACCTGTTCCACCTGGAGAGAATACGAAGTTGTAGTGGGCTTGGAGTGAACATGTGTGTACTGTACAGCCTTTATCAATGCCACCATTAGACCTAAGACCCATATACGTTGATGTAGGAGTGACCCCTCTGATCTGATGATCAGATAATGAACCTGGTCCATCAGATGGAGATGTTAGAAAAACTCCAGCCCGGCAATTATCCATCTCCATTCCCAGGAACACAATAATTGTGGAAGGGAATCAAGGAAGACGTCTTCTGGTTAATCAACCATCCAAACTCCTTGAGAGAGCTTTTGAAACTCTGTCTCATAATTATGTCCTAGAACTTCCTTTTATCTGTAGATCACTGAAGTACGAAATGACTGGAATCCCTTTTGCCTGAAAATTACCATTACCATAGATAGAACCTTGGTAAATACCCACAGTGCAGTGGCCAGCCCGAAGGGTGATGCCACAAACTGGAAATATTGGTCATAGACAGCAAAAATGGTGCAATCAGTATGAGCAGATAGGCTTGTTATGTCTATTGTGGCTAAATATCCTCTGTGTAAAAGGGAAGCCAGAACTGATCTCCAGACTCCACCAGAATATGGCCGTAGGCTAAGTACAAGACAAATGAGGCCTAATATGCGTCTGCAGGAACCGTCCTTAATATATTTGAATAGAATCAAATACCAGGCGCGGACAAGAAAACTGTAGCAAACTCTAGAATGCTAAAGACCACAAAACCCAAAAAACCTGTGGAATTCCTGTATTACACATGGGTACACCAGCGGGAATCATAAAAGTAGAAAAATATTACTTTATTGGTTGCAACAAGGGTTTTAAAAACACAAATACACACAAGACATATTAAAAACGAGCCATCACTTGATCTCCAGTGTGTATAATAAAGATTATAATCATGTTATACAGCACTACTGTATGTAGATGCTGAACTGAATAAATTTATGCCTCTAAGATAGTTAAATCTATGTTAAGACCAATATTCAGGGGTATCATCAAGCAAGAGTGGAGATATACATAAGAATGCACTATGCAGAACCTAACCTAAAAATATACTATTAACATGTAAATAGCTTAATGTGACTACAAATCTGTATATACAAAAGGTGCAAACAGCACGCATATACTAATAACAAGAAGGGAAGAAAAGAAAAAATATTTCTCACTACTAACAAAGCTAATTAAACTGACCATTAAATCTACAAATGTGAATGAATATCAAGCAAATGTGTAACAAAAACAAATCATTTCTAATGTAACAACCAAATGGTGAAGTGGCAGGTGCTAGCTGCTAGAGAAAATATTTACATTTGTTTATATGGAGCTCTCTGAGTCAGCTCCACAGTGTAGATCAGGTTTGCAAAGTAGCAACTTGTAACCAATCAATAACAATGAAAAAGATAATTACCACCCAGTGCTTGGAACCTGACTCCTGGAGATCACTGCTACCCCGCGCGCTCCGCCGTCTCTACACGGCTTTTCATTGGGGTGTTTGACCTAGTATCCATTGTTTGCTTTATACTAAATGGCGGAAAACACCCACTGCACTGCCTCCTCCTCACACCTGATGTCCAACAGTGAGGGTGTGACTCACACCCCCCCCCACCATGGACGGCCACATCTCTTTCTAATAGGGAGCGCGCCGGCCATTCGCAAACGGCCGGGGCGGGTGCGCACCTTGCTAGAGAGAAGCGCGAGATGCGGCCTGCAGCCCGCACATGCGCCGTTGGAACGTGGATAAGGTAAGGTGAATGGGCCGTCCTGGGAGTTTCACACGGCGGAGCATCCCGATTTCGGATGCCCCGCGGGGAGGGATCTGATCGGCCTGGGAATCTTGTAGATTCCTGAGCCGATCAGCCTGGGTGTTGGACCACTGTAATTGCTACCAGCCCAGAAGGGTCTGCAATCGGCTGCAGGCAGTCACATTGGTCAGATTTTGAAGGAGCATGGAAGAGGTAAGTTCCAGAGTCCCAGTGTTTGCGAGTGGCTCTGTGCAGCTGGGAATTCTTGATTGATGACAGGCAGAAGCAGCATCGCTGTCCCTGAAAAAAGGGATCCCACTTTGTGGGATTGAAGGGTTCAGTGTTGAGGAAGAAGCCACCGCCACTTTAAGGGAAACAGGAATGCAGGACTTCACAGGACAAGACACATGAATCAAGGTTTTAGAAAAAGCCACAGCAAGGAATCTAGACCAATAGGAACACAGGAGTAATGCACTGCATGGGTCATCCATGTCTCACCAATGCTACTTCTTTGCATTATTGCTGGCCTGGATATGGGGCGTTTAGGCAGCACAGCCACTGTGAAATTGCCAGGTGTTCCCAATGGGAAGTCCACCCATTAATCTGCACCAGTCTGAAATTTTCTGAAATCTGCATGGTCGCTTTAGAATAATGTCCCCCAACTGCCAGAGACTTATTCCAGTTATTTCTAGAGCACATTTTCCAGTTGCATGGGATTCCTGAAAACATTGTTCCGTCAAAGGATTTCATCTCATGTCTCGGTATTGTCATTCTTTCTTCTCATTAGGGGCATTGTCACTTTTCCTCGTCGTAAAAAACCTTTGGCTCAGCTGGAGCTGAAACCTTTTCTCCTCTGACTATATTCTGTGCTCCTGTGTTCTTGGTGCTGATCCTAAATGGTTTCTTTACATGTGGTTTTAGCAGCTTCTGCAATTTAACTTCTCTCTTCCTTAACCTTCTCTCTTCTCCTACACCTTTTTATATTTTCTTCAGGTAGAAGATCCATCCAGAATTATGTGGATGAGCATGCTTTTATCCATGCAGATCCTAAAGTAGAAGAAGCTGATTGCACAGCAAATGTGCCAGGGGACCCAACCACCTCATATCCAGCACTACATTCTGCACATCACTCATCTCACTCCTCTACACAGGAGCAAAATCTGGATTTTTACCTTCATACTGTTGATAGATCTGAGGAGCCGTACTTATGTTCTGAATGTGGGAAATGTTTTTCTCAGAAATCATACCTTATCAGACATCAAAGAGTTCATACAGAAGAGAAGCAATATTCTTGTTCTGAATGTGGGAAATGTTTTTCTCAAAAACCATACCTTAGCAGTCACGAAAGAGTTCATACAGGGGAGAAGCCATATTCCTGTTCTAAATGTGGGAAATGTTTTTCTCAAAAATCATATCTTCTCAGACATGAAAGAGTTCATACAGAAGAGAAGCCGTTTTCTTGTTCTGAATGTGGGAAATGTTTTTCTCAGAAACCATATCTTAGCAGTCATGAAAGAGTTCATACAGGGGAGAAACCATATTCGTGTTCTGAATGTGGGAAATGTTTTTCTAAGAAACTATACCTTATCAGTCATGAAATGGTTCATACAGGGGAAAAGCTAAATTCATGTTCTGAATGTGGAAAATGTTTCTCTCAGAAATCAGACCTTATCAGGCACAAAAGGGTTCATACAGGAGAGAAGCCATATTCCTGTTCTGATTGTGGAAAGGGTTTTTCTCAAAAATCATACCTTATTAGTCATGAAAAAATTCATACAGGCGAGAAGCCATATTCATGTTCTAAATGTGGGAAATGTTTTTCTGATAAAATAAAGCTTATCAGACATGAAAAAGTTCATACAGGGGAAAAGCTAAATTCATGTTCTGAATGTGGGAAATGCTTTTCTCAGAAATCAGACCTTATCAAACATGAAAGAGTTCATACAGGAGAGAAGCCTTATTCGTGTTCTGAATGTGCAAAGTGTTTTTCTGATATATCAGCCCTGATTAGTCATAGAAATGTTCATACAGGGGAGAAGCCATTTTCTTGTTTAGAATGTGGGAAGTGTTATTCTCAGAAATCACATCTTATTAGTCATAAAAGAGTTCATACAGGAGAGAAGCCATATTCATGTTCTGAATGTGGGAAATGTTTTAATTATAGATCACACCTTATCAGACATAAAAGACGCCATACAGGGGAGAAGCCGTATTCATGTTCTGGATGTGGGAAATGTTTCTCTCAGAAATCAGCCCTTATAGATCATGAAAGAGTCCATACAGGGGAGAGGCCATATTCCTGTTCTGAATGTGGGAAATGTTTCTCTCAAAAATCAGATCTAACCACGCATCAAAGAGTCCATACCGGAGTAAAGCCATACTCATGTTCTGAATGTGGGAAATGTTTTTCTCAAAAAACAAACCTTATCAGACACAAAAAAGTTCATGAAGGGCAGAAGCCCTTTTTATGTTCAGAATGTGGAAAATGTTTTTCGGATGAAATAAAGCTTATCAGACATGGAAAAGTTCATACAGGGGAAAAGCTAAATTCATGTTCTGAATGTGGGAAAAGCTTTTCTCAGAAATCAGACCTTATCAAACATAAAAGAGTTCATACGGGAGAGAAGCCATATTCCTGTTCTGAATGTACAAAGAGTTTTTCTGATATATCAGCCCTTATCAGTCATAAAAAAGTTCATACAGGGGAGAAGCCATTTTCTTGTTCCGAATGTGGGAAAGGGTTTACTCAGAAATCACACCTTATTTGTCATAAAAGAGTCCATACAGGAGAGACACCATATTCTTGCTCTGAATGTGGCAAATGTTTTAATTATAAAGCACATCTTATTAGACATAAAAGACTTCATACAGGGGAGAAACCATATTCATGTTCTGGATGTGGGAAATCTTTTTCTCAGAAATCGACCCTTATTGATCATGAAAGAGTTCATACAGGGGAGAAGCCATATTCCTGTTCTGAATGTGGGAAATGTTTCTCTCAAAAATCAGATCTAACCACGCATCAAAGAGTCCATACAGGAGTAAAGCCATATTCGTGTTCTGAATGTGGGAAATGTTTCTCTCAGAAAACCAACCTTATCAGACACAAGAAAGTTCACGAAGAGAAGAAGCCCTATTCATGTTCTGAATGTGGGAATTGCTTTTCCTGTGACCTTCAGCTTTCCTTACATGAGAAAGATTGTATAGACCAGAAGTCAAAGTAATTTTAAGTAAGCATTATTCTATTATGTATGTTTCAGCAGATCAGAGATCAAATGTTTCATCAGTTGTACTTTTACTGTTTTTTTAAACCATATTTGCCTTTATGGCAGCTGTATATGGAGCTGTAGAAGCCCATTGTCAGTTACAAGCAAACACTTAAAAACATGGACATTAGTGTTTTCAGGGCCTGCTGTCCCCAACCCTATTTTTAGCCCACATCCAGGAGGTTGTTAAAAAGAAAGGCTGACTTAGGGTTATAGTACAGGAGATCCATTTTTTGTCAATTGCTGTTTAGAATTTCTGAAATAAAATATTAATATACACAAATCTAATGTTATGTTCTGGCAATTCATTATATTAAATATTCTAATTCATGAACTACGTGAAACAAAATTTTTCTTAATGCACAGGTTATACATTTCTGACATAATGGAGGCTGAATTATTGTTGGCTATTAAGTCCTTGAAAACTTCCAAAACACCTTGCCCTGGCAGCTTTTCAGACCTTTATTACAGGAAATTCTGAGAGACTCTTGGGCCGGCTTAAGCGGCCCTTCACTTCTGGCACACATTGCCATGGTTTCTCAACCCGACAAAGATGCCCTAAACATGGAAAATGTCAGACCTTTATCTTTTGACATCGACATTACATTTTGGCAAGGATCCTAGTGGCCTGGACTTGTTAATCCACTGGGTTTCCTCTTGTGCAGGCAGCGTACAGATAATGTAAGGCAATCCATCTCATACAGATAGGCTATATGATGGAGAAGGAGCTGGCTCTGGATGCTGAGAAATCGCTTGACAGGGTATCTTGGCTATACCTCGATGAAAGTAAAGTCATACATCTAGACAATACATGAATGTCATAGCTTCGTACAAAAAAAGATTTTAGTATGGAGGATTTTGCATATTGTGCTCAACTTATTTGACCAAATTCAATGTCCTCGTCAGGCCCAGTGGGATACTCGCCTTGTAGGTAAGTCCTCAACCCCCAATCTCCACTGCTAGCTTCACCTATAGCCAAGCCCTTATTTGCCGGGATGCTTTAAAAGCCTCACGGATACCGTTGGGCATAACATAGCTCAGAGGAGTGGAGGAAGCAGCTGGGGGAGTGGAAGTTCTCGGCACCACTTGAGCCGATGCTGCCCGAGCCAAAGCCCGCTGCCGATGCAACTGTTGGGTGGCGAGGATCCCGGCAAGCCTCCCAAGTGGTCGATCGAAGATACCACAGGACCAGGCAGAAGGTGAGTGCATCGTAACAGTTAGTTCATACAATACAGTGATGCATCAGTGGTGGAAATGTGTGAGATCAAAACATTTTGAAGTCAGTTAATAACATAATTAATAGATGGATCATTATTAACATCAGCTATGATGCTTACATTTGTCTGATGAATGGTAAGTTTCCACACCAGCATCTTAAAGGAAGCATCTGGTGATATCAGCAGCTATAAAATGCATCCTAAAATGTTGGAAGGTAATAAAGCCTCCTAACTTTGGGTCTCAGAATTGAACACATTCGTAAAACCAGAAGAAATTGATGTCTCCAAATAATTGAATTTGAAAAAGGCCTTCATGCATGCTTTTGCAACATGTACAAGAATTTAGCATACAATACAAACAGACCTTCAGGTATCTCCTTAATGCATACAGACTGGTTTACATCCCAATTACATTTGCCTAACCAAAGGGCGTAATGATTGTGGCCCAGCTGGGGAATCTCCTTTCACCCTATGGGGTATGGCCAGGCAAGCGGTAGTTACCCAACAGGGACAGCTCCTACCTCAACATATGACCTTGCCCTGACCACTGCCGAGCCCTGGCTGCCCAATTCCTCCGGCTGTTTACCCGGGCTGCCAGGACCCCCATGAGGGTTCCGCCGGCCCTTTTCACATCCAGCTTACCCTTTTTGGTCCAAAAGCAAGTAACACGTCAGGTCCACCAAACGTTGCTAAAATACCTTTCAGTTTTGAAAACAAATAAACCACACGGGGGAACTTGGGAGGGGAAGGGGGGGACAGACTAGAGGGGGAAGGGGGGTATGAAGGAGAAGGAAGGCATGGAGTATAGGAAAAGGCCTTTAAGCCTTGATCAGAATTATACAAAGGACCAGCACTCCATGTGAAAAAGATTTATTGTATCCAATGCATACAATAAAAGAACGCCAAGCTGTATAAAGTATCCAGGCAAGGTAGTCCATAAGATGACAATCACCAGTCCATAAGTGCCAATGTTTCCGGGGTCAACTGATCCCCCTTCCTCAGGGCAGACTGACAAGCCATGCTGTTACAGCAGTATCATTTAAATAGTACAGAATGTGTGATTCCCGTCTGACATCATAGTGACGTCAGGGGGAGTTCCCGTGATTGGGAATGAACAAAAACACCCATCTAACGGTGTGTAATACTCACCTGGTCCCGTCAGAGCCTGCAAGCGAGTGCGGGGCCCGGTCACCGCCGCTCGCCTCTCTGCGTGCGGCGGTGTCCCCGTCTGTAAAAGGGAAGGATGCATGCCAGCCAGACGGCAATGTCCGCCCGGCAACTGATGACACGCCAGCAGCCGCAATCTGGTTAGCGGATGCTGCCACTGTCCCAGTGTACGGTACAGACAGGCGCACACTCAGACACCAGCTGTCATAGATTCTATGGCAAAGGTGTTCTGGGGAGCACCCCGTGTTTGGCATGGCACCCTGGAATCCAGGACAGGCTGCTTTAGATGCAATAATTGCAATGTAAGCAATTCTCTGATTTTGGGCTCCTAATTTACTCATCCACACACTGGCCGACGTTACAAGATCTGCGGCACATTCTCCTGCCTCACAGACTACTGTGTCTACTTACTTAAATGCCCCTGTGGCCTTCCCTATGTTGGCAAGACGATTGGTCCTTTTAAGAAAAGGTTCCAACAACACCGGAGCGATGTACGTATTAGTATCAATAAGCACCAGAGTGGGGAAACTTTAGACTACGAGAAGCCAGTAGCTATACATTATGTGAAACATAACCATCAGACATCTGAGCTCTGAGGAATGGTCATAGAGCACATCGAGAGACCACGCAGTGGTGTTGATCGCCATCTTAGATTGCTACAATGGGAAACCTATTGGATCCACAAATTGACACTGTACAACCCAGAGGCCCTAATACCTCCTTTGGGTTCTCTTGCTTCCCATCACAGTGTTGATTTATATTTTGTCCATCTTTTGTCATTGGGATTGTCCCCCTTTTGAAAAGTGTACCCCTGCCCTTGATCCTCACCTGTCTCTGTCCTTGGTCTTCTCCCATTGCCCCCTTTCTATACTGTGTCCCTCTTTTTTCTGTTGTCCCTCTTTTGAATTCTTTTAGTCCCTTGTGTTTCCCCTCTCCCCCCCTTCCTCCTCTCGTTCCTGGTTCCTTTCCCACTTCTTTTTGTCACACCCTGTCCCTTCTCTTATTCTATGTCCCTCTTCTGAACTCGTTCAGGCTTCTGGTCTCCCGCTCCCCTTCTTGTTCCTGTCTCTGCTATCTGCTCTTTGTCCTCTCCCTTTACCCCGCCTCCCTCTCCTCTCTCTCCCTCCGTTCTCCCCCCTTCCCCATTCTCATTCCCCTTCTTCTCCCTTCTTCTTCCTTATCTCCATTGTTTTCTTTTTACCCACCTCTCCTGGTATTCCTCCCTTTCCACTATTTCGCCCTCTCCCCCCTTGGTCCCTCCTTGTCCCCCTCCTTCCTCTAACTTTGTCCCCTTCTCTTCTTCCTATTTTCCTCTCTCTTGCCCTTTTTTCCTCTTTTGCTCGTCCTTTCCCCCCTCTGACCTTCCCTTGTGTCCCTCTTTGACCCTGTCCCTCTCTATTTCTTCCAACATTATGGCTTTTTGTAATTCTTTAATTGTTGTTTCATTGTATATGCTTGTTGCCCTAGACCGTGAGTTCTTCTCACCGCCTTCCAGGGTGCCATGCCAAACACGGGGCGCTCCCCAGAACACCGTTGCCATAGAATCTATGACAGTTGGTGTCTGAGTGTGCGCCTGTCTGTACCGTACACTGGGACAGTGGCAGCATCCGAGAACCTATTTGATCACGGCTGCTGCCGCATCATCAGTTGCCAGGCAGACATTGCCGCCTGGCTGGCATGCATCCTTCCCTTTTTTAAATGGTGACGCCGCCGCACTCAAGAGAGGCAGTCGGCGGTGACGGGGCCCCGCACTCGCTTGCGGGCTCCGATGGGACCAGGTGAGTATTACACACCAATAGATGGGTGTTTTTTGTTCATTCCCAATCACGGAAACCCCCGATGACGTCACTATGACGTCAGGCGGGAGTCACATATTCTGCACTATTTAAATGATACTGCTGTAACTGGCTTATCAGTCTGTCCTGAGGAAGGGGGATCAGTTGGCCCCCAAAACGTTGGCACTTACGGACTGGTGATTGTCATCTTATGGACTACCTTGCCTGGATACTTTATACAGCTTGGCGTTCTTTTATTGTATGCATTGAATACAATAAATCTTTTTCACATGGAGTGCTGGTCCTTCGTATCATTTGGATTTAAAGCGGTGCCACCGCGGTCCTGGCACCCTGCTTCACAGATTTGGTAAGCGTGCACCTGCAACCTGGATTACTAGCGTTAAGCCTCGATCAGGGCGGTTTTGTACTCCTCCGACTCAGTGTATTCCATCTACTCGTACCACATCCCCATAAATTTCTCATGACTATCGTCCCTAGAGGCCATGAGGTTCTTGAAACACATTATGTTGTTCACTTTTAGAAACTACATTGCATATGAGGGCAGCTCCTTTTTCTTCCACAATTGGGGATTACAGGCCTTAGCTGCGTTTAGTAGGTGAAGCAATAGGTTCATTGGAACCTTTGATACATGGAGTAAGCAAAGGGCTGGATCCTCCATTACCACATCATCTACCAGGCTACTTGCTACTTTTCTGACCTTTTCCGAAATTCTTTAAGCCTCGGGCATGCCCATAAAATGTGCAACAGGTCACCCTCCTCATCCCTGCACCTCCAAAATTTTGCCTCCACCCCTGGGCACCATTTACTGATTGCCGCTGGCACCCTATACCACCTCATCAGTATCTTGTAGTTGCACTCCTGATACCTGGTACATATCGAAGTTTTGTATGGCAATCTTAGTAACCTACTCCTCTGGCCCGGAGTGAAAGTAATTCCCAGGTCTCTTTCACATTTCCCTACTAACTAGGGCATTTCCATGTCTGTGGGGGTTATCAAAATGTTATATATATTCGAGAGGGTATGGCTTTCTGTGTTTTTACTGGAGCACAGCTCCTCGAAGGGGGTAAGATGTCTTAGCTCTCCTCTGTATTCCTGGAGAGTGGAAAGAAAATGTGAAAGTTGTTGCTGCCAGGTAGACCATCTAGGGATCCCTCTTTCAAGCGTCAGGCCCTCCATATCCATCCAGTCCCTCCCCGACAATAGATGTCTTACTCTGAAAATTCCAGCCACTCTCCAAGCTCTGGGTGTCGGTCCTTGGCAACCTGGGGGGAATTCAGGGTTTCCCAGCACTGGGACCATGGGTGGGGGTGTTGGGGAGAGGCCAGTGCATTGAAAGTATTGGTGACAAAACCGTAGGGTGGTCCCCACTGTGGGATGTTTCATTGCCAGCGGCAAGTCTTTCCAGTCTACCCATGGAATGCAATCAACCTGTGCCTCTACGGGATTTTGCTCTAGAGACACCCACTGTTTGTGTTTCCTGTGCAGGCACCAGCCAGTCCACCACCCTATTCATGCCGCTGCATGGTATAGGCCTGGGAGGCCCAAACCTCCATGTTCTTTACCCCTGGAGAGAATAGTTTTGCTCAACCTCTGCCTCTTCCCCCCCCCCCCCACAAATCTCCCAAACAGGGCGTCAACCCTTCGAAAGGCCTGTGGAATGGTCACAGGGAGAGCCTGCAACAAGTAAAGAAGTTGTGGGAGCAGAACCATCTTCAACGCATTGCACGGGCCGAACCATGTAGGTTTGCCTGACTACCACCTGGTCACTTCATTTTCACATTTTTTAAGCAGGGGTAGGAAATTCAGGGTGTGTATGTTGGCTAGGTTCCTACAGATCTTTGTTCCCAGGTAGGTCACATTTTCTCTGCACATCTAAAGGAGAAGGATGTTACTAAACCTTTTAGCGGGGATATTTATGTTTCGGGCTTCTGACTCTTTCATCAGGTTAGGTTAGTCTCTGGGTACGACAGGCCAAAGATCAAATCGCCAGCAAATGCTGCCACTTTGTACCGACCCGGGGTGTCTCCCAGCACTTTGATGTCAGGATTTCAATGAATCCTGCATAGGAGGGGTTCAAGGGTGAGAATAAAAATTAGGGGGGAGAGGGGGCATCCTTGCCTCGTTCCATTGGAGATCTGAAACGTCTGTGAGAGCACTCCACCCGCACTGATGCAGAGGGACCGCTATACAGGCTATCAATCCAGCCCAGTGCGTTCAGGCCAAGGCCTATGTGCCTGAGGGTGGCCTGCATAAATTGCCAGTTAACGCTTTCAAAGACCTTCTCTGCTTAGGTGGTGAGGAGAAGGGATGGGGAGCCCCACTGTTGAGCCCAATGTATCAGGTTAAGTACCTTTATAGTATTGTCTCTTTCTTCCCTGTGTGACATAAACCCTGCCTGGTCTCGAAAATTCTGAGATCTCGAAAATTCCATGGCCCCCGCCGCTTCTCTCCTATCGAGTACCGAGGTAATGGTGGCGAGTCATTCTCGAGCCAATTTGGGATCTGGATTGGATCACATTGCAGGAAAGCAAAAAGGCCTCCCAGCTCCTGGTAAGATTTCAAAACATGGTGGAACGGAAAGCCCCATCTGTAGGACTCTCCATTCCTCACAACGACGTCAAGCAAGGGCTTCAGGGATCTCCAAATCTGCAAGGTCCGTTTAGATAAGTCCGGGAGGATCTTAACCGCTGCTCCATTGTAATCGCGATATCTTCCTTCAGCGAGTAAAGATGGACTCTACATACGACAATTAGCAGGGTCTGAGCTCTTTGGACCCAGGGACCTGTGCACCCTGTCTAACTGTATGGGAGTGGCCGGGTCTCTGTCCAGGACAGAGGACTCCCTCAGTTGCGAGCGTATTTACTCTAGTTTCCACTGCTGACTCCTGCTGTTTGACTGCTGCAATTTCTCGTTTGTGGACTGCCTCGTACTTTGCAATTAAACATTCAACGTCGGCTTTAGTGGGTAGCCCCTTCAAGAGGGAGATAGTTGCCAGATGGATTTCTTTTCCGCAGGCATCTTCGCTCGCTGGGATTTCTGGCAAATTCGTCAGCCCCCAGTCTTCCAGAGCCCTTGTCAACAGCGACAATATTGGTGTGGTGAATGACCCTGCCAGGGACATAGGGGCGGGACTTGCTCCCTGGAATCTTTCCAATCTCTCCGAGGACTGCGACAAGGAGGATGTCGGGGAGCCCATAAGCGTTGTCACACCTTCCCTTACTCTGGGGTCAGCGCGGCGTTCGTCTCGTTGTCTCCCCAGTCTCTGCGGGAGGGCATCTGGGAATCTTTCTGTGCTGTGGCCCTGTCTCCCTGGGGGTATAAGCATATTTCTCCAGGCCCCTAGTTCTCAGCTCAGGGCATTCCTCAAGGGATTTATTCAGAGGGGCATCCCAGGTTTTCGAGACCCCCTCTCTCACCTCTTTGCTGAAGGCCTTTACTTTCTCCATCCTGTGCCCCTGGATGTTTCTCCGCTTCTCCCCTTCTCACATTCCTCTCAAAAGCCATATTATTTGGCCGCGTGGGTTTTTTGGCTCTCAACTTCTGGGAGGCCGATGAGGCAATTATATCGTCTCCCACCCCTGTGGCTGCCCCTCTGCTTTCTGTGATCTCACTGGCGCCTGATCTATCATCCCCTTCTTCCGCCGCCTGGTGTCTGAGCTGCTGCGGCGCAACAGCGTGGAGCTTGCCGCCCGCCATCTTGCTACACCTGGCTCTGTTTGGGTGTACCTCCGCTCCTGCTGCTCGTCGCGCTGCCGGCCACACCAGTCTTCTTGCGGGTCTCCCGTCCTCTCGTCTATCTTCTCTGGAACATTCGCCCGACAAGCAGTTAGGCTGGGCTTCTTCCTCCGCCGCACTTTCCTCACTTATACTCACGGGCACCATATTGCTCGCTGCCTCCTCCTCTGAAGCCATTTCCCCGCTCTGTCATCCACTTCGGTGTGCTCTTCTTCGCCTCCCCGCTGCTTCTCCTCCTGTTCTGCCACCTGGACATCCCTGTTCGGCGCCGACTGTTCTTTTTTGGCGCTTTATCTGGGTCAGGATAGCAGTAGCCACGCTAACTGCGTCTGCTCCTCACCATGCTCACACCCCGTGATTTACACATTTTAAATGATTTAGGGTAAAGACAAGCAAATGGTTCATGGTTCTAACCTCAAATTATTGCTAACTTATATAATAAAGTAGCATTATTCCCAATAATGAATCTACCATGGATCCCAACAGCATTCCACCTTGTGGGATCTAGGTGAGGGCCCTTAAACTCAGAGAGAAAATAAAATAAGGATCCAGTTTTCTTGTATCTTCTAGAGGAAGTGTTGTGGAAAGATATCCTGCATTGTCATTCTGCCTCACTGTAAAGAACTCTTGGCCTAAATCTTTTCTCCAGCTATAAGCCGTGCACCCGTGTCTTTGGTGCTGATCCTGTATAGTTTTTTACATGTGATTTTAGTAGCCCCTTAAGATGGCTGCCTTGTGCAATTTAACTCTGCATTTTATCCTTCCCTCCTCCTATATATTGTTTTATTTTTTCTCCAGGTGAAGGATCAATCCAGAATTATGTGGATGAACATGCTGTTATCTATGCAGATGCTGAAGCAGAAAAAGATTATTTCACAGGGTGGGAGACAGAAGATTCAACTACCTCAGACTCCTATTCAGCACTACATTCTGCGCATCTCCCATCTCACCCTTCTACAGAGGAGCAATGTCAGACTGTCTTCCTTAACCACCACGTATCTCATAGATCTAAGAAGCCATATTCATGTTCTGAATGTGGAAAATGTTTTTCTCAGAAATCATACCTTACCAGTCATGAGAGAGTTCATACAGGGGAGAAGCCATATTTATGTTCTGAATGTGGGAAATGTTTTTCTGATAAATCAAGTTTTAACAGACACAAACGAATTCATACAGGGGAGACACCATATTCATGTTCTGAATGTGGAAAATGTTTTCCTCATAAATCAGTTCTTACCAGACATGAAAAAGTTCATACAGGAGAGAAGCCATATTTTTGTTCTGAATGTGGAAAACGATTTTCTCAGAAGTCACATCTTATAAAACATGAAAAAGTTCACACAGGAGAGAAGCCACATTTTTGTTCTGAATGTGGGAAATGTTTTTCTCAGAAATCACACCTTATAAAACATGAAAAGGTTCATACAGGTGAGAAGCCATATTCCTGTTCTGAATGTGGGAAATGCTTTTCTCAGAAATCACACCTTATCGGTCATGAAAGAGTTCATACAGGGGAGAAGCCATATTCATGTTCTGAATGTGGGAAATTCTTTTCTGATAAATCATATTTTACCAGACACAAAAGAGTTCATACAGGGGAGAAGTCATATTCGTGTTCTGAATGTGGGATTTCTATTTCTGATAAATCACATTTTAACAGACACAAAAGAGTTCATACAGGGGAGAAGCCATATTCTTGTTCTGAATGTTGGATTTTCTTTTCTGATAAACCAGAGCTTAACAGACACCTGAGCATTCATACAAAGCTAAATTCATGTTCTGAGTGTGGGAAATGTTTCTCTCTGAAATCAGCCCTTATCATGCATGAAAGAGTTCATACAGGAGAGAAGCCATATTCTTGTTCTGATTGTGGAAAATATTTTTCTCTGAAATCAACCCTTATCAGACACAAAAGGGTTCATACAGGGGAGAAGCCATATTCATGTTCTGAATGTGGAAAATGTTTTTCTGATAAATCAGAGCTTAACAGACACATGAGCCTTCATGCAAAGCTAAATTCATGTTCTGAATGTGGGAAATGTTTCTCTCGGAAATCAGCCCTTATCACACATGAAAGAGGTCATACAGGGGAAAAGCCATATTCATGTTCTGAATGTGGAAAAAGTTTTTCTGATAAACCAGAGCTTAACAGACACATGAGCATTCATACAAAGCTAAATTCATGTTCTGAATGTGGGAAATGTTTCTCTCAGAAATCTGCCCTTATCATGCATGAAAGAGTTCATACAGGAGAAAAGCCTTATTTTTGTTCTGATTGTGGAAAATATTTTTCTCTGAAATCAACCCTTATCAGACATAAAAGAGTTCATACAGGAGATAAGCCCTATTCATGTTCTGAATGTGGAAAATGTTTTTCGGATAAATCTGAGCTTAACAGACACATGAGCGTTCATGCAAAGTTAAATTCATGTTCTGAATGTTGAAAATGTTTTTCAGAAACCTGATCTTATCCACCATGAAAGAGTTCATACAGGAGAGAAGCCATATTCATGTTGTGAATGTGGTAAATCTTTTCCTCACCTGTCATAAAAAGTTCATACAAGGCAGTAGCTGTATTTATGTTCTGAATGTGAGAGATGGTTTTCTAGTAACGCACAGATTTCCTTACATGAGACAGATAGTATAGACCAGGAGTACTCAACCACTTAAAAGGTCCATTTATAGGCATCCGGTAACTGGTGAAAGTCCAGGTGGGGGGCTGTTGCGGGGCGGTGGATAGAAATCAGCACACTGGGAAAAAAAGTTTTTTTTGGGCCCCACAGAACTTACAGCTCCTGCCCATGTTAAACTGCTCCCCCCCCCTTCCATGCATTCTATGCAGGCCGTCAGGGGTGGACTAGTGCCCAAAATGTTACTGGCAATAAGGTCTGTTAACAAGGATGGATAGATAGGGCTCAGGGGTGAGGGATGAATGGGAGAGAAACTGTAAGGGAGAGGGTTGATTGTCCGAACAGGAAGGGAGGGATCGAGAGAGAGATGGGAGAAGGGATGGGCAGAACTAGAAGGCCAGAATGATTAGGGGGGGCAGGAATGAATGGGGCAGAGATAGGGGGATAAAATGGTCAGGATAAGAGGGACAGGATTGGATGGGGCAAGGTGACCGAGAAACAAAGTTTGTGTGTACCGTGCAATGCCACTTGCTGCCTGTACAGTACTTACCTATCGCAATGCTAGGTCCAGGGTGTAATGACACTGGCAAGGAGACTAAGCACTACATCATCGATCAAGTAAAGGAGGCAGCACTGAGTGCAGCAACACTGAAGCAACTAAGTGCAGGGCTGTCTAGAAATCTGGTGCCGAGGTTCGCATTCAGACCCTGGTCCTCCAGTTGAGCACCACTGTTATAGACCAATAGAAAAATGAATGTCATGTAAAGTAAAAATTGTTCTACTATGTATTTTTCTATTAGCAGACACATCAGATATTGCATCACTTCCTTTTTTGACTTTTCTGCTCAGCATTTCTGAAATGAAATATCCAAATGTACATTTTGTTATACGATTATAATTTGATCTTCTGTTCACTGATTATATTGATTATTCTAATAAAAGAAAACTGAAATGACATTTTTCATAATGTATGTGATATGAATTTCTAATCGATAATCTATATATGTAGTGATCAGCAGAAGCCTGGTGCGAGGTCAGGGGATCGGACCCACCCTCCACCAATCTCCACCAATCCACCTGTCTATAGTCAAGCCCCTATTGGCTGGGACTCTAGATGCCTCACTGGACACAGTTGCCCCCAAGTCTTAAAAGACGCAACGTATGTCAGCTTACGGTGAGGTTGTGCCTGTGTCTGACCTCTATGGCTGAGGTCATACACAGGTAATCAGTCCGAGGATGTGTCTATACACATGGATGAGACAGGAGAGGAGCCAAGAATAGTTAAAGGGCCAAGCCAGGAGGTCAGAGGTCGCAAATTATCCAAAAGAGAGCAGGCAGGTTTAAGGTCAGGCAAGGCAGCAAACTGGGATGGTCGGTCAAACCCAAGTCGGTAACAGATTAAGCAGAGATGCAATCACACCCCAAGCACAACTAGTTATAACGGGCACTGATATCAGGGCTAAACTCTGTTTAAAGCATCAAAAGGACTGCAACATGATTGGTGACACTAGGATCCCTAGAAGGATTGGTTAACAGATCCCAGGGGCTGGTCAGCTCTGGCCAGTAAAGCTGTCCAGCCCCTAATACTTTTCAGGTTTGTAGATAGCTCCACCATCTGCCTCCTAAGAGCAACTTCGACAGACAGCGGGGCAGACACGCGGGCTGGAGAGGAGCGAGGGCGGCTCACTGCGCTCTCTGACTTCTGGGAGCGACAGTCAGCCGAAGAGCGCCGCACCAGCCAGGGGACGCTCACTGCGGGAAACTCGATGCAGGTGAGGTGAAAAATGAAATATTATAATTATTATTAATTAGTTCAGTTCCAGCCGCCTGTATGTCTCTACCACATTTCTGAGTGTGTGGATCGGTTTTCACCCCTCCCCTCATAGGAATGACCGTCACTAAAGATTATTATGTATGCTTAATGAGGAACAGATGTTCTTAAGGTGTAAGTTAAACTTTCTATATGTGCTGTATATGTTTGAAATGTCCAATAGAAGTATAACGTTTCCAGGCATCCAATCAGGATGGTCATTTAGGTTCCTTTGTCTAAACCTATATTTCAGCAAGCCACAAAGGGGGCATTTTGGGCATTAGCTTTTGAGGCATGCAAGCCCCTGGGTTGGCCAAATAACCATTGTATTTCCTGAAGAATTTTGCTTCTGAGTAACATTTTCTACTTCACAGGTAAGTTTCTTACACATAAGTGGCCTTTTATACCAGAAAAGATTATGTCTCCTACAAAAGTTGATCGGGCAACCTGGGGGGGGTTTCACACTGCGGGGCACCGAGGGAACATGCGGCAATACAGGGGGCACAGAGGGAATATAGTACAATACAGGGGGCACAGGAATAAGGAGCAATACAGGGGGCACTGAGGCAACATGGGTCAATACAGGGGGCACGAGGGAATGAGGGTCAATACAGGGTGCACTGAGAAATAAGGAGCAATACAGGGGGCACTGAGGGAACATGGGGCAATACTGGGGGCACGAGGGAATAAGGGTCAATACAGGGGGCACCGAGGGAATAAGGGGCAATACAGGAGGCACTGAGGAATAAGGAGCAATATAAGGGGCATGAAGGGAACATGGGGCAATACAGGGGTCACCTAGGAAATATGCAGCAATACAGGGGGCACTGAGGGAATATGGGACAATACAGGGGGCACCGAGAGAATACGGAGCAATCCAGGGAGCACCGAGGAATCATAGGGCAATACAGGGGGCACCGAGGGAACATGAGGCAATACAGGGGGCACAGAGGGAATATGGGGCAATACAGGGGACACTGAGGAATAAGGAGCAATACAGGGGGCACCGAGGGATCATGAGGCAATACAGGGGGCACAAAGGGAACATGAGGCAATACAGGGGGCACCAAGGAATAAGGAGCAATACAGGGGGCACAGAGGGAAAAAGGAGCAATACAGGGGGCGCCGAGGCAATATGGGGCAATACAGGGGGCACAGAGAGAATAAGGAGCATTACAGGGGGCACCTAGGGAATAAGGGACAATAAGGAGCAAAACGGGGCACCAAGAGAATAAGGGGTATTACAGGGGGCACTGGGGGAATATGAGACAATACATTGGGCACCAAGGGGCTAAAGGGCAATACAGGGGGCACAGAGGAAACATGGGTCAATACAGTGGGCATCAAGAGAATGAACTGCAATACAGGGGGCATTGAGGGAATGTGGGACAATACATTGGGCACCGAGGGACTAAGGGGCAATACAGGGGGCACAGAGGGAATAAGGTGCAATACAGAGGGCATAGAGGGAACAGGGGGCACCAAGGGAACATGGGGCAATACAGAGGGCACCGAGACAATAAGGTTCAATACAAGGGGCACTAAGGGAATAAGGTGCAATACAGGGGGCACCAAGGGAACATGGGGCAATACAGGGACACTGAGGGAATATGAGGCAATACAGGGGGCACCAAGGGAATATGGGGCAATACAGAGGACACTGAGGGAATAAGGGTTAATACAGGGGCACCGAGGGAATAAGGGGCAATACAGAAGGCACTGAGGAATAAGGAGCAATACAGGGGGCACCGAGGAACCAGGGGGCAATACAGGGATCACCTAGAAAACATGCAGCAATACAGGGGGCACTGAGAGAATAAAGTGCAATACAGGGGGCACCGAGGGAAACATGCAGCAATACAGAGGGCACCGAGGGAAACATGCAGCAATACAGGGGGCACCGAGGGAATAAGGAGCAATACAGGGGGCACTGAGGGAACAAGGAGCAATACAGGGGGCACCAAGGCAATACAGGGGGCACCAAGGCAATAAGGGGCAATACAGGGGGCACCGAGAGAGTACAGGGCAATACACAGTGCACTGAGGGAATAAGGAGTGTTACAGGGGACACCTAGGGTCACACAAAGTGCTCGTCACCTACACTACAATTGAATCTGTCTTGTGCTCTTCCATCACAACGTGGTACGTACGGGAATGCATCCGAGAGGGAGAAACTAAGACTGCAATGTCTCACAAGATCAGCTAAAAGAATCATATCTTACCTTCCATAGAGAGCTGTTTTACACAGAGGACTAAGTCACAAGCTACCAAAATAATCAAAGATTCCCTACATCTCGGCTGTCGCTTCTTAAATAGACTGAGAATATACAGAGCATTGTTGACGAAAACAGTGAGGCACAAAAACAGTTTTTTCTAACTTGTGGTTTACTTGCCAAACAAGGACAAAGTCTTGATTTGAATCAAAAAAATACCATTCTGTGATTACTCACCTGTAGGATGGGTATTATAAGTATGCATCACACCCTGCTTCGGTAATAGTAATTACTTACAGTTATGGTCCAGTAGAGGGCGACCTTCTGCAGAGATGGCTAGAAAAAAGAAGCCCCTCCCGGTCCATAAATACCTGGGACCTCCCACACATTCCCCAGTATATGAAAGCAGTAAGGGGACCAGGAAGAGCCAATAACAAATTAAACAAGGAAAGGTATCACCATATAGAGGATCCAAGATACAACCCAGGGTGGGACGAAGCAGGCTGTGATGCATACTTATAATACCCATTCTACAGGTGAGTAATCACAGAATGGTATTATTCCAAGTATGCATCACACCCTGCTTTGGTAATGATTAATTACTCACGGGACATCCAGTAGCAGTGTCCAAAATGGGTGGGGATCCCAAAGGCAAAATGCACAAATTACCCCCTTCATGGATACTTGAGAGGGTTTGATCGCTCACTTCCATCCCAAAAACTTTGACCGATCCCTCCTCACTTCTCAATGATGCACTGCACTCATCTCAAGTCAAGCGGTAGCTGGACACCCTCCCCTACTCCTTCCCTCTTTTTTTTTTTTTTCTCACTGTCTTCCTATTTGTTTCACTCTAGCCTCCCTTCTTTCACCTTCCGTCTTTTATCCCCAGGTATGTGATTTCTTACTACACGTACCTTATATTTTGTCTTAAGACGACATTGTTACCTTTTGGTGTATAAGTTTACATCTTTTTGAAAGTCTTTACATGCTTTACAAAATGTACTGTATGATGTATGCTGATGTGCCTCTCTCATGACCTCAATAAAAAAATATTGTTTAAAAAAAAAATGCACAAATTAAACCACTGCAGCTTGCAGAACTTGAGGCCCGAACATCAACCTTGTAAAACTTGGAAAAGGTATGAACAGAAGACCAAGTAGCAGCCTTACAAACTTGATTAACAGAGGCCTGGTGCTGAAAAGCCCAGGAAGCCCCAACAGCACGAGTATTATGAGCAGTGACACAGAAAGGGGGATCCCTCCCCTTGACAGAATAGGCCCTAACAACGGCCTGACGAATCTGTTTGCTAATGGTAGACTTGACGGGCGCCAAACCCTTCTTGGGACCAGAGGGTACCACAAACAAGGCGTCCGTCTTCCTGAATGGCACGGTAGCCACCAGATAGTATTTCACACATCTAACGACATCCAAAGAGTGCAAGGCCCTCTCTGTCGTTGCTAGGATTAGGACACAAGGAAGGAAGCACAATGTCCTGATTAAGGTGAAAGGCAGAGACAACCTTAGACAAGAAGTCAGGTTTAAACTGAAAAACCACCTTGTCCTGGTGTCTCTCAAAATAGGGGGCCTGAATGGACAGAGCCGCCAACTCAGAAAAACGTCGAACAGAGGTGATAGCCACCAAGAATGCAATTTTCAAAGTGAGAATGGACAGTGCAGCCTCATGCACTGGCTCAAATGGAGGACCCTGAAGGGCAGACAATGCTAAATTCAAATCCCAAACCGCAACATGGGCTTGCGAGGGGGACGCACACGAGTGACCCCCTGGAAAAAAGTCTTGACCAAAGGATGAAGAGCAAAAGACCTCTGAAAGAAAACCGCCAGGGCGGAAACATGACCTTTCAGAGTGCTGAGCTGAAAAAACCCATGTCCAGACCATGTTGAAGAAACTCCAGAATCTGGGGCATGGAGAACAACCCGACAAGGGAAGGCCCTAGCCTCACACCAGTTAATGTAGGTCCGCCAGATCCCATAGTAGATATTAGAGGAAGATTTCTTCCTAGCCCTGACAAGCGTCTGAACTACAGCGTCAGACAAACCTTTTTCTTTTAGGATGGAGGTTTCAGCAGCCACACCATCAAAACCAGCATTTGTAAATTGGGGTAACAAAGCTGACCTTGTGTGATCAGATCCGGAACCAGAGGCAGCCTGTACTGATCGACCGCCAGCCGCACGACGTCTGCGAACCACACCTGTCTTGGCCACTTTGGGGTCACTAGAATTGCTGGCACACCCTCGTGGACCAGCTTGCGTACCACCTTGCCTACTATGGGAAAGGGAGGAAACAGATACAGGAGACTGAGCTCCCGCCAGGACAGAGACATTACATCCACTGCCAGAGCCAGAGGGTCCTGGGACAGAGATTGTGACGAGAGGCAAAAAGGTCCACCTCTGGCATCCCCCACCTGCGACAGAGGGATAGAAAGACCTTGTTGCTGAGGGGCCATTCCCCCCGCGAGAGGTCCGCCTGCTCAGGGAATCCGCTTCCAGGTTCTCCACCCCTGGAATGTAAACTGCCGAGATGCATGGAACATTGCTCTCGGCCCAAGCAAGAATCAGAGACACCTCCCGGAGGGCACTCCTGCTGCGAGTCCCTCCTTGGTGATTGATGTAAGCGACCGCCGTCTGATTGTCGGATCAAACCTGAACCAGTAAGCCCTGGAGGTGATGAGTCAGGTGTGAAAGCACCAACCGAACCGCCCTCAGCTCCAGGATGTTGATGGGGATGTGAGCCTCCTGAGGACCCCACAGCCCCTGGAACTGATGTTCCCTCCAGAAACCCCCCCAGCCCGACAGGCTGGCATCTGTGGTGACCGTCTCCCAGCGGGGCACCAGAAAGGATCTGCCCCCCCAGAAGATTCTTCAGGTCCAGCCACCACTGAAAGGACCTCCGGACCAGAGGGGACAGAACACAAGTCTGATCCAGAGACAGAGGACATTTGTCCCAAGCCAATAAAAGATGGAGCTGAAGAGGTCTCATGTGAAACTGAGCAAAAGGCACTGCCTCGAAGCAAGCCACCATCAATCCTACCAGCCTCATCCCTTGTCTGATGGACGGACGAGGGTTGGACAGAAGAAGACAAATTTGTGCTTGAAGAACATCCACCTTCGGCTGGGGTAGGAACACCCTGGTCTGAATGGTATCCAGAGTCATGCCCAAGAACGAAGCTACCCTTGACGGAGAGAGAGAGAACTTGGGGTAATTGATTACCCACCCGAACCTCTCCAGTGTCGTCACCACCGTCCGAGCGTCCAGCTCTGCCTGGTGAAGAGAGGATGACTTAATGAGAAGGTCGTCCAGATAAGGCAAAATGCGAAAGCCCTGGGCTCTGAGAAGGGCCATGACGCCCGCCAATACCTTGGTGAACACCCTGGGTGCCGAAGTCAGCCCGAGGGGAACAGCCACAAACTGGTAGTGCTGATCGTCTACCGCAAACCTAAGGAACCGTTGGTGACCTTGGAAGATCGGCACATGAAGGAAAGCATCCTTGATGTCTATTGAAGTCATAAAGTCCCCCGGACGTAGGAAGATGACAGCAGAGCGCAGAGTCTCCATGCAAAATGTTTTGGTTCTCATGAACCGGTTGAGAATTTTTAAGTCCAAAATGGGTCTTATGAAGCCATCCTTTTTGGGCACGGTAAGGAGGTTGGAGTAGTAACCCTGACCTCTCCTATGGGGGGAACCGGACAAACAACCCTCATATCCTGAAGGTTTTGCACTGCCAGAAACAGTTCCTGTGCTGCCCGTGGGTCCGTAGGAACCCGACACCTGAGGAATTTGGGAAGAGGCCGGCATGCGAACTCCAGCTTGTACCCAGAGGAGAACACCTTCAGGATCCAGTTGTCTGTGACCTCCAGAGTCCAGACCTGAGCGAAGAGCCGCAGGCGTCCCCCCACCCGCAAGGGTGAGGGCGCGCCCTCATTGCTGAGCGGGCTTGGCAACGGCTTTGGGTTTAGCACCCCAGGAAATCCCGGGTCGGGCACGTCCTTTGCCCCTACCCCAGGAGTCTCCTCTGAATGCGTTGAAAGATATTCCCCTGCTCATCTGAGAGCCACGAAAGGAGGGATTGAATGAGCCTGAACCCTGAAAAGGTCGGCGCTGCTTCTTGCATTTAGGCAACTTACCTCCTTTGGCAACCGAGTCTAATCGATCACCAAACAGGCGCAAACCCGCGAAGGGAAGCCCTGTGAGCGCCTTCTTTGCAGCAATATCAGGCGCCCACTGGCGCAACCAGACCGATCGGCGTATAGCCACCAGCAATGCCGAGGTCCTGCTACACATACGGATAGTATCCCCCTACGCCAAATTCAATTGGGGACCAACCAAAAGGCCCCTGATTAAGGCTCTAGTAGCCACGGCCGTGAGAGCGGAAGCACAAAACCGGGCGCAAGGCCGAACCCACACAAGCAAAGGCATGTGAAGCCATTTGGTCGAGACGCCGGTCCTCATTATCCTTCAAGGTAGTGGAATCCGGAGAATGCACGACCAACGTATTGGACAGTCCCAGGACGGGAGCGTCAACCTCTGGGGGTGTAGACCAATGCTAAACCACACCAACAGGGAAGGGATACTTCCTATCCCACCCTTGAGGAATACCAGGGAGCCGACTAGGCTATTCCCATTCCTTAAGGGTCAGATTGTTAAAGTGCTTCTGATCCGGGAACTCCAAACAAGGTTTGGCGGTCCCAAAAAATTCCCGCAGGAGGGGAAATGGCAAGTACCTCAAAAATCTGAGTAAGGAGCCTATGGGTATCAACAGTGCTCTGTACCGCGCTCTGTACCGGCATCAGCGCCAAGGTACTGCTGACCATCAGATAAATCAGAGTCTGAAAACAATTCCCCTTCCTCATGCGGGGAATAATCAGACCATTCAAAGAGGTCATAATCATCATAATCAAGGGCCGGTGCGCGGGCGCCAAGTGCTGTCTCTTAGCTGGGGCCTTCCTGGCCGCAGAGCTAGCAATCATTCTCTCAATGTTGGCCCGTTTGGCGCAGACAAAAGCACACATGCACACACACTCACAAAAGATAAGTAAAAAATAATAATAAGTAAAATAATAATGGAGGGACAGACCCCCCCCCCTTACTAACTGGGAACAGGGAGAAAGGGGGGAAGCCCATAGCTACATTTAGGATATGTGGCGAGGGCTTCAGAACGGACAGGGCATCCCAAGCCAGGATCACCAAACCTGACGGCCGCCTACCCTTTGGTGGGGGATTTGCGGTGGAGCATGGCTCCTAGTCAAACACCTCTAAAGGTGTGCCCTACCCTCACCCGGACCCTACAGCCATAGCTGGGAGGCATAGTGACATTAACAAAGGAGTCCGGGTGGAAATAGGAATCCCCCTGAAAGGAGAAAGATAGCCATCATCTTGACGTCGTCACCGTCTGCAGAGACTAAGACTGGGGAATGTGTGGGAGGTCCCAAGTATTTATGGACCGGGAGGGGCTTCTTTTTTCTAGCCATCTCTGCAGAAGTTCGCCCTCTACTGGACCATTACCCATGAGTAATTAATCATTACCGAAGCAGGGTGTGATGCATACTTGGAATACATCTGAGATGAGCATGAAATTACCTTACATGAGGGCATGGTTGGAGGATATGGGTCAACAGCTTGACATCACCTTGTGGAGTAAATTGATCATGGGAGCCACAAAGGGCCTAATCAACGCCTCCTTGATAGAAGAAAATTACAAAATTATCCTTTGATGGTATATGGTACCAACAAGACTTGCAAGGGCCTACCCGGGGGCATCTCCCCTCTGCTTTAGTGATATGGACTCTACCAGGGTTCCCTCTACCATATGTGGTGGGAGTGCCTAGTGGCTATTGATTTTTGGACAGAGGTTATTGCATTGACTCACAAACTGGTCGGGATGACTTTTACTAGAAAATTACAAAATAATCCTTCGATGGTATATGGTACCTTCAAGACTTGCAAGGGCCTACCCGGGGGCATCTCCCCTCTGCTTTAGAGATGTGGACTCTACTAGGGTTCCCTCTACCATATATGGTGGGAGTGGCTATTGATTTTTGGACAGAGGTTATTGCATTGACTCACAAACTGGTCGGGATGACTTTGACTAGATCTTACTAGGGGGTAGGATGTAGAATATTCCCAGAGAGACCCAATCATTCATATCCTATATACAATAGGCCAGTAACTTTGCAATTGCTACATCATGGAAACGGAAATAAATTAAGATTGAGATTGTTTATAATAAACTGAACTGGATCATGTCTGAATGAGAAACTACATAGCACACTACAAGATAAGTCATGTTCAGAAAAACATGGTCTCCATGGGCAGAACATAGTATCTCCCTATAAGGCATGATTTATATAAGTAGGGTGCTAACCTTTTTCCTCTTACCCCTACTTGTCTCACCTTCTACTTTTCTCTTTCCTTCATTCCTTTCTTCATACTACAAAATTGTTCTTTTAATAATCTTTTCTCTGAAGACCATATGATGGAGCTTGGGATGAAGCGGATTTTGGTGCTCGTCGTATGTGAATTATGCATATGTGAAGTTATTTGAATGTGACATAAACATAAACATAAACCAAAAAATATTCTGGCCATCAATGTACTGGGACTCTAATCTTAACTGATGTTCTACAGGTCACTAGGGTACTGTAATTGATGGACATTTTAATTGTGTATATATGCATCCACACTTGTTGAATTTTTAAATTCACCCTTGTCTTTTGTCACATAAAATTCTTAGTGTGTACATATGTGTGTATATGTGTGTATATATGTGGTGAAATTAACTTATCTTTCACTCACAAAGTATGGCTCAGTGTGTCACCGCTATCACTCTGGTTTCAGGCCCAAATGGGAACTCCTGCTTCTTTGTGGGGTTCAGCTGTTTCACCATGACATGGTCACTGACCTGGAACAAGGGCAGAGGTACCTGTGAGGAGAGGTCCAAGAGATTTTTTGTTCTAAGGAATCCAGAGTCACAATTACATTTGCACATATTCATCTCTGATTTTGTTTAGATCCCACAGCTCTATGACCCTGGGTACCCTCCCCCAAGGTGTGCGGAAAGGTCTTCCTATTAACACAACAATCCTGTTGTCTTATTAGGGGTCATTCTTATTTCAGCCAAGATTATTTAGATGATTATTTTCCAGTTTACAAATGTTCATCCTGTAGCTTTCCTAATTTTGTCTTTGTCCCATTCTTTCTTTTCACTATCCCAGAACTTTGAGGGTGGTATGGGATGTGGAACTTCCACTTTATCCTGAGAGTTTTTACTATCTCCTGACACACTTTTGCTGCGAATGCAGGGTCATTGTCAACCTGGGCATGTGTGTAAAATCAATCTACAGATGTGTGAAAGAGGTAGTTGAGTACATCAAGTGATCATGCTTAACCTTATTTGGGTTGCTCAAATTATTCCTAATACAAATAATGCATCCGGAGACATATTGTTTAGTCAATTCCTTGCCATTGGTGATGTAAAAAATGTTGCTGTAGGGCTTGAAAGGTAGTTTTCCAGCCCTCATGTCCTAGGCCATGATAGCGTGCAATAAATAAAGGGGCACTGGCTTATGGTATGCAAGATTTCACCTTTTTGCACAAAAGACGATATTGCTCTTGTTTGCATCTATCCTTTCCCAGTCTGCTAAATCTCATGGTGTTTCATGGTCATGTAAAGAAGATCAAAGAAGGATGGGTCTGGTATGGGCATAGGCATCAGACCTTGTTGTATCTCAGGTCGGGGATGGAGCTAGATCTGTTTTAGCAACTTGGTCTGCAAAGGCATTCACTTTAGCTACATCAGTGTGTGCTCTACAATGGGTGATTGCTATCTTTTGGGTAACTGAAGGGCGTGCAACAAATTTTCAATGTTGTGTGAGAGATTTGTTTCCCATCTGCTGCTACAAAGCCTCTTCTGCTCCAAATCACCCCAAAATCGAAGAAGTTGATTCGAAGTTGCATAACAACTATTAGAGTAAATATTTACTTTTTGTCCAGTGAATATCTCACTTGCTTTAGTCAGGGCTATGAGTTCTGCTGCCTGAGCTGAGTTGTTAGAAATAGATTTAGCCTCAACCACAATATCTGGCAAGCGTACAATGGCAAAGCCTGCGTGGTATGTGTTATCATTGGGCCTGAAACAGGAACCATCTACAAAAATGTCTATGACATCTGCTAAAGGTGTGGAAGATAAGTCATGGGGGGCGTGGTCAGGCACCGAGGAAGATGGCTGCTTCCTCCTAGTGCTCGGCACCACGGAGCACAAAATCCACCCCATAGCAGCTACAGAAGCGCTCAGACAGCTCGCATCCCCATAGCCGACACCCTGCTTGCCCTCCCCAACCCGCGGATGGGCAAGAGCGGGGCCAAATCTAAGGAGAGGCGGATGGGCAGGGAGAGGAAGAACGCCACGTGCCCTCACCAGCCCGACATCATGGCGGGGCTCCGGCGCCAGGCCCAGACCGCCCAGCACGTGCACCCCGAACGGGACACACAGCGAGAGTCCCCCCCGCTGAACCCGCCGAACGTGCAGCAGCCTCACCCCCCACAACCATCTGAGCCGGAGGAAGCGGGCCCGGCCGGCGAGACGAGAGCTAGGAGCTGCGGGGAGCCCCGATCACGCCTGCGGGAGACGGCCGTCCCCGCCACCGTCACCGCTGCCGTCTTTGCAGCCTGCTTTGCCCCTGTCATCCAGCGCACTAGGCTGTCCCCCGCTCCCGGGGGCTGACGTGGTCCGGGAGGGGGAAAAGGGGGGACCACCACCACCACCTCCTCGCCCCACACCACAGATCTCGGGGTCTCCTCTATCCACCCACGCTGCGCCTCAAGATATAGCAGGGCAGCCCTCCCCGCGGTGGACACATGATGACCTTCAATTGAAAGAAAGGACTGGTGACCCCCGGCCCCCACACCATGGCTCCCGTACGCTTGGGGTCCCTGGGGAAAGACTGCGCCCTGCGCACGGGCCCACCTGGCTGCAGCAGCTGGGACCCAAATAGCTCACCCCTGTCCCTCTCTGATGATAGCGAGTTCCCGCTGCTTCTCAGGGAGAGCCCTGCATCGATCAACAACAAATCTTCCCAGCTTTTAATGGAAGACACCATGTGTCTTGTGCTAGAGAAAAGAAAAGGGGGGTGCTGATAGCTTTTAGTAAGAATCTCCCCTTTATCTGTAGTAAAGAAATCGTCAATCCGACGGGTAGATATGTGGTTCTCCAGGGGTCCCTTTATGACATTGATATCACTCTGGTCACATACTACACGCCCAACTCCTTCCAAACACGTTTTTTGAAACACCTGCTGTCGGTAGTCCGGGACAATACTAAGGGCATCTTGATAATAGGCGGGGATTCTAATATGGTCGTGAACCCTAAGGTAGACAGACAGAGGACGGGCCAAACCGCAAGTGTGACGCAGGCCTTGGACCCCCACTCTAATGTCTTTGGTGATCTCCTGGACACTCACGGTCTTTGTGATGTCTGGAGGGAAAAAAACCCAACCACCAGGGACTTCACGTTCTATTCTAACCCCCATGGGTCCTTTTGTCGGATAGACCACATCTTTGTCCCACAGGCTATACTCCCGGCAATCATTAGCTCCAAAATCTATAACTCGACCTGGTCAGATCATAATCCTGTAATGGCGGCGGTCGACTTGTTGGTCCCAACTAAACGCTCCTATAACTGGAGACTAAATGACTCCCTCTTGTGCTCTCAGGACACATGCCTGAAGATCCAGGATGCCCTTAAGGATAATTTTGCCCTGAATGTCGATTCTGTCCGCTTCCTGATTACCCTCTGGGAGGCCCAGAAAGCTATTATGCGGGGCAACATCATAAACATTGCTACCCTTAGGAAAAGGGAGAGGCAGAAGCGACTTAAAGAATTGACGCTAAAATATGAGCAAGCCGAGGCACAATGGAAGAGAGCCCCGAATTCTAGACATAAAAAGACCGTCGATAGGCTTAGGACGGAACTTAACCTGCTCCTAGATGATCAGGCTGAAAAGAGGCTTCGTTGGGCCAGGCAAAAATTTTACGCTAGGGGCAATAAGCCCGACACCATGATGGCCCGGAAACTAAAAGCCACCGTCTTGGACAGACGGAAGCCGGTAAGGCTTAAGCTCAACTCAGGTTCCACTACGCCTAACTCGGATAAAATTGTGGCCGCATTTCGGGGGTTCCTATCTACATTATATTCGGCCCCCCCAAGAGCCGACAACGCTGACCTTGAGAGATTCTTTGAGCACGTTGAGCTACCGTCCATCACCCCAGACCACATTGCCCTGATGGACTCTCCTATTACGCCCCAGGAGATACTAGCGGCTATTAAATCTACCAAAAACTCCAAAACCCCGGGGGCCTGATGGATTCAGTAGCCTTTACTATAAAAAGTTTGCACCCCTCCTGGCACCCCACCTGGCCAACCTTTTCAATGCCATGTGCGCGGAAGCTCCCCTGGGCCCTAGCTCCTTATTAGCAGATATTTGCATGATACCTAAGCCCGACAAGGATAGCCGGTTAATCCCCAACTACAGTCCCATATCGTTAATCAATGCTGATGTGAAGCTGTAGGCCAAAGTATTGGCAACCAGACTGAACACGTTTCTAGAGGGCCTTGTGCACAGAGATCAGGTGGAGTTTTTACCATCCCGCCAGGCTGGGGACAATGTCAGGAGGGTTGCCCACTTGGTCCACCATGCCCGGGTGAGAGGCATCCCAGCCTTCTTGCTCCCCCTTGTTATACAGAAGGCTTTCGACACTATCTCTTGGGATTACCTATTCTG
Organism: Gastrophryne carolinensis; assembly: GCA_027917425.1. Lineage (NCBI taxonomy): Eukaryota > Metazoa > Chordata > Amphibia > Anura > Microhylidae > Gastrophryne > Gastrophryne carolinensis. The sequence goes on from CM051237.1 coordinate 3,566,340, forward strand.
GGTACTGGGGAAGTGGGGTTTCGGACAAAGATTTTTGGACTGGATCAAAGCCCTCTATAATGGTCCGACAGCACGGGTGCGATACTCTGGCTTTACTTCTGAGACCTTTTGGATCTCTAGGGGTACAAGACAGGGGTGCCCCCTCTCCCCGATCCTCTTTATACTGGCCTTGGAACCTCTAGGTATAGCGATAAGGGGTAACCCAAATGTTAGGGGCCTGGAAGTGGCGGGAATCCACCACAAGGCCCTCTTTTTTGCGGACGACGTTATGTTGACGGTCACGCAGCCCCTTACCTCCCTTCCAAATTTATACACCATTCTAGACAACTTCGCCCACATCTCCGGCCTGACCATAAATAGTGACAAATCCCAGGCTCGCAATATATCTCTGACCGCGGAGGTGGTGACGCAAATTAAATCTAATTTTTCCTTTAAATGGGCGACAGAGCCGATTTCATACCTGGGGGTACGTATTACGGCAACATACGAAGACCTCTATGGGGCTAATTACCCACCCTTGTTTAGATCCCTGGCACGGTTGCTCGACACTTGGATGCCATACTCGCTCTCCTGGCTGGGCCGTATAAATGCAATTAAAATGTCCATCCTCCCTAAACTCCTATACTTTTTTAGAACATTACCAGTATCAATCCCATCATATAGGCTTCGTGCGATGCAAAGGAGAATTTCGGTTTTTATTTGGTCCGGTGCACGCCCGCGTGTACCCAAGCGCACCATGTTCTGTCATAGGTCTTTAGGTGGGCTTGGTGTCCCTAACATTAGTATGTATTACAAGGCCTCCCAAATAGCCCAGTTGGCCCCCATGCATTCCTCTTCAAAGCCTCCCCTCTGGACGTTTTTGGAACTCCCGGACTGCTCACCGACCCCGGTAGATGGCTTGCTATGGATGGACCCGGCGTCCAGACCTGGGACGCTTAGCCCTCTAATGAAACACTCACTTTCAGTGTGGGACTCGGTTAAATACTCCGCCTCCCTGATGTCTCCCCACACCCCCCTAGCGCATCTCTGGGGCAACCCATCCTTCCCTCCGGGAATGGATAACAGACCAACTTATAAATGGTGGATAGAACATGGGATAACTAGGGTACTGCACCTGCTTTCAGAGGATGGGTTCTTGTCCTACGGTTCCCTGAGAGAAAAGGTCGATGTCCCCCAGAGGGCCTTCTTTCAGTATCTACAGTTAAGACACTGGTTATCACCCTTAACCAGATTGAGGCAGCCCTTTCAGAGATGCACCCCCTTTGAGGAGGTCTGTGGTGCAGACCCGTTCCGCAGGGGGTTAATATCCATGTTGTACTCCAAGTTGAATAACATAGGGGCTGGTGTACATGTCCATGTGGAAAAATGGGAACGAGATCTGGGTCCCTGTCGTTCAGATAGGGGGTGGGTGGAAATTTGGAATGCGGCCTCCTCATGTTCTACGAATGTTTTGACAACTGAAACGGCTTACAAAGTCCTGTTTCGTTGGTACTTGGTACCCAGTCGCCTCGGTAAAATATTCCCTGGGCAGGCCAATACATGCTTCAGGGGTTGTAGCGTTGAGGGAAAGTTTATGCATGTATGGTGGACCTGCCCCATGTTGACCCGTTTTTGGTCCCATGTATACAGGATGGCCGGCAAAATGTTTTGGGCAAATATTAGAAACGATCCCTGGGTGGCCCTCCTTCACTGCAGACCTCCAGAGCTTACCAAAAAACAAAGCAAGCTGTTCATCTACTTGCTCTTGGCGGCGAAACAGACCATTGCTAGGGCCTGGAAAAAAACAGATTGTTCCATTGTCGGAGGTGTCGTCTAGAATGAATGGGTTTTTGGTTAACGAGAGGCTCTCAAGCATTCTAGCCGACACCCAAGATAGGTTTCTCACCATTTGGGAACCATGGATACAATACGCCTGGCCTAATGCTCCACCGGGATTGCTCAACTAGATAAGTCATGTCTGGAAGAGGTGTCTTGGTTAATGGCAGTCACACAGTAATGAGGGGGCACTAACTCATCCTGTTCCCCTTTAAGTCCCAATAAGGCATTAAGAATGGGCGCTGGGCCTGCTGTAGAAGCCGTGTATTTGATAATCAGTTTGGGGTCTGACAGTAAAATCACCTCGTACCCACTTAACCTCTGTACTGACATGTGTTAGGTATGTACATTCTTTAGGTGATATGACACATTGGGGGAAGTGTGCAGGGTCATTAGGTGACCTCAACCACCATAACACATGATGTCAGTGCCCTGAGACATGCAGGCATGCCCTGAACCTGTGTAGGCATGCCTTAAATGCCACTGGACTTAAAGTGGACCAACACCCAGGATTTTGACTATCCTGGGTATTGGTCCACTTCCCCGGGGCACCCCGATCGGGGGTGCCCCGCTGTGTGAAACCCCCCAGAAAGCCCCCAAAACTCACCTCTCCCCGCTCCCACGTGGCCGCGCCGTCCAATCGGCGCCGACGGACAAGCTGATTGACAGCGACGTACAAGCAGCTTGCCCGCCGGCGCCTCCCGCGCGTCACTCTTGACGTGTGCGTGCCCGCGCCGGCCATTCAGAGACGGCCCGCGCGGGCGCGCGCACGTCTAGAGGAGCGCGAGTGAGGCGGCGGTGGCGGAAGCAGCGGCTGGAGAGGTAAGGTTTTTCAGGGGTTTTGGGGGGTTTACACCCCACGGGACATCCCGATCTCGGATGTCCCGCGGTGTGTGAGGTGATCGGCCCGGGAATCTTGTAGATTCCCGGGCCGATCACCTCAGGGTGTTGGGCCACTTTAATTTGCCTCCGTGCTCCTGAGCTAACACCCCAGCCATGGTTTTACAATTCTCCCTAGCAAACCAATGAAACATTTTTCCATAATCTGGGAGACCACGTCCAGGCATGCATATAAGAGCATTTTTTTAATCCACAAAGGCATTACACATTTCCTCAGACCATTTTATCGTGTCAGGCTGATCAGCAAGCGTGTGGCCTCTCAAGATGCTGTCATAAAAATAACCATCAGGTATCCATTGGTGGCAGTAACCAATCATGCCAAGAAATGTTAGCATATCTTTCTTGGCCTGTGGGTGGGGCAGACCCACAATGGCAGCAATTCTCTTTGGGATCATTTGGCTCTGGCCTTTAGACAACACAAAACCAAAATATTCAACCTTCTCCTGACACCATTGCATTTTATCTTTAGACACTTTAAAATCACTTGCACAAAGGGTTTGCAGTAACCCTACACCATCCTTCCAGCCGGTCTCCCTGGTTCTGCTGCAAAGTAGGAGGTCATCCGCATAAGTAAATGGCTGCTGTTAAAGAATGATCACAGCGTTGTTTCGAGTGAGTCAAATTGATAAGATAGGAGCTGCCACAGAATGAGTTAAATCTAAAAGTCACGTGACTCATGTTGCCCAATGAATAATTCGGTGGATGGCGATGAAATGCGTCGGGCGGAGCTACGCAGGATCACGTGACCGCTTGGTATCGGAGTAGTGTCGGGACCCAAGGCCCGGGGGAAAGACGCGTTGTGGATACTAGTGAGAGGAGGCGTAAGAAACCGCTCTGCCTCGCCTTCTGGTTTACTTATATGTGTGTGGATTTTATTGATCTGGTAAGCAGTTTTTCAAGGACCGCAGGATAGCTGTTGATTACTAGAAACAATATCACGCTATGGTGCAGTGTTTTTATTCTCTTTTTTTACATGTCATCTTGTTTTAAATAAACCGTCGATGGTTTCTAACATTGCTTAATGTGCGATCATTTGTATATGCCCATGCTGAGAGGAATCGATTAAGGCATTGGGTTGTCATATTCTAAATCCATGATATTGGAGCCATTAAAGTGGAATGAAACTGATTATTAATCCAAAGCGATTTCTCTATTGGGGAGCTGGTATGTGATTTTATCCATAGGTGGAGGGATTATTGCACCAACTGAAAGAAGATAAATTGAAAAAATAATTTCACTGGGTGAAAAAAAACTATTATTTTTGGAGGCATCTCACTGAGCATATATGTATATACGGACTGTGGTGTATATATTTTTGGCATTTGTGCAAAAGAAAGACTGTTTGTGACACCAGCCCACTGCTCAGAGTGAGAGATTATAATTTGAATATTAACACAATTTTTTGTTTGCGTGGTTTTGAGGAAATCTTTATTTCTTTATTTTACCAGAACCGAACCAAACTGGGGTGTTCACGCCTTAAGCGTTTTGCGGAGCAAAATGGCAAAAACTATGGGGTACTCGATAAATCCCTGTAGCAATCGATTCCAACAGATCTGTTCTCCCCCGTAAAATGCATTCCTTAAATCCAGAACAATAAATATTCCTGCATCATTAGGTTTGGAGGTCAACAAGATAGGTACATCAGGGACCATGGAAGCAATTGGCACTACCAAGTTGATTGGCCTCAAATCTTCTAAAAATCGGAATTGGCCATCTGCTTTCCTTATAGGGTTGATATGTGTATTGAAATCACTCTTTCCAATATGCCTTCTTTGAGGAAGTGCTGAAAAATAGGCTTTATGCCTTCCTCTTTTTCCTTTGACAAAGGGTACTGTTTGTGATACACAAGGCCTACACCTGGTTTTAAGGTGGCATGATATGGGGTGCAGTCCACAAAACCCCATCCCATGGACCCTTGGCCCAAAGTCTTTTATCTGAATTTAACTGTTCGAGAGAAGCTGGCATACAAGTGTAAAAAGTATCCCTTGTTTCCTTTAAGAGGGGCAGAATTTGTGGTCTAACAATCATTCCTCCCTACTTGTTTGTGTCTATACTAATTCCCAACTTGCCCATGTAAGTTAATAGGGCAATGGGTACAATCTTAAAGGAATGTTGCACCCACTTCCGCACATTTTGTACACTTTTAACAGTCAGAGGGGGTCTGGAAGGTCTTGGTTAGTATCTCATTTATCCCTATAAAAGGCTCAGCATCAGTCATTGGTCCCCTGTAATAATCTCTACATAACACGCTGCACGTAGCGCCGCTATCCACCAACATTGGCATAACTTCATCATTGATTTCTAAATGAACTATTGGAGCCACCTCTGGGGCACTGTCACTGGTTATTCTGTTGTGACCAGTTAATGGGGTAATTGACAGTCACACCCTGTGGCTGCTGTCCCTTTCCTGGGTTTTATGCCTGTGGTTGGGTTTGGGGCTGTGTTTTAATCTCATTGTTGTATGTCGACATCTGGAAAGGGGCATTGCGCCTTCCAGTGTCTGAGAGCACCACACCTGAAACAACCTGTTTTCTGTGTGAAAATTCCTCTATTCATTCCCCTTCCTCTGAAAACTCTTCCACAGAAGCCTCCTCTATTTTCAAAGCGTCACCCACTCTTCCTTGTACCCTGTCCCTGCCAGTGGAGTTGAGTGGGGTTTTTAACTGTCAAAACATCCTGCAGCTTCCTTTTCTATAAAAGCTTCCTGAAATTGATGTTGGTTTAGAACAGTCCAGTCATAAATAGGCTATTTTTACTCTCTAGATTTGCTAGGTCTAGGTCTGGATAAGGATGGTTTGCATTTCCCTGCTCAGACCCAGTACGCTGTCATGAACCCAAATGTAATTAAATCTCTTCCAAAATTCTACTGCTGATTCTCCGTACTTTTGTTTACATGCAGTGGCAGTGACCAGGGTAGATTTGCCAGGGAACATTATATCAAATTCCCTTTCCCACATTAGCCTTTGACCCCTTTCAGTTAAAAAGGCATATTCTTTGCGATTTACATCTGCCTCCTGAACATTACTATTACTATTTCATGTCTTCTTGTGTGTAATTCCTTCCTTCGGGGACTAATGGTGGGTTTTGGATAGTGTTCAGTTATATGATCTATATTAGGGATGAGCGAATTGATCCGGACGAACCCGGATTCGATCCGAATTTCAGGAAAAATTCGATTCGGATCGAATCCGAATTTCCCCGCGATTCGATCGCTCGAAGTTTTCCTTTAACATCCATTCATTTACATTACAGGCATTCTAAGATGGCGGACGGGACATGTCCAGACATCAACCCCGCGCCAGTGCAAGCTGGGACAGTCACATGCAGCCTATCAGCAGCCAGCAAGCCCGGTGACGTCACAGCGGTATTTAAGGCCGGCCATCTTGCTTTCCTGCCTCATTTCTCTATTGCATTCGTGAGAGACAGAACGCTGTGTAGCTGAGGGAGAGACAGTTAGACAGTTAGACAGGCAGGGACAGACAGGGACAGGCTGGAGACAGGCAGGAGACAGACAGGAGACAGACAGAAAGTCAGCGAAAAACAGGGAAAGGAAGGGAAAATCGGAGGCTGTCAGTTTTTTTTTTTTTTTTCATCCAGCCTGACAGGCTTTGTTAGCGTTTTCAGGCTGCTTATACTAACTAACTGTGCATATATACTGAACTGATCTTAAGTCTGCTGTGAGGCATCCCATTCTGTGACTACAGCAGCCTCTGTTTAAGACCATATAACCATTTGCTCTTATTATATTTGAAATTAGGCCTGATAAAGACACTTTTGCTGGGCATAGCACTACTTGTCCCTGCCAGGGCATCCCATTCTGTGACTAAAGCAGCCTCTGTTTAAGACCATATAACCATTTGCTCTTATTATATTTGAAATTAGCCTGATAAAGACACTTTTGCTGGGCATAGCACTACTTGTCCCTGCCAGGGCATCCCATTCTGTGACTAAAGCAGCCTCTGTTTAAGACCATATAACCATTTGCTCTTATTATATTTGAAATTAGCCTGATAAAGACACTTTTGCTGGGCATAGTACTACTGGATCTTTTTTGGGGGCATCCCATTCTGTGACTACAGCAGCCTCTGTTTAAGACCATATAACCATTTGCTCTTATTATATTTGAAATTAGGCCTGATAAAGACACTTTTGCTGGGCATAGCACTACTTGTCCCTGCCAGGGCATCCCATTCTGTGACTAAAGCAGCCTCTGTTTAAGACCATATAACCATTTGCTCTTATTATATTTGAAATTAGCCTGATAAAGACACTTTTGCTGGGCATAGCACTACTTGTCCCTGCCAGGGCATCCCATTCTGTGACTAAAGCAGCCTCTGTTTAAGACCATATAACCATTTGCTCTTATTATATTTGAAATTAGCCTGATAAAGACACTTTTGCTGGGCATAGTACTACTGGATCTTTTTTGGGGGCATCCCATTCTGTGACTACAGCAGCCTCTGTTTAAGACCATATAACCATTTGCTCTTATTATATTTGAAATTAGGCCTGATAAAGACACTTTTGCTGGGCATAGCACTACTTGTCCCTGCCAGGGCATCCCATTCTGTGACTAAAGCAGCCTCTGTTTAAGACCATATAACCATTTGCTCTTATTATATTTGAAATTAGGCCTGATAAAGACACTTTTGCTGGGCATAGCACTACTTGTCCCTGCCAGGGCATCCCATTCTGTGACTAAAGCAGCCTCTGTTTAAGACCATATAACCATTTGCTCTTATTATATTTGAAATTAGGCCTGATAAAGACACTTTTGCTGGGCATAGTACTACTGGATCTTTTTTGGGGGCATCCCATTCTGTGACTACAGCAGCCTCTGTTTGAGACCATATAACCATTTGCTCTTATTATATTTGAAATTAGGCCTGATAAAGACACTTTTGCTGGGCATAGCACTACTTGTCCCTGCCAGGGCATCCCATTCTGTGACTAAAGCAGCCTCTGTTTAAGACCATATAACCATTTGCTCTTATTATATTTGAAATTAGGCCTGATAAAGACACTTTTGCTGGGCATAGTACTACTGGATCTTTTTTGGGGGCATCCCATTCTGTGACTACAGCAGCCTCTGTTTAAGACCATATAACCATTTGCTCTTATTATATTTGAAATTAGGCCTGATAAAGACACTTTTGCTGGGGATAGCACTACTTGTCCCTGCCAGGGCATCCCATTCTGTGACTAAAGCAGCCTCTGTTTAAGACCATATAACCATTTGCTCTTATTATATTTGAAATTAGGCCTGATAAAGACACTTTTGCTGGGCATAGTACTACTGGATCTTTTTTGGGGGCATCCCATTCTGTGACTACAGCAGCCTCTGTTTAAGACCATATAACCATTTGCACTTATTATAATTGAAATTAGGCCTGATAAGGACACTTTTGCTGGGCATAGCACTACTTGTCCCTGCCAGGGCATCCCATTCTGTGACTAAAGCAGCCTCTGTTTAAGACCATATAACCATTTGCTCTTATTATATTTGAAATTAGGCCTAATAAAGACACTTTTGCTGGGCATAGCACTACTTGTCCCTGCCAGGGCATCCCATTCTGTGACTAAAGCAGCCTCTGTTTAAGACCATATAACCATTTGCTCTTATTATATTTGAAATTAGGCCTGATAAAGACACTTTTGCTGGGCATAGCACTACTTGTCCCTGCCAGGGCATCCCATTCTGTGACTAAAGCAGCCTCTGTTTAAGACCATATAACCATTTGCTTTTATTATATTTGAAATTAGGCCTGATAAAGACACTTTTGCTGGGCATAGTACTACTGGATCTTTTTTGGGGGCATCCCATTCTGTGACTACAGCAGCCTCTGTTTAAGACCATATAACCATTTGCTCTTATTATATTTGAAATTAGGCCTGATAAAGACACTTTTGCTGGGCATAGCACTACTTGTCCCTGCCAGGGCATCCCATTCTGTGACTAAAGCAGCCTCTGTTTAAGACCATATAACCATTTGCTCTTATTATATTTGAAATTAGCCTGATAAAGACACTTTTGCTGGGCATAGTACTTCTGGATCTTTTTTGGGGGCATCCCATTCTGTGACTACAGCAGCCTCTGTTTAAGACCATATAACCATTTGCACTTATTATAATTGAAATTAGGCCTGATAAAGACACTTTTGCTGGGCATAGTACTTCTGGACCCTGCCAGGGCATCCCATTCTGTGACTAAAGCAGCCTCTGTTTAAGACCATATAACCATTTGCTCTTATTATATTTGAAATTAGGCCTGATAAAGACACTTTTGCTGGGCATAGCACTACTTGTCCCTGCCAGGGCATCCCATTCTGTGACTAAAGCAGCCTCTGTTTAAGACCATATAACCATTTGCTCTTATTATATTTGAAATTAGGCCTGATAAAGACACTTTTGCTGGGCATAGTACTACTGGATCTTTTTTGGGGGCATCCCATTCTGTGACTACAGCAGCCTCTGTTTAAGACCATATAACCATTTGCACTTATTATAATTGAAATTAGGCCTGATAAAGACACTTTTGCTGGGCATAGCACTACTTGTCCCTGCCAGGGCATCCCATTCTGTGACTAAAGCAGCCTCTGTTTAAGACCATATAACCATTTGCTCTTATTATATTTGAAATTAGGCCTGATAAAGACACTTTTGCTGGGCATAGCACTACTTGTCCCTGCCAGGGCATCCCATTCTGTAACTAAAGCAGCCTCTGTTTAAGACCATATAACCATTTGCTCTTATTATATTTGAAATTAGGCCTGATAAAGACACTTTTGCTGGGCATAGCACTACTTGTCCCTGCCAGGGCATCCCATTCTGTGACTAAAGCAGCCTCTGTTTAAGACCATATAACCATTTGCTCTTATTATATTTGAAATTAGCCTGATAAAGACACTTTTGCTGGGCATAGTACTACTGGATCTTTTTTGGGGGCATCCCATTCTGTGACTACAACAGCCTCTGTTTAAGACCATATAACCATTTGCACTTATTATAATTGAAATTAGGCCTGATAAAGACACTTTTGCTGGGCATAGCACTACTTGTCCCTGCCAGGGCATCCCATTCTGTGACTAAAGCAGCCTCTGTTTAAGACCATATAACCATTTGCTCTTATTATATTTGAAATTAGGCCTGATAAAGACACTTTTGCTGGGCATAGTACTACTGGATCTTTTTTGGGGGCATCCCATTCTGTGACTACAGCAGCCTCTGTTTAAGACCATATAACCATTTGCTCTTATTATATTTGAAATTAGGCCTGATAAAGACACTTTTGCTGGGCATAGCACTACTTGTCCCTGCCAGGGCATCCCATTCTGTGACTAAAGCAGCCTCTGTTTAAGACCATATAACCATTTGCTCTTATTTTATTTGAAATTAGCCTGATAAAGACACTTTTGCTGGGCATAGTACTACTGGATCTTTTTTGGGGGCATCCCATTCTGTGACTAAAGCAGCCTCTGTTTAAGACCATATAACCATTTGCTCTTATTATATTTGAAATTAGCCTGATAAAGACACTTTTGCTGGGCATAGTACTTCTGGATCTTTTTTGGGGGCATCCCATTCTGTGACTACAGCAGCCTCTGTTTAAGACCATATAACCATTTGCACTTATTATAATTGAAATTAGGCCTGATAAAGACACTTTTGCTGGGCATAGTACTTCTGGACCCTGCCAGGGCATCCCATTCTGTGACTAAAGCAGCCTCTGTTTAAGACCATATAACCATTTGCTCTTATTATATTTGAAATTAGGCCTGATAAAGACACTTTTGCTGGGCATAGCACTACTTGTCCCTGCCAGGGCATCCCATTCTGTGACTAAAGCAGCCTCTGTTTAAGACCATATAACCATTTGCTCTTATTATATTTGAAATTAGGCCTGATAAAGACACTTTTGCTGGGCATAGCACTACTTGTCCCTGCCAGGGCATCCCATTCTGTGACTAAAGCAGCCTCTGTTTAAGACCATATAACCATTTGCTCTTATTATATTTGAAATTAGCCTGATAAAGACACTTTTGCTGGGCATAGTACTACTGGATCTTTTTTGGGGGCATCCCATTCTGTGACTACAGCAGCCTCTGTTTAAGACCATATAACCATTTGCACTTATTATAATTGAAATTAGGCCTGATAAAGACACTTTTGCTGGGCATAGCACTACTTGTCCCTGCCAGGGCATCCCATTCTGTGACTAAAGCAGCCTCTGTTTAAGACCATATAACCATTTGCTCTTATTATATTTGATATTAGGCCTGATAAAGACACTTTTGCTGGGCATAGTACTACTGGATCTTTTTTGGGGGCATCCCATTCTGTGACTACAGCAGCCTCTGTTTAAGACCATATAACCATTTGCTCTTATTATATTTGAAATTAGGCCTGATAAAGACACTTTTGCTGGGCATAGTACTTCTGGACCCTGCCAGGGCATCCCATTCTGTGACTAAAGCAGCCTCTGTTTAAGACCATATAACCATTTGCTCTTATTATATTTGAAATTAGGCCTGATAAAGACACTTTTGCTGGGCATAGTACTACTGGATCTTTTTTGGGGGCATCCCATTCTGTGACCAAAGCAGCCTCTGTTTAAGACCATATAACCATTTGCTCTTATTATATTTGAAATTAGGCCTGATAAAGACACTTTTGCTGGGCATAGCACTACTTGTCCCTGCCAGGGCATCCCATTCTGTGACTAAAGCAGCCTCTGTTTAAGACCATATAACCATTTGCTCTTATTATATTTGAAATTAGGCCTGATAAAGACACTTTTGCTGGGCATAGCACTACTTGTCCCTGCCAGGGCATCCCATTCTGTGACTAAAGCAGCCTCTGTTTAAGACCATATAACCATTTGCTCTTATTATATTTGAAATTAGGCCTGATAAAGACACTTTTGCTGGGCATAGTACTTCTGGACCCTGCCAGGGCATCCCATTCTGTGACTAAAGCAGCCTCTGTTTAAGACCATATAACCATTTGCTCTTATTATATTTGAAATTAGGCCTGATAAAGACACTTTTGCTGGGCATAGTACTACTGGATCTTTTTTGGGGGCATCCCATTCTGTGACTACAGCAGCCTCTGTTTAAGACCATATAACCATTTGCTCTTATTATATTTGAAATTAGGCCTGATAAAGACACTTTTGCTGGGCATAGCACTACTTGTCCCTGCCAGGGCATCCCATTCTGTGACTAAAGCAGCCTCTGTTTAAGACCATATAACCATTTGCTCTTATTATATTTGAAATTAGGCCTGATAAAGACACTTTTGCTGGGCATAGCACTACTTGTCCCTGCCAGGGCATCCCATTCTGTGACTAAAGCAGCCTCTGTTTAAGACCATATAACCATTTGCTCTTATTATATTTGAAATTAGGCCTGATAAAGACACTTTTGCTGGGCATAGTACTTCTGGACCCTGCCAGGGCATCCCATTCTGTGACTAAAGCAGCCTCTGTTTAAGACCATATAACCATTTGCTCTTATTATATTTGAAATTAGGCCTGATAAAGACACTTTTGCTGGGCATAGCACTACTTGTCCCTGCCAGGGCATCCCATTCTGTGACTAAAGCAGCCTCTGTTTAAGACCATATAACCATTTGCTCTTATTATATTTGAAATTAGGCCTGATAAAGACACTTTTGCTGGGCATAGTACTTCTGGACCCTGCCAGGGCATCCCATTCTGTGACTAAAGCAGCCTCTGTTTAAGACCATATAACCATTTGCTCTTATTATATTTGAAATTAGGCCTGATAAAGACACTTTTGCTGGGCATAGTACTACTGGATCTTTTTTGGGGGCATCCCATTCTGTGACTACAGCAGCCTCTGTTTAAGACCATATAACCATTTGCTCTTATTATATTTGAAATTAGGCCTGATAAAGACACTTTTGCTGGGCATAGCACTACTTGTCCCTGCCAGGGCATCCCATTCTGTGACTAAAGCAGCCTCTGTTTAAGACCATATAACCATTTGCTCTTATTATATTTGAAATTAGGCCTGATAAAGACACTTTTGCTGGGCATAGCACTACTTGTCCCTGCCAGGGCATCCCATTCTGTGACTAAAGCAGCCTCTGTTTAAGACCATATAACCATTTGCTCTTATTATATTTGAAATTAGGCCTGATAAAGACACTTTTGCTGGGCATAGTACTTCTGGACCCTGCCAGGGCATCCCATTCTGTGACTAAAGCAGCCTCTGTTTAAGACCATATAACCATTTGCTCTTATTATATTCGAAATTAGGCCTGATAAAGACACTTTTGCTGGGCATAGCACTACTTGTCCCTGCCAGGGCATCCCATTCTGTGACTAAAGCAGCCTCTGTTTAAGACCATATAACCATTTGCTCTTATTATATTTGAAATTAGGCCTGATAAAGACACTTTTGCTGGGCATAGTACTTCTGGACCCTGCCAGGGCATCCCATTCTGTGACTAAAGCAGCCTCTGTTTAAGACCATATAACCATTTGCTCTTATTATATTTGAAATTAGGCCTGATAAAGACACTTTTGCTGGGCATAGCACTACTTGTCCCTGCCAGGGCATCCCATTCTGTGACTAAAGCAGCCTCTGTTTAAGACCATATAACCATTTGCTGTTATTATATTTGAAATTAGGCCTGATAAAGACACTTTTGCTGGGCATAGTACTACTGGATCTTTTTTGGGGGCATCCCATTCTGTGACTACAGCAGCCTCTGTTTAAGACCATATAACCATTTGCACTTATTATAATTGAAATTAGCCCTGATAAAGACACTTTTGCTGTGCATAGGCTCACTGCTGCCTGCCAGGTGCACTTCTGTTGAGGCATCCCATTCTGTAACATAGCATACCCCTCTTTATTTACACTAAGCAGCTCTCTTATTTACACTAAGCAGGCCTGTTGGAGGCTGAGTGTTACTGCTCACTTTTGGTGTGCATTATATTCTGTTTCATATAGACCCACCGCTGCCCGGGGGATCTTAAAATATCACCTACTACCACGCCAGTTAGACTATGTCGGGCAGACAAGTGCCTGGAAGTGAAAAGAGGAGTGGCAGAGGCCAAGATTCCGCAGGCAGAGCTCGCATCAGACTGGGGGCCAGTAGCAGCAGGAGTCACGCTGAGAGACCTAATCTGCCAGTATCTGCTAGCGGTCGGGTCTCCACCAGTAACGCATCTGCCGTGGTAGATTGGTTGACGCGCTCATCAACAACATCATCACAACTTACGTCTGAGACCCCCAGTCTAGGGTCGGTAGGTTCCTCTGACACAACCCTGAGTTGGCATGCCCCGAGAGCAGTCCCTGTCCTCCCATTGCCTCTGTCCTACGCCGTTCCCTCCCCCAGCGACGTATCCTATGCTTTGGGTTCAGCTCCACTCTTTAGTGAGGAGGACCATCAAATAGAGGACAGTCAGCAGCTACTGCCCAGCCAAGAAATGGAGGTGGCTTCTCTAGCTAGGCAGACAAATAGTGATGTGGACAGTGTCGTGGGTGCTGCGAGCGTTCCAGCTCCTGCGCCAGACACTGTTGACGAATCCACGAACATCAGTGACGTACAGCCACAACTCGGTGATGATGATGATGACGATGAAGCCGATCGCACTTGGGAGCCGGGTGATGAAGGGGCTTCATCGTCATCATCAGGAGAAGAGGGGCGCAGGTTGCCCCGGAGTCAGCAGCTGAGGCAGCAAGGTGGTAGCAGTCAGCATGGGGGCACAATTCCAAAGGCTGGAGCCGGCCGGGGTAGAGCACCTGCTGTGCAGCAGTCTACCTTATCGGGAGGTAGTGGAGCAGGGGTTCCTGGAGTTGGCAACAGCAGCAGTGAATCAGTGAGGCCAGGGGGTGGGAAAAGTAGCTACTCGGCAGTGTGGCAGTTTTTCCTGAGGCATCCGCAGGAGGGTAACATGGCCACATGCAAGATATGTAGGCAAAAGGTGAAGCGTGGCCAGGGTCCAAATGTTGGCACCACGGCCCTGCGTCAACATATGATGCGTCACCATAAAACGACCTGGGAGAACCGAGGCTCCCAAGGGGTGGTCCAGTCTGCTTCCTCACCAAGTGAGCTCCCAATTTCTGCCAGCCAAGGCTCCAGCACCTCAGCCGAAGGCAGCTGTGCGTCATACCCATCCTCTGTCGCTCCTGCTCCTCCTCCTCCTCCTCCAAGTCATGCATCCCGCCAGCAATCCATCAGCGAAGCCATGTCCAAGAGACAGCAGTATGCGCCCACTCATCCTACGGCGCAGAAGCTGAATGTGCTCCTGTCCAAGTTGCTGGTGCTGCAGTCGCTCCCTTTTCAGGTGGTGGAATCTGCACCTTTCAGAGAACTGATGGCTTGTGCCGAGCCGAGGTGGAGAGTCCCAAGCCGTCATTTCTTTGCCAAGAAGGCAGTACCAGCGCTGCACACTTTTGTTGAACAGAAGGTGGGCCAGTCCTTGAGCCTGTCGGTGTGTAGCAAAATACATGGCAGCGCCGACATCTGGAGCTGTAACTACGGTCAGGGGCAGTACATGTCGTTTACGGCCCACTGGGTGAATGTGGTCCCTTTGCAGCAGCAACTTGGACAGGTCACGCCGCTTCGGCCTCCGCGCTCTCTGCCCATTGGACCTGTGACACCGTGCGACTCGGCCTCCTCATCCTCCGCCATCTCCTCACCCTCCACTGTAGGCTCAAGTCTCAGTGCCCCTCCAGTCTACCATGTGTGCAGGGCACGGAGGTGTCACGCAGTGCTTCACATGGTTTGTCTTGGCGAACGGAGTCACACAGGGGAGGAACTGCTTAAATGTATTCATCAGGAAATCCAAACATGGCTTACTCCGAGAAAACTTAAAATGGGAATCATGGTTACCGACAATGGGAAGAACATTTTGTCTGCGCTGCGCCAAGGAAGCCTGACCCATGCCCCCTGCATGGCTCACGTCTTCAATCTGGTTGTCAAGCGGTTTCTGAAGTGTTCCCCCCATCTGCAAGACATCCTAAGGAAACTTTGCATGCACTTCAGCCACTCCTACACCGCCAAACACACCCTTCTTGAGCTACAGCGTCAGAATGGTATCCCCCAACATAGTCTGATTTGCGATGTTTCCACCCGTTGGAATTCCACCCTTCACATGTTGGACCGATTATATGAACAGAGAAAAGCCATCACGGATTTCCTGATGATCCAAGCAGATAGGGGGACTCCCCTGTGTAACTTCAATGTCAACCAGTGGCAGCTCATACGTGACACCTGCCGTTTGCTCAGGCCCTTTGAGGAAGCCACTTTATTTGTCAGTCGGCAGGATTACGGGATGAACGACGTGATTCCACTGCTTCATGTACTACAGCACATGTTGGAAACCATGGCTGGTCAGGGCACTGGAGACATGGCGTTTACATCTTACGGCCACATGAACCCCGTTGGAGCTGAACTGGAGGAGGAGGAGGAAGAGGAGGAGGAGGAGTTGCCCAGCGAAACACAGTTTAGGCTTGGCGAAATGGCTGGTTTATCTAGTCAGCGGACAGGAGAGGAGGAGCAGGAGCAGCCAGAGGAGCTAGAGGTTTTTGAGGAAGGCGAGACAGAGGACCCGGGCACACCGTGGCAGTATGCAGTGGAGATGGAGACAGGTAGTCCATCCGAGTCACTTGCGCAAATGGCACGAAGCATGCTCACGTGCTTGCGTAGTGACCCCAGAATTGTTTCCATCTGTCGGCGGGATGACTTCTGGCTGTCCACCTTATTGGACCCTCGCTTCCGGCACAAAATGGGGGCATTTTTTAAACCCACCGAGAGGGAGGACAAACTCAACTACTACAAAGACATTCTACGTAGGCAGTTGGCCGATGCCTATCTGCGCCATGGTCCATACTCTCGCAGGTCTGACTCGAGGGGACCTCTGCGCTCACCTTCCACTGCCATGGCCGCTGGGGGGGTTGGCAGGAGCAGCAGCAGCAGCTCCATCAGCAGCAGCAGCCTCAGTCTTCAGTCGCTAATGAGTAGCTTTCTACACCCGCATAGTGAGGCTACTCATGAGCAGCAGGAAGACCTGGAGCAGGACCTCAACCAGCAGGTCATGTCATACTTTGACATGACCATGCCAACACACCTTGAGGATCCGCTGGACTTCTGGGCAGCCAAACTTGATTTGTGGCCGCAACTAGCAGAGTTTGCCCTGGAAAAGCTGTCCTGCCCGGCAAGTAGCGTGCCATCTGAGCGGGTGTTTAGTGCGGCGGGGGCCATAGTTACGGCGAGGAGAACTCGTCTGTCAACTAAAAATGTGGAGAGACTCACCTTTGTCAAAATGAATCAGGGATGGATCAGCCAGGATTTCCACCCACCAATGCCTGATGCATGCGACTAGATTCAGCATGGTGCCACGTTTTACACTTTCCAAATGGTGCAAAACATATTTATGTCTTTAGGCCATTTTTTGGGCTCCTGCTGCTGCTGCTGCCAACTTCTGCCAACTCCAGGGTGTGATTCATCCAATTGTTGGGCTCCTGAAGCCAACCCCAGTGTCTCTTTAAAGTAATATTTGGGCTCCTGCTGCTGCTGCTGCTGTCAACTCCTGCCAACTCCAGGGTGTGATTCATCCAATTTTTGGGCTCCTGAAGCCAACTCCAGTGTATATTTGGGCTCCTGCTGCTGCTGCTGTCAACTCCTGCCAACTCCAGGGTGTGATTCATCCAATTTTTGGGCTCCTGAAGCCAACTCCAGTGTATATTTGGGCTCCTGCTGCTGCTGCTGTCAACTCCTGCCAACTCCAGGGTGTGATTCATCCAATTTTTGGGCTCCTGAAGCCAACTCCAGTGTATATTTGGGCTCTTGTTGCTGCTGCTGCCAACTTCTGCCAACTCCAGGGTGTGATTCATCCAATTTTTGGGCTCCTGAGGCCAACCCCAGGGTCTCTTTAAAGTAATATTTGGGCTCCTGCTGCTGCCAACTCCAGGGTGTGTTTTATCCAATTTTTGGGCTCCTGAAGCCAACTCCAGTGTATATTTGGGCTCCTGCTGCTGCTGCTGCAAACTTCTGCCAACTCCAGGGTGTGATTCATCAAATTTTTGGGCTCCTGAGGCCAACCCCAGGGTCTCTTTAAAGTAATATTTGGGCTCCTGCTGCTGCCAACTCCAGGGTGTGATTCATCCAATTTTTGGGCTCCTGAGGCCAACCCCAGGGTCTCTTTAAAGTAATATTTGGGCTCCTGCTGCTGCCAACTCCAGGGTGTGATTCATCCAATTTTTGGGCTCCTGAGGCCAACCCCAGGGTCTCTTTAAAGTAATATTTGGGCTCCTGCTGCTGCTGCTGTCAACTCCTGCCAACTCCAGGGTGTGATTCATCCAATTTTTGGGCTCCTGAAGCCAACTCCAGTGTATATTTGGGCTCCTGCTGCTGCTGCTGTCAACTCCTGCCAACTCCAGGGTGTGATTCATCCAATTTTTGGGCTCCTGAAGCCAACTCCAGTGTATATTTGGGCTCCTGCTGCTGCTGCTGTCAACTCCTGCCAACTCCAGGGTGTGATTCATCCAATTTTTGGGCTCCTGAAGCCAACTCCAGTGTATATTTGGGCTCCTGCTGCTGCTGCTGCCAACTTCTGCCAACTCCAGGGTGTGATTCATCCAATTTTTGGGCTCCTGAGGCCAACCCCAGGGTCTCTTTAAAGTAATATTTGGGCTCCTGCTGCTGCCAACTCCAGGGTGTGATTCATCCAATTTTTGGGCTCCTGAGGCCAACCCCAGGGTCTCTTTAAAGTAATATTTGGGCTCCTGCTGCTGCTGCTGCTGCTGTCAACTCCTGCCAACTCCAGGGTGTGATTCATCCAATTTTTGGGCTCCTGAGGCCAACCCCAGGGTCTCTTTAAAGTAATATTTGGGCTCCTGCTGCTGCTGCTGCCAACTCCAGGGTGTGATTCATCCAATTTTTGGGCTCCTGAAGCCAACCCCAGTGTCTCTGTTAAGTAATGTTTGGGCTCCTGCTGCTGCTGTCAACTCCTGCCAACTCCAGGGTGTGATTCATCCAATTTTTGGGCTCCTGAAGCCAACTCCAGTGTATATTTGGGCTCCTGCTGCTGCTGCCAACTTCTGCCAACTCCAGGGTGTGATTCATCCAATTTTTGGGCTCCTGAAGCCAACTCCAGTGTATATTTGGGCTCCTGCTGCTGCCGCTGCCAACTTCTGCCAACTCCAGGGTTTGATTCATCCAATTTTTGGGCTCCTGAGGCCAACCCCAGGGTCTCTTTAAAGTAATATTTGGGCTCCTGCTGCTGCCAACTCCAGGGTGTGATTCATCCAATTTTTGGGCTCCTGAGGCCAACCCCAGGGTCTCTTTAAAGTAATATTTGGGCTCCTGCTGCTGCTGCTGCTGTCAACTCCTGCCAACTCCAGGGTGTGATTCATCCAATTTTTGGGCTCCTGAAGCCAACCCCAGTGTATATTTGGGCTCCTGCTGCTGCTGCTGCCAACTTCTGCCAACTCCAGGGTGTGATTCATCCAATTTTTGGGCTCCTGAGGCCAACCCCAGGGTCTCTTTAAAGTAATATTTGGGCTCCTGCTGCTGCCAACTCCAGGGTGTGATTCATCCAATTTTTGGGCTCCTGAGGCCAACCCCAGGGTCTCTTTAAAGTAATATTTGGGCTCCTGCTGCTGCTGCTGCTGCTGTCAACTCCTGCCAACTCCAGGGTGTGATTCATCCAATTTTTGGGCTCCTGAAGCCAACTCCAGTGTATATTTGGGCTCCTGCTGCTGCTGCTGCCAACTCCTGCCAACTCCAGGGTGTGATTCATCCAATTTTTGGGCTCCTGAAGCCAACTCCAGTGTATATTTGGGCTCCTGCTGCTGCTGCTGTCAACTCCTGCCAACTCCAGGGTGTGATTCATCCAATTTTTGGGCTCCTGAAGCCAACTCCAGTGTATATTTGGGCTCCTGCTGCTGCTGCTGCCAACTTCTGCCAACTCCAGGGTGTGATTCATCCAATTTTTGGGCTCCTGAGGCCAACCCCAGGGTCTCTTTAAAGTAATATTTGGGCTCCTGCTGCTGCCAACTCCAGGGTTTGATTCATCCAATTTTTGGGCTCCTGAGGCCAACCCCAGGGTCTCTTTAATGTAATATTTGGGCTCCTGCTGCTGCTGTCAACTCCTGCCAACTCCAGGGTGTGATTCATCCAATTTTTGGGCTCCTGAAGCCAACCCCAGTGTCTCTTTTAAGTAATGTTTGGGCTCCTGCTGCTGCTGTCAACTCCTGCCAACTCCAGGGTGTGATTCATCCAATTTTTGGGCTCCTGAGGCCAACCCCAGGGTCTCTTTAAAGTAATATTTGGGCTCCTGCTGCTGCCAACTCCAGGGTGTGATTCATCCAATTTTTGGGCTCCTGAGGCCAACCCCAGGGTCTCTTTAATGTAATATTTGGGCTCCTGCTGCTGCTGTCAACTCCTGCCAACTCCAGGGTGTGATTCATCCAATTTTTGGGCTCCTGAAGCCAACCCCAGTGTCTCTTTTAAGTAATGTTTGGGCTCCTGCTGCTGCTGTCAACTCCTGCCAACTCCAGGGTGTGATTCATCCAATTTTTGGGCTCCTGAAGCCAACCCCAGTGTCTCTTTTAAGTAATGTTTGGGCTCCTGCTGCTGCTGCCAACTTCTGCCAACTCCAGGGTGTGATTCATCCAATTTTTGGGCTCCTGAGGCCAACCCCAGTGTCTCTTTAAAGTAATATTTGGGCTCCTGCTGCTGCTGCTGCCAACTCCAGGGTGTGATTCATCCAATTTTTGGGCTCCTGAAGCCAACCCCAGTGTCTCTTTAAAGTAATATTTGGGCTCCTGCTGCTGCTGCTGCCAACTCCAGGGTGTGATTCATCCAATTTTTGGGCTCCTGAAGCCAGCCCCAGTGTCTCTTTAAAGTAATATTTGGGCTCCTGCTGCTGCTGCTGCCAACTCCAGGGTGTGATTCATCCAATTTTTGGCCTCCTGAAGCCAACCCCAGTGTCTCTTTAAAGTAATATTTGGGCTCCTGCTGCTGCTGCTGCCAACTCCAGGGTGTGATTCATCCAATTTTTGGGCTCCTGAAGCCAACCCCAGTGTCTCTTTAAAGTAATATTTGGGCTCCTGCTGCTGCCAACTCCAGGGTGTGATTCATCCAATTTTTGGGCTCCTGAAGCCAACCCCAGTGTCTCTTTAAAGTAATATTTGGGCTCCTGCTGCTGCTGCTGCCAACTCCAGGGTGTGAATCATCCAATTTTTGGGCTCCTGAAGCCAACCCCAGTGTCTCTTTAAAGTAATATTTGGGCTCCTGCTGCTGCTGCTGCCAACTCCAGGGTGTGATTCATCCAATTTTTGGGCTCCTGAAGCCAACCCCAGTGTCTCTTTAAAGTAATATTTGGGCTCCTGCTGCTGCTGCTGCCAACTCCAGGGTGTGATTCATCCAATTTTTGGGCTCCTGAGGCCAACCCCAGGGTCTCTTTAAAGTAATATTTGGGCTCCTGCTGCTGCTGCCAACTCCAGGGTGTGATTCATCCAATTTTTTGGCTCCTGAAGCCAACCCCAGGGTCTCTTTAAAGTAATGTTTGGGCTCCTGCTGCTGCTGCCAACTCCAGGGTGTGATTCATCCAATTTTTGGGCTCCTGCTGCTGCCAACTCCAGTGTCTCTTTAAAGCAATGTTTGGGCTCCTTCTGCCCCTCATAGTGATGCCACTTCAACTCTCTTGAATTCAATTGTGCCGCTCTGCGATTCTATTAGCGATGCCTCTGATCTGCATGTGATATTTCTTCAAAGTATTATTTAACTAACCCAGCATGCATCCTGTGCGTGTTACAGCAAGGCAGAATGGTTTACAACCCTATTGAGGCTCTAGGAGGCTCAGAAATAGCCGTTTTTAATAGCGATTCGTCGCGAATTTATTCAGGTCGAAACAATTTTTGTCGGAAAATTCGGCTAATCAGTCGAATCGAATTTTTCAAAAGTTCGCTCATCTCTAATCTATATCCCTAATGTCAATTGGTTTCTAAATTAATAAATTTCCTGATGTCAAAATAGGGATCTTTTTGTCTCTCCTGCTGCTCGGCTCCTAGTTGCTGGCATGCTGGCTAGAACCAGAGCCCCGGATGGGAGATATAGTACTAATTTGATGTGGGGAAGAAATCATCCCCTCATCACATTTTGGTTCCTCTTTATAAAGGTTAAATTTTTCCTTTGATAGTTTAGGTCTAAATTCTACTTCTTCTTGTTCACTATCTGAGGTGTCATCTTCTTGTTTTCTATCATGCATCTGTTGTCTAACCCCGGGGGTTATTACGACTTCCATCTATTCCTCAGTAAAGGAGGGATAGAGGCTGTTTTTCTTAGGTGGTACATAAGGTGGAGGGGCAGTTTAGCCCATTTTTAAATTCAAACCTAATTTATGTTCCAGGGCATAAAATCCAGGGGTCTCTCTGTCCCCTACGTTGGATGTGCTTTTGTCACTTTTAGTCATTCTTCTAAATCAATAGGGGACATATTTTAACCAGTTTTCACCAAGTTGCAAGGGGGGGGTGAGAAGGGGGACCTCCGTAGGTACTTCACTAGTGATGTACCCACAGAGAAGATTGTCCAGGGTTTGGCGTCCCTACTCTGGTTAGCTTGGATGCAAAAAGGGGGGGAGGGGGTGTTTCTCTTTGAAATCCCCTCAGGGTTGAGTAGTTACTGGGACTGTTGGTCAATAAATGTATATAATTAGTGATATTAGTAGGTTTATTAGTTGTAACACAGTTCATGCAAAGGTGCAGTTTATATACATTTCACATTACTTGTACATTTTTTCACATATTTCACATTACTTGTACATTTTTTCACATATTTCAGATATGGCAAACATGAAGTGTATGTTTCCATTTACATATTTTGTTCACATATTTCAGATAATATATTTAGTTCACATATTTCAGTTCATATGGGGAGATCTACAGATAATGTTCCTTATCTGGTCTCCTCCAAATATTTTTTCAACAATCTGTTATGAGCAGTTTGTAGCAAGAATTTGTTTCTCAGTATGCAGCAAGCGTAACACCTTTAGAAAAATACAGCAGAGTGTGCAGACGTTTCGCATAGACTGCTTCCTCAGTGCACTCTCTCTGTGGGAAGGAGCGCTTGTTTTCTTCTTGTTGAAGTTTGAGTCTTGCTGATTGGAATTCAGTGCCCCTGGTCAACGGCTGGCGCTATAGATATGTATTACGGGTGTCCCCTGGTTGGTGGTTGGCGCTATACACAAGTTTTTAAGGTTCAGGTATATGCTTTATCCAGAGTCTGTGACCCGTTCAATTGAACGGGTGGCGCCTGAGGTCCCGCGTGTGGCTGCGTATAATCCCGTATAATCTTTATCCCAATTTGGGTCTCCTTGATAATAAGGGATCGTATCTTGATCCCCAAAACATAAACCTTTAATCATATCCATGTGAAACTTGTCATTATCTCCATCCCTCGGGAATGGACTGGAACTACCCAGAAATTCTGTCCAGCCTGCCATACAGTCTACCCAGGGATCTACATATTGGGCTGATCCTGACACCCTGAGTACAAACTCCTTACAAGTTTCCCCTATCAAAGGTTTACATTTAATATCAGTTTGTCCCATATTGAACAGTAACTCAAGGTGTGCTTCCTTCACACCTATAATTAACAGTGGTTTAAGGCGGTTTACATTTTTCAAGGGATAACGATAACATGTTGTCAGAGAGCCTTTTCAAAATATCTATATAGCACTATATATCTCCTACTAGGCTACTCAGAGCCTTGACACCTCTCAGGGAAGTCTGCCGCCGCTCAGTATGGTCTAAAGACTCCATAGGATTTTTGAGCCTGCCTTATAGCAGATGTCACGGTAAGTATATAAGAGGTACTCACCGAGACATGCAGGGCAGATCCCACACTTCTGACACCAGTTCTGTTGGGGTAACTCAGACCTTGATAAGTCTATCTGGCCTCGCTCACCCAACCTCTGTATCGTACGCACTTAGCAACCAGTTGGAGACCCATGCAGTGAACAGAGCAACATACAGCACTGAAAGTTCACCACATGAATCTGCTTTTTAACATGGCGGCCAAGCATTTTACCCTTCAATCCCCTCTTAGATAATCTTCTGGATGATCTTTACAATTTCCTTTCTTTGTGCCAGATAAGCAGTGTAGAAACTAGAAAGGGCTCTTCTTACAACTAGCAATTAAGCACATAAGAAGTTTGAAAGGGAACAAAAAGCATAATAATCACAAAAATGGCTTACTAGAACATTGATGGCCATATCGCTTCACCATCTTAAAATTCCCCAACGTTACCTAGATTACCAAAAAGGCTCTTTTCACCTTTTCCCTGTGTATTTTAATCACCTCATAATAATCAGGAATCTCCAGAATGGTATTGTGGACCCAGGTACAACATTCATATTCCTCTGTCATTTCACATATGCGCTCATGCTTTCTATGGTTAAATCATGTAACCCTACTTTCTGTCATTAAGACTGTTAATGTCCTCTGAATTATCTGCTATTATATTTGTCATTAATCCTGTATAATTATTTAATCTCGTCAACATATCCTACTGAAAAAATTCCCTTTTCCATACTAGGGATTTAAGAGGGTACTGGGGGTTCTGCTAGCTTCAAATAAACGTCCACCATCTACAGTGCCTACTACCCCCTTAGCTGGGATCAAGGAGACCAAAAAACACCATCCCTGGGGGTCTGGGGGGATCCATGGGTAACACATTTTCCCACATAATAACATAATATTATTTCCAAGAAATATGGGTACCTGGCGATAAGAATATTGTTTCTCACTGCTTTCGTCGGCCATTGGTAATACAATAAGTAGTTCGGAGATTGCATTTCTAAGGGTTTCATTATTAGTTTGTATAGCAGATTTATTAAAAACATTATCAATTTAGGAGATATTCAATTCTCTATAAATGCTCCCTTTTGCATTCATTCTTCCCAACAGGAAACAAAAATCAGGAAAGAGTGTTATTGCTATTATAGGGAAGTCTATGGTCTCATTACTGATTCATGTAACATTTTGGAAAACAATCTTAGGGGTTAATAAAGAGATAAAATTTACAGGGGCCGCAACAAGAGGTATCCTGGCTGAACTAGGATGCAATTTGCTGCAAATCCAACATTTTTCTTAACTTAATTTGTGGGTGTAAGCATATTTGAATTTCAGCAAGAGTGACTTGTGGTTCAAAGTGTTGAGTTCACGTCTCTGGATATTATTAGTGGTAGTGGCAGTTGCAGCAGTATTAGGGTTCCTGGGATAACAGACAGCTTCCAAGAACATCACTGCTGCCAGAACCATGATCTCCCACAGATGTCCAGAACTCAGCAACTACGTAATTAGTTGGCCTGTGATTTGTAAGTAATGGATTTAGCCTCAACCACAATATCCGGCAGGCATACAATGGCATAGACTGCGTGGTTAGTATTATCATTGGGCCTGAAACAGGGACTGTCTACAAAACCATCTATGGCATCTGGTAAAGGTGTTGAAGATAAGTCATGTCTGGGAGAGGTGTCTTGGTTAAGTCACACAGTCATAAGGGGGCATTAACTCATCCTGTTCCCCTTTAAGACCCAATTAGGCATTAAGAATGGGTGTTGGGCCAGCTGTAGCAGCCACGTATTAGATGATCAGTTTGGGGTCTGACCTCGTATCCACTTAACCTCTGTTCTGACATGTGTTGGGTATGTACATTCTTCAGGAGGTATGACACATTGTGGGAAGTGTGCAGGGTTGTTGCATGAGCTTAGGTTAGGGTGCTAGCCATCTCAATCACCATAGTACACGATGCCAGTGCCCTGAGACACATAGGCATGCCCTGAACCTGTGTAGGCATGACCTGGACATATGCCACTGGACATAATTTGCCTCAGTGCTCCTGAGCTAAGACCCCAGCCATGGTTTTTTTTCCACATTAATTTTTATTAAATCTTTCAGCAAAGGAGGATACAGAGGTAACAGTGTCATACTTCCATGACATATAACAAGCACATAACAAATTACCCATACAATTATCCAACGTCTAACAAAACGATAATGTACTCAGCAAATTAATATCTTCCCATAGAAATTACATAAAGTATAGGAAATTAACCACATGGTCCGAAGATAACAAGCTCAAATCACATACCTCTGATCTTAACAATAAGATCACTACTACCAAAAAACTAGAATATTAACACTCAGGGAAGAAGGGAGGGAAAGAAGGGAATAAAATAAAATAAAGTAATAATAAAAAAAATAATAAATAAAAAAAAAAAAAAAAAAAAAATGCATCACAGCATCAATAAAGACCTATCAAAATCTGCTGGCATATAATCTTGCAACCAAGGAGTCCACACCTCTCGAAATCTCTCCAAGTTTTGGTCACGTAACGCGGATAATTTTTCCATTGCCATAATTTGACCAACCTTGGCCTGAAATTCCCAAAAATTTAAAGTTCCCGTTTTCCAAGATCTAGCAATCACCATTTTAGCCGCAGTAAACATGTAATATATTAGAGATCTCTGCAATTTAGAGGAACCCTCAACAGGGCTATTAAGGAGAGCATACCAGGGATTTAGAGCAATATGTTTACCCACAATGTTACTCACTACCGCAAAAATCTGAACCCAAAAACGCCTTACCACCACACAATCCCACCAAATATGGTAAAAAGACCCCTCCACCCGACACCCACGAAAACAGATCCCCTGATCAGATCCAGAAAAATGACCTATCTGTTTAGGGACTAAGTACCATCTCAACTGTACTTTAAGATTTGCTTCTATAGAAGCCATGGAGGCCGCTATACCGAACGAAGCTTTCCACATCCCCTGCCATTCCTGTAAATCTCTATTCTCCCCAAGATCTCTCTCCCATTTATTCCTATAACCTAAGACCCCACCACTATTGCCTTTAATTAACTGCTCATATATTTCAGAAATAGCTCCCCTGCCCCTAGGATCAGTTTTGCATCACTTTTCAAAAAAAGACAATGAGAACTCCCCCCCCCCGGGCTAAAAGAACCCCTCAAAATCGAATGCACAAAATGACTAACCTGCAAATACCCAAAGAAATCTTTCGCCTGTAACTGAAATTTATCTCTAAGTTGTGAAAAAGTCATCATGTCCGAACCCAAAAGACAATCCTCTAACTTCATAATCCCTGCCCTCTTCCAACTATAGAATCTTGCTGGATCCATGACTGCTGGTGGGAACATGGGATTATTCCATAATGGAAGCAAAGGTAAATGGGCAGAAGCTAGAGCCCCGGAAAACTTAAGCGAGTCCCAAATCCTCAAGGAATGCAATATAATCGGGTTCTGGATATGTTTCCTCGCTTTAGGGACTACCCACAATAAACCCTCTATTGGCAATGGAGATGATTCAGACTCTTCCACTTGAACCCAAGACGGAACATCTCCCGTAGCATGATAAGAGAGGACCTGAGCCAACTGAGCCGCCTGATAATATCTTGTAACGTTTGGAACCCCCATCCCACCCTGAACTTTAGACCCCATCATCACCGATTTCTGAACTCTCGATCTTTTACCATCCCATATAAAACCCAGAATCTTACTCTGTAACAACTTTAAAAAATAGGGAGGGATACTAACAGGTAGAGTCCTAGCTAAATACAAAAATTTCCGTAATAGCGTCATTTTGATAGCCGCAATCTTTCCGAGCCAAGAAAGGCCACAATCTTTCCAATCGGACAGTAACTTGAAAAGCTTCTGGCGGAGAGGAAAGTAATTCGCTCTAAATAAAGTATTGTACCTATTGGTCAATTGTACCCCTAAATATTTAAGCGTCCTAGTTTCCCATTGAAAACTAAAAGATTCTTGCAGCTGACCCCAAATATTCAGGGGTATAGAGATATTCAAAGCCTTAGATTTGCTTGTGTTAACTTGCAGACCCGAAACAGCCTCAAACTCCTTAAGAATCCGCATAAGATTGGGAAGCGAAGTAAGAGGATTAGAGATAACCAGTAGCACGTCATCCGCAAATAAGCATAATTTATGATGACAATCGCCAATCTGAATTCCACTTATATCTGGGGAACTTCTTATTAAGTGAGCCAGAGGCTCCATTACCAGGGCGAACAGGATGGGGGACAAAGGGCAACCCTGTCTCGTACCTCTCAAGAGGGGGAACCTATTAGGCTTAAAACCACTATATTTCAAATAAGCTAATGGATTAGCATACACCGCCTTAATCATACCTAAAAATTTGGGACCAAAACCCCATCTTTCCAGTAATAAAAAAAGATACTCCCAGGAAACTGAGTCAAATGCTTTTCTAATATCAAGTGAGAGGTACATTGATTGCTTACATCCAGAACTAGCTAAATAAGCAAGTTGTATAGCTCTTCTTATGTTATCCCCAGCCTGTCGCCCTGGAATGAAGCCTACTTGGTCGGTATGAACTAAACAAGGCAGAAACGCAGACATCCTGTCCGCCAAAATTTTAGTAAAAATTTTCATGTCTAAATTAATTAAAGAAATTGGTCTATAATTGGACCAAACCGTAGAATCCGAATCCGGTTTAGGGATCATAGAAATTGAAGCCAAAAGGGATTCCTGACCTAAAGAACCGCCTGCTCTCACGGCATTAAACAACTTGGCTAATTTCGGTGCTAAAATGGATTTAAATGACTTGTAGTATACTGCCGAGAAGCCGTCAGGTCCCGGGCTCTTATTCAATTTCAAATTAGCAATTGCATGCATGATCTCCTCAGCACTAAAATCCGCCTCAAGCCCCTCAAAAAGCTCCGCCGGTACTCTCGGAAAAGAGCATTTATCAAAGAAGGTTTGCAGATCCTGTTGGCTAGTAGATGAGGAGTCTGCATACAGCTTACTAAGTTGACTAGCAAAAATATCCGTAATCACCTTAGGGTTACTAGTTATGTTCCCCCTGTCCCCCTTAAGTCTAATTGGTTTATAACAGTGATCTGGAACCTTCAATTTCCTAGCAAGGAGAGAGTCTGGCTTATTAGCCCTACAGTAAAATTTATGTCTCACCCATTTAATCGCATTTTCGGCCTTACCCGCCAATGCCAAATTCAGTTCCTGTGTAATTCTCTGAAGCTTAGATCTTAACAATGGAGACATATCCAACTTCGCCTTCTCCGCCACCTCCAGGTACTCCCTTTCAAGAGCCTCAATTTGCCTATTTCTCTCTCGTTTTTTGTTGGAGGCTATTTTAATTAATTGCCCTCTAATAGTGGGCTTATGAGCTTCCCAACACGTAATTGCAGACATGTCGGGAGTCTCATTTAGCTCAAAAAATTCAGTAATTGCCTTGGAAACAGTGTCAACAATCCCTGGGTCCGACAGAAGA
Source organism: Gastrophryne carolinensis (assembly GCA_027917425.1). Lineage (NCBI taxonomy): Eukaryota > Metazoa > Chordata > Amphibia > Anura > Microhylidae > Gastrophryne > Gastrophryne carolinensis. The sequence goes on from CM051237.1 coordinate 3,595,382, forward strand.
GTGCCATTAAGAGACCAGGAAAAACCCTCTTGTCTGCAAAGTAATGACCCCATTTTGATAATCACTCCATCATGGTCGGACCAGGGTATCGGCAATATTTTGGCAGATTTCATGTTAGGAAGGGATCTCTGGGCCAGAAAAATATGATCAATCCTAGAAAATACTGTATGGGGGTGCGAAAAATGGGTAAAATTTTGTACACCTGGATTAGCCTCTCTCCAACAATCAACCAGATGATGTTTGTCCAACAGCCCCCGAAAGGCTCTGGACACAGCAGCAGACTGGGGGGAAACTGTAGTACCTTTTGGCGATTGCTTATCCAAGAAGGGGTTTAAAGTAAGATTCGAATCCCCACAAATTATTAATTGCCCTGCAGCCACCTCACACACCTCCTTAAAGAAGGTACCCATAAATGCCAATTGATCAACATTGGGAGCATAGTAGGTAGCAATGGTGATCTCTACATCCTGTAAAGTACCAACCAAAATTAAAAACCTCCCATCCGGATCTGCTATTTCCCTTCTACAAAAAAACTGTGTACCCCTTCTAAACCCAATTCCTAGCCATGGTTTTACAATTTTCCCTAGCAAACAGATGAAACCTGTTTCCATAATCTGGGAGACCAAGTCCAGGCATGCATACAAGACCATTTTTTTTAAATACACAAAGGCATTACACATTTCCTGAGACCATTTTATGGTATCAGGCAGATCAGCATGTGTGTGGGCTCTTAGAATGTTGTCATAGAAAGAACAATCAGGTATCCATTGGCGGCAGTAACTAATCATGCCAAGAAAGGTTAGCATGTCTTTCTTGGCCTGGGGGCGGGGCAGACCAACAATAGCAGCAATTCTCTTATGGCTCATTTCTCTCTGGCATTTTGACAACACAAAAAAAACCAAGATATTCAACCTTCTCCTGACACCATTGCATTTTCTCTTTAGACACTTTAAAATCATTTGCACATAGGGTTTGCAGTAACCTTGTACCATCTTTCTGGCCAGCCTCCCCGGTACTACTGCAAAGTAGGAGGTCATCCGCTTAAGTTCCGGAACCGAACCTGGGTGTCCACGCTCAAAGCGTTTCATGGAGGACAATGGCAAAAACTACAGGGGAATTGATAAATCCCTGTGGTAATTGATTCCAACAGATCTGTTCTCCAACAGATCAGCCTAGTCTCTTTATCAATGAGCATACTAAAAAATGCATTCCTTAAATCCAGGACACTAAATTTTCCTGCATCATGAGGTATGGAGGTCAACAAGGTAGGCACATCAGGGACCACGGGAGCAATGGCCACTACCAAGTTATTGATGATCCTCAAATCTTGTACAAATCTGAATTGGCCATCTGCTTTTCTTACAGGATTGATAGGCGTCTATTAGGCGTCTACTTGATAATAGGGCAACGCTTCCTGATCACCAAAGCATAAACCCTTAATCATGACCATGTAAATCTTGTCATTATCTCAATCCCATCGGAATGGGCTGGAACAACCTAGAAATGCTCTCCAGCCTGCCACACAATCTACCCAGGGATCTCCATAATAATCAGACTTTGATCTTCTAATTACAAATTACGTTTGCTATCAGTTTGCCCCATATTGAACAGAAATTTAAGGTGTGCTTACCTTCACACCTATCAGTCCCACACAACAAAGACAAGTTATCCTACACTTCTATGCAATAGAAGAGAAGCAAAAGTTTTCCTAGAAGAGAAGCAAAAGTTTTTCAATGTATAACAATATAGGTTTTCTTATCTCCCTAGGTTTCTTATACCTGCCTATCACGGTAAGTATATATGTTAAAAGGTACTCATCGAGACATGCTGGGCAGATCCCACACTTCTGACATCAGTTCTGTTGAGGGTAACTCTGACCCAGGTAAGGCTATCTGGCTTTTCTGACTCAACCTCTATATCGATCATCCTTAGCAACCGGTTAGAGAATCATGTAGTGAACCAAGAGAGACATACACAGCATGACAGTTCAAAACATGACCCTGCTTTATTGAAGATCAGCTCGCATTTTTATACAAAATGTCACATGGAAAAAGTAGTCCCCCACCTTCCTGAGAACATGATTTACACATAATGAAATAATGCAATCTTACAGCTCCTGATAAAATAGAAGGTTACTTATCTAATCCTTGGGTGCACAGAATGTTCCACCGTAGCAAGGCCAGAACATTGGGTGAGACTTGTACATCACAAAACTCAAAGTGGAAATCTAAATATATTAAAGCAGCAATATGGCAGTGATGATGTTAATCAAAGAGAGAGAGAAAGCATTAACCCTTCAGCAGAGACCATATGGCCCATCTAGTCTGCCCTTCTCTGTCTATGTTCTCTTTATCTTATGGAGGCTTATCCCAGGCATGTGCTCATTCACTTACTGTTGATTTGTCAACAACCTCTGCTTTCTGTAACATAATATTTCTCATATCTTCAATTCCAGGGCACCACCAGTAGCAATGCGTGGGTTAATCTCAGCCATAGGTGGGGACTGCAAGAAAAGAACTGCAGCATTCCTGGGTACCCCAGTTAGATGCCTGAAGTCGGTTCCTAAGCTGATAGCATTGGATTGTGCACTGGGGCTTGTCTGTCTGGGTCTGAGCCTCGGAGATCAAGACCCTGCTGTAGTAGAGTACCTGATCTCTGGGCCTTCCATGGTGGCCCTGCTTTGTGCCTTTCACTGAGCCCTGGTCCCTCTACCCCCTGGATCATCTACCCCATGACACCCTGCGAGAGACATGCTTCCCCAGGGCTGCTGGGGCCTGAGCGAAGGGCCGGGCTCCCTACTATCAGTGTGTTTGGTGTTTTCTACTGGGCAGCCAAGCTGGTCAGAACTTATTCAGAGTTTGGCTGCAAGTATTTGGAGGGGGAGGCGTAGCCCCATGCTGCCACATTGGTGGGGGGCGTGCCTTCAGCCCACTCTCGCATTACAGTGGACAGGAGGAGAGGCCGGGTGACCCCATTTGCATAGTCCAATAATGTATCTTACTAGTTTGACCATTTCTCACAATATTTCTAGTATTTTAATGGTGAATCCATCAGTTCACCCAAAATAGCTCCAAACCACCGCACCTCCTCCACAGCAATAAATAAATGAGCTAAATATATATCATGAATTCATAGATTTATTTATTAATAATTACCCACATAAATCACATTACAAACAATTAAAAAACATATAAAACTAGACCGTACACTCCCAGGGGCATCCCAGTTTTACCCATATCCAATCCCATAACTATAATACTTCAGTTCTAATTTTACAATCAATCCAAAGTGCATAAGTGCTTCTGTGCAAATATAATATTGAAAATACAAAATGTGGCAAGAAAAAAGAAGGAAAAACAGACTCAAATATAAAATACAATCAATTTGAAAGCATACACATCACCTGAGTGTGTAACTCTGAGTGTCCCCCAGGAATGCCCAGGTCAAGTAGTGAACGCGTTTCGTGGCCCCCCCCCCCGCTCACAGACCACTTTTTCAAGGTATAGAGGAATACCCCATCCTATTGCCCCTATAAATAGAGACTCACCTGTAATCACGGAACACGCGTCCGGGCGCGCAGCACAGCCCCGGCCAGAAGCCGCCTGCACGCTCGCACACTGCTCCGTGCTCCAATCAGAGCGATACGGCCGTCTGGTGACGTCATGGCCCCGCCCCCAGACCGTCCCCCCAACGCTGATATTAGCGTGCGTGTTGCGGCCGTAGGAGGGACGGAGGGGACGGAGCTCACCACGCAGCCAGCACGGGTCTCCATAAAGATATAACACAGGCAATAGGATGAGACAGTCATCCACCAGTTCCGGCTATCCACAATACAAACCCAACCAGACCCACATTTAAAAATCAAAATTTAATAAAAAATCTAAAATAATTCCCACAAAAAATCCTAAATAATAATAATATATATTACATAAACAGAATTCTATATACCATAATTTCATTAATGATATTAATACCTCTTTCCAATATATATACAAACAATGTACAGTATGATAGGTGAATGAACGCCTCCCACAGATATCCAAAATGGGGCGTTCATTCCCAATCACCTTTCACACAATATTTCAGTACACTCCCAGCTTACACATCTATTAATCAGTTACGCAAGCCTTGTGGGCCTCTCCTGGCTGTACACCCAGACTAGTTATCCTATATCGTTATAAATCCATTAATCAGTTACACAAGCCTTGTGGGCCTCTCCTGGCTGTACGCCCAGACTAGTTATCTTATATTCTTATAAAATACAAATACATTTCCTAATATTCATTAACATGGGAGTTGAAAATCAAAATGGCGCAGGAGATCAAAATGGTGGTGCTGTTGCTAAGCGTATCCCCTCCAGGAGGTCGGATGCAGAATGTACCCAGAGAGATCCAATCATTCATATCATATGTACTATTGGCCAGTAAATTTGCATTTGCTACAACATGGAAACAGAAAGAAATCGAGATTATTTATAATACTGAACTGCACTGGTTCATGACTCATGAGAAACTACATAGCGCACTACAAGATAAAGAAGTCCTGTTCAAGAAAACATAGTCTCCATTGGCAGAACATAATATTTCCCTATAACACAAGATATATATATCGAATATAAGGGGGTTCACCTCCTTGTCTGCCTGCTTTCCTGGGCAGGATCATGGATGATTCAGATCCTATGCAAGTGCGCATGGTCCCCCAATTGTTTATGCCCAAGAAAAGGACATACAGGTGCCAGCAGAACCTATGCCTATATTGTAGTGGCTGGACACTTCTGAGCATTGTGTCCCATTTACATTCTGTAAGGTGCAGGAGTCCACCACAACATGTAGTTTCCCTGGTTCAACTGCTGGTAGCTCTGTCTCCCTTGCATTCGACTGGACTATGTCGGTGCAGTCTGCTAGCAGGTGGCCCTCTGCTGCAGGAGAGGTGCAGGTAATTAGCCAGCACCTATGCTTAACAGGGGGTGGCTTTCATCAGCTGGTTAGTCCTGGATCCTGTGCACCAGCATTATATCTGCAGCTAGACCCAGGGCACCTGTGCAGCTTTGTTTCCAGACTTTTTGCATTTTGGAGTTTGCTTTGTTCTGAATCTTGTTTTAGACTCTGGATTTCAGCACTCTTTTATGCTAGTTGGTTTTGGACACTCTCTATCTCTACCCTTAGGTATCTAATGCTTCCCTGCCTGGCCCCTCTCCTCTGCGCTTTGTAGCACCCATCCACCCATAGTTTTTGCCTTTTACGTTTCTGCTTGTTGACACATTTGTATATAGTTATGTATTATAGTTATGTTATAGTTATGTATTGTGCCTAATAAACCTGAATGTTTTCATGAATCTGTCTCCAGTCTCTAAGATGTACAGTTCCAATTCAGGTCATTTGCATTGTGTAAAGAGGATCACTGACACCCTCAACCTACCCCCCCCCCCCAAGGTTTACTTGAGATACCAGCGCTTGATGACTCTGGTGCCTATAGCTGTTTCTGCAACAGCATTTGCCAACCTAACATTCCGTGGCTCCTCCTAGATCAGCCACTCACCATCTGCTTGGGTGATGGGTATGCATTTACAGGGGGCCCAGAATTTCTCAAGATTATTCCACCTGTCACTACCCAAATTCATGTATTTCAGGTATCCCTTGGTTCCAGCACAACCCAACATTTTGACTGGAGTATACAGCTGACCTACTGCCTAGCCAGTTGTTTCCTGAATTAGCCTTGTCCTGCCACTTGGTCACCATTTCTCAAGAAGCTGGAAAAGTTGCATTTGGCTTATTGGAACTTCTCTGACATATTCCACGAGAAAAGGGAGGATGTCTGGGCCCCTCACTTACCGTATGATTTGTATCCTGGGGCCGCTATGCCTTATGATATAACCATTGTCTGATCTGGAATTGGTGACCTTGCAAGAATGTCTCCCTAATAACCCAGTCAAGGGTTTCACCTGCCATTCCTCATATACAACTTTTAAATGTAGAAAAATGTAGCCCCTGTATTAACTGCCATAATCTGAATAAAATTACAGTGAAGAACCTGTATCCTTTCCCGACGGTGGGGCGGCTTGGTACCACCCGTATCTTCACTTAGTTGGATCTGAGCGGAGCATAAAACTTGATCTGCATCTGGGGCAGGAGAAGAATGGAAGACAGCTTTCAGTACCAGATAAGGCCACCTTGAATACCTTATGATACCATTCGGTCTGTGCAATTCAACCTTTCAACACTTTGTTAATGTTTTCTGGAACCTTCTTTATATCATTATATCAAGAACATATAGCAACATCAGAATCACGTCAGACAAGTCCTTTCCTGGTTGCATGACCATGATCTTTATGCCAAGGAAGATAAATATATGTTCAAAAGATCTTCAGTCTAGTTCCTGGGGTTCATTATTTCTGACAAAGGCATCACATTAGATCATAGAAAGTGGCTGCAGTTGTCGACTGGCCAGTCCCAACCTTCATCTGTGAGGTCCAGCACTTTGTGGCAGAACCAATGTTTGTCTTTGACTACCTCAAGAAATGTGTAAATCAGCTTTCAACATGAGCCACCCGGATCATGGTCTACCCTTTGTCGTCAAGGTAGGTGCTTCTACTTCCGTGGTTGGAGTAATCCACTCACAACAGTTTCCGAAATGAGGAGGTGAAGTTGTCACAGCCGAATACAACTATGATGGGGGTGACTGGGAACTAATGTCTATCAAATTGGCACTCAAATAGTGGAGGTAATGGCACCAAGCATAAAATTATCATTTTTACTGACCATTGAAACCCTGAGTACCTGTGCTCTGTCTCAAGCTTTCACAAGCATTGCAGTTATTCTTGTCACAGTTTAATTTTCATTAAACATCTTGGCCTGAGAGCAAGAATGGGAAGCTTGATATCCTTTCCAGGATTTATCCTGAAGAACAAGACCCATTACCTCTTAAAGTACCAGTCCTATCTTATAGTTATTTTTTGCACATCGAGATAGATCTTGTGTCCTGGATACAGAAAAATTCTGCACTCTTGTTTTCAAAGAACAGGCAGAACCCTGCCCCTTGCAGTGTTTTCAACTTGAACGTTTTTCACACAATAAAGGAGAATATTTTATCTGCACCAGACTAAGCTGGAAACCACTTTTTTTTACTATTATTAATATACTATTGCTTTTAATTGTATTTCCTCCTAGATGACTGGCAATAAGAGCCCTGGGAATGTGCCCATCTGTGTTTTCAGATTCTAGTTAATTTAACACGCTTCAAACCATACATTATAAATCTGTCTGCTGAGAGAACATTTTATAGAACAATTTTTACATTTTTACATGACCTCAAAGTGATCACTAGTCTATACAATTAATTTCAAGTACGAAAAGATGGAAGTTACTGGAAAAACATTCCACATTCAAAACATAATTCTCCTGTATGGAAATCTGTGTGTGTAAAAAAGGTGAAACATATTCCAGACATTCAGGAAAGGAATACAGCTTGTTCTATGAATAATCACTTTCATATCTGATATGATGTTGCTAAATAGAAACTATTCAGGAATATTTCTTCCCCGTATGAACTCCTCCATGTCTGATAAGGGCTGATTTGCGGGAAAAACATTTCCCACATTCAGAACAGGAAAATGGTTTCTCCCCGGTATGAACACTTCCATGTCGGAGAAGGGATAATTTATCAGAAAAACATTTCCCACATTCACAACATGAATATGGCTTCTCTCCTGTATGAACTTTTTCATGTCTGGTAAGGTTTGATTTCATAGAAAAACATTTCCCACATTCAGAACAGGAATATGGCTTCTCCCCTGTATGAACACTTCCATGTTTGAGAAGGGATATTTTATCAGAAAAACATTTTCCACATTCAGAACAGGAATACGGCTTTGCCCCTGTATGAACTCTTTCATGTGCGACAAGGGCTGATTTATGAGGAAAACATTTCCCACATTCAGGACATGAGTAGGGCTTTACCCCCGTATGAATTCTTTCATGTATGATAAGGGATGATTTAGCAGAGAAACATTTCCCACATTCAGAGCAGGAATATGGCTTCTCTCCTGTATGAACTCTTTCATGCGTGATAAGGGCTAATTTTTTAGAGAAACATTTTCCACATTCATAACAGGAATATGACTTCTCCCCTGAATGTACACTTTCATGTGCAACAAGATATGATTTAGCTGAAAAACATTTCCCACATTCAGAACATATATATGGCTTCTCCCCAGTATGAAGTTTTTCATGTCGTTTAAGAGCAGATTTATAAGTAAAACACTTCCCACATTCAGAACACGAATATGGCTTCTCTCCTGTATGAACATTTTCATGTTTGTTAAGGTGCGATTTCTGAGAATAACTTTTTCCACATTCTGAACATGAATATGGCCTCTCTCCTGTATGAACTCTATCATGTCGAACAAGGGCCGATTTATCAGAAAAACATTTCCCACATTCGGAACAGGAATATGATTTCTCCCCTGTATGAACTCTTTCATGTCGGATAAGGAAGGATTTATGAGAAAAACATTTCCCACATTCAGAACATGAATATGGCTTCTTAGTATGATGAGTAAGGATAACAGTCTGACATTGCTGCTGCGCAGATCGGTGAGGTAAGAGATGTGCTAAGTTTGTGTTAGAGGTAAGCAGGTCTCCTGTAGATGTTGCAGGTTCGGCATTATTCTCTATCTTTGCATCTGTAAACATATCAGTGTGTTCAGTCATATCATTCAAGCTGGATGTTACACCTGGAGATAATAAAAACATGGAAGAGAAGTAAAAAGATTAAAGCAAAGCTCTCTTTAACAAGTGTGGAATCAAACTAGGGTTGCTAAAATAACATGCAAAGAAAATACTGTATTTAATATCCTGCTAAATAGGGTCAGTCCATAATCGTGCTGCCTTCTTCCAAGGTTTTCAAGAACATAAACCTATGGTCCTGGATCTCACAATGTCAAAAGCTGATAACCATAAATAAAAAATAATAAACTTAAATAACTGTGACCTTTATTGTGGGTGCATAGAATTAAAGAAAAATACAATTCTGTGATTACTCACCTGTAGAATTGTTTTTATGGGAATCCAGCACGGGTCGCTTCATCTTCAATTCTTCACTATTGGGTTAACTGCCACAAGGTGGCGCAGCTGACTGCAAGAAGACTTGTGGCTTCTCCCGGGCCCATTAAAAGGGCAGCAAATTACCCATAACTCCATTGTTGAAAAGCAGAAATACAAAAAGCCGGGAGGCAAGGAGACCATGTTACATAACATAGCCCAAAATAACTCTCTAAATGTAATCACCATCAAAAAGGCAACAAGGGATAACAGAACAAGGGTGGGATGAAGCAACCCATGCTGGATTACTATAAAAACAATTCTACAGGTAAGTAAACACAGAATTGCACGGGTTGCTTCATCTTCAATTCTTCACTATTGGGACATCCAAAAGCAGTGTCCAAGAAGAAGGGTGGGATCCCCAGTGAGCAACAGGATGTAGTTCATGACACTATCGCCTGAAGCACTTTGCACCCAAAAACAGCATCAGCTGAGGCCCTAACGTCAACCTTGTAAAACGCAGAAAAAGTATGAACTGAAGATCAAGTAGCGGCCTTACAAACCTGTTCAACTGAAACCTGGTGCTTATGTGAAATAGGTGGTGTAGAGCGCTGGATGAATGGAGTAATGGAAGGGGGGGTGGATGTAGCTGCACCTAATTAGTAAGAGACCATGCCTTACTCGTACCGTAAATGTGGATGTAGGATAGGGTTGTTCCTAGTTCACATGGGTGTCATAGGAAGCAATCTGTGTTTAGGTGCGCTTTAGGGGATGGACAAGTCTTATTCCACAGGTAAGTGACCCATGTATATATCACCCCAGCTATATAATATACCTGGGTCACTTACCTGTGGAATAAGCCTTGTAGTCCCCCTAAAGCGCACCTAAACACGGATTGAAGCCTGGTGCTGAAAAGCCCAAGAGGCACTAATAGCTCTAGTGGAGTGAGCAGTAACACGAAAAGGGGGTTCCTTCCCCTTGGCAAAGTACGCTTGCACCACCGCCTGTCTGATCCACTTGCTGATAGTGGATTTGGCTGGAGGCAAGCTCTTCCTAAGTCTGTCAGGGAGAACAAAAAGAGATTCCGACTTCCGAAACGACTCCGTAGCGACCAAATAGTACTTAAGCGCCCAGACCACATCCAGAGAATGAAGATTCCGTTCCTTTGAATTAGAAGGGGAAGGACACAAGGAAGGCAAGACAATGGCCTCATTGAGATGAAATGCAAAGACAATCTTGGGCAAGAATTCCGGTTTAAGACGGAACACCACCTTATCCTGATGCCGCTCAAAATAAGGAGGTTTCATAGAAAGCGCCGCCAGCTCAGAGAGGCAACGCACCGAGGTGATAACAACCAAAAAGACCACCTTAAGAGTCAGAATGGACAGCGCGGCATCGCACAAGGGCTCAAAGGGAGGAACCTGGAGAGCAGAAAGCACCAAGTTCAAATCCCACACCGGTAGCAAAGGCTTACGCAGCGGACGCACATGGGAAACGCCTTGGAAAAAAGTCTTGACAAGCCTATTATTGGCAAAAGATCTTTGGAAAAAAATTGCCAAGGCCGAAACCTGTCCTTTGAGGGTACTCAGTTGTAAACCCGACACTAGACCATGTTGTAGAAACTCCAAAATCCTGGAAATGGAAAAGGTGTGACAAGGAAAAGACAGACTCACACCAGGCAATGTAAGCGTGCCAGACCCTGTAATAAATCATAGAAGAGGATTTCTTCCGAGCCTGAATCATGGTACTGATGGCCGGCAGCCCCTTATCCGTCAGGATGGAGGTTTCAGCAGCCAAGCTGTCAAAGCCAGATTTTGTAAATTGGGATGGCGCAGCTGTCCCTGAGTGAGAAGCCCTGGATCGTCGGGCATGACGAAGTGATCCACCGCCATCTGGACGATGTCCGCGAACCAGACTCTTCTCGGCCAGCGGGGAGCCACCAGAATGGTCGGTACCCCCTCCTGGGCTATCTTGCGCAGCACGCGACCCAGTAGAGGAAAGGGAGGAAAAGCATAAAGGAGACGAAACTCCGTCCAAGGAATTGCTAGGGCATCCCTGCCGAGGGCCAGAGGATCTCTCGACAGAGAGACGAATCTTGGAAGCTTGTGATTGTGACGGGATGCAAACAGGTCCACGTCCGGCTGGCTCCAACGGCGACACAGGACGTGAGAGATCTTGTTGCTGAGAGACCATTCCCCCAAATGAGATGTCCCCCTGCTCAGGGAGTCCGCCTCCTGGTTTTCCACCCCTGGGATGTAAACCGCCGAGATGCAGGGAACATTCTCCTCTGCTCAAGCCAAGATCAGGGACACTTCCTTGAGGGCTTGAGTCCCGCCTTGATGATTGATGTAGGCGACCCCGTAGGTGGGGAGTCAACTGAGATAGGACCAACCTGATTGCTCTCAGCTCCAGAAGATTGATAGGCACATGGGCCCCACTGGCCATGGAACTTGGAACAGAGATTGCCAGAACCCTCCCCAACCAGTCAGACTGGCGTCCGTGGTGACAATCTCACAGCACGGAGGAAGAAAGGACCTGCCCACTAGAAGGTTTCTCGAGTCCAACCACCAAGAGAGGGACTGTCTGGCAGAGGTGGTTCGTCCCCAGGAGTCCCTGCGACCACCAGGGAAGGAAGAACCTCATCCCCCTCGGAAGGGACGAAAGGAAGAAGAGCCCCGAAAGGACTGAGCTTGCTTCCGGTGCTCAGGGAGCCGGCCATCCTTGACCAAAAGATCAAGACGCTCCCCAAAAAGACGAAGGCCCATGAAGGGAATCCCGGTGAGGGATTTCTTGGCGGCAGAGTCGGCTGCCCACTGCCGCAGCCAAATGGACAGGCGGAGAGAGCAACCAGCAGGGAGGGAACTTCCCCTCCCCTTTATGCCCGTCCCTGCCGCAGAGCGCGAACAGCGCTCGCAGCAGGCAAGGCGCACCAGAACCCGTCCTACCCCACGACGACAGCGCGCTGGCAAGGAGAGAGCAGGAGCGAGGAGAGGTGAGTAACAGCGAATTAAGCGGTTCCTGTCAGGCTGACAGGGCAGAGAACCCATGAGGCCGTCCAGAAGGAATGGCTAAGAAGTAAGCACCAGGCATCCAAATAAAGCTTGTGGGAAAAAAAAATCATATATAGCATAAAGAGGTCCCAGTGGTTTCCCCCCCTCATATAGGCTCACCATTTATGGCCGACTACCCTTTGGGTACAGGGTCTGCGGCCCGGAGCATAGCTCTATGAACACCCGACCCCAGGTGCTCCCCTACCTTCACCTGAACCGCAGCCAGGGCTGGGAGGCAGAATGGGTCCGGAACAGGTGGGAATATGCTTGCAGGGCCGACAGGCTTGGGATTCCCCGCTCGCCTGCGAAAATCCAGAGAAAGCCAATCTTCTGTCTTCGCAGCCTAGACTGCAAGGAAACTCTTGAGTTATGGGTAATTTTCTGCCCTTTTTATGGGCCAGGAGGAGCCACAAGTCTTCTTGCAGTCAGCTGCGCCACCTTGTGGCGGTTAACCCAATAGTGAAGAATTCAAGATGAAGTGACCCGTGCTGGATACCAAGAAAATAAACAAAATTGAAATTAAATTGGCCACAGACTGTAAATAAAATGGTCAAAAAACTGTAGAATAGTATAAAATGAGAAGCCAGATTCCCTAGCTTTGTCCAAAATGCATAATATTGTTAAGCTTTCTAAGTAATGCGGGATGGCAGGTGCACTCTTTAATGTATCTTATTAGGGGTGCCAGGTCCGCGGTGGTGCCGCTGTAGCATATGTAAGTCAATAAGGCCGGCACGCCATATCAAATATGCAGAAGAACTGTATTAGCAAATCATACAGTGACATATAAGCGATATGCTGCAATCCATAATGTCCCAAAACGTTACGGACTGCAGCATATCACTTATATGTCACTGTATGATTTGTATTCAATGGCTCCTGTGTACAGCGACACACAGGCGGAGAAATATGTTCACACACAGCTGAAGTTGGGGTGTGAAGAGGGTGAAGAGGTCAACTCCAAAGCCAAAGATCACCAAATATCACCAAATAGCCAAAGACAGCAGCAAATAAGAGTAATGCAGAAAGTGTATCCAAATTGTCGTGGGCTGGTATCTTGCAAAGGGTGGTCACAGTCGGTTATAAAAAGTAAAAGAGGCAAACAAGCAAAGTCCAATAAGTGAGCGAGGGTTGGCAAACTTTTCCAATTATCTGGAGGCAAAGGTGCAGGAGCACAGAAGACTGATCAGGAAGATCTTCTGGTGCTATTTTGACAAGTTTTTTTATAAATGGCCCTGAGCATTCTCGGTAGAAGTGCTCCCATCAACAAATGCATACTATGACCTGCATGGCCAATCAGGGCAGTAGTGGACCCTAGTCCACCCTTGGTAAGATTTATCATAAAATATATGGAGATGTGGAAGCCTGGATTCTATCCTTGCAGGCAGCCTGCTTCAGGGACTTCTCAAAGATGCGCTGATGAAAAGGAAGACTAAATCGACTACGTTTGGTGGCTTCTTCTTGAGCTTTGAATCCAGTGTTGGGTCCTGTGGGGAGCTGCATTGCTAATATACTATGAGCTACATGGCCAGTCAGGGCAGTTTCGGACCCTAGTCCACCCTTGGTCAGATTTATTATAAAATATATGGAGATGTGGAAGCCTAGATTCTATCCTCCCTGGCAGTCTGCTTCAGGGACTTCTCACAGATGCTCTGATGTGTAAAAGAGTAAGTCGAAGACTTTTGGTGGCTTCTTCTTGAGCTTTGAATCCAGTGTTTGGTCCTGTAGGGAGCTGCATTGCTACAATACTATGACCTGCATAGCCAGTCAGGGTAATTCCTTACTGATGAAAGGAGCATAACCACAGTTGTGCGTGATCTCCAGGGATTCCTCGTGTGATCTGTTACCTGCGATCTTTATCCATCCTTTTTTTTATGCAAATCCCAGAATTCTCTAAATCCTGAGTTCTAATCACACTCACTTGTATCGACTACCTGGCTTGACGCCTGGGCTTGAACCCTCATCAGTGAACCTCTCCTGATTGTACCAAACCTTGGCCTGCTAACCTGTTCTGCTCTTGTGACCTTCAATTGTCAGCTTGTCTACAGACTGTGCTTCTGCAATACTCACCTGCTCCTGTTCTGTGAATCCAGCCTTACTGCCAGTACTCACCCTGATAGTCAGCATTACACTAACAGAGGCATAGGTCCACAGACATTTCACCTGTACTGCCCTGACCAGTCGTATGCCTTTATTCAATTGTCATCCCCCCGTTTGATCTACATACTTCACCCATAGGTGAGCCCACTTTCGATGGTGAAAATTGCCATACCAGCACATAGGTATCCTGCACAATGCATAACAGCTAAGGATGCAGAGACTAATGAAAGACGGGAGCAAAACTGAGATCAAGGAAATTACAGGAAGGGTCAGAAATAGGATAAATCGTGTGTAAGCAGTTTGCCAGTTAAGCAATAAAAAAAACAAACTGCACAGAACAACAGCTGAAGCAGCAAAGAGATGTATTCAAAACATTGGAGATGTATTAGATACGTTGGAGATGTATTCAAAACGTCGGAGATGGAGATGTAATCCAAACGTCAGAGAGAGAGATGTATTCGAAACGTTGGAGATGGAGATGTGTTCAAAACGTTGGAGACGGAGATGTATTAGAAATGTTAGAGATGGAGATGTATTCGAAATGTTGGAGATGTATTGGAAACGTTGGAGATGGAGATGTATTGGAAACGTTGAAGATGTACTGGAAATGTTGGAGATGGAGATGTATTCAAAACGTTGAAGATGTATTCGATGGAGATGTGTTCGAAACTGTGGAGATGGAGATGTATTCGAAACATTGGCAATGGTGATGTATTGGATATGTTGATGATGGAGATGTATTGGAAATGTTGACGATGTATGCAAAATGTTGGAGATGGAGATGTATTCAAAACGTTGAAGATGTATTCGAAATGTTGGAGATGGAGATGTATTCAAAACGTTGGAGATGGAGATGTATGCGAAACATTAGAGATGGAGATGTATTGGAAACGTTGATGATGGAGATGTATTGGAAATGTTGAAGATGTATGCAAAATGTTGGAGATGGAAATGTATTATAAACGTTGATGATGGAGATGTATTCGAAACGTTGAACATGTATTCGAAATGTTGGAGATGGAGATGTATTCAAAACGTTGGAGATCGAGATGTATTGGAAACGTTAGAGATGGAGATGTATTGGAAACGGAGACGGAGATGTATTGGAAATGTCAGAGATGGAGATGTAATCGAAACATCAGAGATGGAGATGTATTGGAAATGTTGGAGATGGAGATGTATTAGAAATGTTAGAGATGGAGATATATTCGAAATTTTGGAGATGGAGATTTATTAGAAAATTTGGAGATGGAGATGTATTCGAAACGTTGATGATGGAGATGTATTTGAAACGTTGAAGATGTATTCGAAATGATGGAGATGAAGATGTATTCGAAATGTTGGAGATGGAGATGTATTCGAAACATTGGCAATGAAGAAGTAATGGAAACGTTGATAATGAAGATGTATTCGAAACGCTGAAGATGTATTCAAAATGTTGGAGATGGAGATGTATTAGAAACATTGATGATGGAGATGTATTCCAAACGTTGAAGATGAATTGGAAATGTTGGAGATGGAGATGTATTCAAAACGTCGGAGATGGAGATGTATTCAAAACGTTGGAGATGTATTGGAAACGTTAGAGATGTATTGGAAACTGGGATGGAGATGTATTGGAAACGTTGAAGATGGAGATGTATTCAAAACGTCAGAGAGGGAGATGTAT